>JBBGZY010000879.1:485000-1085000 GCA_037952925.1 Lithobates clamitans
AACAGAGCCAGAGGAACTACAAGAACCAGCATATCACAAGCAGGTATTGCTGGAGCTCGTAGTTCCAAAACTGGAATGATTCAAGCTTATCCAAGTGGATGAGCATAAGGGCTCATGCACACAGGACGTTTTTACAGCTGCTTTTAGGGGCCTTTGACGTTTTTTTTTAACTGCCTCTAAAAGCCCCTCCATGTTAGCCTATGGGGTTGATTTACTAAAGGCAACTAGACTGTGCACTTTGCAAAGTGCAGTTGCACTCTGCAAGTGCAATTGCTCCAGAGCTTAGTAAAGGCCTCACTTTGCAAAGAATGCCCAATCACATGCAAGGAAAATAAAAAAAAACAGCATTTTTGCTTGCACATAATTGGATAATGGAAGTCAGCAGAGCTTTTGCTCATTTACTAAGCTCTGAAGCACCTGCTCTTGCAGCGTGCAACTGCACTTTGCAAAGTGCACAGTCATTTTGCCCTTAGTAAATCAACCCCTATGTGTCCATGCACACATAAACTGTCAGAGGCGTTTGGAGGCATAAGCGTTTAGGGGCAGTAGAGAAAAAAACAACAGCCTGTGCTTCCAGGAGCAGCAAATACAAGCTGTAAAAAAGAGAAACGCCCAAAAATGCAGCATTTGACGTTTTTAGGCGTTTTTACAATATAAACAGTGTTTTAAATGAAAAAATGCCTAAAAAACGCTAACGTCAAAAAAAGTGCAAAAACACGCAATAATGCTAATGTAAAAATGCAGCTAAATGTGAAAAAAAACGGGTGTTTTTAGTGCTGGTGTAGCTGGCGTTTCTAAAACGTTTTGTGTGCATGAACCCTAATGTATGTATACACACACACTTAAATATATACATGGCTGTATTTACAAGTGCAGCTCAGCATATTGTGTGTCTGTGTGTATATATATATATATATATATATATATATATATATATATATATACACACAATTCTGAGGTCCTGATGAAGACAAGCCTGTGTCTCGTCGAAACGTTGAAATAAAATCTTCGCTGTGCATTCACCTCTCAAGACCCACGAGTGCGGCTATCCCTTTTGGACTATAACTGTATATAAATCTATATCTATCTATATATATAAAATCTAA
This sequence comes from Lithobates clamitans, assembly GCA_037952925.1. Classification (NCBI taxonomy): domain Eukaryota; kingdom Metazoa; phylum Chordata; class Amphibia; order Anura; family Ranidae; genus Lithobates; species Lithobates clamitans. Next base: position 486,107 of record JBBGZY010000879.1, read on the forward strand.
AAAAGAAGGTGGCACTCACGGGCCTTGAAAGGTGAATGCACAACGCATAATGAAGGTTTTATTTCAAAATAAAGAAATAAAACTGTCATTATGCGTTTTGCGTTCACCTTTAAAGACCCGTGAGTGCCGTTCTCTCTTTTGGATTATATGTACTACAGTCTTTGCTGTGCACCCGGGCCAATTTTTTTTATCTCTGATATGTGTGCAGTGGCAACCATTGGATATTCATTCTATCTATCTATCTATCTATCTATCTATCTATCTATCTATCTATCTATCTATCTATCTATCTATCTATCTATCTATCTATCTATCTATCTATCTATCTATCTATCTATCTATCTATCTATCTATCGTATACTGTGTTTATTATGTAATCTTTGTACATTGATGCAATCTTTTATTGTTAGCAGGAACAAGAGAAGTGATTTCAGTAAAAATGTAATTGTTGGCAAAATTTCGCTTAAGTGAAAATTCTTATTTTCGCTCACTATAGTTGCTTGGGGAAAATTAAGTGAGAGAGAATGTTTTTTTGTGAAGGGGGTGTATTAAGGGTTGTTTATTTCATTAAGTGTTATTTGTATTTTTTTTCTTTTTTTTGTGTGTTTGAATTTGTTTGTTACTTTAAAATTTTTTTTATTTTGGCTGTTTTCCTTTTTTCTGTAAAAATATGCAAAAAATATGCAAAAAAAGTTAGGATAATGAGGGTTCAGTTTTTGGCTCAAGGTTGGTTCCAGGAGTCTTAAAAGGAGGTTCCTGTAAACCTCAGGAGCCATTTAAAGTCTGTTTAAAAAAAGAAAAAGAAAAAAAGAAAAACTTAATGCCGCCTTCCCCTTTAATTCTAATGCATTTCCCCAAAAATGGCAAAAATTGGTCAACCCAATTTTTACCAATGTGTCAAAGTTTGTGCATAGAAAATCCAAAAAATCTCCAAGTCAAAACAAACAAAAATACTATAATTTGTAATTAATTATATTTACAGAGTATATGGTGACCAGTAAATATTTTAACCCCTAAGTGGCACTTTGGATTTTCTGCACTGTGTACGGTGTCCTGGCACTTGTACGATCGGTTAATCTCAGCATTCGCCGAACATTTTACAATGTTCTATTGAGCTGTGAAAACTTCTTGCACAGAACGCAGCTCTGAAATCCATCACACCAGGAAGATCTATTGACAGGGCTAAAGGATTTAATGGTAGAATTTTGTATTCCTGCTAAGGAAACAGCCAGTACATAATTATCAATAATAATAAACAAAACGTTATGTATGGAATACTGATGGTTGTGCAACCACGCGTGACCTTGGCATGGCCCTAGATTAAGAAGGGTTACTTATATTAACACATATGTGCATTCACATTAACCCCCTGTGATTCTGTGTTTATACATATATGTAAACCCAGTTAGTAGAATCTTATTGTGTAGCTAAACCCAGAAACAAAAAAATGATAGTATTGCAGTTCACCTGTGCTTTAATTAATGGCTGCATTTGTTTTCTTTCTTTTTTCCACTTTTTTCTCTTATTTTCTTGCTATTAACACACTTTCAGTCCTAGGGTGAAAACTGTACTGAACAGTAACATCACCCTAGGACTGACAGTGTGTTAGGACTACAAAACACTGTGTTAGGACTACATAACACCTCCCTCTTTTCTTGTGATTTGTAGTCCACAAAGATAACAAGTGGGACAATGCTAACTGATAAAAGTCTAGAGGCCAGAAAGTACAGGAAGGTCTCAGCTAACATGATTTCTGGCTGAATGAACAGTTATTATTATTATTTTTGCACGTCTCAAACAGATATAATGAAACACTATCAATGGTATAGTCATTTTCCATTTTTTTTATTTTTAACCCCTTCACGCCTAAGGGTAAAATAAATCTTAATGCCTGAACACAATTTTGCAACTTTCACATGTGTTTGTAAAACCCAACATATCATCACAACTACTTTGTGCATCCAGGTGGATTAAACCTTGTTTTTTTTCAGGACAAATTCGGCTTCCATTTGGTGGTAAATGATAATGGATATCTCTTTATTTTTTTTTATTTTTTTTTTATTATTACTAAAATTCTCCTGCTCCTGACGATCGCAGCAAAGTTGTTGTTTGTATCCGTAGTACAGCCCAAAACAATAGTGCATATTTTGCTTTTTTTTTTATCCTACCTACAACACACTGATGCTAATTTAAAAAAAAAAAACATGTCCCCCCAAAAAATACTGACCTTGACCTTTGACCCTGACCTTGACCCAAACACTAACCCTGGCACTGACCTAGGTCAAACCTTGATCTAGATATGTTTTATTTTATTATTATTATTATTATTATTATTTTTACACATACTTATTTTTTTCCCTGCAAGGAGAGAGAGAAATACGATGTATCTCTCTCCTCTATTCACAGAGAGAGAAAACATGGGGGTGAGCTGCACAATGACTGATCACTTTGGTAGCCAATCAGAGGCTATCACAGCGATCAGGTGACCTGGAATCGGGAGTTCTGGGTCCCATTCATTAGTACAGGGACCGGGGGGGGGGGGGGGGGGCTCTCGGTGAAACCCTGGTGTTTGTGCTGAGAGTGCAAAGGAAGATATGCAAATATGCGGCCCCACAAAAAAAAAGCACAGACAACTGGGGCCGCATATTTGCATACGCTGGGAGTAAAGAAGTTAATATACACCCTTCACTAAAATAATGCCTTGTACGGACACCTCATTTTCCTTGTTCAGGCACTTCCTGTTATAGGGTGACAACACTTTGTCCCCATCTCCCCATTACTCTCCTGTGTTGTCACCCCCTCACACATTCTTCTGGTGGAGTGCCTATTGAGACTTGTTATGCTGTTGTCACCATCAGGAAGTCAGCTCAGAGCAATAGAATGCAACTGACACTGAATGTAGATGGGAATTGAATTAAAGCGGCGTTCCGCCGTTTTTTTTTTAAGTCAGCAGCTACAAATACTGCAGCTGCTGACTTTTAAAATATGGACACTTACCTGTTCAGGGCATCCGCGATGTCGGCACCCAAAGCCGATCTATCCCTCAGCTGTCGGGTGCTGACGCCACCATCCTCGGTAAGGGAATCAGGAAGTGAAGCCTTGCGGCTTCACTTCCTTGTTCCCTACTGTGCATGCGCGACTCGCGCTGCGCTATCCCACTGGTCCCTGCTGTTTTTTGGGACCCGTGTGTCTCCCAGAATACAGCAGGGGGGACGGGAAGTGGTGTAGATACCCACGGATGGCTCGGGTATCTACTGTATGCCCAGAAGTGGGAGCTAAATACCTGTATTAGACAGGTATCTGCTCCCTCCTCCCCCCTGAAAAGTGCCAAATGTGACACCGGGGGGGGGGGGGAGGAACCAGAAAAGCGGAAGTTCCATTTTTGGGTGGAACTCCGCTTTAAAGAGGCTGGATAGGTATCAACAGAACTGAGATCAGGAGCAGCAGGTCCATAAGGGGCGCAGGGGTGTCGCCCTGCTACTTTGCATGCGGGGATGCATTCGGGGCGCCGGACTCATAGGTTTCTATGAGTTTTTTTTTTTTCAAGCCACATGATTAGAGCCTGAGGCTCTAATTGGCTTGAAAAAGGTTGGGCTCAGGGCGCAGGGCACTGCGCCACCAACCCACCCACTTGTGGCACTAGCGAATCAATATTCGCTATGGTCTTCCGGCTTCTCCTCCTGGCCAATCAGGACAAGAGGTGGATCGGGTTGGCCGGTAGGAAAAACCGAGGAAGCCGCGGCGCCGCGACTGTGGAGGGGTGAGTCTGGACCTGGGGGGGGAGGGGTTTGTTTGCCGCCCACCCCAAAAAGTTTAGCACCAGCCGCCACTGCCTGAGATGTAAAAAATGGGGGGGGGAAATGTGAAAACAATATTTTCTAAAAATAAAAGTAAGGTTCTTCATGATATACTGTGCTTCTACAAACAAAATTATTCAGTTACGGTTTATATTTTATTTAAAGAGAAATTCCAGCTCTATAGCAACTGGTTTTTCAATTAACAAAAAAATGTAAAATTACGGCTTTGTCATATTGTTACTATATATTATTGAAGAGTACCTGTCATTACACCAAACAGTACAAACTGGCACAAGGAGGTAATAGCAGCTAGTAAGCCATTGGTTAATCTCCATCTTGGTGCCGCTGTTTTGGGCACACAATTTTTTGGCACCTACAACTTGTAGGCGAGAACATTTTCATCATCGTGATGTATTTGGCAGAGACGCTTATGCCACGTGTGTTTTTTCAGCACAGAACTATCACACCCGAAAAACTAATTTATCACACCTGGCAACACCAATACCAAATATATTCCTAATCCTTAAAGTAGAATGACAGCCAAAACTATTTTTGATTCTTGGATAGGCTGAAAAAAAGGTAAAATGTATTTATTTATTTTTTTAATTGTTGTCTGTATCCCTGTTGGGAAGATTTGTGTCCACTTCCTATACCAAATAGTATAGGAAAGGGAAAGGTTTTATTTAAAAATGGTAATAACGTGTTAATAGGGATGGGGTCAGGGAATGCAAAAAATAAGCAGACTTACCTTCATCTTTAACCTCTTCAGCTCCGGGAGATTTATCCCCCCCCCCTTCATGACCAGGCCATTTATTGCGATACAGCGCTGCATTACTTTAACTGACAATTATGCGGTCGTGCAACGCTGTACCCAAAAATGTGCTTCCCCCCCCCCCCCCAAAAATAGAGCTTTCTTTTGGTGGTATTTGATCACCTCTGCGGTTTCTATTTTTTGCATTATAAACAAAAAAAGATTGACAATTTTGAAAACAAAAACAATATTTTTTACTTTCTGCTATAAAACACATCCAATTAAAAACATGTAAAAAATCATATTTCTTCATAAATTTAAGCCAGTACGTATTCTGCTACATATTTTGGTAAAAAAAAATCCCAATAAGCGTAAATTGATTGGTTTGCACAAAAGTTATAGCGTCTACAAATTGTGGGATAGATTTAGGGGCTTTTTATTTTTTTTTTATATTTTTTACTAGTGATGGCGGCGATTGCCGATTTTTAGCAGGACTGCGGCATTGCGGCAGACAAATCTGACGCTAGGTGACACTTTTTGGGGACCAGTGACACCAATACAGTGATCAGTGCTAAAAAAAAAATGTGTGATCAGTGCTAAAAAAATGCATTGTCACTGTACTAATGACACTAGCAGGGAAGGGGTTAACATCAGGGGCAATCAAAGGGTTAAATGTGTTCCCTCATGTGTGCTTTCTAAATGTGTGTGTGTGTGTGTGTGGGAATGCTTTGACTAGAGGAAAACAGAGATTCGTGTTTCTGCTTAGCTGGCAGAACGGCGGTTTGCCTTGTTTACATAGGTGTTCAGTACTGCATTTGGCCAGAGCGCCGGGGGCGCCGGTGACACTCGGAAGGAACAGTTCGGAGCTGTTCAGAAATACTTGGAAAAACTCAGAGGGTTTCCGAGTATTTCTGAGTCTCTCCGGCGCCTCCCACCTCTGGCCACATGCGGTATTGCATGCAATAGAAGTCAATGCAGAACGAATTATCTTAGTTTCCATTGACTTCTATGGGGAAGCTCGCTTTGATATACGAGTGCTTTGGATTACAAGCATTCTTCTGAAATGGATTATGCTCTTAATCCAAGGTTCCACTGTATGTTTTTCTTTTTTTTTCTACGGAATCATACTTACCTCGTGGATGCTGCACCTGTCCCCTGGCATCTCTGCACTGAAGACCGAGCGATCGTACATCGACAATCGTTCGGTTTTTAGAGCTCCATGAGCAGAGAGCTGCAGACTGTCAGTCACAGCTCTCTGCTCTGCCCTCTCCTTGTTAATTGGAGCATTAAGCAGTGGAGGGAGTGGAGCAGCTGTCTGAGACTCACAGCGGCTCACTGAGAGGCTAAGAGGGGTGTCAGGCATCTGGTGGATCCAGACTCTCATTGTCGGGATGACGTGGTGCCTGACTGACATCCGTGATGCCAGCAGAGAGAGGACTTCAGACCGCTCACTGCTGAAAACGGGGTCACAGGACTGCAAAACGAACTGCACTCCTGTGATCCATAGGAGAAGTACAGCCAAACAAGCACATTTACATACTATGACGGCCTTCTTCCGGGTTTGGGGCGTGCATGTGCATGCTCTCTGCCGTAGCTCCCAACTGTCCCAGATTTTGAGGGACTGTCCCTGATTTGGAACAAAGTCCCTCTGTCCCTCTTTCCTCCTCATTTGTCTCTCATTTTGGTCTGATCCATATAGCTGTATTAAAAATGCACTTTTTGTCTATCAAAAAAGTGTTTTTTAGCGCTAAACCTTTCATCTGATTTCTAAAATGCTGTATTTGTAAATTCCAAAAGCCAAAATAAATGAATAGTACTGGTAAAAAAACACTTGTGGGTTTAACCAATCTTTTTTTTTGTACAATTCTCCTTTAAGGGGGCGTGGTAAGGGGTGTGTCCTATACCTACATACTTTTGCTGATAGGTGTCCCTTATTTCCACCTCTAAAATTTGGGAGGTATGCCCTCTGCCAACCAAAGCTTTGATTGGACACAGCACGACTTTGGAAGCAGATTTTGGCTAAAATCAGCTGATCAGCTGTGTCCAATCACACACAGGGGTTAATTTACTAAAGGAAAATAGACTGTGCACTTTGCAAAGTACATTCGCACTCTGCATGTGCAGTTGCACCAGAGCTTAGTAAATGAGCAGAAGCTATCCTGACTTAATTACCTCTTATTAGTTTCCACCTGTGATATAGGAGGGGTCCTTTATTTCTCCCATATAGAGGAGTGTATTTCTCCCATGCAGGGCCATCTTTAAGGTAGGGCAAAATGGGAAGTCGCCCTGGGCCCTGTGATTGTTGTGGGGCCCAAAGCAGCTGCCACATACTTGCCAACTATCCCAGTTTAAATACCCTCATCCATTGAGGTTTTAGTCCCATGCTGTGTCCTGATATCTCAGTGTGAAGTTCTTTTACTAATGCTGCTCAGCTCTGCCATATTGTTGTTTACAGATGACTCACCTGCAGACCCTGTGTTTACATGTAAATACTGGCATTGATATGTAAATAACAGCAAAATTCATATGTAAATAGGGGTGGACCGGCAGCATTCATATGTAAATAGAGGTGATATTCATATGTATATCATGCTCCCCTGAGGTCATATCCACCATCACCTATTCTGAATGCTGCCCACTGGGGAGATTAGGGCACTGTAATGTGCGAAGGGCCAGACGAGGGCTTTTCCCATTCCAAATGTATTTCAGAAACAAACTGTTAAGGGTTGAGAAGAAAGACTGGGGCAATGAAATGGGCACAATTTGTAAATAGAAAAGAATACAGGGCAACATGTTCATCTTTAAGACACTGACTCGGCCCATCCAGGAAAAGGCAGTGCGGTCCCAGTTTTGTAAGTCCACTCTAATAACGGAAAGACAACTGGGAGCATTGGGCTGGTAAATAGACACCCAAATACTTTAAAGAGGTCTGGCACCAGGTAAAGGAGAGTGAGGCTTGCAGCTGTGTACGCAATCCCAAAGGCACGTTCAGTGGTAGAATCACTGATTTGTTTATCTTAAAATTTGAAAGCAGATTAAAGCGATTGTAAACCTTCGTGTTTTTTCGCCTTAATGCATCCTATGCATTAAGGTAAAAAAACTTCTGGCAGTGACCGGCCCCCCCAGCCCCCCAGCCCCCCATTTTACTTACCTGAGCCCTGTATTTCCCTTGGCGGAGATACGTTGTGCCCTGGGGACCCGGCACTTGACTGGATAGATTGATAGCAGTGCAGCCATTGGCTCCCGCTGCTGTCAATCAAATCCAATGACGCGGGCTCCAGGGGGGTGGGGCCGAGTTCGGGCATTCGTGTCAATGGACGCCGAATGCTGGACTTGGGAGCGCACCCGCAAGGTAATCCCCCGGCGCTGATGTGGGGAGGAGCTGCGAGAGCCACCGAGGGACCCCAGAAACGAGCTGCACCGTGGAGGTAAGTATGACATGTTTGTTATTTTAAATTAAAAAAAAACAAGCCTTTACAATCACTTTAAAGTCTCTTAGTTCAGTGATAGTATTGGGAAGGGAAATCAAAGGGTCTGAGACATAAAATAAGACATCATCCGCATAGGCTGACAGTTTATGCTCCGTCGGTCCCACCGTAAAGCCCTTAATGTCAGCGTTAAAGCAGATTTTATTAAGCAGGGTCATGGCAACGTGTTTGAAAAATTGCTGCTCAAATATCGTGTAACATAAAAAGTTGCAATGGCCACCATTTTATTCCATAGGGTGTCTGTTAAAACAATATATATAATGTTTGGGGGTTCTGCGTAATTTTCTAGCAAAAAAACAATGATTATTACATATAGGAGAGAAGTGTCAGAATTGGCCTGGGTGGCAAGGGGTTCATTACCATAAGTAAGTAATATGCAAATAATTATTATATTTTGTTTTTAAGGTAATTTACTATATTTTCAAAATCTGTACTCAAGCAGGTGGCTTAACGGACAAATTACTGATGTTTGAAGTTATAACTTCCAACCAGTAATTTCACAGTAAATAGATAAATAATACATTATTATGTTATAACATATAGCATAATAATATATGATTTAGCATGATTTTAACAGTACCTTTTCAACAGCAGCAGATTCTCATTCTCCCTTTTAACTGTGTGAGAAAAACATGGGATTGTGGGTAAATCTTATACACATGTTATTTCCTTGTAGTTAAGAGGGTTGGGCTGGAAGGGAACATTTGTCTTTTAGACACATGCCCCCTTCTATGACACTGCAGTGAGAGGCGTGCCTCCACTACAGCATTTTTATTGGACAGCTGGGGCTAATGGTACTTTACCATTGGTCCAAGACTCCAAGCTGTCCATTGAGCTCAGTGCTTCTGACAAGAAGTGAGAGGCACTGTGAGCTCATCCTCTCAGTCTGCTGCAAACAGAGTGTATCAGCTTGTATTTAAACTGGGCGTTCTGTATGTATCTTCTGACAGGCTGCGCAAGGAGCCCCATATCCAAGGAACCATAGGTCATAGGATCCCCAAATTTACCAGTGGTGGGGTAGGACTTAGGCTACATACTCCCTAAATTTGGGGTCTCTGTGACCTCAGGTCGCCGAGCTATGACCCTCGAAGACTGTTTTTTTTTTGTTTTTTTTTAATGTTCATGGCAGGTGAGGCTCTGCCTCACCTGCCTCCCTGGTCAACACTATATAAACTGTATGTAGCATCATCTACATACAGTATGCAGCGCTGTGTTCTGGCAGTGATATGGAGATTTTCGATCCACTGCCAGAACAAAATTGAGTCATGCTAGGTGCTGCTCAGCCATTCATAAGTTTTCCTCTGTTTGGCTGAAGTGAAGAGACAGGCAGGCGACATCATGATCTCTGCCTTAACCAATTAGAGGAAGTCTTGTATTTTGTTGTAGTTGGAAAATGTAGAGTGGTGGTGGTGGTGGGGTACGTGTTTATATTGATTAAGGGAAAGGGGCCATCCAAAACTGTTCCCACAAAGTTGGGAGCATGAAATTGTCTAAAATGTCTTGGTATGCTGATGCCTTAAGAGTTCCCTTCACTAGAACTAAGGGGCCTGTGACAGACCTAGCCGGGAAAGAGACTTTTGGAGGGGACTGTGTACGCAATCCCAAAGGCACGTTCAGTGGTAGAATCACTGATTTGTTTATCTTAAAATTTGAAAGCAGATTAAAGCGATTGTAAACCTTCGTGTTTTTTCGCCTTAATGCATCCTATGCATTAAGGTAAAAAAACTTCTGGCAGTGACCGGCCCCCCCAGCCCCCCAGCCCCCCATTTTACTTACCTGAGCCCTGTATTTCCCTTGGCGGAGATACGTTGTGCCCTGGGGACCCGGCACTTGACTGGATAGATTGATAGCAGTGCAGCCATTGGCTCCCGCTGCTGTCAATCAAATCCAATGACGCGGGCGCCAGGGGGGTGGGGCCGAGTTCGGGCATTCGTGTCAATGGACGCCGAATGCTGGACTTGGGAGCGCACCCGCAAGGTAATCCCCCGGCGCTGATGTGGGGAGGAGCTGCGAGAGCCACCGAGGGACCCCAGAAACGAGCTGCACCGTGGAGGTAAGTATGACATGTTTGTTATTTTAAATTAAAAAAAAACAAGCCTTTACAATCACTTTAAAGTCTCTTAGTTCAGTGATAGTATTGGGAAGGGAAATCAAAGGGTCTGAGACATAAAATAAGACATCATCCGCATAGGCTGACAGTTTATGCTCCGTCGGTCCCACCGTAAAGCCCTTAATGTCAGCGTTAAAGCAGATTTTATTAAGCAGACATTTCTTGTACCCTCACTTAACTTTTCCTTTCTTCATCTTTCTGAGCTCCAAGACTCTCTGGAGTTGATTTACTAAAGGGAAAAAAAAACTGTGCACTCTCTGCAAGTTCAGTGGCTCCAGAGTTTAGTAAATGAGCAGAAGCCCTGCTGACGTCCATTATCCAATCATGTGCAAGCAAAAATACAGTTTTTTTAAATTTTCCTTGCACGTGATTGGGTACGCTTTGCAAAGTGAAGCCTCACCTCATGTAATAAGCTCTGGAGCAACTGCACTTGCAGAAGGCAACTTGCAAAGTGCACAGTCTATTTGCCTTTAGTAAATCAACCCCTATCTTCTTTCCTCTTTGCTTTACTTTATGCCTTTTTTACTACTTTTCTAAAGTCGTGTACACATGAGAGGAATGTCTGACAGAAAAAGTCAGACGGAAGCTTTTCATCGTCTATTCCGATCGTGTGTGGGCCTCATCGGACTTTTTCTTCGAAAATTCTGACGGACCTAGAAATAGAACGTGTTCTAAATATTTCCGACAGAACCAATTCCTGTCGGGAAAACCGATCGTCTGTATGCTGTTCCGACGGACCAAAAACGACGCATGCTCTGAAGCAAGTACGAGACGGAAGCTATTGGCTACTGGCTATTGAACTTCCTTTTTCTAGTCCCGTCATAAGTGCTATACGTCACCGCGTTCTGGACGGTCGGACTTTGGTCGGACTTTGGGTTGGCTGTGTTTAGGCAAGACCGCTTGAATGGAATTCCGTCGGAAGTTTATTCCAACGGCAAAACCGGTCATGTGTACGCGGCATAACTCGTTTAGTACACATTGCTTTTGATAATTTTTTAGAGATGTTCACTCTCCCCAACTGGAGCGACCTTATCTATTTTCTAATCACTCTATGCTGTTCTTATACTCATTGAAAAAAATGCGTTATTTCTAGGATGTTGAAATAACAGCACATTTTTATGCTGTTACCTGTCTTCTGGTATCAAACAAATTAATTGATTAGTTAATATATCAACATGGGAGCCAATATGACTATATATATATCACGCCACTTTTTTTGTACAGAAGATCATTTTGACATATTCTGTATTCCTGCAATCTCAAAAGAAATAAAATGTTTATAAAAAAACAAAAAAAAAAATTAGCATTGCTTGCACATGACTGGATGATGGAAATCAGCAGAGCTTCGCCACATTCACTTAGTTCTGGGGGAAAATGAGTGCAACTGCCATAGCTCCCAACTGTCCCTGATTTCGAGGGACTGTCCCTGATTTGGAGCAATGTCCCTCTTTCCCCCACATTTCTCCCTAATTTTGGTCTGATCCATATATCTGTATAAAAAATGCACTTTTTATCTTTCAAAAAGTGTTTCCCAGTGCTAAACCTTTCTTCCAAATTCTAAATTGCTGCATTTGTACATTTTAAAAGCCAATATAAAGGAAGTGGTAAAAAAGGCCTTGTGGATTAAATTCACCTTTTTTGGGGGGGTTAATTCTCCTTTAAGGGGGTGTGGCAGGGGGTGTGTCCTATGCCTACATATGTTTGCTGGTAGGTGTCCCTCATTCTCATCTCAAAATGTTGGGAGGTATGCAACTGCAATTGCAAAGTGCACAGTCTATTTGCCTTTAGTAAGTCAAGCCTTGTATTGTTACAAGGTGAGAGGCTGCAGCAGAGGCTGATCTTTGTTAGATACTCATGAACAACAACAAAACCAGAGAGATGGCCCACTCAAAGATACAAAATTTAGCACAGTAAATATGGAAGGCCATGAGTGTATGGGTCATTTTCCATGTAGATACTAATCTGTATGCCCCTAGGCATTGTGCAGATGAAGCTATTTAATGGGAGGGGGGGGGCAATGAAAAAGGAGTCCCCTTTCAAAGCACAAGTCTAATGCTCTTTTGATCTACCACTGCCTAACTATATGGTACAGGAACTGCAATGTGTATGGGTCCCATACAGGAATTTTTTTTTCCTCCCCCCTCTTTCCCCCCAAAGAGGTCAATTAATTTTGATTGATTGAAGTGAACATTCACTTTGATAGAGGTAAGTCATTATTCCTAAGTAAATCAACCTCCTGTCAAGGATTAAAAGTTGGAGACACAGGCTTTCCTCACTTTATATAGTCTGAATTTATTAGTCCCCTTACACATGGGATAGGGGCTCTGTTGGAGAAGTGGGGAATCTTTTCTCTGATCCCCGCTGAGCAGGCGGATGGCTGGTCCGTGCCCGCTCTGCTTATGCGGATTGAACACAGACACAGCCCGCTCTCCTCTATGGGTGGTCCGATGCAGTGGCAGCTGGTGGAAATTTTTGGGGGGGGGCAAACATTATGCCCCCCCCATCGGTAGCACTTTCCCCATCACCGGCAGCTTCTCCCTGCTCGGCGGAGGCCTCCCGTTCTCCTGCTCTCCATCACCGGCCACTTCCCCTGCTCGGCGGAGGCCTCCCTTTCTCCTGCTCTCCATCACCGGCCACTTCCCCTGCTCGGTGGAGGCCTCCCGTTCTCCTGCTCTCCATCACCGGCCACTTCCCCTGCTCGGTGGAGGCCTCCCGTTCTCCTGCTCTCCATCACCGGCCACTTCCCCTGCTCGGCGGAGGCCTCCCGTTCTCCTGCTCTCCATCACCGGCCACTTCCCCTGCTCGGCGGAAGCCTCCCGTTCTCCTGCTCTCCATCACCGGCCACTTCCCCTGTTCGGCGGAAGCCTTCCGTTCTCCTGCTCTCCATCACCGGCCACTTCCCCTGCTCGGTGGAGGCCTCCCGTTCTCCTGCTCTCCATCACCGGCCACTTCCCCTGCTCGGCGGAGGCCTCCCGTTCTCCTGCTCTCCATCACCGGCCACTTCCCCTGCTCGGCGGAGGCCTCCCGTTCTCCTGCTCTCCATCACCGGCCACTTCCCCTGCTCGGCGGAAGCCTCCCGTTCTCCTGCTCTCCATCACCGGCCACTTCCCCTGTTCGGCGGAAGCCTTCCGTTCTCCTGCTCTCCATCACCGGCCACTTCCCCTGCTCGGTGGAGGCCTCCCGTTCTCCTGCTCTCCATCACCGGCCACTTCCCCTGCTCGGCGGAGGCCTCCCGTTCTCCTGCTCTCCATCACCGGCCACTTCCCCTGCTCGGCGGAAGCCTCCCGTTCTCCTGCTCTCCATCACCAGCCACTTCCCCTGCTCGGCGGAAGCCTCCCGTTCTGCTCTCCATCACCAGCCACTTCCCCTGCTCAGCGGAGGCCTCCCGTTCTCCTGCTCTCCATCACCGGCCACTTCCCCTGCTCGGCGGAAGCCTCCCGTTCTCCTGCTCTCCATCACCAGCCACTTCCCCTGCTCAGCGGAGGCCTCCCGTTCTCCTGCTCTCCTTTACCGGCCACTTCCCCTGCTCGGCGGAGGCATCCCGTTCTCCTGCTCTTCATCACCGGCCACTTCCCCTGCTCGGCGGAGGCCTCCCGTTCTCCTGCTTTCCATCACCGGCCACTTCCCCTGCTCAGCAGCCTCCTGTTCTCCTGCTCTCCATCACAGGCCGCTTCCCCTGCTCGGCAGCCTCCCGTTCTTCTGCTTTCCACAGTGGCGGCTTCTGTTTCCTCCCTCCTCCTTGGCGGCCAATCGGGAGTCTTCTCTTTTCGGCCTATCCGAATACAGGTCTCACACCCGCTTCTGTTTGGTCAGATTGAGGATCAGTGTTTCAACAGTGAATATTCATTCGTTGTTGTAACACACCTGGGTGGGCTCCGGTCGCATTCTCTGCGAGCCAAGCCCACCCTATTTTGAAGCCTATTAGAATACATATTGGCCTAAACCGATGAAGAAATTTGTCTTTTTACAGTTTTTTTGTATGTTTATTATAGCAAAAAGTAAAAAATATAGGGTTTTTTTTTTTCAAAATTGTCGCTCTTTTTTTATTTATAGTGCAAAAAATAAAAATTGCAGAGATGAGCAAATACCACCAAAAGAAAGCTCTACTTCTAGTAAAAAAGGACATAAATTTTGTTTGGGTACAAGGTCGCAGGACAGCGCAATTGTCAGTTAAACCGACACAGTGCCGTATCGCAAAAAATGGCCTGGTCATTAAGGGGGCAAATCCTTCTGGGGCTGAAGTGGTTAAAGCAGAATACACAGCATAGTGCTTGTGCTGTGTCATTTGCAAAAAGGACCTCATGCTAGTAGGATTTGTCATTTGTCCCTCTCTATGTTCTAAAAAACCTGGTTGATCTTGCCTGTTCCCGTGTCCCCCTATGTAAACTTACCACAGTAATCACGGAAGTTGATCCATGATACCATGATCAGTTTATGTGCCTCCGTCATCCCGCTGCTCTCCTCTCTCCCCTCACTCTCTCCCTGCCTGTCAGCTCCTGTGTCTAAGCTAATAAACAAATCCAACCCCTCGCCTCCAACCACTATTAGTAGCTGGCAATAAAATCAAAGGAGGATTATTGGCAGCCTTCAATTCTAAAAAGCTATACAACACTATGTACTTGTTTGTTTAGAATGATGCCTCTAAATACCTTCTTTTAGATCAGTTCTCTTCGGTCACATGACCTCTGGCCGCTCTCCTCCTCCGTTCCAAGGGCTACAGCGGGAGGGGCTGAGCAGACACCACAGCGGTCACGTGACCTCCCAGCTGACGTCAGAGGGGGATCTCAGCCCCTCCCCCCTGTAGCCCTTGGAACGGAGGTGGAGAGAAGCTGGAGTTCACGTGACCGAAGAGAACAGATCTAAAAGAAGGTATCTAGAGGCATAATTTTAAACAAACAAGTACACAGTGTTGTATAGCTTTGTAGAACAGAGGGGCTGACATTAATCTCTTTATGACTTTACAAGCACTTTAACCCAGACTAGAATGTTAATCAGATACTTTCCCCTTATAGGATTAAGGAATCTTGCAACTGTACAAACAAAATCAAACAAAAGGGGCAAGGACCTAGTGCATCATTAACAACACTTTATTGAAGGATAAAAAGAGTATGTACTCACAAAAGCAAATAGTGTAACAGTGTTGTTCGTAAACCAAAGAACTGAAGGTTCTATCGCACAAAGGAATGCATAAGGTCCAAATGAACATCATAGTACCAGCTAATGCATTTCGGGGGGATGTGCACCCTAATTCAGAATGAAAACACAGGGAGATCCTAACTTCCTGTGCTCTCTGTAGCATTATCTGCAGTGTTATCAGCCCTGCCTAATTCAATTCTGAGTTTTTTTTTTTTACTCTGATGAAGGGGTATGTCCCCCCGAAATGTGTCAGCTGGTACAATGATGTTCGGTTGCACCCTTTGAGTTTCATAAGTTTACGTACAATGCTGTTAAACTATTCACTTTTGTGAGTATATACTCTTTTTATCCATCAGTGCTGTTGATAATGCACTAGGCCCTTGTGCCCTTTTATTTGACTTTGTTCATAGGATTTACATATACTTTAAGACCAAATCTGATTAGTCAGATGTAACCACTTCAGCCACGGAAGGATTTAGCCCCTTATGACCAGGCCATTTTTTGCGATACAACACTGCGTCGTTTTAACTGACAATTGTGCGGTCATGTGACACTGTACCCAAACAAAATTAAGGTTCTTTTTGTCCCACAAATAGAGATTTCTTTTGATGGTATTCAATCTCCTCTGCAGTGCTTTTAACCCCTGCTAGCGGCCAAATAGAGGGTTAATAGTGGCCGCGTTGCTGTGCTGCCAAAGTGCTTTGCAGGCAGTTTGGCAGCGCTGCCCATTCATTTCAATAGACAGGGGCGTTTTGGAAGCGCTGTATACACTGCTCCCACACCGCCCCCCAAAGGTGCTGCTTGCAGGACTTTTTTCCCATTCCTGCAAGTGCACCATCCCAGTGTGAAAGCACTCGGGCTTTTACACTGGAGTGGCTTAAGATACGCTTTTCAGGCGATTTACAGGTGCTTTTTTTGGCGCCAGAATGCCTGAAAAGCGCCCCAGTGTGAAAGGGGTCTTACGGTGATTAGAGCTAAACATAGCCACTGATCACTGTATAATGACACTGGCAGGGAAGGGGTTAACACTAGAGGGTGATCAAGGAGTTAAGGGTTCCCTAAGGAGGTGTTTCTAGTTGTGGGGGGGGGGGGGGGGAGTGTACTGACTGGGAGTACAGGGAGATCGCCGTTCCTGATCACTAGGAACAGACGATCTCTTTCTACTCCTCTGACAGAACGGGGATCTGTTTGTTTACATTGACAGATCCCCGTTCTGGCTCTCTGTGGAGCGATCGCAGGTGGCCGGCAGACACCGCGGTCGCCGGCCGCGTGTATCGGCTCCGGTGGCGTGCCAAGTCATTAAAGGGACCGCCGTATGGGTACAGCGATTAGCGCAGCTGTGCCATTCTGCCGCAGTATAACTGCGGTGGCTGGTCGGCAACAGTTAAAGAGAATATGTAATGGTCTTGTATTATTTATGTATTTATTAGAACTAAATAACTTGTTTCTTCAGTAAACAAGAAATACTGCATATAAAACCCAATTTGTATTTTCAACTACAGCTCGTACTGTGCTCGCTTTCTAGAAAATCCCATAGTGCTCAGGAAATCTAGTATGATTGCTGCACCCTATTTTAAATGTCTATTTGTAAAACGAGATTGTATACTGATACAGAAAAAAAGAAAACATTTTATAAAAGTTTAAACATTTAAACATAAAAATAGGATTTACTGAAAACCATTGCAGAATTGTTAACAAATATTTTATACTTACACCTTTGCCAAATGGTATATGCAAATCTAGCTGCAAGGAACACAAGAAAAAGCTGTATCAAGTCCTCAAAGAAAATTTTAAATTGACCAAAAAGAAGTGTGAAGATATTCTACGGCACAGTTATGCAGTATTACTTTTATTTAGGACTTAAAACTGACAAAAGTCCAACAGATTTACCTTTTATCAAGTGATTCTAGGTGACTGAAGACGTATTTTCACATTGGTCTAACAAATCTGGGCTTTTAATACCCAGAGAAACATTAGTTTTAAGCTCCCCTGATGTTGATTGGGGGTTTTAAGCAATCGTTACACTGTGCCAGAATGAAAGTGACTCTTCTAGTATATGACCTCCCCATAGTTTCATCAGAAGCTTACCTAAAAATTTCTTTTACTACTCTTGTGTTAGGTAGCCATATTCCTTTTTTTTTCTTTGTATTAATTGTTAAGCCTCGTACACACGATCGGATTGTTGGCCAACAAAACCGTGGAATTTTGTCCGAAGGGCGTTGGCCCAAACTTGTCATGCATACACACGGCCACACAATTGTTGGCCAACAATTACGAACGTAGTGACGTACTACGATGTTTTTCAGCTCCTTAGCGCCACTCTTTGGTCTCCTTCTGCTAATTTCGTGTTAGTAAAAATTTGGTGAGTGTTGATTCGCACTTTTCATTTCGCACTTTTCATTTGGCGCTTTTCAGTTCATTTCTGAATGGCCGTTCGTCAACCAGACATGTTCCGGAATCGGAGGAGATAACGTGTTATTTATTATTGGCCTTGGAGTTCATGCTTTGACATTATTTTTTTTGGTTGAATAATGATTTGATTTGGTATATTTTCTATATTTTTGGATGCATCAAATGCACTTTTTGGTTAAGTTCTATTGGCAGATAGCATGTCTAATTTTATTTGTTTTCTTTTTTTAATGCACAATAAAAAAATTGTGTAGAATAATACTTGGCTATGTGTTTTACTTTAAATGACAGTTTGGGAGTAGGCAGTTATATTTAAAAAAATACAATGTAAAATTGACAAGGGACACCAACATAGTTGTATATTTGATCTTAAAAACTACAGGATAATGGTGTTGTGGTAACTTGCCCCCCCCCCCCCCCCAAGAAAAGCATAATAATATTATTCTTGATATCACTAGAAAAAAAAGCCTTGGAAAAAACATTTGCAATAACTCCATCAGTATCACCAGCAAAGCAGCTTCATTATTATCCCATTAAAGAAGAAGAGAATTGTGCGCTGCATTTAGACATTTCATAATTTTCCACGTTACGAATGTTAATTCTCCATTACGAACGCTAGTTTACAAGACCGACCGCTTCTGGCTCGTCCTTGCTTCCGAGCATGTCTGTTTGTACTTTGGACTTTTGTCCGATGGACTTGCGTACACACGCTCGGAAAATCCTACAACAGACATTTGTTGGTGGAAAATTTGAAAACCTGCCATCCAACATTTGTTGGCGGAAAATCCGACAACAATTGTCCGATGGGGCGTACACACGATCGGATTTTCCGCCAACAGCCTATCATCACACATTTCCCCTCAAAATATCCGATCGTGTATTAAGGCTTTACTGTTGTGATTTTTAGAATTTTTTCAGGAAGTTTAGATTTTTGTATTTTAAACATTAATTATATTCAAAAATGTACTTCAAAAGTGAACATATATATATGTATATATATATATGTACAATATATAAAATACAATATAATATATATAATATATATTGTATATATTTATAATATAATACAATATGATATACAATATAATATATATATAGCTATATATATATATATAGATATATCTATAGATATAGATAGATATATCTATATCTATAGATATATCTATATATATCTATATCTATATATATAGATATATATCTATATATCTATATCTATATCTATATCTATCTATCTATCTATCTATCTATCTATCTATCTATCTATCTATCTATCTATCTATCTATCTATCTATCTATCTATCTATCTATATATATATATATATATATATATATATATATATAAATCATTTTCTGTTTGGTCAGCCTTTTTAACAAATTTAATTAAGGTCACATAATACAATTTTAAACGTTGACTGCATGACTTACAACCGTTAATAAAAAAACATTTCTCTAACCATTATTGTCAAGTACATAAGAAGAAATAACTATTCTAACTACATTATACAGTATAGCCTTTTGTTTTCTAAATACTTTTAAACTCACATTTAACCTTCAATTCTTCCTTATACAAATTAAAATAATTTTGCTTTTGCATCGGTAATGCATTTTATTTGACTGTTTAATTAAGGTTTTGTTTTTGCTTTTTAGCAGCTGTTTATTTATCTAATAAAATTAACACTAGTTGTTTTAAGGCCGCAGCTTCAAGAATGCGGGTAATGGCTTTGCAAGTAAAAAAGGTTTAATCAAAACAAAGACGCTCTTATTCACACTTGCAATCTCACATCATTTCTGACTTATAAAGCAAAAAAAGCATGTACTGAAAGCCTGAGTCCCCTTACATTAAAATAATATTTTCACATTGTAGCATTTTGAGTCATTTGTCATCTGAAAAAATAAATGTTTTGTTAGTCAGTGTCAGTTCCCATCAATCTAAAGTGGTTTGGATAGTAAACGCCATAAAAGTTATGCAATTTTAAAGTAAGAATTTACCAAATGATGATGTTTCTATAAAAAAAATCCATCCACTCGTTTAATAGATAAAGTTTGTTTTTCTTTCAAACACCCGCCAGGTTAAGGAGTCATTTAAAAATGAAAAATCTCCCTTAAACCTGATTAAATGTTTTCTAAATGGGCTTAGCGTAGAAAATGTCAGCCGTGGCACATTACTCTCACAATTACTATTGCCGAATATAACAATATGTATCTCATGAGCTAAACAGCACACTTAGTTACGTGTAAATAGTTATCTTTTAGAACAAAATACACTTTGAATATAAAATTATAGAGGTCTAATGCCATAAAATACTGTACCAGATTTGAAAAAAAAAAAAAAAAGAATTAATTCTCTCACTTTGCCATAATGCATATTTTAGGCCAGCTAGACAAGGTTCATTTACTAAAGTTGTCTATTTTCACTTAGCTAAATGAAGCAGTATTCTATTCATTTCATCTAATTATATCCAGAGGAAAATCCAAGTTTTTAAAAAAATTCTCTGCACATAAATGGATGTTCAAATGTTCCCTTAGCAGTGTGAAAAAATGCAATCCTTTTACAAATAAACCCAAGGGAATCCACTTTTAACAAAATACTGTATCAGACATTTTTTGTGTAATTTAGGAACACATATTCAAACTTTTAGTATAGTATATAGGGCCTTTTAGTAAATGATCCCTATATATTCTACATCCACTTAAAACCAGTGCTTGCAGTGTATCTAAACTCAAGATAAAAAAAAAAGTTATAAAGTCTGAAAAATTCAATAAAAAGCTTTAACTTGGGAAAAAAAAAGAAATGTATAAATTGCAACATAAAGTTCCCTAATTTTGGTGACTGCTTTTGTTTATCTCAGCTTTTTTTTCCCTTTTAGTTTCCCCTGTTTATCCTACCAGTAATATTCTTCCTGGTCTCCACTGACAACGCTTGCCCAAAGTATTGTATCTATGGCGGAGCGAAGTTGTCACCGCAGGTCAGAAAGGGGTTGATTTACTAAAACCGGAGAGTAAAAAATCGGGTGCAGCTCTGCATATAAATCAGCTTCTAGGGTTTTATTTGTCAAAACTTAACCGCTTCAGCCCCAAAAGATTTTACCCCCTTCCTGACCAGAGCACTTTTTGCGATTCGGCACTGCGTCATTTTAACTGACAATTGCGCGGTCATGCGTTGCGCCCAAACAAAATTGACGTCCTTTTTTCCCACAAATGGAGCTTTCTTTTGGTGGAATTTTAGCACCTCTGCGGTTTTTAAAAAAGAGCGACAATTTTGAAAAAAAAGCAATATTTTTTACTTTTTGCTATAATAAATATCCCCCAAAAATATATTAAAAAACACTTTTTTTTTTTCCTCAGTTTAGGCCGATATGTATTCTTCTACATATTTTTGTTAAAAAAAAATCGCATTAAGTGTATATTGATTGGTTTGCGCAAAAGTTATTGTGTCTATAAAATAGGGGATAGTTTTATGGCATTTTTATTATTATTTTTTTTTATTAGTAATGGCGGCGATCTGTGATCTTTATCATGACTGCGACATTATGGCGGACACGTCGGACACTTTTGACACTATTTTTGGAACCATTGTCATTTATACAGCGATCAGTGCTATAAAATGCACTGATTACTGTGTAAATAACACTGAAAGGGAAGGGGTTAAACACTAGGGGGCGATCAAGGGGTTAAGTGTGTCCTAGGGAGTGATTCCAACTGTGGGGGGATGGGCTTCCACTCACATGACAGCGATCACTGCTCCCGGTGACAGGGAGCAGTGATCTCTGTCATGTCACTAGGCAGAACGGGGAAATGCCTTGTTTACACTCGTGTAACGATCGCCGGGAGACCGGTCAAGCTGTATACGGCGGGCGCGTGCCAGTGTCGGCGCACCAATTAAAGGGGACATACAGGTAAGACCATTTGCCTACCGCTGCCATTGTGCCGGCGTATATCGGCGTGCAGCGGTCAGCAAGTGGCTAATTGAAAGCATATGTTAGTAGAGCCCGCATATCAAAACAGTGTTCAAACCACACATGTGAGGTATCGCCGCGATTGTTAGAGCGAGAGCAATAATTGTAGCCATAGACCTCCTCTGTAAGTCAAAACTTGTAAACAACAAATCTCAGAAAGAGGCTCAGTCCTTAACCCCCCTGGCGGTATTCCCGAGTCTGGCTCGGGGTGGATTTTTCATACCAAAAGCGGTATCCCCGAGCCAGACTCGGGCTTGCATTGCAGGATCCAGGAAGAGTTTACTTACCTTGTCCCCTGGATCCTGCGATGTCTCCCCGCTGTGATCGGCGAGCCGCTGTGTCTCGCTCGATTCACAGTGCCGAGCTCCGTTACCTGCGAGCGTTGCGACGCACGGGGACGGAGTTCGGCGGCAAATTCAAAAAGTGAAACACACAGTACAGATACAGTATACTGTAATCTTACAGATTACAGTACTGTATCAAATAATGACACATCCCCTTTGTCCCTAGTGGTCTGCCCAGTGTCCTGCATGCAGTTTTATATATATAAAACTGTTCTTTCTGCCAGGAAACTGGAGATTGTCCATAGCAACCAAAAAGTGTCCCTTTACGTCAAAAGTGGCTTTAGACCAGCTAGAAAACAGCGATAGTAAATTAGAACACTTGCAGAATTGAGCGATAGTGAATTGTGGGGAAATTTATTTTATTACTATTTTTTTTTATTTTTTTTTTATTATTTATTTTTATTTATTATATTATAATTTATGTTTTTGTGTTTCAAACTTTATCATACCCGGGATATCTACTAGACTCTGGTTTGGACAGATTTAAGTGTATTATTGTTAATATTTACAGACCTACAATATAAAACGCCAAATTTCCATGCAAAATAATGGTACCGCTTTCAGCACCTAAAATCCGAACTAATCATACCGCCAGGGAGGTTAAGTGGTTAAAAAAAAAAACTTGTATCTATGTATAGTATATAATAATATATGTACAGGACATATGGGCAGCCATATTTGTTCATTAAAGATGCACACTCTGCCTCCTTGGTTGCAGAGTGACAACGGCTGTGCCTTAATGCTTATTTTCACAAGTTAGGTTTATTAGTCAGCTGACTCATTGAAAACAATGCCATGGCAATCAATGGGGTTGATTTACTAAATCTGGTGCAGCTCTGCAAAGAAATCAATTAGCTCCCAGTTTATTTTATTTTTTTTCGGTAAAGCTTAATTGAACGAGCTGAAGTTAGAAGCTGATTGGCTACCATGCACAGCTGCACCAGATTTTGCACTCTCCAGTTTTAGTAAATCAACCCCAAAGTTTACTAGGAACAGAACACCTTCTTCTTTCCTTATCTCCAAACCATAGGGGGGAGCTGTTCTGTAGTCCACAGAGGTGAATTGGGCAGGGCTTAAACACTGTAGATAATGCTGCAGAGAGAGCAGGAAGTTATTATGTCCCTGGGTTTCTGCTAGGATCAATGAGAATATTAATAATAATAATAATAATATTTTTTTTTTTTGCACATATCGATACCCACAAATATGATACAAAAAACTTTTAATAGTGTTAACAGACCAAAAATATACACTTTTAAAGTTCATGTTCTCATTAATTCTAGACAGAAATGATGTTTTAAATGAGTAATCCAGGAGAATGACAGTATTTATTTCACGAAAAAAATATAAATGCAGCGCTCGTGGCTAATCAAAACAAAAAGTGAATGTATTGCCGCTGCTATAAGAAAAGTACTAATACTTGGATGATATAAAACAAACGCATACAGCGCTGGCAAAATAAAATAATTACTACAACCATAAATGTGATACGATTTAAAAAGTGCACTGTGCGATGAGCCTATGATCATGAATACACACCGTACATTCTATGAATAATGTGCTGAACATATAGGATTAATATATGAAATTAAGTGCTGGCGAAAGACAATTGCTAATAAAGTGACAGTGATTGGTCCCGGATATATAAAAACAATATATAAATTATGTCCTAAAAAAAAAAATTATATTGATAATACAATGACAGTGATTAGTCCCAGATAGGTGCCATATGCTGAACTACTGTACGAGACTCTTGGTAGCGGCCCCACTGGAAAATAGCATCTCTTCAACCTATGCTGACAATCAGTCACCTGGGGTACTGCAGTTAGATGACTCTGATGTAATGCAATATGGATGGCTTAAAATTGTGGTAAGTGGGATAAAGGCTTGGAGGCGTAGACCATCGAATCAAACCCAAAAGACAAGGAAAAACAATATGGCGAAGTATTGTGGAGAAAGAGATCACTTGCGCAACACTGCGCTACTCACAAGATACATGGTTGCAATCAGGCATATCAGAAAAACTTCCGCGGTCGCCGCTGTAAGCGTGCGTTCCACGGGAACAGGAAGAAGCATCAATGGTTGGACGTGAGCTGGAAGGGCAACATCCGGCTCACGTCCAACCAGTGACGCTTCTTCCTGTTCCCGTGGAATGCACGCTTACAGCGACGATCGCGGAAGTCTTGTACAAGGGTCTTGTACAGTAGATCAGCATATGGCACCTATCTGGGACTAATCACTGTCATTGTATTATCAATATAATTTTTTTTTCAGCACATAATTTATATATTGTTTTTATATATCCGGGACCAATCACTGTCACCTTATTAGCAATTGTCTTTCGCCAGCACTTAATTTCATATATTAATCCTATATGTTCAGCACATTATTCATAGAATGTATGTATTCATGATCATAGGATCATCGCACAGTGCACTTTTTATATAGTATGACATTTATGGTTGTAGTAATTATTTTAATTTGCCAGTGCTGTATGTGTTTGTTTTATATCATCCAAGTATTAGTACTTTTCTTATAGCAGCGGCAATACATTCACTTTTTGTTTTGATTAGCCACGAGCGCTGCATTTATAATTTTTCGTGAAATAAATACTGTCATTCTCCTGGATTACTCATTTAAAACATCATTTCTGTCTAGAATTAATGAAAACATGAACTTTTAAAGTGTATATTTTTGGTCTGTTAACACTATTAAAAGTTTTTTGTATCATATTTGTGGGTATCGATGTGTGCAACAAAAAAAAAAAAAAATACTCATTGATCCTAGCAGAAACCCAGGGACATCCTAACTTCCAGCTCTCTCTGCAGCATTATCTACAGTGTTTAAGCCCTGCCCAATTCACCTCTGTGGACTACAGAACAGCTCCCCCCTATGGTTTGGAGATAAGGAAAGAAGAAGGTGTTCTGTTCCTAGTAAACTTTGGGGTTGATTTACTAAAACTGGAGAGTGCAAAATCTGGTGCAGCTGTGCATGATAGCCAATCAGCAGTATTTATTTCACCCTTTGATGTTTTTTGAGGAATGAGCTTGAAAACCCTCCTGTGAAATATATAGTTGCTCATGTTAATAGTACAAAGTCAGCAATGATTACATTGGGTGATTCATTTGCAAAGTTTCATACCGATTGATTATTATAAAACTCAATAATAATAATATTTAAAATAAAAATAATCAAAGGTTATGATTTATTCATTGGAATTACAATTTTGTGACACCTAAAATATCTGTAGTAGTGTATATTCTTCAAAAAAATAAGTGGATAAAAATGATAATGAAACAAAAAAGAGCTAAACAGGCAGCAAAGTAATACAGAATAAAAAAAAAATATTTTTCAAGAAAATGATTTTGAATTATATTGTCAAGGTCATGCTTACAATGGTGGCCACCAGCGCAAGTAGTATAAAGTTTCGTCACACTCTGACGTCGTCTGGGGCACGACGTCAGAGTGTGACGAAACGTACGTCGGGCGTGCTGACGTGCTGCATTCACCATCTACAGTCTACAGGATGGGCGTTCGCTTTCTAGCCGGCCGGCTTTATTGTTTTATTGTTATCTCTTCACATGTAAGTGCAATTCTTTTTGATTTTATTAAAAGTGGAAACAGGATTACGCTATGTTGTTTTCCTTCTTCCTTTGGTATACCTCCTCGGAGGTTTATCCCTAGCTTGAGGTTACATCTCCACTTAGAGTGGTAACTGGAAGAACAGTGTGCCTAATTCAAACCAAGTGGTGTGTCTCTCCTTGATGGTTCTACCTTGAAAGGCCCCGACCGGGTTAAGGTCACAAGCTCTTCCAAGCTTGCCATTTGGTAAGCGCACAATTTTATTATCACAGTGGTGTGGTGAAGGACTCATTGATTCCCATATTCACGTCCCGTATTTACCATCAAGATTGGTTCCTTAATAGGACAGTTCAGTTGTTTATGTAACCTATGAACTTGGAGCCTATCCCAATTTTTGGTTTTTTATCTATGTATTGATTCTGTTCATCATATAGAACATTTTTTCACAGCGCTGCTCCTCTTTTATCTATTGTGTTATGTGTGTATCTCACGTTTTAGCAGCTGCTTTATATTGATTTGATCACTGATTTGTCACATGAGATTGGGTTCAATTTAATATTATTTTTATTTGTCAATAGGTGGTTTGCACTACTTAGTTTAAGTATAGCGCGGTGTTTTGTCCCGTTTTTTCTGCAAGTAGTATAAAGCACAGAAACCTCAAAGTCCTTTCTGTGGAGGTTACATTACAAAGTTTTAAGACAGAGACCTGCTGGATAATATTACTTAAACCTTACGGTTCAACTCATCAAAAGCTTTCTGTAATGTGCCGTAATACCCGAAATCTGCAGTCTGCAGGGGAGCCAAATGTTTGTTTCGTCATAACTCCCATTGTAAAAACGTAATGGCTTAATGGAATGTTTTTTGTGGTTATCAGTTCTAGCTTTGATGTTTGTGGACCAAATGTAGACTCCTATGAGGAAAAAACAACTCATCAAAGTTTTTTTTTTTTTCATATTCCTACATTCTATTATGAGAATATGGTTATGTTACACTTGTCTCACTTTATAAATTCCAAATAGATCTGATTTTTTTTTACACATCTAGCTTGGAAAAAGTTACTTAGACAACTGAATTTATGATCATTTATAGTCAGTTTGATGACATGAATGAAAGTTTTCTTTCCAATTTTTTCCTATCTTTTTGTAAATCATACTTTGAGCCATAAATCATTTTGTTCTTTACTGCTCATGTCTTTGCAGGGACCCCATGGCGTAAGAATAAATGGCCACTTTTTGCATTACTTAAAAAAGCATAAAATTAATCTTTATCTTTAAATTTTAACTTTAAATGTTTCCATTTTGAAAAAAGGAAGGGAGCGTTATAAGCCTTGTCAGGTTTTTTTTTTGTCATCTGTGTGCCATTGGGGAGATTTCCCATAGCCAAAACAGGCAAATCTCTCCAACGTGAGGGAATAGTTGTCACCAGAACTAGTATTCTCATTGGAATATTTCTCCTCTTTTCCAGTTCTGATGACAACCCAAAATTTGGGATTTTCTTTCATTTTCACTTTTGGTGATAAGAGTAAACAAGGAAAATAAAGAGGGCGAATCTCCCTAAAGGGGGCACAGACAGCAATAAAACCTGCCCAATCGTCTTGTTCGATTGGGATCCATCCATAAGGCCTACTTTTGGCCACCTTTTGTTACTAGACAAAGTAGAGTCTGACTAATCCAATGTACTATTTTACTGAGACGGAATGTGCACTCTTGAATATGTTTTTACTTCAAGGTCTCGGTAGATTCCTGTATTTTTTTCTTTAGGCCTTTTCCTCCCCACGTTGAGAGTGGAGCATTTTGCCTTCCCTGGATTCACTTTGCCGGAACAATTTTCAATGGTAAAAACAGAACATATAGAGGATGTGAGACTTTAAAGGTGCAAATCATTGAAGACAACAATATGTAATGTAAAAAAATATATACAAATTTTATTGAATGAACAACATCAATAAAAACAGTGCATACAGTAAAGTCATGGCCATAGATGTGTGCAAAGCACCCAATTATTGACAATGATTTACTGTGATCACGTTCATGTTTTCTACATGTTTCGCCATATGGATTCAAATATGAACAAACTGTATTTTATGTATATTTATGTCTGCACTTAAATGAAGAGCGGAAGACAATCCCCAGACAAAAACAAAAGGGCCATACTTCGTTGAGTTTGAATGAAAAATGAATTTAAAATGAAAAAAATGGAATTAAATTTTGAATGAAAAATGAATTTAAAATCAAAAAATGGAATCCATCAAGGTGCTGTATCCACAGTCCAAATTCCTCCAAATGTAGGAAAATATATTTATATTTATAGGCGGGATATCTACACAAACTTGTTGTTAGTATATCACTCTTCACCCCTCCCTACGGGTGACCTGGCATAATTCGGGGGATTTTGGATTGCGGATGCAGCATCTTGATGGATTCTATTTTTTCATTTTAAATTCATTACAGTTTGGACCTTTAGACGCACAACATGAGGTATGGTCCTTTGGTTTTTGTCTGGGGATTGTCTTCCGCTCTTCATTTAAGAGCAGACATAGATATACATAAAATACAGTTTGTTCATATTTGTTTTATTTATTTGTATTTTCTCAGTCTCTATTGCACAACTAAAGTTGTCAAATTATAGGTCTCGGTATTTAATTAATTTTCACGTTTTTTCCTGAAGAAGCCATATGGCGAAACATGTAGAAAACATGAACGTGATCACAGTAAATCATTGTCAGTAATAGTATCCATGGCCATGACTATACTGTATGCACTGTTTTTATTGATGTTGTTCATTTAATAAAACTTGTATATATTTTTTTACATTACATATTGTTGTCTTCAATGATTTACACCTTTAAAGTCCCATATCTTCTATATGTTATGTGTTTGTCTAAACGGGATGTTGGTGCCATATTTCATTTAAACTTTGACACTGACATGAGTGATGAAAAATAATAATGAAAGACTCTTTAAAGACCTTGTAAGTGAAATTAGTTTATTATGTTTTTTTCTTAACAAACATGTAAAAGAGATTACTTTAAAAGAGAAATGTTTTTTTTTTCTTCCTCCATTATACTTACCTGGGTGGATGCAGCATCGGTCCGATGCTGCATCTTTCCCCCTCCGCCTCTACACTGAGAATGAGCGATCGAACATCACCGATGGTTTGATTCTCACAGCTCCCCAAGCAGAGAGCTGCTGACTGTCAATCGGCAGCTCTCCTGCTCTGCTGCACCATGCTCACTGGAGCGCTGAGCTGTGGAGGGGGTGGAGCGGCCATCTCAGCCCCCTTGAGGCTCGCTGAGAGGCGGAAACGGGTATCAGTCCAGGCACATGGCGGATCCAGACTCCCATTGTCATGATGATGCGCTGATTGGACTGATATCCATGACATCAGCAGAGAGTGGACTCCAGTCCGCTCTCTGCTGAAATCGGCTCACAGGAGTGCATAACGAATTGCACTCCTGTGACCCATAGGAGAAACCCAGCCGAATGAGCTCAGGCTGGACCTCTCCCTTTAAAATGTTTTATTTTTGAAATATGAGAAATTGGCTTATTAACCACTTACAGACTGCCCGTCGCAGGTTTACGTCACTACTTTGAAGAGGAATATCATTGTTATGGCAGCAGCTAGCTTCTTCTTCAGCGGGTGGTCCACTTTCAGATAAAAGTGGTCTCTGCGGTAGATTCACCACAAGATCACTTTTATATGCGGCGGAAGAGGGCCCCTCCCTCCCGCCGCCCTCCGCCGCTTACCAGAGCCATCGGTAGCGGTGGAGGCAATCAGATCTTTTTCCTGGCTTGGTATGGAGACAAGTGAGGGGAAGATGGCCCCCACCCGTCTCCATATCATTGCAGGGGTGAAGCGACGTCAAAACGTCACTTCCGCCCATAGCTCTTAAAGGACCATTTTTTATTTTTATTTTTTTCAAATGACAAATTTTTTTATTTTATTTTTTTTTTATTGCATTTTAGTGTAAATATGAGATCTGAGGTCTTTTTGACCCCAGATCTCATATTTAAGAGGACCTGTCATGCTTTTTTTCTATTACAAGGGATGTTTACATTAGAAATAAAAGTGACACCTTTTTTTTTTTTTAAAGAACAGTGTAAAAACAGTTTTTTAAACGTGCCCCGTCCCGCCAAGCTTGAGTGTAGAAGCGGACGCATATGTGAGTAGCGCCCACATATGAAAACAGTGTTCAAACCACACATGTGAGGTATCGCCGCGATCGTTAGAGCGAGAGCAATAATTGTAGCCATAGACCTCCTCTGTAAGCCAAAACTTGTAAACAACAAATCTCAGAAAGAGGCTCAGTCCTTAAGTGATTAAGTGAATAAAAAAACAACTTGTATCTATGTATAGTATATAATAATATATGTACAGGACATACGGGCAGCCATATTTGTTCATTAAAAAAACACACTCTGCCTCCTTGGTTGCAGAGTGACAACGGCTGTGCCTTAATGCTTATTTTCACAATGTAGGATTATTAGTCAGCTGACTCATTGAAAACAATGCCATGGCAATCAATGGGGTTGATTCACTAAATCTGGTGCAGCTCTGCATAGAAACCAATTAGCTTCCAGTTTTTTTTTTTTTCATTAAAGCTTAATTGAACAAGCTGAAGTTAGCAGCTGATTGGCTACCATGCACAGCTTCACAAGTTTTGCACTTTCCAGTTTTAGTAAATCAACCCCGTTATGTGGCTGATATCTTCTCCCAGAAGTTGTTAAGATGCACTGAGCCATCAAGAGCTCCCCTTCACTGCTAGTCTACATATTTAAAGGAGAAGTACAGCCAAAGCTTGTTTGGCTATACTTCTCCTATGGATCACAGGAGTGCCATTTGTGTTGCACTGCTGTGACCCGTTTTTAGCAGAGAGGGGCTGAAGTTCGCTCTCTGCTGACGTCACAGATTCGGTCCAGGCTCGGGCATCATGATAACCACGGAGTTGGGATCCGCCCACATGCTGGACCGGCAACCTGGCTCAGCCTCTCAGCAAGCTGCTGAGAGGCTGAGCCGTCCACTCCCACCCCCTCCACAGCTTAGCGCTCCAATGAGCGAGGACAGAGCAGAGCAGAGAGCTGTGACTGTCAGTCAACAGCTCTCTGCTCGGGGAGCTGTGAGAACCGAGCGATCGGTTCTCAGTGTAGAGGCGCTGGGGGACAGACGCAGCATCCACCTAGGTAAGTATGAATCTAAAAAAAAAACAATCAATACATCTCTTTTAATATATGAGCAAAGTTAAAGCAGTACAAGTATGTAAAATTGTGAAAGTCATATAAAATCTTACTTTGCAGTGAACACTAACATAATATCTCAGAATATGTTCCTACTGAAAGAAAATTCTATCCACTTTATTTTCTTTTTGTGGTCATGTTACAACACCGGAATTGGTATTGCAGCAATATATGTAGTTGTAGCTCACTGTCTTAAAAAAAAAAACCTGAGGCCTTTGTAATATGAAAGCCCAGAACTACCTACATGCTTGTTGGCAGCCTCTGTATAATTGATAAACAGTCCCAATTCTTCGATGAGACAGAAGGGTTGTGTATCACCTCCAAGTCATATGGAACTTTAACTAAACGTCTTGTATTCGGAAGTTTTTCTTCTGTTAAACTTGAATTCCAACTAAATAAAGAGATAAAATATATTTATAGGAGTCGAAGATTTGGATTTCTTTCCATCCAATTTTGCAGTTTTCACAGCCCTGCAAAACAGTAGAGCTAGACT
This sequence comes from Lithobates clamitans, assembly GCA_037952925.1. Taxonomy (NCBI): domain Eukaryota; kingdom Metazoa; phylum Chordata; class Amphibia; order Anura; family Ranidae; genus Lithobates; species Lithobates clamitans. Next base: position 517,407 of record JBBGZY010000879.1, read on the forward strand.
GGTAACCTTATTTTTCTATACCCTAGTTCAGCAACACAGGCTGATCACTTTGCACATTGATGGGTCGATTGCACAATGAAGGAGCAGCAGTACATTGATGAGCTTAACACACTGCTTAATTTGATGTTTTTCTTTGATCAGCACATGTGCACGCGGGAGAGCCTGATTGGCCCATAGTGTTGCCCTTCCCTCCCCTACTATGCAGGGGATTTAAAGGAGCTAATATCAAGTCAAAATGAGGTTCTTACTATTTTAATGTAAAAAAAAGTATTTTAAAAATATGTATTTTTTATTTAAAATACTGTATTATTTATTTTAATTGTTTTTTATGTTAGGGTTAATTATATACATTTTTAGATATGTAAGTAATTAAAAATACATTTATTGATTTTAAATATTGTTTAGTAACTTTACAACCCTGCAAATCTATCTATCTATCTATCTAGATCTATCTATCTATCTATCTATCTATCTATCTATCTATCTATCTATCTATCTATCTATCTATCTATCTATCTATCTATCTATCTATCTATCTATCTATCTATCTATCTATCTATCTATCTATCTATCTATCTATCTATCTATCTATCTATCTATCTATCTATCTATCTATGTATGTATGTAATATTTACTTAGGTAAAATGTAACAGAAAACATTCTATATTTTTGTTTTAATTCCACTCATGATTCATAAACAAAATATCTACGATATACACTATAGACCCCCTGCAACCAATACCACTTGTGATCTTAGAATGGGTCCTTGCAAAAGACTGAGGAGAACTGTGTACACCATTCTGCCCCAATGTTGGCACACTTACACAACTCTGCTGTTGTCTGGTCTGAGATATGGATAAATAGGCTAATTTGAATAATCGTCTGCATATATGCCGTATATATATTTTAATTTAGAGTTTATTTTTTATTATTACTTTTTAATTTATCAAAAAGTGGCAGCTACTTATTTATCATTTTTTTCTGGGTTATTTATTTTTCCTAAAGAAAACATTTGCTGGGACCAAAGAGTTGGAACGTCGAGAGCTAAGTAATCCAGACCGATATACAACACAAATAGACGTTAAATGGAATTCAGTGCTCCATAACTACATAAATTGATGGTCACGAAAAATGCTACACAACGCACAACGATTCCTCTAGAGCACCTGGAGGAATGATTAAACTTACCTGACTTGTTCAACTTTATGGTTTCCTGAAGGTATTTCCAAGGGTGACTTTGTTAGGAAATACATAAAAAAATGGTTTTGTGGTTTTTTTTTTAATTACTAACAGTACAGGGCAGAGCTCTGGTGAAATCAAGGATATGTGAGCACTCATCCCCAGATCATATCAGTGCCTAAAATGAACATTTAGGAACAGTTGTGGTTGGTGCTCAATATTTTGGGGGGGGGGGGGGGGCAAACAAACCTGTCCCCTCACTCGGTTGTCAAGGCAGGGGTTTAGAGGACTTACCATGAGGAGGAAGATGACATGGAGGAAGATGATGTGAAGGGCTGCTGCTCCTCGCTCCAAGAGGATCCGGGAAGAGCCGGGCTTCTCCTCAAGGCCGAACAGGAAGTCCTGAGACCCAATTGGCCTGGGAGTCTGGGAAACTCCCTGGCCAATCGGGTCTCAGGACCCGCTTCCTGATTGGCTGGGAGGAGAATCAGGAAGACAATAGTGAATATTAATCCACTATTGTCACACAACTGGGTGGTCTCGGGGCGCAGCTCACACTTTTTTGAAGCCAATTAGAGCCTCAGGTTCTAATCATGTGCTTAAAAAAAACAAAACATTGTAATCCATGCGTCCATGCGCCCGGCATCCTGCATGTAAATTAGGGGCCGGGTGCATGGATTGGGGGGGGGGCAGCCCTTATGGATGGGCTGCCACTGTTTAGGAATTAGGTTCTTATGCTATGTACACACAATAGGACTTTCCAACAACAAAACCATGGATTTTTTTCCGACGGATGTTGGCTCAAACTTGTCTTGCATACACACGGTCACACAAATGTTGTCGGAAATTGGCCAACAATTACGAACGTGGGAACGCAGTAACGTACAACACGTACGACGAGCCAAGAAAAATGAAGTTCAATAGCTAATAGCGGCTCTTCTGCTTGATTCCGAGCATGCGTGGACTTTTGTGCGTCGGAATTTCCGACAAGTCTTGTTGTCGGAAAATTCGAGATCAACAAATGTTCTATGGAGCAGACACACGGTCGTACTTTCCGACAACAAGCTCACATCCAACATTTGTTGTTGGAAAATCCTATCGTGTGTACGGCCCATTAGAATGATTGCGTTGCGGTAATGTACCAGTTACTTAGTGCTTAATGATGCAACACTTGGTACTGAAATATACATGCATTACTGTGTTGTGGTTCAATGCATTTTGTCCGGCACTTCATTGCGCTAAGGCAACACACCTGTCCTAAATGTTGCATTTGAAATAGGGATAAGGTGCCAGGATAATGTAATGCTAGCACTTATGTGCAGAGGTACATCATCAGTAACTGGTGATAGAGCCTGACATGGAGGGGAAGGCAATCTCTTACACCTTGGGCTAGGTACTCCTGGTAAAGTAATATGAGGCACGCGAGCCTGGAGTGGCGCGAGTGCCTGGCAGTTCAGGTGCTGACGGCGGGCAGCAGAGTAGACAGGTTCAGGCTGGAGTTGGTAATGGTAAACAGACAGAGGGATCAGGCAGAGACATGGTAGGAGAGTAAGTCAGGGGTCGGTTTAGGCAGAGAACAAGCATGGTCAGATGGATTAAAATGGCAACAGAAGATCAAACACAGGAACAGGTAGCAGAACGCTTTAGACCATAAGGCAAGGTCTTAGTGCAGCAGAAGTGTTTATATAGCCCACTTGGTGCCACTCTAGTGGCCGGCGGGCAGGCGTGCCCCTGGTGTGCGCGCATGAGCACAGGTTAGGCTTACAGGAATTCTCTGTCTGCGCATAGCTATGCTCCTAGGCACATCTTGTCTTTCCTGACCAGTTTGGCTAACAGGAATTTTCTGTCTGTGCATAACTATGCGTCTGGGCATATTTCGTCTTTTCTGACAGAAGACCCTGGATGTCAAAGAAGCGGCGGAGAGGATGGCAGTGGCGGCGAAGGAGATCTGGTAGCTGACAGCGCTGGAGGAGGGTAGCAAAGAGTTAAGTCTTCCAAATATAATGACTATGATATGATGAATATGTACAGTTGGTTTATGGTAAGAGCCGCCACTGCTCCCCATGCTACAGTTTTACTTGAAGTCGCCCAACATTGCCACACACAGTGGACACTATTAAATATTAATTAAAACTTTGAACTCTAAGCAGTTATAAAGGGCACAAATGTATCCAGCTCTTTATTCATTAATAAATCATTAAATATTTAGGAAACCATACAAGCACCCTTTGCTCCATGCATGAGTCCATGCTGTCTCTGAGAGATCGGGTGCCAATTTTAAAGGGAGCCGTCCATGCTTCAAGTGCACCACATGAAAAATGAAACAGCAAAACACCAATGGGATTCGGATAATTAAAATGATTGTTAACCTCTTACATGAAAAATGAACATCACATATCCTTCTATAGTATGTACTTGCCTCAATCCAAAGCATCCAGTGTGATTTCTGTTTGCTGCCTCCTTTCTCTGCTATCTGAATGAGTCACTTCGGACAGGATGTGCTGACTCCAAGGGATGGAGATGGATGGAGGAGGGGAGTCTGTGATTGACAGCCTCAGCTGTGCATGTTTTCCTATGAGATTGTGTAGAGGGGTGTATGTCCATTCCCTCCACTCAGGTCTCAGATTACACTCAGCTCTCCTCTCTGAACTATGCAGTATGTGACTTCAGATTCCTGCCCCCTGCCTCTGAAGAAGGGATCAGGGGGCGGGGTCGAGGTGCTCTGTCTGTATCTATGGACACAGGTAAGCATCAATCAGGATCGAGCCCATAGGTGTGGCTTGATAGGAGGCACACAGAGAAGAGGAGGAGCCTGGAGAGGGATTGGGGCTGCTCTAAGCAAAATAATTGCACAGAGTAGGTAAGTACAGCGCCGGCACAAGTTCACCCAGTGCACAGGGCAAAGATGCCAAATTGAGCCCCCCTTCATTATGTGCAAGCTTATGAGGAGGAGGGGAGAGAGAGCACAGCCTGCACCTTCTCCTGGCTCTTACCTCCTCTCTTTGCCACTTCCAGCGGTGGGCTGACAGCAGTAGTGATGCTGCTGTCACTACTGCTGTCAGCTTTATAGTAGAAGGAAACTTGCGCCCCCTCCATCCCTTTAATACACACTGCGCCCAGGGCAGCCATCCCTTCTGCCCACCCCTTGTCCCAGCCCTGGGTAAATATGACATTTTCGTTATTTTAATAAAAAAAAAATGTTAGCATTTGCAATCACTTTAATTTATGCCTTTTACATCTACCTGGAGTTCAGCTTTAAACAAGTTCTTCCCCTCTCCAAGACACCTATACTATTGGCATTTGATGATATTGGCATGAGCTTTCGACTTCTGTTTAAGTAATTTGCTGTTTCTTAACATTATGTCCCAGGCCTATTTATTTAAACTGATAGAACAGTGCAATTAACGCATTAGGCTGGATTTGCCAAGACAAACTTTTGCGCAGAATGTTCTTCTTTACGTCTCAGCCTGTGCCAAGGAAAGCTGTCCGCAGCAGAGCACAGACGACGGCAGGTAAGTCTCAATCCCCTCTGCTGCACTTTGATCCTCACAAGTCCTTCCGTACACTGATCTTTTTACCATTCCTCCATACTGTATATCAAACCCACCAACAAAAAACAGTCTTGTCACGCACAGCACACCATATTCCAAACGGCTTTCTATAAAGCCCTTGCGGTGAAATAAATCAAAACTGCTTTTTTTTTTTTTTCCTGTGGTAATGAAGAATGTAAGAAAATAATTTGCATTCCTAAAAGTGGAATTTTGTGTTGGTGTTATATTTACTGAATGACCATAAACACAAATTACATACTTTTTCCTGCACTGAATTATGTAGAAGAAGTTTTAATTTACATTTTTTGTTAAAGTCTAACTCAGGGTTCAGCCCCCCCAATCCAATCACCCCTCCTGTAATGTACCCCCCCCCCCCAATGTTATGCTATTTATTTCATATACGTACCTTTTTCTGAAGTCTTCAAAGCCCTCAAAATGACACATTAGGTCCCCTTCTTCTGGCGATGGGCGATCCTCTATTGCAGGGATATGCAATTAGCGGACCTCCAGCTGTTGCAGAACTACAACTCCCATGGGGCATAGCAAGACTCTGACAGCTACAAGCATGACACCCAGAGGCATGATGGGACTTGCAGTTTTGCAACAGCTGGAGGTCCGCTAATTGCATATGTATTGCATTGAATTCATACATACCAGAAGATATCTTGAGGTGCAAAAGAAGTACTGCGGGAGACAGCGCCAGACTGAAGGTCGTTATTGCAGCCTAAGCTGCTTGGAAATCATGTAATGCATAGTTTTGTCTGCAGTTAGACAGTCATTGCTGACCTCTCCTGAAAATGCTAGTCTCTTGCCTGTGATGCTTACATAATAGTTTCAATACTTTCTCTGACCCAGAATAAATATAAAAGTATAACTAAATGCAAAACTTTTTTTTTTGGGGAGGGAGGGGATTAGAACATTTGTCTGGTCCCTCCTGCTGTCTGTGTCCCCGTTAGAGAGATTCACCCTTTCTATTTGTCCTGTTTATCATTAAAAGTGAAAGTAAAAGAAAAAAATCCCAAATTTTGGGTTGTCACCAGAACAGTAGTAGAGTATAAATCTTCCAATAGGTATACAGTAAAACCTTGGTTTGAGAGTAACTTGGTTTGAGATTGTTTTGCAAGACAAGCAACATTTTTTAATAAATTTTGACTTGATATACAAGCGATGTCTTGATATACAAGTAGCGTCATGTCACAACTGAGTGTAAAAGAGAAGAGAGGCACCTCTAATTGTAGCAATATGGTTACATTTAATGAAGGTAGAACATTTAGCGACATATTGCTACACTTAGAGGCGCCTCTCTTCTCTTTTATACTCTGTAGCTCCTGCTGGATTTTGTTTCTAATCCCCTTGTGGAGGCTTCCATTTGTGGATGGACATTTTATGGTTACACAACCTATTACATTGCTATAATCTTTTTATATGGACTATGAACTGAAGGACCTATAAATAAATGGTTGTGGAACAAATCATTTGAGTTTCCATTATTTCTTACGGGGAATATTTTGATATACAAGTGCTTTGGATTACAAGCATGTTTCTGGAACAAATTATACTCGCAATCCAAGGTTTTACTGTACTAGTTCTAGAAACAACCAGGGATTCCTCCACTTTGGAGGGATCTCCTCTCACTTCCTGCTTTACTAATGGGACAGAAAGTAAAGGAAAGTCTCCCCAATGGCACACAGATGTCAAAAAATAAAAATAAAAAATGGACTGGGGATATAACCCTCCCTTACTCTACCCAATGTAACAAAAAAGCAAGTTTTGCCTTTAGTTCCACTTTAATGTCATCTACTGTTTGCTTTGGGTTAGTGACATAGAACATTTTTAACCACTTTAATACCGGGCACTTTCACCCCTTCCTGCCCAGGCCAATTTTCAGCTTTCAGCGCTGTCGCACTTTGAATGACAATGGCGCGGTCAAGCAACGCTTTACCCAAACAAAATTTTTAGCATTTTTTTTTGGACAGATAGAGCTTTTTTTTTGGTGGTATTTAATCACCACTGGGTTTTTTATTTTTTGGCAAACAGAAAAAACTCAAAATTTTGAAGAAAAAAAAAAATTATTCTTGTGTCATGTTTCTGTTCTAAAATTTTGTAAATAAGTTTTCTCCTTCACTGATGTGCAATACTGATAGGTGCACTGACGGGCATCACTGATTATCAGTGCAGAACCCCCCCCCCACTTATCGGCTCTCCTCTACTCATGCCCTTTTAGCGTGAATAGAGGAATGCCGATAACGGCACAGTTACGCTGTGATTGGACACAGCTGATCACATGGTAAAGAGCCTACGGAATAAGCTCTTTACTGTGATCAGAGATGCGGTGTGTCAGAGCAACACACCGCACCACCGGTCGCCACGCTGCGCGCCCACGGGTGGCTCATTCTGAAGGATGTCATATGACATCCAGTCAGAACAGGAGAGCCACTGCCCGGCTGTCATTTTGCTATAGGCCAGGCAAGATGTGGTTAAAGTATTTATTACAGGTTTTTATATAGTGCCATCAATTTATGCAGTGATTCACATGAATATTGCACATTAACATCAGTCCCTGCCCTCAAGGAGCTTACAAATATATGGTCCCTAACTTACATTCATACCAGGGCCAATTTACCTAGCAGGATGTCTTTGGAGTGTGGGAGGAACCCACAGGAGTACTAGGAGGAAACACAAGCAAGCACAGGGAGAACATGCAAACTCTGTGCAGGTAGTGCCATGGTTGGGATTTGAACCAATAACCCTAGTGCTGCTAGATGGAAGTGCTAACCACTTAGCCAATGTGCTGTCCATGCCCAAAGTATTGAAGAGGTGAAGAGGTAAACAGGAAACTAGTCTATGTATGCTTCTCAGTTAAGGTCCCATGTAGGATCATTTTGCCTAGAAAGTAGGATTTACATTACAAGTGGAGTGTGGCTAGGTCAATGGCTTTTTATATTTTTGGCGGATTTTAGTGGTAAAATGATTTAGTTATATATTAGTTGCTGGTTTTGTTCCTGCCATTTTTTTAAGTCACTGTCCCCCTTTGGGTATTTACACTCTTTCGCATGCGTTTCTATTTCACTGTGTATAACAACTAATGCCCCGTACACACGGTCGGATTTTCTGACGGAAAATGTGTGATAGGACCTTGTTGTCGGAAATTCCGACCGTGTGTGGGCTCCATCACACATTTTCCATCGGATTTTCCGACACACAAAGTTTGAGAGCAGGATATAAAATTTTCCGACAACAAAATCCGTTGTCGGAAATTCCGATCGTGTGTACACAAATCCGACGGACAAAGTGCAACGCATGCTCAGAATAAATAAAGAGATGAAAGCTATTGGCCACTGCCCCGTTTATAGTCCCGACGTACGTGTTTTACGTCACCGCGTTCAGAATGATCGGATTTTCCGACAACTTTGTGTGACCGTGTGTATGCAAGACAAGTTTGAGCCAACATCCGTCGGAAAAAATCCTAGGATTTTGTTGTCAGAATGTCCGAACAAAGTCCGACCGTGTGTACGGGGTATAAGATGACCTACCCTGTTTCCCAGAAAATAAGACCTAGAGTGATTGTCGGTGATGGCTGCAATATAAGCCCCACCTCCCAAATAAGCCCTACCCTGTTTCCCCGAAAATAAGCCCTACCCTGAAAATAAGACCTACAAGGACTTTAACTAGGGCTTATTTAGGGGGTAGGGCTTATATTGCAGCCATCACCGACAATCACGCTAGGTCTTATTTTCGGGGAAACAGGGTAGGCACTGCTATGTTAGCAGAAAACATGTTGCATAAAGCCAGTGGTTGATTTACTAAAGTGCAAAATCTGGTGTAGCTCTGCATGGTAGCCAATCAGCTTTTAACTTCGGCTTGTTCAATTAAGCTTTGACAAAAAATCCTGGAAGCTGATTGGTTTCTATGCCCAGCTGCACCAGATTTTGCACTCTCCAGTTTTAGAAAATCATCCCCACTGCCTGCACATTGCAAAGTAGAAACCTGGCATCTGTCTGACTCTGTTCTGTACCTTAGCAACAATATTATAACTTGTGGGGTGTAAAGGTGGATTCTACATTAAAAAAGTGTGGGTAGAACTAAAGCTGGTCATACACCAATAGAGTTTTGATAGAAAAAAAAATATTTGAGAGGTTTGTTTGATTTTTAACCACTTCAATACCAGACATTTCCCCCCCTTCCTGCCTGGGCCAATTTTCAGCTTTCAGCGCTGTTGCATTTTGAATGACAATTGCGCGGTCATGCTACACTGTACCCAAACAAAATTTTTATCAGTTTGTTCCCACAAATAGAGCTTTCTTTTTGTGGTATTTGATCACTGCTGGGGTTCTTATTTTTTGCGCAACAAATAAAAAAAATACAGAAAATTTCACATTTTTTTTCTTTGTTTCTTTTATAAAATTTTGTAAATAAGTATGTTTTCTCCTTCACTGATGGGCACTGATGAGGCTGCACTGATGGGCACTGATAAGGCAGCGCTGATGGGCACTCATAGGTGGCACTGACGGGCACTGATAAGGCAGCGCTGATGGGCACTCATAGGTGGCACTGATGGGCACTGATAAGCGGCACTGATGGGCACGGAAAGGCTGCACTGATGGGTACTTATGGGTGGCACTGATAGGTGGCACTGATGGACACTGATGGGTGGCACTGGTGGACACTGATAGATGGCACTAATGGGCATCACTGATATGGAGGCACTGGCAGACATTAGTGATGGGCACTGACTGGCACCATTTGTGGGCACTGATTGGCATTGATTTTGGCAAAGATTGGCATCCCTGGTGGCCATGGGTGACATACCTGGTGGTCATCAGTGGTGGCAATCCCTGGTGGTCCTGGGTGGGAATCCCTGCCAGGAGAGCAGCAGATTGGCCCTCCTCTACTCACGTCTGTCAGACCAATCACAGCTGATCATCGCGTGAACCAGGAAGTACCGGTAAACGGCATTTCTCGGTTTGTGCTGACAGGGAGAGCCGATCGTCAGCTCTCCCTGTCAGAGGGGGGTTCTTTGCTGATAGTCAGCACATTGATTATCAGCACAGGCCCCATCAAATGTACCCATAAGCTGCCAATCGGTGCCCAGTTAGTGCCCCATCATAACCCCCTGCCAGTTCCCAATAAAGTGGTAATCAGTGCCCACCACAGTGCAAATCAGTGCCCACCATAGTGCCAATCAGTGTCCATCACAGTGCCAATCAGCGCCCAGCATTAACACCTGTCAGTACCTGCCCAATCAGTGCCATCTATTAGTGTCCATCAATGCCACCTGTCAGTGCCAAACAGTGCCGCCTATCAGTGCCAATCAGTGCCGCCGGTCAGTGCCCATCAGTGCCGCCTGTCAGTCCCCATCAGTGCCACCTGTCAGTGCCCATCAGTGCTGCATATCAGTGCTGCCTATCAGTGCCCATCGATTCTACATATCAGTGCCTCCTCATCAGTGCCCATCAGTGCCACCTTATCAGTGCCAACTCATCAGTGCCCATTGGTGCTGCCCATCAGTGCCCATCAGTGCCAACTCATCAGTGCCCGTCAGTGAAGGAGAAAACAAAATTTTATAACAGAAACAAAGAAAACCTTTTTTTTTTTTTTTTAAATGTCGGTCTTTTTTAGTTTCTTTAGCAAAAAATAAAAACCGCAGAGGTGATCAAATACCACCAAAAGAAAGCTCTATTTGTGTAAAGAAAATGATGAAAATGTAGTTTGTGTACAGTGTTGTATGACCGCGCAATTGTCATTCAAAGTGCGACAGCGCTGAAAGCTGAAAATTGTCCTGGGCAGGAAGGGACGAAAGTGCCCGGTATTGAAGTGGTTAAAAACCGACTGTTCTAAATACCTAATTTCAGCTACCTTCAGGCCGGTCACATCACTCGCGGCCGCTTTACAGCTCCGATGGATTGCTTCAGTGGGAGGGGCCGTGATCTCCCTCTGACGTCAGCTGGGGAGATCACGTGGCCGCTCGTCTCCTCCGCAGAAGCCATGTATCGGAGCTGTAAAGTGGCCGCGAGTCACTGTGCTGTGTAATCTGCTTTAAGGGACCAGGATCTGCATTTTTTTATTTTTGGGGTTAACAAACACTTTAACTAGTAGTAGAAAAAAAGAACTGAGGTATGTGCTGAACAAGAGAAATCTTATAGGATCCTCCATCCACTCTAAACAGTATGAATGAAGGAATCTCACCTGTCAGCTAATGTCTTCTGACAGTCACCACCTGCGGCTGTCAGAAGAAGAAGAAAGATGAAAAACACATTTTTGGAGCAAGGTGGCAGCATTCCTAAGACCAGGGGCGGCCCATCCATTAAGGGCGCACGGGCGCCGCTCGTCCCCCTGTCCATCGCCCCCCCCATACATGCGTCCGGCCCCCTTTCAGGACACCGGCGCATGGATTCCAATGTGAGGGGCTGTTTTTTTGAAGCACCAATTAGAGCCAGAGGCTCTAATAGGCTTCAATATAGGGTGGGCTCAGGTCGCAGAGAGTGCGCTGCAATCCTACCCAGGGTTGTTACCGCAGCGAATGAATATTCACTGTTGTAACACTGATCCTCCTCCCGGGCAATCAGGAAGCCAGATTTGACACCGGTCACCCGATTGGCTGAAAGGACAGGCGATCCTATTGAATGCCTAGGAGGAGGAGGGGAGGAGCTGGAAGCCGCCATGGAGGAGAGGACATGGAGCAGCTGCACAATGCTTCCTGCTGCCCACCACCCACCGCCGCCAATGGGGTAAGTGACAGACCGACCAGCAAATAGCAGGGGGGTGGGTGCCACTCGGGGGGGTGAGTGGGAATGGGTGGCTGTCTGCCGCTCCCCCCCCCAAAAAAAACAAATGTTGGATGGCAGGCTAGTAAATTTTTGGCGGACAATGATCTGTTGTCAGATTTTCGTAACGTGTTTACACAAGTCCGTCACACAAACGTCCAAAGTACAAACACGCATGCTCAGAATTAATGCTCACCAAACACGACATTAGCAGAAGGTGCCCAAAGGTTGGCGCTCAAGAACTGAAATTCCACGTAGTACGTCACTACTAAGGATGAGCTCCGGTGTGTTCGCATGCTGAACATGCAGAGCCCGCCAGGAAGTCGGCACGGCGTAGCACTAATCACAATCAGTGAGACATTTCCCAATGTGCGGCTGCAGAGATCGGGAAATGTCTCCTTACCTGTGATTAGCGCTGCGCTGTGCCAACTTCCTGGCGGGCTCGGCACGTTCAGCGTGCGAACACGCCAGAGCTCATCCTTAGTCACTACGTTCGTGTTTGTTGGCCAGCAATTGTGTGCCGTTAGTATGCAAGACAAAATCCAGGCACACGCCCTTCAGTCAAAAGTCTGACGCTCTGTTGGCCAACAATCGTATCGTGTGTACGAGGCTTAAAGTGTAAGTAAACCCTCCTATCATTTTCAGCCAAGGAAACTGCCATCTTTGCCTCTGTGTAATCTACAACTGCCATGATGCTGCACATGTGATCAGTTTAGACACCAGCGATTTGATGGTTTGACAGTTTGGTTGAGAACACAACCAATGAGAATGTTACATTTCCGGCACATGCCAAAAATGAAACCGTTTTATGGATGAGTTTACTTCCGCTTTAAGACTAGCAGTCAGAGGCAGCAGTGCCTGAGGTCTCACATTGCAGAAATCCAGCTATGAGTTTGTAGACACAGGAGTACCTACACATCCCCACATACCAGGAAGAGCACTGCTATTTTTCAGGAGGAACTCAAGACAAAAGGTAAAAAAAAAATGTAGTAATGTCCATGATACATTTTTTTAAGCAGTAAAATCCACATTTTCAGGATAAGCTTTCAGATGTACCCTCTTCTTCAAAGTCTAGGAGGTACTCAGTGGATCAAGCAGTACTGTTTGGACCTTGAAAAAGGTGGTACACCCCGAAAGCTTGTTCTGAAAATTTGGATGAGGGAAAAAAGAATTTGTCTGCACACCACCGCCAATCCAACAGTATTTATTGAGACGATACAAGTGACTGCCACCAGGCCATGATGGAACACAGATACAGGTTTGGCGGGGGTGTGCATCCAAATTCTTTTGGCCCTCATCACAGCAATCAAAGCTAGCCAGGGCTAGCACCCAGTCTATCCAATCCACCTGGATTGTACTCACCTCGAGCAGCGTTTTTCCCTCTGAAAATTTGGATGTTACTGCAAATAGTATCATGGATAGTACGCAGCTGTTTTTGTTGCAGATGCACTAATATGGCTACAATCATCTCAAGAAGATAAAAGGTCCATTTTTCAGGGTACTGCTTAGGCACAATCAATGTGGGAGGAAAACCTGACATAAAGAAAACTAATACAGCCACCACATCCAAGGACTAGTAAGCTGCATAATATTACATTTTTGTTTTTGGGTGTAGTTATACCTTTACTGCTCTCCCATTGCAATGAAATTAATAAAACATGTAATTGGTAATATTTAGTCATTCAAAAAGCTCCACATTTTAAAAAAGTATCCTGCTTTTATCCCCTTCATATCTGGGGGTACTTTAATGCATTGTGACCCAAGTAATTTTTTTAAGAGGGTTTCTGCAAATTTTTTATTTGACTTATACATATTAACACTTGTCCATTGTAGGTGTACTGAAGTAAAGTGGTCAAGCTGTCTCCTTCTATTGCTCTATCCCCACCATGGCTATGGTGTCTGATACATAGTGTGATACTACGGTTAATATAGTGAATGGAGAAGTAGGGGAGGTGGTACAAAACAACTGGCCTAAAGCGCAAGAATTATAAACCATCCCTGTCGGTTTAAAATATTTATCTTCAAGATAACATTTTATATAAATGGAAAACAGTATAAAAAAGATTTTAAAAAATGCAAATAATAAATTACAATACAATTAACCTATAACCATGATCATTTTTCTGTAAAAAATACATTTCTTCTTTATTAGTTACTAAGTGGTCTGGTTTAATGTGCATTTTTCTTTTTTCTTTGAGCATAAGGCCCCTTTCAAACAGACGGACCGTCTATCCATTTTTCTTCCATCCGTCGACGGACGACAATGCATTCCTATGGGCAAACGGATGACCATCCGTTACCATCAGTTAACCTCCGCTTCCGTTTTAATCCGTTTTTTTTTTTAAGGCCCTTTTCACACGAGGCGGGCTCCGTTTCTACGGAGCCCGCCTCGGTCCGCCGGCTCAGCGGGAGATCAGTCCGTTGATCTCCGCTGAGCCGGCGGATGACAGGTCCCTCTCTGCTCACTGAGCGGGGAGGGGCTTGTCAGGCGCCGCTGCCGCCTATGGAGGGATCGGACGAAAACGGACAGCGTGTCCGTTTTCGTCAGATCTCACACGATCCGATCCGCCAGCGACGGATCTGGACGTAGAGCCATACGTCTGCTTTTGGCGGATCGGACGGGGTCGGATGTCAGCGGACATGTCTCCGCTGACATCCGACGGTCCATAGGCTAACATGGAGCGCCCATTCAGGTCCGCCGTCAAAACTGACAGGCGGATCTGAACGGTCCGATCGTGTGAAAGGGGCCTAACGTACAAAGCTACGTCCAGATCCGTCAAAACGGATATTAACTGACGTTAACTGACAATGTCCGTCAACGTCCGATCAGTTAAGATCCGTTTTGAAGAAATAATCCAAAGTTCATACTTTGACAAATAAAAAAACAAAGTGAAAAAACTTTATTTTAAAAGGGTTATGCAGAATAATAAAACTAAAACTGTTTTGAACATATCATGTGCTTTTGTGTCTTTTTATGCTATCAAAACACAATGAAATACCCAAATTAATGAATTAATAAATTTCAATTTGCACTGCATTTTATATATATATATATATATATATATATATATATATATATATATATATATATATATTTGTATTGACTGCAATGAAACTTCTCCTGATGGAGATAGAAAGTAGTCGGCAAATTGTTCACGCATGGCAATGTAGGATGGGTGGAGCAAGGCTTTCTGGGTAATTTCCTTAAATGCAAAGAAACTGCTGTAAATGGATGAAAATGGATACAAAAACGGATGAAAAAATGGATGTAAACGTGTACATTAACGGATGAAAGTGGATATTTACAGAACGGAAGACGGATGAAAACGGAGATTAACGGAACGGATGACGGATGAAGACGGATGAAGCAACGCATAAGAACTGATACGTTTTTAACGTGGCTAAACTGATGGTGCCCGTGTGAAAGGGGCCTAAGATGCAAGGGAAAACATACTTATGGCTTTTTTAAAAAATGCCTCTAAAGCTTTGATAAGTGTTTTAAAGTGTTTTTTAGCCTTTTTTTTAGCTTTTGTGATGACAGAGCAAAGCCTGGGCCAGCAAAACCAGGACTGAGGATATCACAGATAATGCTGAAAAAAAATGCCCAGTGGGTATTTTAGTCAGTAGTGACCATTTATTCAGAGTTCTCATAGATTTGGCATACCAGTGCCTACACTGCCAGGAGCCCAAAAATGATGGAGTGGACATTTTTATATTGATGTTAAATGCTCTTTTAAGCATTATACCCTGTACACACGATAGGATTTTCCAACAACAAAACCGCAGATTTTTTTACAACGGATGTTGGCTCAAACTTGTCTTGCATACACATGGTCACACAAATGTTGTCGGAAATTGCGGATGTCAAGAACGCGGTGACGTACAACACGTACGACGAGCCGAGAAAAATGAAGTTCAATAGCCAGTGCGGCTCTTCTGCTTGATTCCGAGCATTCGTGGAATTTTGTGCGTCGGAATTGTGTACACACGATCGGAATTTCCGACAACGGATTTTGTTGTCGGGAAAATTTAAAAACCAGTTCTCAAATTTTATTTGTCGTAAACTTGGACGGAAAATGTTCCGATGGTGCCAATACAAGGTCGGAATTTCCGACAACAAGCTCCCATCGAACATTTGTTGTCGGAAAATCCTATTGTGTGTACAGGGCATTTGTGTGCACACACAGAAATGCTCACATTATTGACAAAAGCATTTTTTAGCTAGGCCAATGCCCAATTAATGCTGTGCAGTGATGTCGGTATAAGTTCTAACAGCATATGCATGTGTGTGAGCACATTCATATCCACACCTGTGTGCCTGCTCCATGTGGGCTTGTACGGTTGATGGAAGAGACACTTTATCAGGATGTAGGTCCAATATCAATGAACCGTAAGGGGTTAAATAAGACTCATCTTCCTCATCAAGTCAACACATGAATGCAAACAGAGCCCTTCTCTGACCCTTTGGAGTCCTCAGGAATAGAGGGGTTTCAGGACCAGAGGGTTATTGATGTAAAACACAGAGCTGCCAAAATAAATTTACTACTGAGCCATGGATGTGTTATGTTACAAGAGGGTCTGTGTAATCACAGCTAAGATCAATCTTGATCTGGAGCCAAATACACTTTCTCTGAGGATTTTCATCTGTTTGAGGAGCTCTAAAACATCGTCCTCTGTGTGTACATGCTGGGTCTGATTTACAAAAAAATGGAGCAAAAGAGGAAAAGTGCCCCATAGCATTTACTTGTGTTCCATCTAAAATCCAGGATCGGGTTGGTAGTAACGGATAATGATTTCACCTTGTTCCTAGGTGTTTTTATTTTTTGGTCCAGTCCTTCTATCTGTCTGTCTAATTTATTTGTCTGTCTCCATATACTTGACTTAAAGCAGAAGTAAACCCATTGATTATACAGTTAAAAAAAACTGTTTACATTTCCGGCACATGCTGGGAATGTAACTGTTACATTGGTTGTGCCCTCAACCAAACTGTCAAACCATCCAATAGCTGGTGTCATACCTAATCACATGTGCAACATCATGGCAAAGTTTAAACAGAAGCCAGGATAACAGCTTCCTTGGCCTAAAGCAATAGGAGGGTTTGTTCCCCTTTAAGGTGGCTATACACCATACAATTTTCTTATTACATTTTCTTTAGATTTACCTTCAAGTTCAACTATGTAGTGCAAGGACCTGCCTGACTGCACACAAATTGAAAGTGCTTAGGTTTGACCCATTTATTATATAGTTTTGGTAAATCTAAAGAAAAGTTGTAAAAGAAAATTGTATATTGTATTATCTATCTATCTATCTATCTATCTATCTATCTATCTATCTATCTATCTATCTATCTATCTATCTATCTATCTATCTATCTATCTATCTATCTATCTATCTATCTATCTATCTATTATTTTAAGTGTATCATATATATCATGTCCATCTCTCTTTTCTATTCTAATCTACACTATATTACCAAAAGTATTGGGACACCTGCCTTTACACGCACATGAACTTTAATGGCATCCCAGTCTTAGTCCGTAGGTTTCAATATTGAATTGTCCCACCCTTTGCACCTATAACAGCTTCAAATTTTCTGGGAAGGCTGTCCACAAGGTTTAGGAGTGTGTCTATGGGAATGTTTGACCATTCTACCAGAAGCGCATTTGAGAGGTCAGGCACTGATTTGGACGAGAAGGCCTGGCTCACAGTCCCCGCTCTAATTCATTCCAAAGATGTTCTATTGGGTTGAGGTCAGGACTCTGTGTAGGCCAGTCAAGTTCCTCCACCCCAAACTCGCTCATCCATGTCTTTATGGACCTTGCTTTGTGCACTGGTGCGCAGTCATGTTGGAACAGGAAGGGGCCATCCCCAAACTGTTCCCACAAAGTTGGGAGCATGGAATTGTCCAAAATGTCTTGGTATGCTGACGCCTTAAGAGTTCCCTTCACTGAAACTAAGGCAAAGCCCAACCCCTGAAAAGCAACCCCACACCATAATCCTCCCTCCACCAAATTATTTGGAACAGTGCACAAAGCAAGGTCCATAAAGACATGGATGAGTGAGTTTGGGGTGGAGGAACTTGACTGGCCTCACGAGTCCTGACCTCAACCCGATAGAACACCTTTGGGATGAATTAGAACGGAGACTGCGAGCCAGGTCTTCTCGTCCAACATCAGTGCCTGACCTCACAAATGCGCTTCTGGAAGAATGGTCAAACATTCCCATAGACACACTCCTAAACCTTGTGGAAAGCCTTCCCAGAAGAGTTGAAGCTGTTATAGCTGCAAAGGGTGGGCCAATTCAATATTGAACCAAACGGACTAAGACTGGGATGCCATTAAAGTTCAGGTGCGTGTAAAGGAAGGTGTGTCAATACTTTTGGTAATATAGTTTAGCAATCTATCTATCTGTCTGTCTGTCTGTCTGTCTGTCTGTCTGTCTGTCTGTCTGTCTGTCTGTCTGTCTATCTATCTATCTATCTATCTATCTATCTATCTATCTATCTATCTATCTATCTATCTATCTATCTATCTATCTATCTATCTATCTATTTATTGGGATGGTATGATTTATCAGTGCAGGCATATATTGCAGCATGTGCCCCTGCACTTGGATTACTGCCATATGTGGACCTGCTTTGTGCCTGGGAGAGTGTGCATTTCCAGCATTGGTGTTGGCAGTAAGTGGCCTATTTAAAGCCCTGCCTGAAGAAGTTACTGATTGGGCTTTAGCTATCCCTGCAGCCTGAGCTGAATTGCCTCTTCACTGTTAGCAACCCTGGTTTGCTTATTACCTGCTGATTTTGTATTTTTTCGCCTACTTGATCTTGATCCCAGCCTATACTACGGACGTTTCTGATGCTGTCTGTACTTACCTCCCCTACCAATGTGGCCTTTCGCAATGTCTGCAACCTGACTGGTAAAGACCTGATGCAGGGCTGGCCACGCCGGCACTCTAATGTCGCTATTGCAATACATATCTGTTCCATTTTGGTCCACTGGACATTAGTGTGCAGGTGTGAGCCTCCTGGCACGTGATTCTTATTAGCTTGACTGCAGACGGTGTGGGAAGCTGCATCCATCAGGGGAGGTGCCTGGAGGGGGCACACAAAAATGTATTGGGGGGTTCCACAGGGGATCGGGGGTATTTTATTTTTGCAAAGGTGCACTTGTATTTTAAAGTGTTACAATTGCACATTATATTTCGTTTATCCCTGTAGCTTTGAAATGTATTTCCTGTTCAATGTCTTACTATCCTGACAACCATTTCAATGATTTATTTACAACAATAAAACATATACATAGTATTTTACTCAGCTCTATCACATAAACTTTAACAGACCATTTTTCTCGATTTCACAGGTGTCAATGGAAAAATTAGGCACTCTGTCAGCACGGCTTATTCACAAGAAATACGCTTCATACGGTAAGCAAATGTCGCCTGATAGAATTGCAAATTACATTTTAAATCCTCCCAATGCTGCCTCAACTCAATATGTCATTATATCTACACAATAACACTTTGCACTGTTCAGCAGCTAATCCCAGTTCATGTTCAAATTAAGGTGAAATGCATGCTAGAAAACACTTAATGGGCCATTAACTCCAAACAATCCAACCGGCTTAACTCTACCACATGACCCTTTGGTATTTTGTCTTTTTTTTTCTTAGCAGTCTCTACAGTAAATGCAGTTTTTAGAGTAACAGCTTGGCAATCTGCAGCATTTTCAGGTCCCTTAGTTAAGCAGCAGATTGTAGGTACAGGATCCATCACTTGGCTTTTTAATGACTCGGCGACGGTGGCGGTTTTGATTGAACGGTTCAGCAGAGGTTGATATTATTGTAATGGGAAAAACAGCCCACAGCTGTGTTATGGATATTATAGGTAGATCGATAAAGGGCAACTCTGCATTACCTGATCCAAGTCTGTACATGAAACCACTTGGTCAACAATGATGCTGCATTCTTTGTAGGCCCTGATGATGTGGGGAACAGTTGGTTTAGTAGTGTTGATATAGCAGTTAGGTTTCTTCCAATCCCTGATTTCCCTTGACCAACTAATGGACCTTTGGTAAGAACCCAAGGTTGAAGAAGAGCAGCAAACCAATGAATTTGTTAGTGGCAAATGATTGTCCTTTATAACGTTAGCAAAGAAGTGAGTATTTCATGGGTTGGCGGCTGCTCCGTCCCTGTATCGTATGTAAAGAACACATGCATCTCCCATGGGACTTTGTTGCAGCCAAACTGGCACAGACCAAATAGATTTTTAAGCATAAAAATAGAAAATACTTATTGTACAACAAGATTAAAATATCTCTAGTCTATACAGTAAAGCTCCTAGTCTAATATTTAGTATTATCTCATGGTCTCCTCTACAGGGAGTAGAGAGACCATATACTATACCTAATCTATTGATTACATAACCACCAAACTGTCCCAATGCATTTCAACTGTAAACGGTCACCCTCAGGGAATATGTGAGGTGGAATATACCTAAATAAATAGAAAAATAACAACAAGTATGTAGATCTAAATATGGTACAAAATAATAACAATAGCCATAGACTACAAGGTCACAGATTTTTAACCCACATAGGTGGATAGACCAGATGTAAAATATAAACATTTTTGTTGCAGCACGTCTTGTGGGGCCCCCCAGTGTGGATGGTAAGGTTATATGACCCACAGGGGATCAGGGATGGTCAGGCAGAGGCAAAGAATGTGAACTGGCCACACACTTATTGATGCAGCCAACGATAAGTGGACATGTAAGGGAGATGCCAGCAAGAGGTGGATAGACATAAAAGGTGGATTAAATATACTTAGGGCTAAGGCAACCCCACATGGATCTTTAGGGAGACCATCACACAAATGACTCTGACTGCCGAACTGTTGGTTTAGTAGTATTGATATAACAGTTAGATTTTTCCCAATCCATGATTTCCCTCTACCAACTAATGGACCTTTGCTGAGAATCCAAGGTGAAGAAAAGCAGCAAACCAATGAATTTGTTAGTGGCAAATGATTGTCCTTTATAATCAGTTGAAAGCCAATACATTTTGGAACTAACAAACCCCCCCTTCTCAGAACTTTGATAACAGGAGAGTGCCAAGTAATGTGTAGCTGCCATTGCCTGCTTTCAGGACATGTCTGTATATCTTGATGTAGTAGAGTCTTGAGGCAGCAACCCATTGCACAACATCAATATAGGTACCTTCCTATAAATTATCCCACCACAGTCGTGCAATAGAGGTACTGTTCTCTGATTGATACTTGCTTGTGCTCTCCAGTCAGCTATTAAGTCTATCTGATTGTGGTGATTCAACTTCTGCTGACATCATAAGGAGAAGGACAGGAGAACTAAGGAGAGGAAGGAGAAAACCCTGAGGTCCAAGTCATAATAGACTTTACAGGAGCTTCCTATACTTTAATATGTTGAACAGAAATGCTTTGTAAATCTGGAATGGCCTGCACCTTCTTATTTTATTTTATTTTTAAAGGAAATTGAAAAACAACGCATAGAACAGGACTATTGATGGTGTTAGATACACAGGGCCGGGACGAGGGGTGGGGACTGCTGTATATTGTGAGGTGGGGGGGCGAGCTGGGAGGGGATGGGGGGTGAACTTGTGTTGGGAGGGGGAATTTGGGGGGGCAGCAGGCAGGAAGAACTTTTCCGGGTTGGGACATTTGGGGTGTGTGGTAAGAGTGGTTATTTAGGGGGATTTGTGATGGAAGGGAGGACTTTGAAGAGGATTTGTGCTAGGAGGGGTGGATTTGGGGAGTTTGTGCTAGAAGAGGTGATATGGTACAGGGAGAATGGGGAATTGTGCTACGAGGGGAAACATTTTTTTGGGGGGAGGAGGGATTTGTTCTAGTAGGGATGATTGGGGGGGATATTTATGCTAGGAAGAGAAATTATTTTTGGGGGGAATGTGTGTTAGGAGGGTGGATTTCTGTAAGGGAGGATTTGGAGTGGGGGGAGAGAATGTGTACTTGGAGGGGAAGTTTGAGGGTAGAGGATTTGTGTTGGGGGGAGTTGGTTGATGGGGGGCAAAGATGCTCGGAGGGGAGTCTATAAAGACATGGATGAGCGAGTTTGAGTTGGAGGAACTTGAATGGTCTGCACAGAGTCCTGACCTCAACCCGATAGAACACCTTTGGGATGAATTAGAGTGGAGACTGCGAGCCAGGCCTTCTCCTCCAAGATCAGTGCCTGACCTCACAAATGCGCTTCTGGAAGAATGGGCAAACATGCCCATAAACACGCTCCTAAACCTTGTGGACAACCTTCCCAGCTGAAGCTATTATAGCTGCAAAGGGTGGGCCAACTCAATATTGAACCCTACGGACTAAGACTGGGATGTCATTAAAGTTCATGTGTCTGTAAAGGCAGGCGCCCCAATACTTTTGACAATATAGTGTATATATATATATATATATATATATATATATATATATATATATATATATATATATATAAAATAACTAAAGTAAAGAGAGCTTGAGTCAAACTAGGGCTGGCCATAGACGGTTCAAATCTCGGCTGGTTCAACAGGAGCCGGGCGATATTCGAACCATGTATGGACAGGCTGAATTTACCCAAGTTGATCGATCAATCAACTTGGGTACAACCAGCCTGCCAAATTTTACATGGAAGTATCGCTAAAGGCTGAGTTTTCCCAGCGGGGACAGCTTCCCCTGCCCCCCCCCCCCGGCTGGGAGAATACAATGGCTCGGTGAGAGCGATTCCCCTGTCACCACTGTCTGTGTTGATGGGTTTCAGGAAAGAAATTTGCTCCGTCTATGGCCGGCCTAACACACACTGTGCTCACAATACCTCCTGAGCCCTATATTTAGGATTCCTTTCTCAGTTCACTTTGGTGCCAACTCTAGCTTGTGGCACAATAGTGATCAATCTGGCTGACTTGCTCAAGGAAACTGCTCTGCAGTTGACAATACAGTTGACAATACACTTTGAAAAAGTAATTTTACATGGCCAATAGCTGGATTGTGGGTCCAAAATTTGGTTTTGCACAGGGTTTCCTTAGTGACTTATGCATGTACACATGACCAGATTTTTGGCCCGTCTGGTCTGACGGAACAAATCCGTTGGACAATCCGACCATGTGTGGGCTTCATCAGACCTTCAGCGGACTTTTTCTGTCGAAAATCAGACAGACTTTAGATTTGGAACATGTTGCAAATCTTTCCGATGGACTCAAGTTCGGTCGAAAAATCCATTCGTCTGTATGCTAGTCCGATGGACAAAAAAGGACGCAAGGGCAGCTATTGGCTACTGGCTATGAACTTCCTTATTCTAGTCCCTTCGTACATCATCACGTTCAAAAAAACAGACTTTCGAATGGACTTTAGCCTGTTCGTGCGTGGCCAAGTCCGGTCGTTCGAAAGTCCGTCGTAACTCCGTCGAAAGTCCGTCGGAAAGACCATCGGACCTTTGATGCTGAAAAGTCCAGTCGTGTGTACACGGCATTACTCTTCCATAGGTGCCTACTATATACTAAAAACTCTTTAATAGAACATTTATTTAAATAGACCAAACCAAATGTAGAACAACTATGGCGGAAAGAAGGATAGAGGAATGTGGGAGATGAAGGTGTTGACAAAACTTGGTATTATGTAAGTTTACTGGTGACTTTAATCTTGTCATCCTTTAATGTGGTCAACTTACATGTTTTTTTAGTAGCTCCATGTTCTTCTTTACAGTTTAGGAAACGAAGATATAAAATCTCCTTCTTTTCTGCAAAGCAGCCAAACACATAAAAATAGCCGACATGCATAAGACCTAAAACACTTTGATTACAGATCAGCAGAAAATTCATTTCACAGAACATCAAAGGCGGTGCTGCATATAATTTTAGCTTTATGGTGAAATCTTCTTTATCCCTAATAGACATAAATTCTCCAAATGAAAAATACGGCCCCAGAAGTCAGTGATTCTTCTAGACAGCGGCTTTTAACAATCTGGTGACTGGGAAAATGAAACCAAATCTAAAGACGTCGCAATCATAGCATTAAAAATCCTCCATGCAAACGAAATTGTGCAATGTCCTGTAGAAGAGCTTATCTTCTGCCAAAAAGTCCTACAAAGAAATACTAAGTAAAGCTATTGTCATCAAATTAGTGCATCTAAAATATTACTGTTAAAACCAAAATGTTCAGTTTAAATCAATTAAAGCATGTCAGGCGATTTAAAGCAAATGGTTTTCAAAATTTGCAAAAGCTCACAGTTGTGTTTTTTTTTTTAGAAAGCTGCAACAGCACGAGTAGAAAAGCATTTCACTTCCAGCATGCTGCAGAGTGGGACTCTTGCTCCCTGTATGGAAGCAGTGGTCTCTCTGCAGAGGTCCAACACTTCTCCTGCTGAGTCTGAGCTAGAGGTTTCCAATCACAAGGAAGCTTAAGGCTGGGTTCACACTTAATAAGGATGCGGCTCACAGCAAGGGGTCCGCTGCGTCCCTGTTCTCTGTTTCAGGGACAAACCAGGCCCGAATTTTCGCCTGAATTTGGACCTGAAATGGAGCCAAAGACGCACAAGACTTCTGTTCAATCGGAACTGCAGCCGCCATGGAGATGTGTAAACTGGCTCCATTGAGAGGCGGGCACAAAATCCGCATCCAATTCGCACTAGTGTGAACCCAGCCTTAAGTGGTTCTAAAGGCTTAAGTTTATTTACCTTAATGCATTCTCTGCATTGAAGCTGTAGTAAACTTCATTTAAAAAATGTAAAAAAATATAGGCTCCAGCAGTTTAGGTAATGATGTGCTACACTGCATCACATACTAGCATATTATGACAGACTTATCTGAAAACAAAGCCCTCCAGCGGCGCACTGTCACCGCTGAAGGCAATTCCATCATCACCCAGTCTTCCTTCCGAGTTTGCGGGCTTCAGTGATATGAATTGCCAAGTCGGCGATTGAGTCACTGTTTACGGCACGGCTCTGAAGGACGGGTATGCCGTTCCATCAGAGAGCATGTGCCGATGACGTCACCGGCTGCATCTAAAGTAAATATCTCCTAAACAATGCCCGTTTAGGAGATATTTACTGTACCTATAAGGTGAGCCTTATTATAGGCTTACCTGTAGGTAAAAATCATACATGGGAGTTTAATCCCACTTTAAGGTAAAAAACCTTCTGGGTGCAGTACATTCTTCTAATTTAAGCAGTTAAACTGCCTAAAAAGCCACGAGGCTGAATGTTGTTTATCCTTATTGTGTTGATGGTGAGAACCGCATGCGTGGAAAGACATCCATGTGAACTTTTGTGTTACTTTTAAATAAAAGTGGGCAGTAAAAACCCTAGAACGTACTTCTGGCATGGAATAAACTCACTATTTGACGCTACCAATGAGCTACAAATTCCCCAACTTGTCACAGTAGATACGTTTATATAGTCTAATGCCCTGTACACACAGTCGGACTTTCCAACGGAAAATGTGTGATAGGACCTTCTTGTCGGAAATTCAGACCGTGTGTAGGCTCCATCACACATTTTCCATCAAAATTTCCGACACACAAAGTTTGAGAGCTTGCTATAAAATTTTCCAAATTTTACAATTCCGATGGTGTGTGCACAAATCCGACGCACAAAGTGCCACGCATGCTCAGAATAAATTAAGAGACGAAAGCTATTGGCTACTGCCCCGTTTATAGTCCCGACGTACGTGTTTTACGTCACCGCGTTTAGAACGATCGGATTTTCCGACAACTTTGTGTGACCATGTGTATGCAAGACAAGTTTAAGCCAACATCCGTCTGAAAAAATCCATGGATTTTGTTGTCGGAATGTCCGATCAATGTCCGACCATGTGTATTACAGATACACTGGCCTGGCATTACAGATACAACTGGCCCTTTGAGGGCAACCATAATGCTGATGCAGTCCACTATAAAAGTGAGTTTGGCACCCCTACTTTATAGGGGTTTTTTTGCCTTCCACTAGAACAAGTATGGTTATAGATTTCTGTATATGGTGGTTTTCTATTTATTTTTCTTTTGGTTGAACTTAGTTATGCCCTTTTTTCAACCTGACTATGTAACTATGCAAAGCAAACTATCAGACCGGGCATAAAGTATGGACCTGGTAGATGTTTCTGTACATTTTAAAACCCAAAGAAACTGGGCCTACAACAGAGATTCAGTGATAAAATGCATTTCAAGAAAATCTATAGTCCTTTTGTACATATTTTCTGTCAATATTTTATTGAAGCTTTTTTTTGTATTTTACTCAGATAAATAAGAAATATTAAATAAAATAGTTAAAAAATTAAAAATAAAGTGTATCAGTTTCTTTTTTTTTACCAGTATTTTTTTCTTTTATGTTCACCTAGTGATCCTGCCTGGAACACACTACCTTTCCTAGGGTCGTACTCATTCACTACTGCTTCTATGGAGTAACATAGGCAGCCTAGACTGCTTAATCCTGGTTTGGGCTACAGAACACTTCCTCTTCTCCTAATCCCCATAACACAACATAAGATGGTCCATAGTCCGCAGAACAGAACTGGGCAGGGCCAACAACATTGCTTGGGATTGAAGTGTAGCTCAGGCAGTGAGCACAGGAAAATAGGATTTTTTCTACAGCTTACCTGTAAAATCCTTTTCTTGGAGTACATCACAGGACACAGAGCCGGTTATTATAATAATTACTACTTGGTTATACGCCACCTATAGGTAAATGGACACTGGTAGATCCATCAGAACAATCAAACAGGAAGTCTTCCCCTATATAACCCCTCCTACACAGGAAGCACATCAGTTTTGTAGCAAGTAATACATTCCCAAAAGAGGGGAGGGACCTCCGTGTCCTGTGATGTACTTCAAGAAAAGGATTTTACAGGTAAGCTGTAGAAAAAATACTATTTTCTTTATCTTACATCACAGGACACAGAACCAGTTATTATAATAATAACTACTTGGGACCTCCCAAAGCAATATCTTTGAGGGGAGGGAGACACCATCATAGAAACTGCCACCAGAGAAGGAACTACTCTGCCATTTGTAATACGCTGAGGCCAAATGCAGTATCTTCTACGTGATCAACGTCCACCTGGTAAAAACCCTGTAGAGGTATAGACCAGTGTTTCTCAACTCCAGTCCTCAAGGCGCCCCAACAGGTCATGTTTTCAGGCTTTCCATTATTTTGCACAGGTGATTTGATCAATTTCACTGCCTTAGTAATTACCACAGCTGTTTCAGCTGAGAGAAATCCTGAAAACATGACCTGTTGGGGCGCCTTGAGGACTGGAGTTGAGAAACACTGGTATAGACCAAAGACCAAATAGTGGTCTTGCACACCTGGGCCACTGACACCCGATGACGGATGGCCCAAGATATTCACCCAGACTTGGTAGAGAATCTCTCCCCAGAAATTTTTTTTTTTGCCATTTAAACCATAGGCATAATTGATAAACTGGCAGATCCACTGCAAAATATTCGACCTGGATGCCACCTGCCCTTCCTGGGCTCTTCTGGTAGCACAAACCAGGATTTCTGACCTGTGCCGACAACTCAAGTAGATCCCAAGCGCCTGAACAACCTCTAGAGTATGTAGCGATCTTTCTCCTGCTGACTGTGGATTAGGAGAAAAATAAAAGGCAAGACACTGTCCTGATTCAAGTGAAAACTAGAAACCACTTTAGGCAAAAAAGTGGATGAGGACGCAACATCACCTTATGATGCGAGACCAAGAACGGCTACTTGCATGAAATAGCCGCCAACTCTGACACTCCACTCAGTGAAGTGATAGCAACCAAAGAAGCCACCTTCCGAGATAAAAGGACAGAATCCCCCGAGTTGTTCAAAAAGTGGCCTCTGAAAGGACAATCAAGATCAAAATCCCAAGGACACAAGAATGGCCTGACAGGTGGGACTGTCCATGTTACATGCTGTATGAGGTATGAAACAAGGAGTGAGAAACAACAGCCTCTGGAAAAGAATGGATAGGGACGAATTCTGACCCTTAATGGTAGTTAAGGCCAATCTCCTTCCCCCTTCCGATTGGAAAAAGAAAAAGAAAATCTCCCACTCACATATTTCTGCGGGTGCCAATTCCTGGCTTCTACCCAGGCAAAAAAATATTTTCAAATCCTGTAATTGAAGTTCCCCTGAAGCTGGCTTCCAGGGGCTCAACAGTGCTGAGATACGGGACTCAAGACCATTAGGTTCCGCTGGACTGGGAGTGTCCAAGGAGCAACCTCCGCAAGACTCGCTATGTCAGTGTACCAAGCCCTCTTGGGCTAATTCGGCTAACACTAATATCAGTGTTACCACCTCATGGATTCTTCGTAAAAGATGTGGCAGAAGCCGAAACAGGGGAAAAACAAAATATGGGAGAAGCGATCCTTAAGGTGTTACCAGTACATTTACCCCTATTGGCAGTGGGACTCTTGTCCTGGACACATCTGTCCCAACCTGTGGTAGAACTTGGAATCTAAGAGATTCCCCTGCAGAGTTCCCCTTGCCACTCTTCTATCCCTGAAATATGTATTGGCGATACAGACAGCACTTGCATGACCTCTGGCGCCGCCCTGGTGGTTCATATATATGCCTGCAGAGGCATTTCCGGATTGACCCTACAGTTTGTCCTATAATCCAGAACAAGGCGTACTGGCCAAAAATTCCAAGATATTGATGGACAGTATTCTCTCATGTGGAGACCAAGCCCCCTGAACTGTAGTTAGCCTCAAATCAACTTGGAGAGACTGACATCAGTGGTTATTATTCCTTAAATTTCTGAAAAGGAAGAATATCAACCACCAATTTTTGCTCTGCAACACCAGGAAACAAAGCCTTCCGGCATTCCAATGCCGGGATCTTCAAGTTCCAGACAGAGAGAATGATCCTCTACCAAGACCTGGAGTAGGACTGTATGTAGGGAATGTGCTTTAACCTAAACACAGCTTCCTCCTGTAGAAATATGTTGAAGGAACCCCCCAAATTTCGACTGCTTCCTGAGCAAAGATTATTGAGGTAATGAGTATTGAGGTGTCTTCAGCAAGCCCAGCACTGGGTCTAGACGCTTTGTGAACCCTCCAGAGCTGTGGCCAACCCAAAGGGAAGATTCACAAAAGAAAAGGCTTTCCACTGCAAATACAAAAATCCTTGATGAGCCTGGAAACAAATCGCCACATAAAGCCGTGCGTTTACTGATGATTACGGACCCCAAAATCTACCTCTTGCTGAGAGGTCATCACTGAACAGATCATATCTGAGAACAGAAGGATGTTCAGCGGCTTGAGATCTTAAGATAGACCTCATGTCCCTATTTGGTTTTGGAACTGCTACCATTTAATTGTCTCACAATAATGAGCCCATAACTTCTGCTCCAAGAGCAAAAGCAAGGCAAAAGCAAGGCAAAAGACTGATGACTCTGTGGCAGACCCAGACAGTCCCAAGAGGTCCACTTAACCTACCAGGTTTCTGCCAGCTAAAGATGAAAGAAAACCACCTCAGAGACTGCCCTAAGATCTTCTGGCCTGAGATACTCCCAAAACACAGCCTCCTCAGATGTCTCCCTCACCCAGGCGGTAAAAGCTTACAGCATCTGGTATTCCCAGGGAGTCTCCCATCCATATACTAATCAGGCTTGATCCTGCTTAGGCTTCGATCAACCGAGATCAGACATGATCAAGGTGATGCGGCTGCCGTCTATCTGACGAAAAATTAATGCGTCAGGAAACACTGCAATGCCAAACACCACAGTGGCTCAGATGCACCTGACACCACTGGCCATCGGGAGATGTGGACACCACTGGCTGCCTCTCTTTTCTGGAATCATTTAACTGGTATAACAGGTAAATAACGCAGCAACCTAATTAGCCAACCTGATATACAGGCCTCCAAGGGTACACTCCTAAAACCTGTTGGTTTACTGCTATGCAACCCCTTATGTATGTAAGTATGCAGGTACCCAGGTATGCCATTATGTTAGTACCTAGGTATGCAAACATGCAGGTATACAAGTATTCTTGTCATTCCTGTATTTATGTATGCAGTTCAAGGCCAATAAGCACATACGTATGTACCCCAAGGTAAATAAGCACATACGTATGTCCTCTCAGGCAAACTAGCATGCCTGTTTGTAGTCCCAGGCAAATAAGCACATATGCATGTAGTCCTAGGCACATAAGCACATATGTATGTAGTCCCAGGCAAATAAGCACATATGCATGTAGTCCTAGGCAAATAAGCACATATGTATGTAGTCCTAGGCAAATAAGTACATTTTTATGTAGTCCTACTCAAATAAGAACATAATTATGTAATCCTACGCAAATAAGTACATATGTATGTAGTCCCAGGAAAACAAGTACATATGTATACAGCTTAATGTAAATAAACATATACAGTACAAATGAAAACATGCCAGCATGTGTTTAAGCAACATGCATCTATGGAAGCATGCGTTTATGGAAGCATGTGCTTATGCAACTATGCATTTAGTCAAAACATGAAAGCGTGCATCCCTGTAAACATGCATTTATACAATCTGTGCCCATGGAAACACACATTTACGCAACAAGCAAGCATGCGTTTATGAAACGTGTTTATGCAACATTAAGCAACACGCATCTATGCAGACCTGTATAAACATGCATCTTTATGCAGACATGTACCTATATGCAGACATGTATCTTTATTCAACCGTGTATCTTTATGCGATCATGTATCTTTATGCGATCATGTATCTTTATGCAAACATGTATAACCATGTATATTTATGCAAAAATGCAGTATATTTATGCAAACATGCATAAACACTCATTTTTATGCAACCATGTATCTTTTATGCAAACATGTATAACCTTGTATATTTATGCAAACGTGTATAAAAATGCATCTTTGCGCAACCAAGTATCTTTATGCAACCTTCCAGCAACCAGGCTTTCCAGCAACCGTGCGTTTCAGCAACCATGCATTTCAGCAATCGTATGTTTTAGCTAGTTTGCAAGCATGCACCTGCTTAACTACAGTTGGCCCTATACTAGTCCTGCAGGATTTAGCCAAGCACATATGCATCCAATGCAGCCTCTATGCTGTTTCAGAACAGCGAAAAAAGTCCAAGCGCACTCTATACTGGAGACACAATTCCTTAAAGTGCTCCCATGCCCATGTTTTTTCCAAAGTGTATATTTAAACATGCCTTTAAGCAACAAGTTTGCAAGATTGTATACTATGCTGCACCTGCCTTCCGAGCAGTAAAAAAAAAAAACACTTTAAAGTGAACTGCTATCTGTCCAGGGGTGTATCGACTTACAGTTGAACAGTCCCCCCAGTTTAAGCAGTAAATATGCAGCATATAATCATGACTTGTAAACACAGTTCTCCCATAGTAAGTACTCACACTTTGTTAGTATCCATGGGCTGCTGTCATGTCTCCAGAGGCCCTGCTGACCTGTTGACCACATGGCAACAGGGCTGCCCTTCCACTTCCTGTTTATATAAAAATAGGCCATACTGAGCAAGCCTGCGCCCTCTAGTGGCTGGAGGAGAAACCGCAGCCCACACAACTAAGAAGTACACAGCATGATTAAACAGCACACTGCCCCCAGTGGCTACCAGGAGAACAGACAGTCAGATCTCTCTCTCTTTTTTTTTTTAATAAGAGAAACTGCAAATAAATGCAGACTTACCATTCCTGCTGCAGGACTCTGAACATAACAGTCCAATCTTCACCCATCACGGCGAGCTTGTCATAAAAGACCTTCAGAGACTGGGTCCCCCTTAACGTGGGGTCCACTCCCCTGGACCTGTATAGCACCCTGCAGGAATGCACCTTGGTCAGAACAAACACTGCACAGGGCTCCATTTCGCAGGGTTCGTGTGTCTTTTTTCAACCTCACCTACTATGTAATTATGGGATATGTAATGTAATACTGACACATAATCACACACATAGGTTGGACTTGATGGACGTGTGTCTTTTTTCAACCTCACCTACTATGTAACTATGTAGCACCATAAGGCTGCATTACAGGCAAACCTTGAGGAATCTTCTCTCCTTCCAATGAGGCTCGGGTACCATCCATTTTGGCTGATAGCTTTTTCAAATGGATCTGATTGAAGTCCATGATTCTTAATAGAACTGTCCAGACCTCCAAATATGCTCCAAGAGCACATGTATCACATCAATGACCACCACCTTACAGACACTGGTGAAAAAACTGATGTGCTTCCTGTTTAGGAGGGGTTATATAGGGGGGGACTTCCTGTTTGATTGTTCTGATTGATCACCAGTGTCCATTCACCTATAGGTGGCGTATAACCCAAGTAGTTATTATAATAACCGGCTCTGTGTCCTGTGGTGTAAGATAAAGAAATTAGGATTTTCATTGCTCCCAAATCCATACCTCCCAACTTTTTGAAATGGGAATGAGGGACACCTTTTCGCAAAAGTATGCAGGCATAGGACACACTTCCTGCCACGTTCCCCTTAAAGGAGAATTGCATGAAAAAAATGATGGGTAAACCCACAAGTGCTTTTTTACCGCTACTATTCCTTTACACTGGATTTTGAAATTTACAAATGAAGCAATTTAGAAATTGGATGAAAGGTTTAGCACTGGGAAACACTTTTTGAAAGATAAAGAGTGTATTTTATATACAACTATATAGATCAGACCAAAATGAGGGACAAATGAGGAGGAAAGAGGGACAGATGGAATTTGTTTCAAATCAGGGACAGTCCCTCGAAATCTGGGACAATTGGGAGCTATGCCAAATCCTGGAGGGTAGATTACTCCTTTGGCTGACCGTGTACAAGCACCAAGCAGGGGTTCATCCTTATCCTGAATTTCCAATACATCTAGAAAAAAACAGGCCGGGGTAGACCGTAAAAATCAATGCTTGTAAAACTTTATTATTCCAGGACAAGCAACAGGAAGTCCTGCCTGGAACTCCTTCATTGACACATCACAATCACGTCTGGGCTCCACCATAGAGATCTCAGGAAGTTAGGAGCTCACTGGATTTCTGGTAGATCAGCAGGTATTTATCTGTACTTGCCGCATTTTAAAGGAACAAAAACGTAAGGGAGTATACATATATTGGAGAAATGTACTGAATACATTTTTTGCCCTAGCATATCCTGTAAAGTGGTATTAAGCCCCAAAGCAAACATTTATTACATTGCCGCTTACCAATCCTTTTTTTTTTTTTTTACAAGAAAGCCGCTTACCAATCCTTAGATGTGATGGGCAGCATTAGTTTTCTTTTTTTAGGCTTTCTGTCTTTAGTTTTTAGCTTGTGATGTGCTCAGTCAATCTGATGTTTTTCAACAGAACAAGTTCTCCTGCAGGTATATCAGTTGCAGGGTTGAGACAAACCGTTTACTACTGACAGGGGTGCCTAAAATGACAAGCTTTTATTTATTAAGTAAGACTTTTAACCCAAAAGGAAAAAAAAACTGCTGTAACTGCTTGTAAAGTATTAGCTGGAGTTTGGCTTCAATTTCTTTGTGTATCTAAATCTGTTATTACCTCTAACACTGCGCTCCCCCTAGTCTGACAATGCTGCTGTCTGCTGTTCCCCCTGTGCTCCTACATCCAGAGTGGGGGCATGCTAATACTGGAGGTGTGTTACTGGCCAGATCACCAGGTAAAAGCAGAGGAAAAAAAAGCCTAAACATCTATGTGGTTGCGGTTGATGCAGTTTTCAAGTACAATTTGTGGTGCGTTTTGCGTTTTTAAACCCGTGTTTTTTTAATGCGTTTTTACATGCAGTTTTCATGCATTTTGTGTTTTGCATTCTTTTTAAAAAACTGTGAATAGCTGCTTGTTAAGGAGCAGGCTGGGAAGCTGGCTGCGGCGTCCTTAACAACCGATGAGTCATCATCTGTCAGCTCACAACTGAATGTAGAAAAAGACTTGCCGGCAAAAAAAAAAAACGGGAAAAAAAAATCGGGAAAAAAAAGGGCATGGGGTCCCCCCCCCATTCCATACCAGGCCCTTTGGGTCTGGTATGGATTGGGGGGGACCCCACGCCAAAATTTAAAAAAACTTTACCTTTAAAGTCCATACTAGACCCTAAAGATTTTTTTTTTATTGCCGGCAATTCTTGTTTTTTTCATTCAGCTGCCAGTGGGGAAGACCGCTGACAGCTGATGACTCATCGGTTGTTAGGGACGTGGTGGCCGGCTTCCTGGCCCACTCCTTAACAACCAGCTACACACAGTGTGTTAAAGAGAAAAACAAATGCAAAACACATGTAAAAACACATCAAAAAGGCAATATTTGCGTTTTTGGTGCGGGTCTATTGAAGTCTATGACACACAAAACGCAATCTGCTGCATGAAAAAAGGTCCCTGACCCCTTCCAAAAACACAGTGACTGAAAAATGTATAGATGTGAATGTATACCATAGGAAACTATGTTAAATGGACTGTAGTGTGTTTCTGCAAAACACACAAAAAAAACGCGTAAGTGTGAAGCTAGAGTAAAAAAAAATGCAGACACCACCATCTAATGATTGGAAAGCTCTATTATATTTACATTTTTGGTTTTGGGTTTAATACCGCGTTTAAAAAAATGCATTTTTATTTCCCTTCAATTAACCACTTTCGCTGATTGCCGCCATTACTAGTAAAAAATGAAAAAATACAAATACAAATATCCATTAGTTTGTAGACACTATAACTTTTTATTGGGATTTTTTTTTTTACCAAAAATATATAGCAAAATGCATGTTGGCCGAAATTGATGAAGAAATTCAATTTTTTTCTATTTTTTTATTGGATATGTTTTATAGCAGAAAGTAAAAAATATAGTTTTTTTTCAAAATGGTCGGCCTTTTTTTGTTTATTGCGCAAAAAATAAAAAACCATAGAGGTGATCAAATACCATCAAAAGAAAGGGGAAAAAAGGACATCAATTTATTGTACGGCCGTGCAATTGTCAGTTAAAGTAACGCAGTGCCGTATCGCAAAAAATGGCCTGGTCATGTAGGGGGGGGGGGCTAAATCTTCCGGAGCTGAAGTGGTTAAAATCCATTTAACCAAAGTTTCTGTTTTTTTAGAAAAAAAAGCTCTCATTCAAAATAGCAAACCAGACTGTAAAATGACACAGTATGATTTGTATTGTATTTCTTTAAGCAAACGCTATTTATGAGCGCAAGCAATATACAACGCTGAGCGGCTGATCTGTGTGCACAGTGAACAATGAGCACAGATGGTATTGATTTATGAAATAAATGATTGTAATTTCAGGTTTTACAGTCATTTTGAGCTCATGCAGATAATCTGACAGATGTTTTAATATCGCCCGACTGATTTGCAGTTTTGTCACAGTCCACAAACAGTCACAGCTGCCGCCTCAAAGTTATTGGAGACACCCGACAAAAGGGGAGATTTTCATGCATCATTTTTATGATCACTGATAGGAGATTAAATAGATTTTCTCAGATTACACCTGCAACGCCTCTACAAAATATGTATAAAAAATGAAAAGTTAAAATAAATGTGGAAAAAAAAAAAATCTCCTCCAACATCTGGAGAATATGGCTATCACAGACGTTAAAAAAAACTACCAATTTATTTAGGGTACATTCACACCGGCAGACCACGGTGCATCGCACTGTTCACTTTTTTTAAAACAATAGCTGTGAAATACAGCTCTTGGTCTACACCAGTGGTCTACAAACTGCTGCCCGGGGGCTGGATGTGGCTCTTTGATTCCCTTTATCTGGCCCTTGGGGCGCTATTCCTCCCACTTATACGAGGCACTGATTCTGCCACTGACATCAAAAATGGGGCAATTCCTACACGGACATGAACTGTGGGGTACCAGTGGCGGTTGGTGTTTTTTTTTTGAGGGGGGCGGCAGCGGCACAAGAACAGCTGGCAGCTACCCCCCCCCCCACCGTGGATGCGTGAGTGTGAGCAGCGGTCGGAGCTGCTGTGGCCATCTTCCAGGTGCAGGCTCAGGTGTCCTCTCCTGGAGTCCTCTCTGCTTCTCCCGGCGCTAGGTGTTCAATAGGATCTCCTAATGTTTTGGCCAATTCGGAAACGGGTTTCATACCTGCTTCCCGATTAGATGAGAGGAGGATCAGTGTTGCAACAGCGACATGATTAGTGCTTAATCATAGCCATAATCATGGCTATGATTAAGCACTAAGTTTAGTGTGAAATGCGTCAGTTTCCTGTACTTCTTGCTGTGGCATGTACTTTTGAAATTTTATCAATAAAGGCGATTATTTTGAGTGCGGCTGTCCAGGATTTTTCTCAACATTAATTATGTAACTATGTAACTTTGACCCGGGCCCACGCTATTTTGAAGCCTATTATGCCGCGTACACACGAGCAGACTTTACGGCAGACTTTGCCTGGCGGACGGGATTTGGTCGGACAATTCGATCGTGTGTGGGCTCCAGCGGACTTTGTTTTCCCAAAAGTTGGACGGACTTAGATTTGAAACATGTTTTAAATTAATCCGTTGAAATCGAGTCCGGTCGAAAAGTCCGCCGTCTGTATGCTAGTTTGACGGATAAAAAGCCACGCTAGGGCAGCTATTGGCTACTGGCTATGAACCTTCTTGTTTTAGTCCGGTCGTACGTCATCACGTACGAATTCGATGGACTTTGGTGGATTGTGTGTAGGCAAGTCCGTTCATTCAGAAAGTACGTCGAAAAGTCCGCCGGGCAAAGTCTGCCGTAAAGTCCGCTCGTGTGTACGCGGCATCAGAGCCTATGGCTCTAATAAGGTGCTTAAAAAAAATCCTGGCAGCTGTAATTCATGCACCTGGTGCTCTGAAATGGGCCTGACACATGAATAAGGGGCGGCCACGGCAGCCATGGATAGATTCATGCTATGCATGAATTTATCCACTGCATAAAGGGGGGGGGGGAAGAATGAGGGGGCAGCGGCCGGGCACTCCTAATGGATGGGCCGCCACTATGGGGCACTATTCCTCCCACTGACACCAATAATGGGGCATGGTTTACTCCCACTGACACCAATGATGAGACATAATTTACTCCCACTGACACCAATGATGGGGCACTGTTCCTCCCACTAATATCAATGATGGGGTATGGTTTACTCCCACTGATGCCAGGACATTTTCTACTCCCACTGGGCCCCTATAAAATCTGAATGGCAGTAAACAGGCCCTTTGTTTAGAAAGTTTGGAGATCCCTGGTCTACACTAATGATTGTAATCTGTCAGGACTGGCTCCTGATCACGTATTCACTGTGACAGACAATCATAGTGGTCACATGATCGGCCAGTCTTTCGAACACCCTCCACCCCCCAATCCTGAAGTCCACCTATATCAGCTTCCTGTGATGGGGTGGCAATGATGCTGCACTACTCCTAAATTCAGAGCAGAGTTGCTGCTTTCATGCAGGCTGTGCCTGCTTGCACTACAGTGGGAGGAGAAAATGTTACAGGGGGTGTGACATTGTCACAGCTGTTTCAAAGACCTGTATATTGTCAGTCAGCACCTATCTACACCTAGTCTATTGTGGATTGACAGCACTGCCTCTGTTGCTGAAACCCTCCCATTGTGAGTTGCAGTGTCTGGGAGGGGGAGTGTGTGAATCTCAAGTGAAGGTTTTTTTTGTATTACTTCACGAGGCTTCTGCAGCACATAGTTACTGGAGGTGGCCCTTGTTAGGACCCCCTTCACACTGAAGACCAGCGCTGTGCAGGCAGGAGCGGGGCACTATTAACCCCAAAGAAGGGGTTAACAAGAGGTTTAAAAAGTCTGAAAAGCTTTGCAGGTGCTTCGGCAGCGCTGGCCATTGATTTCAATGGCAGGAGGGGTTTAGTAGCGCTGTATACACCACTCCCGCACCGCCCCAAAGATGCCGCTTGCAGGAATTTTTTTTCCGTCCTGCAAGCGCACTGCCCCAGTGTGAAAGCGCTCAGGCTTTCACACTGGGGAGGCATGAGAGGCAGTTTACAAGCACTTTACAGGCTCTAATTTTAGCGCTAAAACGCCTGTAAAGCACCTTCAATGTGAAAGGGGTCTTAGACTGTCATGTAAGCATCCTTGTCAGCGATAAATGGTTTGTCTTATCCCTGTAACTTGACACATCTGCAAGAGAGTTAGTGCTTTCTTTTGAAAAACAACAGACTCCTGACTGCATAACCAGATGAATAAAGAAGAAAGTAAACGTAATAAAGAAAACTAGAAGCAAGAAAGGCATCCCAGCCAAACGTCTGTCCTATGTTCCTCGTGTAGCATTAAAACCAGAGCCAGATTCATGGGATGAGATGCAAAGACTTCCAACCCATGAGAAAAAAAGGATTGCAGATGCTTTGACAAAACCACTTTTAAGTAACAGATTTATAGAACTGAGACCTGAAATAGACCTAATATAGTAGTTGTTGAGTGGGGGGTTTTGGAATACATTGTTCATGTATTTTGTGCAACAACTACATCAACCAGTAGCTAGCAGTGTTTATACGCTTCTAACAAGTATTCTAAGAGTATCTATGGTTAAAATGTAAAATCATATAATATTTTCCACATTGAATTGCAATTATTTCAAGCCTCCTCCTATTACTCAGAATGATCTTGAGGTGTGGAGACTTATGCCCCGTACACACGATAGGATTTTCCGGCAACAAATGCTCGATGGGAGTTTGTTGTCGGAAACTCCGACCGTGTTTCCGACAAACAAAATTTGAGATCTGGATCTCAAATTTTCCGACAACAAAATTAGTTGTCGGAAATTTCCGATCGTGTGTAAACAATTCCGACGCACAAAATCCCACGCATGCTCGGAATCAAGCAGAAGCCGCACTGGCTATTGAACTTCATTTTTCTCGGCTCGTCGTACGTGTTGTACGTCACCGCGTTCTTGAAGTTCAGAATTTCTGACAACATTTGTGTGACTGTGTGTATGCAAATTTGATCCAACATCCATCAGAAAAAAATTCACAGATTTGTTGTCGAGAAAATCCTATCGTGTATACAGGGCATACCTCTGTGAAAATCCTACACATTTCTTTCTTGAATTCTGTGACATGTATTCACTATCTCCTCTGAGTCGGCATTGCTGTGTCTCACATTTCACAGAGCCTGCCTTTAGGCCCCATTCACACCGCAGCTTTTTGTAGCTGGAATCTCAAAGCTCCAAAACGCTGGAAGAGAAAAAATAAATAATTCCCTATGGAGACTGTTCACTTCTCCACTCCAAGTCGCCTGAAGCGAAACGCCTGAAGCTCAAAAAAGTTCTGGAGATATTTTTATTCCTATAGAAATGAATAGAAACTTGCCATTCACATGTTTTTGTGCGCATTTGTAAGTTTTGTCACGCGTTTGTGCGTAATTTTCTGATCAAATTAAAAATTGTAAAACATAAAATATCAAAAATATATGCATAAATAAATGTATACTAAATTCACAAATAGCTAGAAAACATCATAAATAAATCAAATAAATTAATAATATGTAATAATACATAAATAAATTATAATTAACCCCTAATCTTAAAAAAATATTAAATACATTATTATAAATAATATTTAAATAAACACCCAAACCCTAACAAAAACAAAATAAAAAATTAATAATAATTATTATAGTGTAAGGAGTTAAGGTTAGGGGTTAATTATTTGTTTACTACTACTTAGTATTCATTTATTGAATTTATTATTTATTTATGATTATTTATATTTATTTTACATGTACTTATTAATTAATTATCATTATTATTATTATTATTATTATTATTATTATTAGTAGTAGTAGTAGTAGTAGTAGTAGTAGTAGTAGTAGTAATATTACCACCCTAACCCTAACAAAAAAATAAATAACCCTATGTCAGGAAGCTAGTCCAGCTAATACCAATTTTCATACAGCTAATGCAAATTCTTCTTCTGTAGCTACTGCTAATTCTCCTGCAGCTACTGCTCATTCCCTAATGCTCATTCGCTAAAACGAATTCTCATGCAGCTAATGCTCGTGCATTATCCAGTGTGCACTTACATGTAGGCACCTCCTGACCACCCCACTGTCTTACTGTTACTGCAGCAATCACCTGCTATCAAGCTACTGGCACCCGTGCTTCTTTGAGCCTTATACCTCTGTCACCACATTCAGGGGTGCTCAGACCAAAGCCGCAAGGGAAGCCTCTCGTCCACTGGGCCTCTAATCAAGGTACATCCTATGCAATACTCCAAATGCACACGTTCCTGCACAAACGGCTGTATCTTAGATTGGGTGCTGAAATGACCAACGTCTGGAACCGACTGCAATCATGAGAAGGAAGTGTCACTAGCACACCAGGATCTCCAAAATTGGGTCCAAAACTTTAGTCACATAGTATCAAAAAATAAAAGCGATGTTTCGGAGCCACGCAGGACCCCTTCATCAGGCGTGTGACAAATTGTGATACAAACAGTCCACTATTTAAAGAACCATTCACCAACCAGTGCAAAGAGGAAATAACCCCCAGCCCGCCCCCTGACATCCAATGACATCATATCCTGTCCATAAACCTGTGTGTTTGCTTCCTATTTACATAAAACAGCCATCAGGCTGTCATAACCACTTTGGCCAAAGTGGATCAGTGTACTAGTATTCTGTTTAAACTAAAATGAATCCTATTTGCACAGAGCACTAACCTGCAATTGCAGCCTCATCTAACGTGTCTGCTCCTTTCCTTAATTGTGTACTTCCACCTGGCCGTTTACTACCATTGCTAGGTGACTGGCTTGCCTTTCTACTCCAATCTGGCGACACGCTGTGCACATACACCAATGCAGACGTCCGTCGTTGCCATGCCACTCCATGACGCCGGCGGTGGTCTGCAATTAGACAGGGAGCTCACTGGTGCTAAGTGAAGAGAAGAAGAAAGAAAAAAAAAAATGAAAACTGAGTGTGAAAGTGAGTCATGGCGACTCCACCTTGAAGATATGGAAAGTGAAAAAAAGACGAAAATTTAAATAAAATATGAAAATAAAGGAAAAGAGAAAGAAAAAAGGAGACTAGGAAAAATGAAAAGAAAAATATACAAGTTATAAAAAGGAAACAAAAACTAAAATCAAAATTGAAACAAAAATAAATGAAAATAAAAGTAAAAATAACTATAGAAAAAATAAAATAAAATAAAATCAAAAGTGAGAAATGAAAAATGCAAAAAATGAAAAAATGAAAAAAAATAAATAAAAAATAAAATGAAAATTGAAAAATAAAAAACGAAAAAAGAAAAAAGAAAAAGGAAAAAAAGAAAAAAATTCCCTGTGCCAGCTTTCATGATAGACAAAGAAGCAGAATAGCTGCGAAGCAGATACGCAGATAAAGTATAGAATAAAAGATTAAAATTGTTAATACATTACAATCTTAAGCAACACCATAATCAAATTATCAAATTCTTGAAGACAAATTATCTGTCTTCAAGAAAACACAGATAGGATAGAGTGGTATTAAGACCCCCTGGCTGGACTGTGCCCAAGGTATATGTCCAGTATGCCTCACGGCGAAGGAGTTGATGATCATGGTCTCCCCCCCTTACTGGTCGTGATATTTGTTTAATGACCATGCCCCTAATTTGTGTACTTGATGCTTCTTAGCAATAAAGTGTATTGCTACAGGTTTGCTTAAATCGGGAGCTTCAACTTTCAGGGTCCTCTCCAGCGCTTCTCTTATATCACTCCTATTTTTCTGGAATCATCGTTTAAAAGAGCCAACTGTTTTCCCTACATACACTAATGAGCAGGGACATTTTAAAATGTAGACACAAAACTCTGTGTTGCAGTTCATATATCCTTGTATGCGATATTGTCTGACATTATGAGGGTGGGTGAAATGTTCACCACATATCATAGAGTTGCAAACGTTACAATTATAACATTGGTAACTTTTTTGTGAGATTCTAACCTTTGGCTTAACATATTTAGATCTCGGGTCTGCCTGTACAAATATGTCACGCAAGGACCTACTTTGTTTGTGGACTAGTAATGGTGGATTCTTGATACTGGTGGTGAACGTACCGTCAGCTCTCAAAATGTTGATGTTGTGTGTGGTCGCCTGCTTAATATGATATGATTCCTGGTTAGAACCATGTATGAACAAAGGCCTATCGACTGTTTTGTTAGTTTTAACCGAATTGGAAGTGGCTCTGCTAAGCGCTTAGTCAAGTGTCAAGAT
Organism: Lithobates clamitans; assembly: GCA_037952925.1. Taxonomy (NCBI): domain Eukaryota; kingdom Metazoa; phylum Chordata; class Amphibia; order Anura; family Ranidae; genus Lithobates; species Lithobates clamitans. The sequence goes on from JBBGZY010000879.1 coordinate 559,020, forward strand.
AGGATACCCTCGCTCAATAAATTTCCCGTACATGGCCTCTAGTTGTGAATTCCTCTCACTTTCATCAGAGCAGATACGCATTATCCTTTTAAACTGAGAAATGGGTAGGCTATCACAGAGATGTTTCGGGTGTGCACTATAGTGTAGCAACGTGTTCCTGTCCAACTATCCTGGGAAATTTCTGGATTAAATATTATTCCCGGCAATATCTTATTCAAATGCCCCACAAACTCATGAAAAATGCAAACTTCACCATCCCAGATTTAAAAAATGTCGTCAATGTATCTTAACCAACACTTGACGTGCTGAGAAAAAAAGCCATACGATAAATGTAATGTTCCTTCATGTATCCAACGAACAAGTTCGCAAATGCCCATGGCTGTACCACGCATGGGCAAACTTCGTTCCTTCGATGAGAAAAAATTACTCTCCAGAACAAACTGTAAACCTTCGATAAAAAGTTAATCCGGGGGATTATGGACTGTCAGTTTGGATAAGTAATATCTCACCGCCATCAAGCCGGCTTTGTTTGGTATGTGTTGGCTTGTGTACAATGACAATGCGTTGGGAGTATTGCATTGGAGGTTTTTGTTTTTGTTTTTGTTTCCTTTTTATAACTTGTATATTTTTATTTTTGTTTTTCCTATTCTCCATTTTTTTCTTTCTCCTTTCATTTATTTTCATTTTTTATTTAAATTTTCGTCTTTTTTTCACTTTCCATATCTTCGAGGTGCAGTGGCCATGACTCACTTTCACACTCAGTTTTCACTTTTTTTTCTTCTTCTCTTCACTTAGCCCCAGTAAGCTCCCTGTCTAATTGCAGACCGTCGCCGGCGTCATGAAGTGACATGGCAACGGTGGACATCTGCATTGACGTATTGATCCCCTAGGGAACATATGCACAGCGTGTCGCCGGATTGGAGTAGAAAGGCAAGACCCTAACAGTCACCTATCAACAGCAGTAAATGGCCAGGTGGAAGTACACAATTAAGGAAAGGAGCAGACATGTTAGATGAGGCTGCAATTGCAGGTTAGTGCTCTGTGCAAATAGGATTCATTTTAGTTTGAACAGAATACTAGTACACTGATCTACTCTGGCCAAAGTGGTTATGACAGCCTGATGGCTGTTTTATGTAAATAGGAAGCAAACACACAGGTTTATGGATGGGATATGATGTCATTGGATGTTAGAGGGCGGGCTGGGGGTTATTTCCTCTTTGCACTGATTGGTGAATGGTTCTTTAAATAGTGGACTGTTTGTATCACAATTTGTCACATGCCTGATGAAGGGGACACTTCCTTCTCATAATCAAGGTACATGACACCCTAACCCCTAATTGTAACCCTAACCCAAACTCCTAATCCTAACCCTAACCTAACCTTAACTCTAACCCCTTACCCTAACGAAAAAAGTTAAAAATAAATGATTAATAATAATAATTAACCAAATAAAAATAAAAGCTAAGGGAAAATCTAAAAAAAAGCTGAAATACCTAGCAACAAATGATGCAACAGATGATAGTTTTCGCTATTGGCTAATAAAAAAACGGCAAAGCTCAAAAATGCATGCAAGCCATGCATAAAAACGTGCCAAAATCGCACATAGAATCGCAAGAAAAACCACTGGAAAAGCACTCAAAGACGCTACACTCAGGTGTGAATGCAACCTTACAGAGGTGCTTTAGGAGGCGGAGTCAGTACAGGAATTACACATTGCAGTCAGCAACGAACCATGTGATATGTAGTCCTTAGAAATTGAAAGTAAACAACAGAGCAGAAGCTGCAAAGCATGCAGAAAATCCAGAAATTTGTGGTAGGCGATGGCCAGCAGACAGGCTGCACTCACACCATGAAAGGAATTTTTTTCAAGTAAGACAAGTAAGCTTATATTGGATTGTCAAAAATAATTATTGTTTGTATTATAATTACTGTACAATGCTGACATTATACAAATCAAAGTGTATGCTGTGACTATTAATCTTCTTTAATTGGCAATTTTTTTTTTTCTGAACTTATACACACAGCTTCACTTATATATATAAACAATAAAAATCAGTAAAGCATATGCTGTTTTACATGTTTTGCATCTCAGATCATACTGCACAGCATAGGACACTACTCTTTTTCCCTCATTTATAAGTGGATAATACAGCATTAGGGATGAGCTTGTGTTTGGTCCAAACCTATGTTCAACCAAACCGGAAGGAAGCTGTCAGGCTGAGCCAATCAGCTACGGTCTGCACATACACAAAGGGGCCGAAATGCAGGTGACCTCATTGACCTAATATGACCACATGGTCATATTAGGTCAATGATAGTGACTGAAATCAAGCTCATCCCTATCCATGATAGGAGGCAATTGTGCTGCAAGTTTGAAATTGACTTGCTAAGCTATTGTGACTTGCCAGGCTTCACAAGTTTGTTGCACAATTGCAGCAAGTCCACATTACATAACTTCAGATCAACTTTCTTTGCAAACATTCTGCAAGTCTGCTGCACGTTTTGGTTCAGTTATGTCGTGCAATAGTCATCCCACCACAGGGGGCACTGTGGCTGAATTTTCAGCTTTGCACCCTACTGTAGACTTGCAGAGCACTTGTTGTAGACTCACCACTGCAATATTGCTCTTGCTAGAGACTTCCCATGCAAATTTGCTACAAATTGGAAAAGTGTCAACTAGAACTTGTACTTCAAGTGTTCTGAAAGTGTACAACTTACCAGTGAAAATGTGCAGCAAGTTAACAGACTTCCACTTCAACACTGCCACAAATTTGTGGCAAGTTATCCTTGCCAGTTGGGATACAGCATACATTTTCAAAGTATATGATAAGAAACAACTCAGTTGTACTCACGAAGCACCATACTGTCCATAGCAGAGGAACTCTTGAGTCCTGCACTTTGGCGTTTACAGAGAAAAGGGGCCCCTCTGCAGATAACCCTTTCCCATCCGGTCGAAATAAGATGCTGTTACAGGCGTTTGCAGCCTAGATCACACTGAATAGATGCTACTTTAAGTAACATACCAACTGCAGTGGAATACCTGAGCCCCGGGATACAGTGTGCACAAGGTGGAGAGCAGGTTCTGCATCTAACCCTTTAACTGTGGCTCTATGGATGGTGTGCACTGCATAGGTCACAGCAACACTGACGGACACCCCCTGTAGCTCAGAAGGTCTATGACAGGCAGTGGATCTTGTGGGAGGCTGGGTGTCACACAGACAAGAGGTGTACCTGCTACAACGCCCTTCAGTGAAAATTCAAAGGCACATACTGGGAAGGGGGAGAACATTAAAAAGCAGGAAAATCTTCCACCATGCACAATGCAGATGCAGATGAAACCATAATAGGTTCAGCTGCGTGCACATGTTCGGACCCAGCAGTTAGGGAAAAATTGTCTGATGCATTGGAGTTTAAATCAGATTTGTGGTACAAAAAGAAGAGTGGAGATTTTGCAGCTTGCATTCTGAAGGCAGAGGATACACCAATCTCAGTTGTCAGGATCTCTCTGAAATCTGCCTGCAGTAGATTAAGTAGTCAGATTAAGGCAAACCAAGTGATCATTTTAACTTTCTTACCTCCCGACGGGAATTCCTAAAAATGTGTACCACAAGCAGTTTAGCAAACCTATATCTTTAAAAAGCTCCAAAATTTGCAAATCAGGGAGGAGATGCAAGTATCTGCACTTTAAATGAATTTTGGTTCCCCAAAATAAAAGGTCATTTCAACTTCCTTGAAAATGGCTTATAGATAGTAGTAGGAAAAAACATAGTTTAGCTCAGGGCTGAGCCTGAGCTATGGAATCTGGGTCAGGGTTTACTAGAGTTCAGGGTTGGGTGACTCATCCTGGCAGCTCTCTGGTGCCTCCCCCTGGTCTAGAAGGTTGGATAATCCTCTAGAATTAGTGGATAGAGGTTAGCAGGAGCTGCCTTGAATTTTTATGGAGCTTCAGTCAATCCTCAGAGGCTGGCTGGAAGGGGGCTGAGATCACTCTATAAATAGACATGGGCCATGCCAGCAGAGAAAGTCGGGTGGAAGATGGAGATACAGTGATGAGTAGCCTGTCGTTGGCCCTCAGGGGTGCCCCCTAGTCTGGGGGGAGGGAGGGTGTCCTGTCTTGGGCAGGGGCTTGGGTGCTGGAAGGATCCTGCCACAACACAAGCCCTTCCTGGAGGCACGGGAGCAAGAGAGGACAGCAGGAGTAGATCAGCACTGCTGGGGACTAACAAGTGGGGGAGACTGCCACATGTAGCCAGTCTCCCTGAAGAAAGCAGTGTGCTTAAGTCTTCATCCCTCCCTGGGAGATATCCTGAGAGTCTGCCGGGTGGGCTGGAGAAGAGTCAGTCTGGAGTACTTCTGTGGAGAAGTTAGCCTGGAGGGCTAGAGAAAGGGGCAGCTGCAGCCAAGTGGGTTGGCAGAGCCTGAAGAGGTGGTGCTGGGAGTAGTGGCCACACAGGGGATGTGACAAGCTGTTTCCCTATATTTATGCTACACAACAAGGGGCTTTGAGACTCTGACTGCAAAGGTCTATTGCTTCAATCTGACAGGGAGCCTGTCAGATCATCAACTTTCCTGTAGAGCAGATGGTCTGCCGGGAGATGTAGTCCATAGTCAGTTCTGTAATTCAGCAATGTCTATCCAGAAGACTACAGCTCCCATAATGCTTTTCTCTGTGCTCAGCACGTGATGTCAGTAATTCGAGTCCAGCACTAGGGGAACGTAGGAGCAAGCTGGAATAGTAGGAGGCAAGTCTGCAAAATCCGATAACTGTAGTCCGCTCCCGGCTACAATAACATCAGGTAAACCCGCACAGCCGTAGTCTAACAGCAGCTCCCCATGATCACCTGTGATCCCTGTGTTGACATGCGTAGGGGAGGGGAGAGGATGGTGTAGGCAGCTACAGCCTCACAAGGAGCGAGGAACTGCTTTTAGACTACGGCTGTGCATCTTTACCTGATGTTATAACTTACTGTTTGCTATAGATTAGTGCGCTGGAAACACCACAAAAGTGTGAGTACCTCTCTTGATGTTTTAATAAAGTGTATTTAAAACGATATAAGCACTATGAAACTTGTTTTAATCTATAGGTACGGAGGAGCACTGACATAAGGATTAGCACAGTAACCTGGAGATTCCATGTTATTGAGCCCAGGGGTGGCTCATCAGTGCTGACTAGACATGTGCACTGCCGAAAAATTTGTTTGTTTTCGTTTCATTCGTTTTTTTGTTTGTTTTTTGGGTCATTTGTTATGATTGAAATTCATTATTTCTAATAAATTCGTAACTTTGTGAAAATTTGTTATGTTCCATTTGTTTAGATGCGGCATTCATTATTTCAAATAATTTGTAACTTCGGGTTAAATTCATATTTGTTACATTCACTAACAGTCAAATTTGAAAGGAAATTCCAATACCTATAATTTAATAGTTAGTAATAGTTATTATTATTAATTGGTTGTTATTTCGGATTTTTGAATTTTCTGATTTTTGTTTTCATTTTCAGATTTTCGTTGTTTTAAATTTTCGGATTTTCATTCTTATTTTCAGGTTTTCAAATATTCTGATTTTCTAATTTTAGGATTTTCAAATTTCCAAATTTACTAATTTTCAAATTTTCGATTTTCCGAATTTACGAATTTTCGGGTACTTAGAATATTTCTGAATTAGCAAATTTGTCGAATTTCAGCATTCATTTGTAACTAAACGAATTGTACATATCTAGCGCTGACTGACCAAACTTAATTGTGAGGTTGCATACCCTGAGGTGAGGATATTACCACAGGGGGGAGCACAGAAGTGGTGGCACGATTGATTACATATGGAGCACTACTGCACGGATTAATCAATTTCAAGGAATTCATAAAGGATTTACACCTATGGACTTGTGTATTATTAGGCACTAAATCAATGCACCGGTGGACATTAATTTGCATGATTATTTTCACTTTAATAACATTTTTTGATTTGTCACAATTCTTATTTTTCACAGTGATATTTTATATAGTGAATATATTATTATAGTGATATTTTATACACGTGCGTTTAATTACCACCTTAATCAGACATAGAACCTGTATAATTGATATGTGTTCAGTTTTAAAGGGATGAGGTGGCAACCCTACCTGTACCTTTAGCTGAGAAACCGACCCAAAGCATAATGTTTCCACCTCTGTGCTTGACTGTAGGAATGGTGTTCTTAGGGTCATAGTCAGCAATTTTTTTCCTCCAAACACGGCGAGTCGAGGTAATGCCAAAGAGCTCAATTTTGGTTTGATCTGACCCCAGCACTTTCTCCCAATCCTTCTCTGAATCATTTAGATGTTTATTGGCGAACTTCAGATGGGCCTGTACATGTGCCGCCTTGCGGGCAATGCAGGATTTTAATCCATGGCGGTGAATTGTGTTACCAATGGTTTGTTTGGTAAATGTGCTCCCAACTGCCTTGAGATCATTCACAAGCTCCTCCTGTGTAGTTCTAGTCTGATCCCTAACTTTTCTCATGATCATCCTTACTCCATGAGGCGAAATCTTGCATGGAGCTCCAGACTGAGGGCAAATTGATGGCTATTTTGTATTTCTTCCATTTGTGAATGTCTCCTTCTCACCAAGCTTCTTGCTGGTAGTCTTGTAGCCCATTCCAGCCTTGTGCAGGTCTACAATCTTGTCTCTGATGTCCCATGATAGCTCTTTGGTCTTGCCCATGATGGTGAGGTTTGAATGCAAGCATAAGATTCTGTGGACAGGTGGCTTTTATACAAATAACGAGTTGTCATTAGGAGCACCTTCTTAAATTGACAGGTCTAATCTGTGTACCACATGAGCACATACTGTAGCCAGACTGTGGGAGCCAGAATTATTGTTGGTTGGTAGGGGATCAAATACTTACAGTGCCTTGAAAAAGTATTCATACCACTTAAAATTTTCCACATTTTGTCATGTTACAACCAGAAACGTAAATGTATTTTATTGGGATTTTATGTGATAGACCAACACAAAGTGGCACATAATTGGAAGGAAAATGATTGTACAAATAAATATGTGAAAAGTGTGGCGTGCATATGTATTCAGCCTCCTTTACTCTGATACCCCTGACTAAAATCTAGTGGAACCAATTGCCTTCAGAAGTCACCTAATTAGTAAATAGAGCCCACCTGTGTGTAATTTAATCTCAGTATAATAACAGCTGTTCTGTGAATGCCTCAGAGGTTTGTTAGAGAACCTTAGTGAACAAACAGCATCATAAAGGCCAAAGAACACACCAGACAGGTCCGGGATAAAGTTGTGGAGAAATTTAAAGCAGGGTTAGGTTATAAAAAAATATCCCAAGCTTTAAACATCTCACGGAGCACTGTTCAATCCATCATCCGAAAATGGAGAGTATGGCACCACTGCAAACCTACCAAGACATGGCCGTTCAACCTAAACTGACAGGCCAGGCAAGGAGAGCATTTATCAGAGAAGCAGCCAAGAGGCCCATGGTAACTCTGGAGGAGCTGCAGAGATCCACAGCTCAGGTGGAAGAATTTGTCCACAGGACAACTATTAGTCGTACACTCCACAGATCTGGCCTTTATGGAAGAGTGGAAAGAAGAAAGCCATTGTTGAAAGAAAGCTATAAGAAGTCCTGTTTGCAGTGTACGAGAAGCCATGTGGTGGGTACAACAGATATGTTGAAGAAGGTGCTGTGGTCAGATGAGACCAAAATTTAACTTTTTGGCCTAAAAGCAAAACGCTATGTGAGGCAGAAAACTAACACTGCACATCACCCTAAACACACCATCCCCACTGTGAAACATGGTGGTGGCAGCATCATGTTGTGGGGATGCTTTTCTTCAGCAGGGACAGGGAAGCTGGTCAGAGTTGATGGGAAGATGGATGGAGCCAAATACAGGGCAATCTTAGAAGAAAACCTGTTAGAGTCTGCTAAAGACTTGAGACTGGGGCGGAGGTTCACCTTCCAGCAGGACAACGACCCTAAACATACAGCCAGAGCTACAATGGAATGGTTTGAATGAAAGCATATTCATGTGTTAGAAATGCCCAGTCAAAGTCCAGATCTAAATCCAATTGAGAATCTGTGGCAAGACTTAAAAATTGCTGTTCACAGACGCTCTCCATCCAATCTGACAGAGCTTGAGCTATTTTGCAAAGAAGAATGGGCAAAAATATCACTCACTAGATGTGCAAAGCTGGTAGAGACATCCCCAAAAGACTTGCAGCTGTAATTGCAGTGAAAGGAGGTTCTACAAAGTATTAACTCAGGGGGGGGCTGAATACAAATGTACCCCACACTTTTCACATATTTATTTGTAAAAAATTTTGAAAACCATTTATCATTTTCCTTCCACTTCACAATTATGTGCCACTTTGTGTTGGTCCATCACATAAAATCCCAATAAAATACATTTACGTTTTTGGCTGTAATGTGACAAAATGTGGAAAATGTCAAGGGGTGTGAATACTTTTTCAAGGCACTGTATTTTACTCATTGAACTTTACCTCAATTTATAACATTTGTATCGTGTTTTTTCCCCTGGATTTTGGTTGATATTCTGTCTCTATCATTTAAAATACACCTATGATAAAAATGATAGACCCTTTATTTCTTTGTAAGTGGGCAAACGTACAATATCTGCAGGGGATCAAATATTTATATTCCCTGCTTGTATATAAAAGTTCAAATATTTTTATTCAATATATCATGTTTATCTGGCTAAAACAACATATTTTAAGACTTTATTTTTTGGTCTTTACCATATCAAATAAAAATTCCCTTTCAGCTCCAGTTTCTGCAAATTGACTGTAATGTCGCGTACACATGAGCGGACTTTCCGTCAGAATGAACTCTGACGGTTTTTTCAACGGAGTTCCGCTGAAACGGACTTGCCTACACACAATCACACCAAAGTCCGATCGTTTAGAACGCGATGACGTACGAGACTAGAAAAAGGAAGTTCAAAAGCCAGTAGCCAATAGCTGCCCTTGTGTCATTTTTGGTCCGTTGGAATAGCATACAGGCCAACGGTTTTCTCGATAGGAGTTGAGTCGGTCGGAAAGATTTGAAACATGTTCTATTTCTAGGTCCGTCAGAATTTTCGACAGAAAAAGTCAGATGAAGCCCACGCACGATCAGAACGTCCGACGTAATGATTCCGCCGAACCTTTTCTCCCGTGTGTACGCGGTATTAGCTTATGTGGGGGAGTACTAATTTGTTTTTGCCATACAATTATATGAATTAGTCCTATGAAAGGTTTTGTGCCTATATTTCAGTACTACCAATCTGTTTGTTGTATTCTTTTGTATAGCATCACAGCAGCCGATGGCAGTATATATATATATATATATATATATATATATATATATATATATATATATATATATATATTTATAAAAAATAATTTAATTTTAATTAAAGTAAAGCCTTGTTTTTGTTTTTCTGACAACTCTAATGGGACGCCACACACCAGGTTGTCCACGTTCAGTGATTTATATCTTTACCTGAGTAATCTGTATAATAAGATCAGCCCAGTTTATTTAGAATGCGGCTAATTCATTGAAATCGCAATTAAAACAAGGCTACGTAGGCCTACTTTGTACTATTGATTGAACACACATGGCGATGCGGTGCTCCGCCTGACCCCAGAGTGTGCCACACACCTGGAAGTATTGAGGGTCAATTAATGTGTCAGTGTCGCTAATAGCAGTCACTGGAGAGAACCTATCCAGCCCCTTAGAGGAATAGGAGTGTATCCATTCTCACTAATATAAACAGAAATAGCGAAAGGAACTGCTCAGTATCAGCGGGAGCATTGTGCTACACCAATAACAGGACTCTGTTTCATCGGTAACATCGGATTACGGAAAAAGGGGCCTATTGTGTTATGTTATACTGGCTGTTTATAGGATTACCTTATCTTGGATGTCAGCACAGCTGTATTTATGTATATAATTGTTCGGTGGCAGTTTTGGCTGCTGCTACATTTACCGGTGCTTCAAATTTTCTTGGTTTAAAGGGTATGTAAACCCTTACAATGGACGTCTCTTATTTGCTCCCTTTTGGTCTCTTAAATACATCATTGAAAGCATTTTATTTTAACTGTTTGATAAGTGTTAAAAAGAACTGTCGATCCCACCAGAAATCTGGTCAACTGATAACTTCTTCTGCTACATTCTTAGTTATGTTGTTCTGAGCACTACAGAACCCCACCCATCTACACTATTTTGCCAAAAGTATTAGGACACCTGCCTTTACATGCACATAAACTTTATCGGCTTCCCAGGCTAAAGCCTCGTACACAAGATCGGATTTTCCGAGGGGAAATGTGTGATGACAGGTTGTTGGCGGAAAATCCGACCGCTTGTACGCTCCATCGGACAGTTGTTGTTGGATTTTCTGCGGACAAATGTTGGATGGCAGGTTTTAAAATTTTCCGCGGACAAATGTCTGTTGTCGGATTTTCCGAGCGTGTGTACACAAGTCCGTCGGACAAAAGTCCAAAGTACAAACACGCATGCTCAGAAGCAAGGACGAGCCAGAAGCTGTCGGTCTTGTAAACTAGCGCTCGTAATGGAGAATTAACATTCGTGACGCGGCAAATTAGGAAATCTCAAAATGCAGCGCACAATTCTCTTCTTCTTTAATGGGATAATAATGAAGCTGCTTTGCTGGTGATATTGATGGTGTTATTGCAGGCCTTTTTTTTCTAGTGCTATCAAGAATAATATTATTGTGCTTTCTTCTTTTTTTGGGCAAGTTACCACAACACCATTATTCCATAGTTTTTAAGATCAAAGATACAACTATGTTGGTGTCCCTTGTCAATTTTACATTGTGTCTTTTTAAAACTGCCTACTCCCAAACTGTCATTTGAAGTAAAACACATAGCCAAGTATTATTCTACACATTTTTTTTACTGTGCATTAAAAAAAGAAAACAAATAAAATTAGACATGCTATCTGCCAATAGAACTTAACCAAAAAGTGCATTCTATGCATCCAAAAATATAGAAAATATACCAAATCAAATCATTATTATTCAACCAAAACATAAAATAAAAGCCTCATGCATGTGTCCTGCGTCTTAATAATGGGGGTCAGTAATGCCAAGAATTGGTGAAAGCAGGGGTCCGTCATCTGGAGATAAATCTGAAAAACATCTGGATTATTCTCCTGGAGCTCCTGCAGCAAAGGCATATGACATAATTGGTCACGATTAATAAAGCAACCAATTTTTGGTCCAAGAAATCCTCCTCCTTCTGTTCCTGGACTGTATTTGGGTCAAAGTAATAACTCCAAGGCCAATAATAAATAACACATTATCTCCTTCGATTCCGCAACATGTCTGGTTGACGAACGGCTGTTGAGAAAAAAAACTGAAAAGCACGAAACTGAAAAGCACGAAACTGAAAAGCGCTAAATGAAAAGCACAAAATGAAAAGCGCGAGTCAACACTCACCAAACTTCTTCTAACACGAAATTAGCAGAAGGAGCCCAAAGGGTGGTGCTAAAGAGCTGAAAAATCACGTAGTACATCACTATGCTCGTGTTTGTTAGCCGACAATTCCTTGCCATTTGAATACAGGATAAAATCCAGACACATGCCTTCGGACAAAAGTCCGAGGTTTTGTCTGCGGAAAATCCAATCGTGTGTACAAGGCTTTAGTCCGTAGGGTTCTATATTGATTTGGCCCACCCATTGCAGCTATAACAGCTTCAACTCTTCTGGGAAGGCTGTCCACAAGATTTAGGAGTGTGTCTATGGGAATGTTTGACCATTCTTCCAGAAGCGCATTTGTGAGGTTTGAGCGCTGATGTCAGACGAGAAGGCCTGGCTTGCAGTCTCCGCTCTAATTCATCACAAAGGTGTTCTATCGGGTTGAGATCAGGACTCTGTTCCTCTACCCCAAACTCTCTCAAAATAGTGTGGATGAGTGAGTTTGGGGTGAAGGAACTTGACTGGCCTGCACAGAGTCTTGACCGCAACCCGATAGAACACCTTTGGTATGAATTAGAGCGTAGACTGCAAGCCAGGCCTTCTCGTCCATATCAGTGCCTGACCTCACAAACGCTCATTGTATGTTGCATAAGCTTCAATATAAATACTGTTTACTGTATAGCAGATATTTGATTATGTACTATCATATGTATTCTTTCTTTTTACAGCAACCATGCTCAACTGCACCCCTTGAGCCCCCGAGGAAGCATACAGAGCGAAACACGTCGGGACAAGGCATCTCTCTTCTCTTTTCCTGACATACGTAATACTATACTTACTCTATATATTATGTATAAGTGCATGTAGGGGAGGGCAACCTATTTGGGGTTGCAATATTGAATATGTCTTGTGGAATCTTTCATGTTTTTAGGGGATTAATACCACAGAAAATTATTTTGTTTGCAATAGATTTTTATTCAAAAGTTTAACAAATTTCTAAGGATACAAATAATATATCATACAATTATGCTACTGCTCTCTTGGGCCTATACGGAATAATTATAACTTCTCGGTAACGTTTGATCAAACTGTAGTGTCTTTAGCATAACCCGAGATCGGGGCCCTTATCACCCAAGTTGATCAGATACTTAGAGCCATATTATGTAGCTCCCACATTGGCATCAAAAAATGAGAGGCTCCAGGACTCTCCACTTGCATCCATAAGGTAAATATCATGGAACTTAAAAGAGAAAAGAAGAAAAAAAAAGAGAAGAAGGGAAGGAGTGAAAAGAAGTATAAAGATCAGAAATCAAAAGCAGGAGTAATTTCTTTTGGCCTAGGCCCCCTACTATCCAGTCCAGGGAATTATGGAGCTTGGAGGTACCTAATCCAGGGGGACCACACCTTATCAAATCTGGCTTGTCTGTCTCTAAGGATGATGGTCAATTTTTCATTAACCATGATCCAAAAAAGTTTATGTTTTACTAGTGCAAGACTGACCACTGGGGTTTTCCATGCTCGCGCTATTCTAATTTTAGCTGCTGAAAAAATAAAGAAGATGAGGGATCGGAGATGTCTAGGGATCTTGTCCAGCAGGTCCGCAAAGAGCACCATTTTAGGATTTTTAGGTAGATTTTGTCCTGTCCCTGAATAGATCAGAGTTAATAATCTGATCCAAAAGCGCTGGACTTTGGGACAGGACCACCAGACATGGAACATAGTACCCTCTTGCCTGCACCCTCTGAAGCAAAGGAGTGAAGTGCCAGGGTACAATCTCGTCAGCCCCGTCAGAACCAGGTACCATCTGGACAGCACCTTGTAATTTGCTTCCACCAAGGAAGTATTGAGTATTCCTCTGTGCACCATGGTCGACCACTGCCCCCAAACCTCCTCCTCTATAGTCTCGCCTAGATCAGATTCCCATGTCATTTGGTAGGAGGGTTTAGTCCGTTGAGTGTTGAAGAGGGCCTAGAGCTCTGAAATCCCCCCACATGACTCTGGTCCGTGTATGCATTTATTTTCAAACAAGGCCCTAGTGGTTAATTCTATTGGATCGGTACCCAGAGATTTTATAAAATGAATAATTTGATATAGATGGAAAAATTCCATTTGGGGCATCTGTAACGTCTCCTAGAAATAAAACTGTTGCTTGATCCCTTTGTGATCTATGAAGTGTGCTATCCTGTAAAGGCCTTTGTTAACCCACCACGTGAACTTTTGGGGATTCTGTTCTGGAGGAAAGTGCGGGTTATTGAGTATAGGGGCCACAGGGGAATGGGGAGACCTCAGCGGGTATAATTTGCACACCGTGTCCCAGAGATGCAGGGAGTGGGATAAAGAAGCACTCAGAATAGCCCAACGCTCTCTTGTTGGAAGCCACATCAAGAGGTCCACAGGCAGTGAGGGACTAACCTGCGCCTCCAACCGTACCCAGTCAGGATGGTATGTTGTTGAAAAAATTTGGTATAGTTGTACGAGTTGAGCAGCCCTGTAGTACCTCAAGAAATAAGCAAGTTCCAGTTCACCTCTCCACTTGAAGATACAGTGGGAAAGTATTTTAGACCCCCTTCAATTTTTCACTCTTTGTTATATTGCAGCCATTTGCTAAGATCATTTAAGTTCATTTTTTCCCTCATTAATGTACACACAGCACCCCATATTGACAGAAAAACACAGAATTGTTGACATTTTTGCAGATCTATTAAAATGCTCAGTATTTAGTAGAAGCACCCCTTTGATCTAATACAGCCATGAGTCTTTTTGGGAAAGATGCAACAAGTTTTTCACACCTGGATTTGGGGATCCTCTGCCATTCCTCCTTGCAGATCCTCACCAGTTCTGTCAGGTTGGATGCTAAACGTTGGTGGACAGACATTTTTAAGTCTCTCCAGAGATGCTCAATTGGGTTTAAGTCAGGGCTCTGGCTGGGCCATTCAAGAACAGTCACAGAGTTGTTGTGAAGCCACTCCTTCATTATTTTTGCTGTGTGCATAGGGTCATTGTCTTGTTGGCAGGTAAAGCTTTGGCCCAGTCTGAGGTCCTGAGCACTATGGAGAAGGTTTTCGTCCAGGATAACCCTGTACTTGGCAACATTCATCTTTCCCTCGATTGAAACCAGTCATCCTGTCCCTGCAGCTAAAAAACACCCCCACAGCATGATGCTGCCACCACCATGCTTCACTGTTGGGACTGTATTGGACAGGTGATGAGCAGTGCCTGGTTTTCTCCACACATACTGTTTAGAATTAAGGCCAAAAAGTTCTATCTTGGTCTCAACAGACCAGAGAATCTTATTTCTCGCCATCTTGGAGACCTTTTTTAGCAAACTCCATGCGGGCTTTCATGTGTCTTGCACTGAGGAGAGGCTTCTGTCGGGCCACTCTGCCATAAAGCCCTGACTGGTGGAGGGTTGCAGTGATGGTTAACTTTCTACAACTTTCTCCCATCTCCCGACTGCATCTCTGGAGCTCAGCCACAGTGATCTTTGGGTTCTTGTTTACCTCTCTCACCAAGGCTCTTCTCCCCGGATAGCTCAGTTTGGCCGGACGGCCAGCTCTAGGAAGGGTTCTGATCATCCCAAGCGTCTTCCATTTAAGGATTATGGAGGCCACTGTGCTTTTAGGAACCTTAAGTGCAGCTGAAATTTTTTTGTAACCTTGGCCAGATCTGTGCCTTGCCACAATTCTGTCTCTGAGCTCTTCAGGCAGTTCCTTTGACCTCATGATTCTCATTTGCTCTGACATGCACTGTGAGCTGTAAGGTCTTATATAGACAGGTGTGTGGCTTTCCTAATCAAGTCCAATCAGTATAATCAAACACAGCTGGACTCAAATGAAGGTGTAGAACCATCTCAGGGATGATCAGAAGAAATGGACAGCACCTGAGTTAAATATATGAGTGTCACAGCAAAGGGTCTGAATACTTAGGACTGTGTGATATTTCAGTTTTTCTTTTTAATAAATCTGCAAAAATGTCAACAATTCTGTGTTTTTATGTCAATATGGGGTGCTGTGTGTACATTAATGAGGAAAAAAAATGAACTTATAATAGAATAATATAACAAAGAGTGAAAAATTTAAGGGGGTCTGAATACTTACTGTCCCCACTGTATATAAAGTGTAATGGGCCACCCTAAATCCACCACCACCCCAAATGAATTTGTAAACCAGCGATTTAAGTTTTTCGCAGAAAATTATTTTAATGAATTTGTAATACAGATGTATTTTTTGAAACCAAATGCATTGGTGAATTATTCTGATTCAAGGTTTCAACACCTTAAAAATCCATTTTTCTGTGGTGTTGCTCTATAAAACTGAACTCACTTTTATTGAAATCTTTACATTTCTTTAGTTACTTCCTGGTTTCTGGCCTAGGCAAATGATGTCATACATCCCAGGAGTCTTCATGGGAAGGGGGGGGGGGTTCTTAGCTAAGCACATACAGATTCCAGGAAGTAAATGCTACATGAATCACTTGCCCTTACCCAAGATGACCACAGCTAGAAATGCTAGGGGGGTGTTTTCAATCTGATTTATCAGCAAAATAAAGCATGGAGACATGAACGGATGGGGGAGTTTGCTTGAAATATTAAAAATGAATGAAATAGCATTTTTTGGTTCTTGGTGCTCAGATGTAGTGTAGTTCCTTTTTAAGGTGATTGGCAGCACAGAGTTAATCATTGTTTTTGTGTAACTGGAAAACCTCTATACCCCTTCCTGCCACCTGCTGGTAGTCCTTTATAGACATGTGCAATTCGTTTCGTAACAAATCGAAATTTGGCCGAATCTTGCATCTTTTGGACATTCGGATGCATCTGAATGTCCGAATTTCAACTAATACAAAAGAAATTATAGTGAATATAACGAATGAATTCAACATGATTCGGTAATTCGTTAAAGATCTAATGAAACAAAACTTTAACTCAAAGTTTTGTGCTGGAGGTTGGATTACTGGCAAAGTGCATTCCTGAGAACTGAGTGAGAAGGGTGTTGTATTGTATTTGAGCAGAGGAGAAGAGATATTGTCATTGTGTGTGTGTTAATAGATTCAATAAACAAACGACTTTCCAAACTACGAATCATTATCACGAATATATATATATACATAAATATCAAATTTCAAAAGAAATTATATCGGATATAAGGAATTAATTCGACATTATTCGAGATTCAGTATAACGAATGTCGACACTACGAATAATAACGAATTATCCCAAAACGAATTAACGTAACATAACGAATATAATAGAAATAAATTATGTATTGTACGAATGACAACGAACCGAAACTAAAGGAAATTTCCTGTTGTGCACAAGTCTAGTCCTTTAAGTGGGTCTTCAAGCCAGGATACGGTGTCCCAATCACATGATCACTGTAATTGGCAGTGGTCACATGATCAGGAGTTCGTCTCACTGACTTCCAATCACAAACAGAGACCGAGAGCTTTTGCAGTGAGGGTGCTCTCGGCACACAACCTCAAACCCCTGAGGATCCATATGTATGGCAGCAGGGCATTAGGACCCACTGGCCCTGCCACGAGGCCACCGAATGTATATGAGTTACAGCAGCAGGAGGACCTTAACCGCTTGCCGCCTGCCCAACATCATATGACATTGCGGACTTTGGGCAGTGATATCTGAATGATGCTTGCAGCTACAGGCATCATTCAGATATCTTCTTTTAGAGCCGGCGATTCCCTGCACCATAAGAACAAATATAGCAGCTTTTCAGCCACATGATCGTTCTTACAGGCGGCGAGAGAGGACTCCCCCCCTCCAGCCACCCTCCGGTGCTTCTACCGACTCACCCGTGCAATCGGTGAGCCAGAGAAGGGATCCACTGGCGCCGGATGTTGATCATAGAGATTTCCGGCAGGCCAGATGGTCCCCGGAGTCTCCATGATCATACAGAGGCTGGACGCGATGTTATGACATCACGTTCGGCCTCTGCATTTGAAAAAATGCCGCCGCCTCGGCTGGGAAGCCAAGATCGTTTTTTTAAATTTTTATTTCAGGCTTCCCAGCCTAGAGGTGAGATCTGGGACTTATTGACCCCATATCTCACTGTAAAGAGGACCTGTCATGCCATATTCCTATTACAAGGGTGTTTACATTCCTTGTAAAAGGAATGAAAGTGATCAAAAATATATATATATATATATATATATATATATATATATATATATATATATATATAGATATATATATATATATATATTTTTTTTTTTAAAAGAAAGCATCAAACTAGAAAAATTAAAGTAAAAATAACAATAGAAAATGTAAACCCCCCCCCCCCACGTGCAGAAGCGAATGCATACGTAAGTTGTGCCCATTTAATAAAACCACACATGTGAGGTATCACCACGAATGTTAGAGTGAGAGCAATAATTCTAGTACTAGACCACCTCTGTAACTCAAAACATGTACCTTTTTAAAATTTTAAAGCGTCGCCTATGGGGATTTTCAAGTAGCGAAGTTTGGTGCCATTCCACGAGCGTGTGCAATTTTGAAGCGTGACATGTTAGGTATCTATTTACTCGGCGCAATATCATATTTCACATTATACCAAAAAAATTGGGCTAACTTTACTAGTTTGTTTTTTTTTAATGCATGAAACTGTTTTTTTTTTCCAAAAAAATATGCGTTTGAAAAATTTCTGCGCAAATACCGTGCAAGATATAAAGTTGCAATAATCACCATTTTATTCTTTAGGGTCTCTGCTAAAAAAAAACATTCATAATGTTTGGGGGTTCTGTGTAATTTTCTAGCAACAACATTATGATTTTTACATGCAGGATAGAAATGTCACAATTGGCCTGGGTAGCAAGTGGTAAAGTGTACATAAGTTCAAACAACGGACTTCTTTTATTCGCTTCCTTTTGGTCCATTTATTATACCATTGAAACCGTTTTGTTATATCTGTTCAATGAGTGCAAAAGAAAAATTGTGACGTTGAAAGAAATTCTGCTAACCTATGTGGACTAAAGAACACCTTCCCCCCATGTTAGGGAGAATAGGAGGTGGTGTGTTCCGTAATCCTAACACACTTCCTCTTGGAGGGTGATAATGCTGCTCATCCATAGATACATAAATGTTGTCACCCTAGGACAGAAAGTGTGTTACGGGCAGGATGACCAGGTAGAAAAAAAATATAAAAAGAAGCTGAAAAAAAAAAAATAATGCCGCCACTTCATTCAAGTACAGTAAAACCTTGGATTGCGAGCATAATTCGTTCCGGAAGCATGCTTGTAATCCAAAGCACTCGTATATCAAAGCAAATTTTCCCATAAGAAATAATGGGAACTCAAATCATTCGTTCCACAACCATTTATTCATAAGTCCTTCAGTTTACAGCCCATATAAAAAAGATTATAGCAATGTGATAGGTTATGTAACCATAAAATGTCCATTAATGGCAGCCTCCACAGCAGGAGCTACAGGGTATAAAAGAGAAGAGAGGCGCTTCTAAGTGTAGCAATATGGTTACATTTGATGAAGGTAAAACATTTAGCAACTCACATGGTTGATGATTAAAAGAGGCACATCTAAGTATGCAGGCATCCGGGGTAAAGCTGTCCACATAGACTATCCCCTGCACCGCCGGATCTCACCGATGTCAGTCTGCAATCGTGACCGAGAAGACTACCCTGCAGTAGTCCATTCTGAAAGCGATGCTTGAACCGCTCGTGGAGCGCAGCATGGAAGAGATGACATTGATGGTGGTGAGGAGGATGGTCTATGTCAGGGGTCTCAAACTGGTGGCCCTCCAGCTGTTGTAAAACTACAAGTCCCATGAGGCATTGCAAGGCTGACAGTTACAAGGATGACTCCCACAGGCAGAGGTATGACGGGACTTTTAGTTTTGCAACAGCTGGAGGGGCCGCCAGTTTGAGACCCCAGGTCTATGTGGACAGCTTTAGCCCAGATGCCTGCATACTTAGATGTGCCTGTTTTACTAATCAACCATGTGATTTGCTAAATGTTGTACCTTCATTAAATGTAACCATATTGCTACACTTAGAGGCGCCTCTCTTCTCTTTTATACTCAGTTGTGATATGACGCTACTTGTATATCAAGACATCGCTTGTATACCAAGTCAAAATTTATTTTAAAATTTTGCTCGTCTTGCAAAATGCTCTCAAACCAAGTTACTCTTAAACCAAGGTTTTACTGTACTGGTAAGCTGCAGTATATTACATTTTGCTTCTTGTATGTGGATGAACTAGAAAAATGTAGGTGTATAAAAACATAGAGGCTGTCAAAGCTGGAACCAGAGGGCCAGCATCATAGCCAGACAGCTGGAAATTTGAGCAGGAGGTCATTAATAGCCGCCCTCTTACAGTAATTCTCTAATATTACATCCAGTTTAATGTTACCCCACTGTGCAATTTAAACTCAAATTTAAAGCCCATATTTGGGAAAAAAAAACAGTTTTTCCATGCAGTGAGGTTGTGACAGCTTTGCACACTTCAACTGCTCTTTTTGATTATGGGCTCCACCGGAAAGCACCGCGGTTCAGCGGTGGACTGTTCCAGGTCTATGGTGCCTTCTCTGGGCTTGATGATGTCAGGAAGGGCTCATTTACACTTGCTTTGGCTTCAACACACATTAAAGATCCTACCGTTTCAACATGTTTTTTTTTTTATATGTTTTTGATGCGTCAGTGGTGCATTCGGTTTTTATTTTATTTTTATTATCAAGGGAAACCTGGCCTAAAATAGTAAAAAAATAAAAATTTTTTTAATTTAACTGTATATTTCTTGCTACCACCATAACCTACCACCTTAGAACAACCCAAAAATTGTTTTCCTGCTCCTGACGATCGCAGTGATACCACATCTGTGTATGTTATTTGTTGTTTGTAGCCATAGTACAGCCCAGAAACAATAGTGTGCATTTTGTTTTCTTTTTAATCCTGCCTAAAACACACTGACACTACCTGACACTGATACCAATTAAAAGGAAAAAAAAGTTTAAAAAATATTGACCTTGACCTTTGACCCTGACCTTGACCCTAACCCTGGCACTGACCTAGATCAAACCTTAATCTAGGTTTTTTTTTTTCTTTATTATTATTATTATTTCTTTACACACTTTTTTGTTCTATCTCTGCAAGGACAGAGAATGATACAATGTATCTCTCTCGTCCATTCACATTTTATGCTAGAAAAGCCATCGCTCTACATTGGAAATAAAACCCACCCCTCCCACGCTTTCATTTTGGAAAAAAATGATCAATAATAGCTTGCCACTCTATAAAGACACCTATACTAACAGAGTTTGCCCCCCCCCCCCCCGCAAATATGATAAGGTTTGGGCAAATGGCTGGCAGAACCCTCCACAGTTTCGGACATTTCCACGAGTCCCTATAAGTCCTATATTAAAATGCCTACTCCAATATTGGTTCCAAATTATTATGCAAATTCTATTTCAGTATCACAAAGATTAAATATTTTATTTTTCAGTTTAACTCATGGATGGCATTGTGTCTCAGGGCTCTTTTGATCACTGAAAACAATCTCGGACACCTGTGATAATTAGATTGCCAGGTGAGCCCAATTAAAGGAAAAACTACTAAAGGAGGGTGTTCCACGTTATTAAGCAGAGCACCATTTTCAAGCAATATGGGGAAGAAAAAGGATCTCTCTGCTGCCGAAAAGAGTGAAATAGTTCAATACCTTGGAAGAGGTATGAAAACATTAGATAGTTCACGAAAACTTGTGATCATCAAAAGTCAAAAGTGTGATCATTGCACTATTAAGAGATTTGTGGCTGATTCAGAGCACAGACGGGTTTCGTGCGGATAAAGGCACATTGAGGAAGATTTCTGTCAGATCCATGCATCAGATCAAGAGTGCAGCTGCTAAAACACCATTACATAGCAGCAAACAGATATTTGAAGCTGCTGGTGCCTCTGGAGTCCCACGGACATCAAGGTGTAGAGCCCTCCAGAGTCTTGCAACTGTGCATAAACCTTCCATTCGGCCACCAGTACCCAATGCTCACAAGCAGAAACGGCTGCATTGGGCAGAAAAATACATGAAGACTAATTTTCAAATAGTCCTGTTCACTGATGAGTGCCATGCAACCCTGGATGGTCAAGATGGATGGAGTAGTGGATGGTTGGTGGACGGCCACCCTGTTCCAACAAGGCTGCGACGTCAGCAAGGCGGTGGTGAAGTCATGTTTTGGGCCAGAATCATGGGAAGAGAGCTGGTTGGCCCCTTTAGGGTCCCAGAAGGTGTAAAGATGACCTCTGCAAAGTATGTGGAGTTCCTGACTGACCACTTCCTTCCCTGGTACAGAAGGAAGAACTATGCTTTCCGTAATAAAATCATCTTCATGCATGACAATGCACCATCTCATGCTGCAAAGAATACCTCTGCATCAATGGCTGCTATGGGGATGAAAGGAGAGAAAGTCATGGTGTGGCCTCCATCCTCCCCTGACCTCAATTCTATTGAGAACCTTTGGAGCATCCTCAAGCAAAAGATCTATGAGGGTGAGAGGCGGTTTACATCCAAACAGCAGCTCTGGGAGGCTATTCTGACATCTTGCAAACAAATTCAAGCAGAAACTATCCAAAAGCTCACAAGTTCAATGGATGCATGAATTGTCAAATAAGGGGTCCTATGTTAAAATGTAACGTGACCTGTTAAAATGTTTAAATAGTTAAAATGTTGTTCAAAGTTTGATTGAAATAGCTTTTGATTTCAGTAAATATGCTGCAAACACATCAAATGACAATTTTCAGCTCTTTACAACCTATAAAGTGTTTTGAAACTTCCTGTGCGTAATAATTTGGAACAGTGCCTTGTAAGTTTTTTATTTAAAAGAAAAAAAACTGTTATCATTAGGAGGTTTGTTCAATAAAATTTGAATTGTACTCTTAATAGTTGATAACATGAGAATCACGCTGACGGTTGTTTACATCAATTATTTAGGTAAATGAGAAAAATATCATTGGCATAATAATTTGGAACAGGGTGTAATGTTGTATTAATGTAGTATTTATCTTTTAAATTTGCCTAATTCTCTTAGGGCTCATTTACACTTGCTTCGGCTTCAACACACATTAACTGCTAGTTTACATTTGCTTCAAAACAGGGCTTTGGACACGCTTTGTTAAAGCTCTCTGAACGCCAGTCAAAGCTCCTGTCACTAAATAAAATAGCATACAGTCCTGTTTACACCTTGCTTTTCGTTTGCTTCAGCTTCGCTTCAAAAATGAGAGCTTTAGTGCTGCTTCAAAGCGTCTTGAAAGGTCTTCATAGAAGTCAATGACAAAGCTTGCTTGAAGCACCACTGATGTCCCACCGAAGCCTTGTCAAAGCCCCAGGAAGCCTCACCGAAGCCCTACCAAAGCCCCACCAAAGGCTTATTGAATCCCCATCGAAGCTCCACCAAAGCCTCATCGAAGCACCAAGCAAAAGCAAGGTGTAAGCAGGACAGGTAGGGCTCATTTACACTACAATCATACCCCCTGTAGCTTTAGTGGTCCTTCAAAGCATGTTCAAAGCCTCCATAGAAGTCTATATCAAAGCTCACTTGAAGCCCCACTGAAGCCCCACCGAAGCCTCATTGAAGCCCACTAAGCCTCACGGAAGCCCCACCAAAGCCCCATCGAAGCCCCATTGAAGATCCACCAAAGCCTCATCGAAGCCCCACCAAAGCCCCATCGAAGCTCTACCAAAGCCTCATTGAAGCCTCATCAAAGCACCAAGCAAAAGCAAGGTGTAAACGGGACTGTAAGCTAACCAGCTAACAGGGGCTTTGACTGGCATTCAGAGAGCTTTAACAAAGCCTGTCCAAAATCATGTTTTGAAGGTTTCAGCAATGTACTCTTATTTTGTTTAGTGTGTACTGTGTTGTTTAAAAAAAAAAAAAGATGAAAGAAAAAAAAAAGGAACGCAGTGCCGTATCGCAAAACATGGCCTGGTCATGAAGAGGGGGTAAATCTTCCAAAGATCAAGTGGTTAAGATAGAAGGAGGGAGGGTCTAAAGCAGTTTGGCTCATACTGAATAATAAACATAAAGATACAGACCCCACCTTCATGTATACTGGGTGTAAATCTAGGAGTGAGCAGGGTACTATTGCTCAGGACACTGCAGGGCATCTGGTTAAAACTGTAATTTATTCCTCATGCATTTTCTAATGCTCACATGTATACACTATTTTTGTAGCCTGATTAATCTCTGCAAACTATTTTATAGGTGTAGTTATCCTTTAAGCTAAAGTTTAGCCACCCATGAGTCATTGATCATACCCCTGCACTGCTACAGCTGCTTTGCTTATTTAGAAAAGGATATTACACACATGTAAACTAAGGGAAAAAGAAGTTTTAAGAACAGATTCCCCTCCGCAGTCACACCTTTTTTGGACGCTTAACTTTTTCCACAATAAATTGCGCTTTTAAAGTCCAACTCCGCAGCTCCCTGTCCGCAAACAAAGGGATCATTATATGCCGCTCCATGAAGATGTCATTTGAAATTGGCAATTTAATGCAAAGGCCAGAGCCCGGGGGGGTTACCATGGTTCTGGCAATTGTTCATATTTGCTCTTCTTGTCGCTTGTGTCTCAATCTGATAAGCAGATGAGATGGAGATTAGACTAGTCAAACATTCCATTTGTTAATTCATTTGCTTGTCCGACACAGAGCGTGAAATACCAGATGTGTTTATAATTCGGGGGGCTGGTGACATCACAATCAATAGAACTCTGACATGTGTCTTTAACCTTCTAACGGACAGCTCGGAAGGGTCTTCCTAGCTCCTGGCAGCACTGATGGACGGTGATGGGGAGGGTGATGGGGTAAACACTACCTTGAGCTTCAGAAGGTGGAAATACCGGTAATTAATTTGGAAACATGGAGGTCAGCTACCAGGATTAGCAGCCTTGACATTTCAGGTGGACAAGACAAATACCACTGTCTGGACAGCCTCAGAAAAAAAAAAGGTTTCCTATACAGTAAAAGAATTGTGTGGTGTTATTGTGCATATCCTCTATCTGTATAAAGTTCAGTAATAAATGCATATTTTATTTCTACCTAATTAGGTAAATATGAAATACTGCATATTATTTTTTATTTACCAGTTAGAGACCGCAGGCTTTGTAAAAGCCCCCCTACCCTTCGAAAATATTTCCAGACAGCTAAAAAGAAAAGGAAAAGTGTTGCGCTGTCAATAATCATATCATAAAGTGCATATAGTGAAAAATTTGACCAATGGCGCATAATAAATAAAAAAATTAATTAATATACTAATTCATATCATCGGTACTATCATGCATGGAAAAATGAAGTGCAAAAACAGGCAAAAAACAGCCCCAGTGTATAATTCTTAAGGTGATATTCAAAGTGTGCTCTTCAAACTCCCTAATGCTGCAGGTGACCACCAAATGCTCCCCTCAGAAATGGACATAATCGGCTTCTTACCAGATAACCAGAGCTTATCCAGGCCTGTGATCGCTTTAGTGAGCTCACCTCTCACTCTGGGTATATAGGTCCCATCAGACCATTAGATGATATTACTTACAGGTAATTATTCACACTCTTTACTATGAATGTTTAGACAGGATGGTATGGAGCATAGCAATAGAAAGAAGAAATGCTCATTGTTAAAAAAAGTATTTATTAAAATTCTACTCACAAATCCAAGGAAATATACAGGCATTCAGTATATGCACTCGTCCTGCGCCCCGGTGGGCGTGCTGACATCACTGCTATTTCCTCCGCCGATGCATGTTTCATTATAACAGACGTCATCAATGGGGCAATTGGTATTTCCATACAGCTGTTGGGCTAGATCACATGTGTCAAACACAAGGCCCGTGGACCAAATGCAGCCCACCAGGCCACTTAATGTGGCCCTCGCACCTCTCCTGCAGCTGCTGCACCCCACCTTGTCTCTGCCCCATCTTGTCTCAGCAGTCGGCAGCAGAGAGGAGGACAGAACTCCTCCACCAGATTTTGCACCTCTCTGTGCAGTCACAACACCCCCTCGTCTCCATCTCCCTTGGTCTCAGTATTTAGCAAACAAAGTGCCTCCTGCTACATCCACATGTTTCAAATTTTGACTCATCAGTCAAGAGCACCTGCTGACATTTTTTTGCACTCCAGTTCCTTTGTTTTTTTGCATAGTTGAGTCTAGAGTTGAGTTTAGATTTGTTTCCACGTCAGAGGTATGGCTCTTTGGCCACAATTCTTCAATGAAGATCACTTCTGGCCAGACTTCTCCAGACAGTAGATGTCGATGTGAAGTAAGCATGACGTGTCTTTCATCTGCTGCATTAAGTTTCCTTGGCCAATCACTACGTCTACGGTCCTCAACGTTGCCCATTTCTTTGTGCTTCTTCAAAAGATCTTGAACAAACCACCCCGGGGAGGCTATCCGCTGCCAGCACCCTACTCGGCCCCAGCACAGGGCACCTTTGCCAACACTGCAATAGACTCTGACACTGAACCAGAGGTGTATACCTCCTGGCAGGACTATGTTCGCTGCATGCCTACAAAACAGGACTTCCGAATGCTTATTTAAGAAGTGCATGACACCTGTAGATCTGAGATCAGCATGCTGCGTACAGACCTCCATCATTTATCTGCTAAAGTCACATCCCTAGAGGAAGATGTCTGCGACACCAAGCACGAACTCTCACAAATATACTCCCGCCTCGCCTCACAAGCTTCTACCCTCAGGGACTTTCAACGCCACCTCGAGGACCTAGACAATAGGGCAGGCTTAACAACATTAGGGTCCAAGGTCTCCCAGAGGCAACCCAGGATGAAGATTTACCATCAACCCTACAAGCTATCTTCAACAATATACTGGGCCGTCCAGAACATAAAAGTGTCAAACTGGACATGGCCCATCGTGCTCTTCACGCCCGCGGACCGATGTCCAGACCCCGAGATGTGATATGTAGGGTACATAACTACACCCTCAAAGAGGAAATTATTAGAAAAGCACGCAACATGCATACATACTATTGACTTTGATGGCGCCCCTATACAGCTCTTCCCAGTTATATCATGGATCACTCTTCAGCAACGACGCTCTCTACAACCACTCCGCACCTTACTGAGGGATCACGATTTTCGCTACCACTGGGGTTTCCCCTTCAGCCTTACTGCAAAGAGAGATGGGAGGTCCACTACTCTACAGCCCCAGAAGATATCCAATCATTTTGCAGAGAATTGGACATCCCTGTGCTACCGGATGGGATCCATTACTGGCTCCTCTATCACACCCAGACCCCTGGATTCAAGCAACCGGAAGGAAGCGCCCAAGGCTACCCCCTCCTGGCCCCTCTCTACCACCTCACCAGAAATGAATCTTTGTCCTTCCAGAGGTCTTTTCCTAGCTGATAGCTTGATGACTGGCTCTTACAACCCCTTTTTTCCCTTCCACAATGCTCCTAGAGGGGTTTAGCTAGTTCCCCCACCCAAGTGCTTGGGTTCTTTTTTCTATTAAGAGTGCATACTCATGGACACATTTCATATGCTAGTATGACTATGTTTACCCCAGGGAGCTCTATGGGCCACAGATGAATACCCCCCTACCCTCCCCTCTCCCATCCCCTCTCCCATCCCCTTCCCTCCCCCCCTCCCTCCTTTCCCTCCCCCCACCTCCCCTCCCTTCCCTTCCCCCATTGTCAACCGCGATGTTAGACTATACCTGGCAAGACCCCCTCCCCCTCCAGGTACTCATTTTTGGAGTACTGGACCAGGGGACATATCTTCACCAAATTTTGAGGCCTCCAGACCTCGTCGTTTTCATTCTTTCTCCCCGAGCAAGTAGCTCAACCAGTTGTTCTTGGGTTATTGTTATATACAGTTACAGTTTTTGCTATTTGATAAATGCAGGTTAATTTCTAACTATAATTGCGGGTATGCCTGGGAGCGGATCACTCCTTCCTTGGGTCTACCACCTCTCCCCCCATGGGCTCTCTGAATGGTTCCCGGTCTCTTTTTACCTGGCGTTGGTTTTTTGGTTACCCCCGTCAGGAGAAACTTTCCGGAGAATGCCAACCTGCCACCTTTTTCAGGTGGGTCATATAGTGAGTTGTCAACCGTATTTGATTCTGTACTAAATGTTATGTTCCTTTTTTACCCTCTCCTCTTTGTCTCCTTATGGCCCTTTCCTCCCCTCTCTTGTCTACTTTCTAATCTATTGGACACCCTCCGCCTCCAGGGCTCGGGTTCCATCTGCTGGGTCCTGATTCTCCGATCCGAGACCACTCAGGGGAACCAACCTATGGACACCCTAAACACTTGGACAAGACTTAGCCTGATGGGTAAGCTACTGCTCTTCCTCTTCTTGTATCCACCATGATTGACATACTGTCACTAAATGTGAAGGGCCTCAATTCCAATATCAAACGTAGCCTAGCTCTGCGAGAGTTCAAAGGGTCCGCAGCGGACATTATTTTTATCCAGGAGACACATCTCGCTAAATCCGGCAACATGGCATTTGCTCTTAAACATTTCCCTCAGATATACCTTGCCTCTAACCCACACAAACGAGCAGGGGTAGCAATCTTTTTTAGGCAGGGCTCTCCCTTCCATCTACAATCCCAGTATTCAGATCCACTTGGGCATTATCTCATCCTACGAGGCACCTGGAAGGGAACTATCCTTACTCTATGTAACATTTATGCCCCGAACACCAATCAAAACTCCTTTCTATCCAAAGTGTATAAAGGTTTGTTTGCAGCTCCCCACCAATATCTGGTCATTGGAAGAGACTTCAACCTGACCTACTCCCCAGGCCTAGATAAACACTCCGTAGGACGTGGGAATCTCCACTATAGGAAATCCACCCTCTTTCACCAATTAACCGGAAGGTATGCTTTATTCGACACCTTGCTCACCACCTACCCAACCGCTAAACAATTCGCTTTCTACTCCCGTCCCTACAAGTCCCACTCATGTCTAGACTACTTTTTCGTCAATGCCCCAACCCTGTGAGCCTGCACAGGCTCAGATGTCCAAGCAATTTCGTGGTCCGACCACGCCCCTATTAAATTCTCACTAGCACTCTCACCGGGATCCTTTAGAACCTGCCACTGGCGCTTAAACAAATTCCTGCTTAAGCACGATCCCTCCAAAATGGAGCTGGAGCAGACCCTGAAGCTGTACTTTGCAGAAAACAGCTCTCCTGATGTCTCTTCCGCTTACATATGGGAAGGTCATAAAGCAGTCTTCAGAGGCCAGTGCATATCACTC
The DNA here is from genome assembly GCA_037952925.1 of Lithobates clamitans. Taxonomy (NCBI): domain Eukaryota; kingdom Metazoa; phylum Chordata; class Amphibia; order Anura; family Ranidae; genus Lithobates; species Lithobates clamitans. The sequence goes on from JBBGZY010000879.1 coordinate 587,673, forward strand.
TCCACTGCCCTAAAAAGCAACGCCAATGCAGCCCGCCGACTATTATTAGACAAACTCAGACAATTAGAGTCGCACCTGCTCTCCTCCCCGTCCCTGACCAGTCTTCGGGAACTTATAAGCACTAGGGACAGGCTGAGGGACATCGACCTAGGTAAAACTGAGAAAGCACTACTTAGGCTGCGACAGACCTTCTATGACAAGGCTAATAAACCACATACGCTTCTAGCAAGACAACTTCATGAGCGGGCAGCGGCTACCTCACCCACTTCCCTTAAAGATACAAACAGCACCCTCCAATCTCATCCCTCTAAAATTGCTCAACTCTTTCACGACTACTATTCAACTTTATACAACGACCCCAGTGTCCCACATAATCCTCCATCTCCCGACATATCCCAGGCCATCCATTCCTACCTAGCAGACTGCGATCTCCCTATCTTATCCTCCTCTGCCCTAAGTAGCCTTAACTCCCCTATTTCTGAGGAGGAAGTATCTGACACAATTAAATCTCTACCGAATAACAAGGCCCCCGGGCCCGATGGCCTACCATACCTCTTTTACAAAACTTTTCTACCAATCCTTCTTCCCCACATCACGCGTCTGTTCAATTTTTTCTTGACCGACACACCTATCCTGAGACATGCAGACTTCCTTCCTTACATTGATCCCCAAACCGGGAAAGGACCATACATTATGTTCCAACTACAGGTAGATTGCACTCCTTAACACTGATCTAAAAATTTTTACAAAACTTCTGGCAAATAGATTAAACAACTTCATGCCGTCACTAATCCTCAAGGATCAAGTAGGATTTATACCCCTCCGCCAGGCAGGGGATAACACCCGGAGAGTCATAGATCTCATAGAGGTTGCAAACAGGAATAGGTCAGAGGCACTGCTTCTCAGTCTAGAAGCAGAAAAATTCTTTAATAGGCTAAGCTGGCCTTTCCTGTTTGCAACACTCCACCGTGTCGGTATTAAAGGTCCATTTCTTCGAACCATTGCCCACCTATACTCGTCCCCCTCAGCCCTAGTCTGAACCCAGTTCACCTCCTCTCCCACATTTCGGATTACTAAAGGCTGCCCACTCTCCCAAGGCTGATGAGGCTGCCCACTCTCTCCTCTCCTTTACGCCCTATGTATTGAGCCCTTAACAGCCCATATTAGAAAGAACCCAAACATCCATGGCATCCCTGTCCGCATCAGGGACTTTAAGATATCCCTGTTTGCGGACAATGTTTTGCTTACCCTCACGCAACCCCACATCTCCCTCCCGAACCTACACATAGATCTAGATCGATACAGCGCCCTCTCAGGATACAAAATTAACAATTCGAAGACAGAAGCCCTCCCCCTTAATATACCCCACCAGACTCTGTCTGCTCTATCACAGTCCTTCAACTACGCGTGGAAGACTTTTTCCTTAAAATACCTCGGGGTCCACCTCACGCCCACATATGACACTCTATATAAGGCCAACTTCCCCCAACTATACACCTCTATTAGGAACTCCCTGGTCAAATGGAAATCTTTAAGGTTATCCCTTTTTGGCTGCCTTGCGACCATAAAGATGACGATTTTACCTAGACTTCTTTACCTCTTTGAGACACTACCCATCCCCATCCCAGCCACGCACTTTAAGAATCTTCAGGGGGACCTAATACATTTTTTATGGAATTATAAAAGGCACCAGATTGCTAGATCAGTCTTGTATGCTTCACGCGATCAAGGTGGCTTTGCAATCCCCAACATAGCCAAGTATTATCTAGCAGCTCAGTTACACCCTGTAGCTTCTTGGTGTACCCTTCATGTATACAATCGATGGACACAAATTGAGAGGCTGTGGTTGGCATCCATCCACCCGAAATCCATGTTATGGAGCTCTGATACCCCGCCTGGTGGGTTACAGCTATTGGGACCAATGGTGCTTCTACAAACACTACGGCGGCGCGCTAAATCAACATATCCCCTCACTACCAATGCCTCCCTGGTCACCTCATTCCTATTTACACCTAATGTCCAGGACAGCTTGACCTCGCAGATGTCTCAATTTTGGATGGATAGGGCCCTATTTGGCTATAGCCAATTGGTGGATATCAGAACCAGAACTTTGCGATCCTTTCAGAATCTGCAGGATGCCTTTGATTTGCCCAGACAGGCCTTTTTTAATGACCTACAAATATGCCATTATGCACAGTCTTTCGTAGCAAACCTTCAGTTCTCTCCCTTAACCAAATTTGAAAAAATTTGTCTAGAAGGCTCATCCCCTAAAGGTATGATTTCAAGCACCTACCAGCTCCTGGCCACTGATATGTCACCAACCGGACCTCGACATGCCTATATGCGCAAGTGGGAGAAGGCCCTGGGTGAGGATATACCCCTGAAGGCGTGGCAGCTCATACGGTCACAGGCCTCCAAGAGCTCCATCTGTACGCTCTATAAAGAAAATCAATACAAGATTTTACTCTACTGGTACCAAACCCCAGACCTTACCCAGTTTTAAGCTTCCTACACAGCTGTTTCTGTTTCATTTAATGTCTATGTTTCAACCTGCATATGAAATTAATGAACAATAGCACCTACTTGATATAATTGGTTAATCATACACTTGACTGTAATCCTACAAAATCCCTGACTTTGTGCAAGTGTACAAAGTACAGTATATTATGTCTGTGTATATAAAATGGGACTTGTAGTTCCACAAGAGCTGGAGGGCCAAGGTTGAGCACCCATGGTTTAATCCATTACAATGCAGAATGGCTTAGGAAGAGGTGTTTGGAATTAAGACTGAGGAGTAAGGTAATAGATGCACAATGCATATTTTCATTTTTTCCTGGAGTTGGGCTTCAATATTTTGCAGCTTACTGGTCCTTAGTGGTGGCTGCATTGGTTTTCTTTTTCAGGCTAAGGACATTTTCGGCAAGTATCTCAGCAAAAACCTGTTGATCCTGGCAGAAGAGCATAGTCTCTGTCCCTCCCTGCAAACAAAAAATAAAGCTATCCATCAATCCACAATGTAAAAGAAAATGCACAAAGGCAGACATATTTGAAGTCCAACCTGTGTGACAACTATGGCTGCCTCCATAGATACTATGGATAAAAAAGTGGAGACATGATGGGATGGGAAGTGCGTTATTCACAGGAGGAGTACCAGCTGAAAATACTTAAAAAAAAAAAAACGAATGCAGCCACCACATCTAATGATTAGTAAACTCCAATATACTACACTTTTGTTTTTATTTTTTGAGACGTTTCCTTTTACCAGTGATCACTGCCCGGGGTGATGAACACTTCAGAACTGCTGTGACTGGTTCTTGTCATCTACAACACGCTTCCATTATCAGCCTGACCACACACAGGGGATTCTTACTTGCTGTATGTTCACCTGCACCCAGTGGGCCCCGACATCACCGCCCTAATATTATTAGAATGTTAATATTTTTTACAGGATGACTTTTTGAGAATTTGTGCATCCTGATTTCATTATCCAGCCTTTAATCTCCAGTACCGTATATATATGTTTTTTCTAATTTTACCTGTAATTTCCTCTTGTTCTTATCAGATTTTCTAACACTATCACGTCCATATGGTGAGTCCACACAAGAAGAAGCTGAGTAAATAGAAATGACTTCTCTTTATCAGAAGATAGATTACACCGAAAAATTGTTTCCTCACTTTTTATTAAATTAACTGTTACCCATAATGACTGGATTTACACAGAGACAATAAATTAGTTCATGTATGTTTTTGGACAGATGGGAGACAAACTGATAACAAAGAGATAGATAGATAGATAGATAGATAGATAGATAGATAGATAGATAGATAGATAGATAGATAGATAGATAGATAGATAGATAGATAGATAGATAGATAGATAGATAGATAGATAGATAGACATTTGTACTTTTGTACTTTTGAGTGAGACAGAAAGTAAGGGGAGAGAGATCCAAGCACTTGAGTAGCCACAAGAATAAAATGTTCCAGTAGGGGCACTTGTTTCAGAGATATCTATAAAAGGGAAATCCTCTTATGCCGCGTACACACGGTCGGACTTTTTGGCTACAAAAATCCGACAGCCTGTCCGACAGACTTTCGACGCACTTTTGGCAGACTTTTGGCGGACTTGCGGCGGACTTGCGGCAGACTTTTGGCGGACTTGCGGCGGACTTGCGGCAGACTTTCTTACAAACGGACTTGCCTACATACGATCACACAAAAGTCAGACGGATTCGTACGCGATGACGTACACTGGACTAAAATAAGGAAGTTGATAGCCAGTAGCCAATAGCTGCCCTAGCGTGGGTTTTTGTCCGTCGGACTAGCATACAGATGAGCGGATTTCTGGGTCCGGCGTAGTTACGACGTAAAGATTTGAAGCATGTTTCAAATCTAAAGTCCATCAGATTTGAGGCTGCAAAAGTCCGCTGAAAGTCCGGGGAAGCCCACACACGATCGGATTGTCAGCCAGCTTTAGTCCGTCGGCGTCCGTCGGACCTTTGTAGACGAAAAGTCCGACTGTGTGTGCGCGGCATTACTGTTAGGGCAGGAAGGAATATCTCCCCAATGGGAAAAAAAGAACCTGGGTTTTAACTCTTATGCCGTGTACACAGGGGCGGACTTTTCGACCGGACTGGTCCGACGGAACGAATCTGTCGGACAATACGACCGTGTAGGGGCTTCATCGGACCTTCAGCTGACTTTTTCTGTCAAAAATCAGACAGACTTTAGATTTGGAACATGTTTTCAAATCTTTTCGACGGACTCGAGTCCGGTCGAAAAATCTGTTCGTCTGTATGCTAGTGCGATGGACAAAAAAAGACGCAAGGGCAGCTATTGGCTACTGGCTATGAACTTCCTTATTCTAGTCCCTTCGTACGTCATCACGCTCAGTCCAACGGACTTTCGAATGGACTTTAGTCCATTCGTGTGTGGGCAAGTCCTGTCGTCCGAAAGTCCGTCGTAAATCTGTTGAAAGACCGTCGGAAAGACCGTCGGACGTTTGATGCTGAAAAGTCCACCTGTGTGTACACGGCATTACTTACTCTGTGCAAAACAACATTTTTTGCCTTTGCATACACTTCTTGGATTGTACCTGTAATGGCGCGTACACACGATCGCACATTCCGACAACAAAATTCATGTTTTTTTTCCGACGGATGTTGGCTCACACTTGTCTTCCATACACACGGTCACACAAATCTTGTCGGAAATTCCGATCGCCAAGAACGCGGTGACGTACAACACGTACCACAAGCCGAGAAAAATCAAGTTCAATAGCCAGTGCAGCTCTTCTGCTTGATTCTGAGCATGCGTGGAACTTTGTGCGTTGGAATTGGGTACACACGATTGGAATTTACGAAAACGGATTTTGTTTGCGGAAATTCAAACGGAAAATGTCCGACGGAGCCTACACACGGGCAGAATATCCGACAACAAGCTCCCTTCGAACATTTCCCGTCGGAAAATCCGACCGTGTATACGCGCATTAGTCTCAGCACAGTCACTGGACGTCAATGGCTGTTGCAGATTCCTACTTCTTGTTAATTTGAAGAATTAGCTGTTTGTTTTGTCTGTGGCCATTTGCGAAATGAATGGGAATGGAGGTGATTTTATCATTATCAATTAGCAGCTGCACTTGCAGGGTTCTAATGAAGAAAGTGGCAGGATTCACATCCCTTTAGAAATGATTTCTCTTTGGGAGTATCTCACTAAAAATTACATTCTCTTTACTGAGGATGCAAAAATTTGACTTAGTGTATCTTAGTGCAGACTTATGGGTAAAGTAGTAAGTCAATCACACAAGCAGGAAATTACATTTCTTGGGGGGGGGCAGGGCCGACCCTAGGGTCACAGACGCCTGGGTGCAGAAATATTTTGGGCGCCCCCACATGGGCATAGTCATCTTACTAACTCCTCCCCTTTACAAATGTTTCTATGGCAACAACTCAAACACAGAGATGCTCCCCTAAGGAGTCTTTGTTACTCTGGGATCCTCCCACGATCTCTTAACAATAAACAAAAGGAAATGGCCAGAGACTGCAGACATGATGCAAGAGATGATCAGAGACTGCTTGTGGCTCTCCGGACGTCCACCGCTCCTCAGTGTTCAGTCAGCGGGAGATCAGTGGCCGGGTTGAAAAAATATTCCACAAAGCCAGCCAGATGATTGGATGACCATGTGTGGCCCCTCTCCCTCCTCCTCTTCGTACATTTGGACACTGACATCTCCGGCTGGCACCCTCTGTCCTCCTTCTCTGTCATCACCAACTTAGGATGACATCGTTGGTGGGGCGGAAGAGCAGACACAGTCTGGGCTAGTGTGTGTGTGTGACAAACACAAGGAGAGGGAAGAGGGAAGGGAGCATTCTGGCACTTCGGCGCCCCAACCTCTGCAGCGCTGGGGTGAGTTGCACCCCGCGCACCCGCCCAGGAACGGCCCTGTGGGGGTTGGGGGGCGGGGGTCTGTACACCATCTGTGCACAGAATGTCTCCAGGCTGCCATATTGCATTGCCCTTTACAGAAAGTTACTACGCTGCTATAGAGAATACATGAGCAGAGTACTAGAAACTTCTCCCACTGATATTTCTGTGCAGATGGGAAAGAACTGGGAAATGTTGTGTGACTGCTGAACAACAATGATTAAATGATATTGAATCAGGAGATTGCCAATCACTTCAAAACTAAGATTGATACAATTCACGAGGAGATCGCCAATGCGCAAAAACCTCCCCCATGCAACACCCCATGTCCACAGATACAATCATTACTTCCCTCATTCAACCCTGCTACTACTACTGAGGTTGCTAAACTTTTATCTAGCACTCACCTAACCACTTGCCACCTGGATCCTGTTCCCTCGCAAATGCTACGCTCACCCTCTGACTCGATTCTACGCTCTCTAACTCACATTTTCAACCTCTCCCTCTCTTGTGGCATCTTCCCAAACTCTCTAAAACATGCGCTAGTCACCCCCATACTAAAAAAGCCCTCACTGGATCCCACCAGTCTCAACAACTTACGTCCCATCTCCTTACTCTCCTTCTCCTCCAAACTTCTTGAAAGACTGGTCTACAACCGACTAAGCGACCATCTGACCATGAATAAACTTCTTAATCCCCTTCAGTCCGGTTTTCGCCCTCAACACTCCACGGAAACTGCTCTCCTTAAACTCTCAAATGACCTACTAATGGCTAAAGCCAATGGACACTATTCCGTACTACTTCTCCTGGATCTCCCTGCTGCCTTTGACACAGTGGACCACCCCCTCCTCCTCAAAAAACTCCACTCCTTTGGTCTCCGTGACTGTACTCTTCGCTGGTTCTCATCCTACCTATCCCACCGCTCCTTCAGTGTCACTTACAACTCTACTTCCTCCTCTCCTCTTCCTTTTTCCATTGGGGTCCCCCAAGGTTCTGTTCTCGGACCTCTCCTTTTCTCAATCTACACCACCTCCTTGGGTCAGTTGATTGCCTCCCACGGCTTTAAATATCATCTCTACGCTGATGACACCCAAATCTATCTCTCCACCCCCCAGCTCTCTCCATCTGTCTCCTCACGCATTACCAACTTACTAGCAGACATATCAGCCTGGATGTCACATCACTTTCTCAAACTCAACCTATCCAAAACCGAGCTCATGATATTTCCTCCCTCAGGTGCCACTTCCCCTGATCTCCCTGTCAAGATCAACGGCTCCACTATCAACCCATCTCCCCACGCCAAGGTCCTAGGTGTAATCCTGGACTCTGAACTAACCTTTCGACCCCACATTCTATCACTATCCAAAGCTTGCCGCCTCTGTCTTCGCAACATCTCCAAGATACGCCCCTTCCTAACCAATGACACCACAAAGCTTCTAATCCACTCCCTGGTCATCTCCCGCCTTGACTACTGCAACTCCCTCCTCATTGGTTTACCTCTAAATAGGCTATCCCCACTTCAGTCCATCATGAACGTTGCGGCCAGGCTCATCCACCACACAAACCGCTCAGCGTCTGCTACACCCCTCTGCCAATCCCTCCATTGGCTGCCACTCAGTCACCGAATTAAATTCAAGATACTAACTATAACTTACAAAGCCATCCACAACCTGGCCCCTAGCTACATCTCTAACCTAGTCACAAAATACCAACCTAATCGTTCTCTTTGCTCCTCCCAAGACCTCCTGCTCTCAAACTCCCTTGTCACCTCATCCCATGCTCGCCTCCAGGACTTCTCCAGAGCCTCCCCCATCCTCTGGAATGCCCTACCCCAATCCGTCCGATTTTCTCCTACTTTATCCACTTTCAGACGATCCCTGAAAACTCATCTCTTCAGAGAAGCCTATCTGGCCCCCACCTAACAACTGTACATTTATCTTCTCAATCAGCACATCACCCACAGTTATTACCTCTTGTATCTCTTGACCTTCCCTCTTAGATTGTAAGCTCTAAGGAGCAGGGCCCTCTGATTCCTACTGTATCAAATTGTATTGTATTTGTACTGTCTACCCTCAAGTTGTAAAGCGCTACGTAAACTGTTGGCGCTATATAAATACTGTATAATAATAATAATAATAATAATTAAAGTGTTACTAAACCCACAACAGTAAAATCAGTCTATATATGCAGTAAAGCATGCTTGTTATACTCACTCTGGAACCTAAAGGGTTAATCCTCTGAATTGTGTAAAAAGTCTGTTTAATCCTATCTCCTCTGATCCTCCCCTTCCTTTGTCTCCACTCCATATGCTGATAGTACAGAACCTTAGAGGCACGTTGCACATGCTCAGTTGACGTGAATTGGTAGAGAGTTTTTTTTCAGGGGGGAGGGTGCATGTGATCAGTACATGACCAATCAGCACTATCTAGGCAGAAATGCAGGGGTCATGCGGCCTCATAGGACAGTCAGAACAGGATGAAAACTCCTCCTACAAGCTTTAACCAGTGCTTGGCCAGACACTGATAGAAGTCACAAGACTGCTATATACTGCTGATGAGAAAAGGTCTTTAGCAGTTTATATTTACTAGAATATTTGCATTTCCATGTTCTGTGTATTGTGGGAGACCAGATATAGTGAATGCAGGGTCCCGGGTTTAGTAAAATACAGTTGCATAATCTTTATACATAAATAGAAGGGATAAAAGCAATTAAACATTGTATGCTTAGTATCACTTTAATGCCCTGTAAACACGGTCGGATTTTGTGTGATAGGACCTTGTTGTCGGAAATTTCGACCGTGTGTAGGCTCCATCAAACATTTCCCATCGGAATTTCCTACACACAAAATTTGAGAGCTTGCTATAAAATTTTCCGACAACAAAATCCATTCTCGGAAATTCCGATCGTGTGTACACAAATCGGACGCACAAAGTGCCACACATGCTCAGAATAAATTAAGAGACAAAAGCTATTGGCTACTGCCCCGTTTATAGTCCCGACGTACGTGTTTTACGTCACCGCGTTCAGAATGATCAGATTTTCTGACAACTTCAACGTGAACGTGTGTATTCAAGACAAGTTTGAGCCAACATCCGTTGGATTGTTGTCGGAATGTCCGATCAATGTCTGACCGTGTGTACTGGCCATAAGATTTGTTGAATATCAAACATGATATATTTCTGATGTTCTGTATGTTTCTTCTAAGAAGTCTAATGTGTCTTATTATTCATCTGGACCTTGTAATGTTGGCATGCTTGGTGTCTTACAAAATGGTATTTGCTACAATAATGTAACCACTTTTTATGAAGGTAACTCCCTCACAGAAAGAATTATGGATTATGTATAAAATTCGGCCCTGTAAGTTTAGGGTTAAAAAACAAACTCACGGGTGTGTATTTCTGAGCTATTCTTGTCAAACTATTTACAACAGAGCGATTTATGGCACGTTAAGAGAGCACGCCCTGCTAGTGGAGGTTTATGACATTTCTGAATTCCATCAAATTTCTATGCTTTCTGTCAAATCTGTTTTTTGTTTTTTTTGTTAAATTTGGCACATCACATGGATGCCTGGCACAGACTTGAGATTTAAATCTGACCATTTTTTTGTTACTGTCTTGAGAATTTCGGGGGAAAATTAGGTTGGCATTATGTTCAATATGACTCCCCCATTCTGTCCACACAGTTTGGGTTTGCCAGATCTCATTATCATCACAAATAGAACTTTAGCTTGCTTGGATTTGGAGACTTTAAAGCAGGGATATGCAATTAGCGGACCTCCAGCTGTTGCAGAACTACAACTCCCATGAGGCATAGCAAGACTCTGACAGCCACAAGCATGACACCCAGAAGCAGAGGCATGATGGGATTTGTAGTTTTGCAACAGCTGGAGGTCATAGCCCTGCTTTAAAGTGTTACTAAACCAAGGACCCTGCATTTACTATATCTGGTCTCCCACAGTACACAGAACATGGTAATGCAAATATTTTAGTAAATATAAACTGCTAAATACCTTTTCCCATCAGCAGTACATAGCAGTCTTGTGACTTCTATCAGTGCTTGGTTAAAGCTTGTAGGAGGAGTTTTCATACTGCACTGGCTGTCCTATCGGGATACAGGACCCCTGAGCCTCTGTCTGGACAGTGCTGATCACATGCACTCTCCCAAGAAAGAAAAAAACAACTCTCTAGCAATACACACGAAACTGAGCATGTGCAGAGTGACTCCATTTACTCTGTCTTATCAGGACATGTTTTGGGGGCAATGCAAGAAGGGAAGGATCTGTACAGGAGAAAAGAGCCTTTTCTGTTTCAATATTTTTAAAAAAGTTTTCACAAAAGAGAATACAAAAAGGTTTACAGAGAATATGTACAGTATAAAATGTATGCTAAATAGGTAGATATCCAAGCCTTTTTTAGGCATGAAAATACACCCAAAATGTGCAGTTTTCCAAGTATTGATCTTTACCGTCGATATAGATTGTATTATCAGTGTCGTTATGAGGTAGCCCCAATGCTTGTTTAGTACTCCGCTTGTGGCAGTAACAAAATGCATCTCAGTCTTCATATACAGTTAATAATAGAGCTTGTACATATGGCAAATTAAAAGTCAGCTCATAACTCTTAGTAGGCTGCAAATGCGCTTAAGATCTACTGCGTACCTTAGTGAAAGGGGTCTACACCTCCACAAAGAGGATACCACTTTCAAACAGTCTTTTTACACAATGCACAGGATTAACCCCTTAGGTTCCACAATGAGTATAACAAGCATGCTTTACTGCATATACAGACTGATTTTACTGTTGTGGGTTTAGTAACGCTTTAAGGGTTTGGGATTTTAGTTTAGGGGAATTCAGGCATAAGGACTTTAGTTAGTGGTTTTAGGGTAGGAATTATAGGTTAGGGAACTTTATTTGTGGCGAATTTTAATGTAGGTGGCTTTATTTTAGGGCTCCTAAAGAATCATGGATTTTAGTTTAGAGAGGTGTAAATTATGGGGAATTAGAGTTGGGGATTTAATATGATTTAGACATCATTTACCAATCATATAAAGCTTTATGGTTCTTTGATGTACAAACCACATTGTGAAAACCTATTGTGATTAAATCAGCCAAATGTTTTTAAACTTATTTTTACTATTTTTGGATTAACGAAACATCATTTTATTTTGCTATATGGTAATTTTTGCATGAATGGTGATGTGCCTCTACAAAAGTCCCATGGGTATTTTTGGGTTGTTGTGTTTACATATTTAGGGATGTTGGCACATCACCTTATGTGCCAGATCACAAATCAATATTGTTCCAGCCTGTAAATAGCATTCACAGATTTAATATATAGAGAATTGTAATTTGCACAAGTTATACATAGCAAATTTAAAAAGATATTGCAATGAGATCAGTAAAGTAAGGCTAAAGATGAATTCCAGGTATGGCATTTTTTACCTAGTTACAGTGCCTTGCAAAAGTATTCACCCCCCTTGGCATTTTTCGTGTTTTGTTGCCTCACAACCTGGAATTAACATGGATTATTTGAGGATTTGCATCATTTAATTTACAGAACATGGCCACAACTTTGAAGATGTTTTTTGTTTTTTTTTAAATTGTGAAGCAAACAACAAATAGGACAAAATAACAGAAAAAGTCAATGTGCATAACTATTCCCTCCCCTAAAGTCAATACTTTGTAGAGCCACCTTTTGTGGCTATTACAGCTCCAAGTCGCTCTGGACAAGTCTCTATGAGCTTTCCACTTCTTACCACTGGGATTTTTGCCCATTCCTCCTTGCAAAACTGCTCCAGCTCCATCAAGTTGGATGGTTTGCACTTGTGAACAGCAATCTTTAAGTCTGACCACAGATTTTCTATTGGATTGATGTCTGGGCTTTGACTAGGCCCCATTCCAACATATTCACATGTTTCCCCTTAAACCACTCAAGTGTTGCTTTAGCAGTGTGTTTGGGGTCATTGTCCTGCTGGAAGGTGAACCTCTGTCCTAGCCTCAAATCACACACAGAGTGGTACAGGTTTTGCTCAAGAATATCCCTTTATTTAACACCTTCCATCTTTCCCTCAACTCTGATCAGTTTTCCAGTCCCGACTGCTAAAAAACACCCCCACAGCATGATGCTGCCACCACTATGTTTCACTGTGGGTGTTCTTTGGGTGATGTGATGTGTTGGGTTTGTGCCAGACATAGCGTTTTCTGGCCAAAAGGTTCAATTTTAGTCTCATCAGACCAGAGCACCTTCCTCCATACATTTTGGGAGTCTCCCACATGCCTTTTCACAAACTCAAAACATGTCATTTTGTTTTTGCTTAAAGTAATGGCTTTCTTCTGGCAAATCTGCAATAAAGCCCAACTCTATGGAGCGTACGGCTTATTGTCGTCTCCTATGTACAGATACTCCAGTCTCTGCTGTGGAACTCTGCAGCTCCTCCAGGGTTACCTTAGGTCTCTGTGCTGCCTCTCTGATTAATGCCCTCCTTGGCCGGTCCGTGAGTTTTGGTGTGCGGCCGTCTCTTGGCAGGTTTGCTGTTGTGCCATGTTCTTTCCATTTGGTTATGATAGATTTGATGCTGCTCCTAGGGATCATCAAAGATTTTGATATTTTTTTTATAACCTAACCCTGACTTGTACTTCTCAACAACATTGTCCCTTACTTGTTTGGAGAGTTCCTTGGTCTTCATGGCAGTGTTTGGTTAATGGTGCCTCTTGCTTAGGTGTTGCAGCCTCTGGGGCCTTTCAAAAAGGTGTTTATATGTAATGACAGATCATGTGACACTTAGATTGCACACAGGTGGACATCATTTCACTAATTATGTGACTTCTGAAGGTAATTGGTTGCACCAGAGCTTTTTATGGGCTTCATAACAAAGGGGGTGAATACATACGCACACGCCAATTATCAGTTTTTTTATTTCTGAAAAATAGTTTTATGTATATATTTTTCTAATTTTACTTCACCAACTTAGACTATTGTGTTCTGGTCCATCACATACAGTAAGGTACATAAATATTGGGACATTGACACATTTCTAATCTTTTTGGCTCTATACACCACCACAATGGATTTGAAATGAAACAAACAAGATGTGCACTTTAACTGCAGACTTTCAGCTTTAATTTGAGGGTATTTACTTCCAAATCAAGTGAACGGTGTAGGAATTACAACAGTTTGTATATGTGCCTCCCACTTTTTAAGGGACCAAAAGTAATGGGACAGATTAACAATCATCCATCAACATCTAAGGACAGTTTGCGCAATGCTTTACAATATAAAAGGGAGACACAACAGTTACAATGCAATAAAATACAAGAGGGCCCTGCTCATAAGAGCTTACTATCTAAAAGATATATATTTTTGAATTTAGATACATGCAACGTGCATGTGTGTTAAAATATATCTAAAATCTTTCTGTCGGTTGACGTCACAGAGCCAGTCCAGCATGCTGTGGAAGTCTGAGCCAGCCACTCTGGGGCCCTCCCCCTCCCCAGCCCAGCCTTCCACTGAGCATTTGCAGGGAAGAGCACAGAGCCAGTGTCTGACAGTCACTGCTCTGTGCTCAGAGAGGAACCTGGGAACTGAGCGATCAGTGGTCATTGATTACTCAGTTCTCGTTGTAGAGCCGGCCAGAAACATCTACAGCCATCTAGGTGAGTATGTACTGTATGTTTTTTTGTTTTTTTTTACATTTCCACAATTCTCTTTTAATGTAGAGTTGAAATGAGGATATGTACATTTAAAAATGTACACGCTCTTAACACGCAGTAGATAAGCTTTAAAATAAGCTGACCTCTGTAGTGGATTGTACTGTGGAGCAATTCATTTACAAAGTTCACAGAAGACACAGAGTGAAGTCCTTGAAGTCAGGGCTCAGCACTCTGCTCTCCCTTCTTCCTGTGTGCCCGCTCTCCCGCTCCGTGTCCATACTACAAATTAGAAATCTGACAAGCTGCCAACTTGGTGCTGGGAGGAGGGAGCTGTTCTACAGAGAGAGTGAAAGTAAAACCAAGAAACTTCCCTTTCAAAATTCAAAGATTATTTAAACCACACTGGCTGCCGAAGTAGCTGTCACCGTGGGCTTGCATTCAAGTAAATTTACAGAAATATTTAAAGGTCCATGCCCTGGCCTCACTTCTACATTAAGTAATACAGTCAGTTGACCATAAAGCAGTGTTAACCCCCAAAAACAAAAATGTAATGTATTGCAGCTTACCAATCCTTAAATGTGGTGGCTGCATTTGTCTTATTTTTTATTTATTTTTTATTGACCATAGTCCTAAGACTCCCTGGCCAACAGGGGCTTCCTGATTGGCCAGAAGGAGACTGAAGAAGACAATAGCATATATCAATTCACTATTGTCACACAAGTGGGTGTGCTCGGGGCGCGGAGCTCTGCACCCCGAGCCTACCCTTTTTTGAAGCCTATTAGAGCCTCTGGCTCTAATCACGTGCTTAAAAAAAAAAAGAAACACATTGGAGTCCATGTGCCCGGCACCCCGCATGTGGTTTAGGGGGCTGGATGCATGAATGGGAGGGCGGCGCCCCTTGCACCCCTTATGGACGGGCCGCCACTGATGGAATCTATTCATGACATCATAGTTTACTACTGAGTGTGATCTGTGATTGAGCACCAGTGCTTTCGTGGAACCTGGGCAGCAGCACCCTGTACCACGTGATAGCTGTGATTCAATCACAGCATCACCACAGTAAACTCTGATTTATGAATGAAAGCCACTCAATACAGATCAAACGATTCCTGTTACAATGATCATCCCTGTAACACGCTATCACAGTGTAGAAAAAAATCCCCGATCACCACCCAGAGTAGTACAGTGTCACTATGGTGATGCTGAACTACTCTGATGACAGTACGTAGCAAAAAAAAAAGAAAAAAATGTAAAAAAATGTTGAATACAAAATTATTGTTATGTTGTAGACTGTCACCAGTCAGTATCCCTAAACACGGCCACACCAGTCATATGATGACGCTGTACTGGTGGCAGTATGTAAAAAAAAATAATGTGTGGAAAAAAAAACTAATTTTATTTAACCACTTGCCTACGGGGCACTTTTACCCTCTTCCTGCCCAGGCCAATTTTCAGATTTCAGTGCAGTCAGACTTTGAATGGCAATTTAATGCGCAGTCATGCAGCACTGTACCCAAATTAAATTTTTATAATTATTTTCACACAAATAGAACTTTCTTTTGGTAATATTTAATCATCACTGTTTTTTTTTTTGTTTTTTTTTGCCAAATATTGGAAAAAAACAAAAAACGTTTTCATTGTTTTTTATAAAACAGGTAATTTTTCTCCTTTACTGATGTGCGCTGATGAGGCTGCACTGATTTTTTTGATTGAAAATGTATACTTTATTTTGCAAGAAAATATACAAAAAACAAATACTTAAACAGGGTACATTCAGTACTGCGACGCAGCGCGTAAATACACTACATAACAGTACATTGCCAAGCATACAAATAAATTACATTAATTCTGCGGTATGATGCCTAATGTGTTGTGCAGAGTAATAATACCCCGAAACTTCACATCATGCATGACGCCGCATTACCCTGAAAGCAGTACTTTAATACCATTTCACAAAAAGTCCGGTCATACAGTCAAATAACATTCAAATGGGCAACGGGTGTGATGGGGGGGGTGGAGAAGGTGGGGTAGGGGAGGGAGTAAAGAGTTCACAGGCCCGAAGCTTTATTTGAACTGCCAAAGGATACACGGGTGGGAGGGGAAATCTTCAGACCTCCTCTTCCTCCTTGAAGTCCATCAAGTGATAGTCTCTGAGCAGACTGTGAACCAGTCTGTGACAGTCCTCGATGGACATCCTCTCCCGCTGGTGGATGAGGCGCTTTCTGGCGCACCATAAAGCGTCCTTAAAGCAGCACAGCACCCGCCAGGCACCGTCAATGTCCTCCTGTGAATGAGTTCCACAGAAGAGTCCGTTCAACACACCAAAGTGTGTGATAGCAGTCTGTGGTACAAAGTCTTTGAGTTCAGGTTCCAAGGCCCTCAACAGGTCCTGTGCAAAGGGACACTCCCAGAAAACATGCAGAGCAGTTTCCTCCTGGATGATGCAAAAGGGGCAGTGCCTGTATCTGCACAGGTTTCTGGCATGCATGAATGTCCTGAGTGGCAACCCCCCTTGGATTGCCATCCATGCCAGATCTTTGTGCCTGTTGGTGAGTCTCTTTGAAGAAACATTCCTCCAGACCACTTTACAAGTGGCTGAAGGGAGGCCTGCAACAGTCTCATCAATGTCCGATGCTCTGATCAACTTGTGGATAGTTTTTGGCTTCCACAAGTCGGGCTTCACTCCATGTAGCCCCAGCTCCTTAATAAACTTGAAGGTGTCCAAGTAGTACCAAGGGGTGTCCCAGTTGTAGGGGATGGAGCTGTCCCATTTGTCCCAGCCAAGGGTCCTCCATAGAGGCAGGAGGAAAAAACGGGACATAAAGTTACCACCAGAGTCCACAGTTCTGTCCACCAATGTCCTGCGGATGCAGTTACAAGCAAAGCACACCCTCAATAGTGTAGCGATGTCGGGCACGCCCTTACCGCCCTTGAGGGGTTCCTTGAACATAACCGCCCGCTTCACTCTGTCCATTTTGGAGCTCCAGATGAAGTGAAACACCGCCCTGGTGATGGCCTTACAGGTGTTGACCCGAGGGGGCCAGGCCTGGGCGAGGTACTGCAACACAGGGAGGATCTCGCTGCGGAATACCAGTGTTTTGCCTTCGATGGTGAGTTCTCTGAGGCTCCAAAGTCCAAACTTCTGTCGCATCTTAGACAGTCTTTCCTCCCAGGACTTCAGGGCTTCTCGGCCTTTTGGCTAAGATCAAGTGTAGTATCGACTTTAGCCCTTAGGGGTGTCTCTGCTTCACAGCTAGGATGTTGAGAACCACTTGCATCTATCCAAGCCAATTGGTCCTTGAGGGGTACCCTCTGCTCGGCCTGGTAGGATCGTTGATTCAATTCAGCTTCACCTACTTGCTGCTATTGGGTTAAAGGCTTAGCCCCCACAGGGAACGAGATTGCGGTCTTCCCTCCTCCCCCACTCCGCATTACTACCTCCGGACAGTAGATGCTAGAGGCTGCACTGATGGGCCCTGATAAGGTGGCACTGGTGGGCACTGATGAGGCTGCAATGATAGGTGGCTCTGATGCACACTGATAGGTGGCACCGATGGACACTGATAGGCGGCACTGATGGGCACTGGTAGGTGATACTGATGAGACTGCACTGATGGGCACTGATTGGCAGCACTGATAGGAACTAATTGGCAGCGCTGGTGGGCACACAATGGCAGCACTGGTGGACACTGTAGGGACCCTGATTATCAGTGTACATGTCCTATTTAGAGAAGATTTAGAGTTATCAGCTCTCTTCTCCTCTCCTCATGCTGTCAGCATGAAAAAAAGAGTGCTGATAACCGGCTTCTATTTACATCAGTGATCAGTTGTGATTGGACACAGCTGATCACGTGGTAAAGAGCCCAGTGGCGGCCTGTCCATTAAGGGCACACGGGCACCGCCCCCTCTGTCACACCACCCCCCTATATGTATCATAGATATATTCATGCTTAGCATAAATCTATCTACGGCCGCCACGGCCACCCCCTTAATCTGGCATGTGACCCCTTTTAGGACGCTGGGCGCCTGTATTACAGCGGCGGGGGTGTTTTTTGAAGCACCTGATTAGAGCCATAGGCTCTAATAGGCTTCAAAATAGGGTGGACTCGGCGCGCAGAACATTGCGCTCGGAGCCCACCCAGGTGTGTTAGAAAAGCAAATGAATATTCACTTTTCTAACACTAAACTGCCTTTTCGCCAATCAGGAAGCGCGGTTCTAATACCCATCACCTGATTGGCTGAAAGAACAGGAGCTCCTATTGGATGCCTAGCAGTAATAAAGAAGAAACGCATGGAGGACACAGCCCGCCGCTGCCTGACCCACTGCCCGTCCCACAGCTTGCCGCCATCACCCGCTGCCTGACCCGCCCCCAAGATGGGTTAAGTGACAGACAACGAGTGGGCGGGGGGGGTCACAGTGGCTGCATTTGATGGGCACAGTGGCTGCATTTGATGTTATTAATTTTCAAATATATATATATAAATACATGCATACTCTAGAACTGTCACACAGACTAAATAATATGCACTGATTTGGGGTATTTTTACCAAAGAAATGTAGCAGACTACAATTTGGCCTACATTTATAAATAAAGATTTTATAACAAAAATTAAGAAAAACATGTTTTTAAAAAAAAAAAAAACATTTGTTTTACATAGCATAGCAAAGTACAAAACTCAGTGATGATTAAATACCACCAAAAGAAAGCTCTATTTGTGTGAAAAAAAAAATGATATACTGTAAATTTGATTTGGGTACAGTGTTGCATGACTGAGCAATTGCCAGTTAAAGGAATTGAGGAGGTGAAAAACCTTCTTTGGTGCAGCTGCCCTGAGAGCCCCCCCCCCCCTTTTTCTTACCTGAGCCCATCCATTCCATTGCATCCCATAATTACAGCAGCTGCCCCCAGAGCCCCTCCTATTTCTTACCTGAGCCCATCTGCTCCAGCGATGTGCACAAGTGCAGCGGCTCCACCTGCTGTCTCTGTCCTCATTGGATAGATTGATAGCAGCAGGAGCCATTGGCTGCTGTCAATCGAATCCAGTGACACGGGAGTGGGGGGGGGGGGGGGCCAAGTCCCGCTGTCTGTGTCAATGGACACAGCAGTGGGACTCAGGAGCGTGCCCGCACAGGTGCCCCCATGGAAAGCGGCTCTCCGTGGGGGCACCTGATGAAGGGTAGGAGCCAGGAGCACTGGTGGGGCACCCCAGAAAAGGAGGATCGGGGCTGCTCTGTGCAAAACCCTTGCACAGAACAGATAAGTGTAACATGTTTGGTAATTTTATAAAAAAAAAAAAAAACCTTTACAACCCCTTTAAAGTAGAATGCCGTGATTATCAAGGGGGTAAAACCTTCTGGAGGTCAAGGGGTTAAAGGTTTTGTTTTTGGGTGCAAACATCAGAGAGCTCTTGAAATAAAAAATGTGCTTTAGGGGCACCTTTTTTTTTTCCTGGATAGACGTATGGGGTCCAGTAACAATCATACATTCTTATCACTAATATAATAGGTAGGTTTTCCAGTGAATAAAAATAGAAAATATGTATCTACCTATTTATTTTTTATTTTATTAATTCAAATCTTTAGGCAGAAAACCATTAGGAGATTGAGTGAAGAAGTCAGTTATCAACCATCACATCACGTTGTATTTATTTTGTTGAGTGTCAGTATATTTATCTCACTCAGCGTTACGTAGGGCCAAGAGTGGTGAAGAAGGCTGAACATTGTACTGAAGTGCTCTAGCTGGACTCCATAACAAGGCTCGGTCTATGCTGCTGGGTCAACTTCCAATAGTCTACTACTGTTCTCTCTTATTTGTTACTACCATCAGCAGAAAATGTTATATTCATGCTATTTATTTTTACATGAAAACTTACACACACACATAAATTAAAATGCTCAGCTCAGTCATCCCATGAACTCACTCGTTGGCCCTTCCTCCATGTCTCGGAGGGTTCCAGCCCAATTATAATCCTGCCAGAGTTCGATAATATGCAGCCAGGCGGCAAGTGGCCAATTGTTCTGTCTCTGAGTTTGTAAAAGAGTTTTGAGAGTTTTGTGCCAGGGAGAGACCATAAAGTCAGCAAATGGGGAAGGGGGAGACTTCAAAAGACACCGTGGTTAGTTGTCTCTGGGGTACCCGGCGGTATTGATGTCTGCAGCCAGAAAGGAAATAAATAGACCGCAGGAACACATGGCCAAAAACTCAATACACAAGGCTCTTTTAAAATAAAACTGGGTATGAAGAGAATTTAAATATAAAACATTGTTCCATCCGTGGTATTGGTGTAACCCAGAGAATGTTCTTTTTTTAAGGTAATTGTTTTATTTGTTCTACAAATAGGTTAATAAATGATTTGTTTTTCCTCTTGGCCTACTGTAACTTCCTGTAGACTATTCCCTGGCTGGTGGTGCCATGACTATAAAAAACAACTAAAACACTGTACTCGTACAGGAAAGCTATGGCTGTGTCAATCTTCTTTAGGATATACAGCATGAGAATGTATTCAGGTCAGTATTAATAATGTTTTCAGTAAGTGTCAAAGTTCTAATAAACCTTATGTCTCTTTAAAGGTTTTTTAATGATATCTCTATATTAGCTTATTACTTTACTGCAGCCTTTCTCAACCTTTTCAACACTGGGGAACCCTTGAAATAACTTTCTGGTCTCAGGGAACTCCTACTAAAAATTTGCTATATCTACAACTCATGATGCATTAGTGTGATGGTCAGTGGGAGGATTACTCATTGCCCCCTTACAGATACCCTATATTACAAAAAGTATTGGGACACCTGCTTTTACACGCACATGAACTTTAATGGCATTCCAGTCTTAGTCCGTAGAGATCAATATTGAGTTGGCCCACCCTTTGCGGCTATAACAGCTTCAACTCTTCTGGGAAGGCTGTCCACAATGTTTAGGAGTGTGTCTATGGGAATGTTTGACCATTCTTCCAGAAGAGCATTTGTGAGGTCAAGCACTGAGGACAAGAATGCCTGGCTCGTAGTCTCCCCTCTAATTCTTCCCAAAAGTGTTCAGGTCAGGCCTTTGTGCAGGCCAGTCAAGTTCCTCCACCCCAAACTCGCTCATCCATGTCTTTATGGACCTTGCTTTGTGCAATGGTCCAAATCATTTGGTGGAGGGGGGATTATGGGATTGTTTTTTAGGGGTCGGGCTTGGCCCCTTAGTTCCAGTGAAGGGAACTCTTAAGTCAGCAGCATACCAAGCCATTTTGGACAATTGCATGCTTCCAACCTTGTGGGAACAGTTTGGGGATGGCCCCTTTCCAGATAGCAAGGATAACTTCCCACACATTTGTGGCAGTGTTGAATTGTAAGTCAGTTAACTTGGTGCACATTTTCACTGGCACAGTTGTGCACTTGCAGAGCACTTGAAGCACAAGTTCTACTGTATTTTTCCGAAAATAAGACCTACCCGATAATAAGACCTAGTGCTATTTTCCAAGAGGGCTGCAATATAAACCCTACCCTCTAAATAAGCCCTAGTTTGGTGCGGCGCGGCTTGGTGCTCAGCTGATCTCCTCTCAGCGGGGAATCTCGGCCCCCCTCCCAGCATTACTCAGAGCGGGGAAGACAGCTCGGAGCGGGCCATGGAAGCACCAAACAGGGCTCAGCTGATCTCCTCTTCTCTTGGGTGTCAGCGGGGGATCTCGGCCCCCCCTCCCTCTGCACTAATCGTAGCTGTGGAAGACGGCTCAGGCGGGCCATTGAAGCAAGTGTCAGTGGGGGATCTCGCCCTGCTCCCTCTGCAGTGCTTGAAGGGGAGGAAGACAGCTCAGGCAGGCCATGGAAGAAGGTAATTTTACTGTTGCATTGCAGAAATGCACACCTTTTGCATTATGTGATCCTGTAATAGAGGGGATTCTGTCATTTTGCAACTACTGGGAAGACACACATTGCATAGCAAGCCCTTCTCCGAAAATAAGCCCTAGTGTGTTTTTGGCTGACAAAATTAATATAAGACCCGGGCTTATTTTGGGGGAAACATGGTAGTTGACACTTTTCCAATTTGTAGCAAATTTGCGTGGCAAGTATCTAGCAAGAGCAAAGTTGCATTGGTGAGTCTACAACAAAAGCTCTGCAAGTCTACATGATTCAGCCACAGTGACCCCCTGTGGTGGACTGACTATTGCACAACGTAACTGAACCAGAACGTACAGCAGACTTGCAAAATGTTTGCAAAGAAAGTTGATCTGGAGTCATGGAATGCGGACTTGCTACAATTATGCAACAAACTTGTGAAGCCTGGCAAGTCTAGCAATAGTTTAGCGAGTCATTTTCAAACTTGCAGTACAATTGCTTGCTATCTGGGTTCCTGTTCCAACATGACTGTGCACCAGTGCACAAAGCAAGGTCCATAAAGACATGGATGAGTGAGTTTTGGGTGGAGGAACTTGACTGGCCTGTACAGAGCCCTGACTTCAACATGAATTAGAGCGTAGACTGCGAGCAAGGCCTTCTCGTCCAACATCAGTGCTTGACCTCACAAATGCGCTTCTGGAAGAATGTTCAAACATTCCCATAGACACACTCCTAATCCTTGTGGACAGCCTTCCCAGAATAGTTGAGGCTGTTATAGCTGCAAAGGGTGGGCCAACTCAACATTGAACCCTACGGACTAAGACTGGGATGTCATTAACGTTCATGTGTGTGTAAAGGCAGATCTCCCAAAACTTTTGACAATATAGTGTGTCTCTATATGGGGGAGGTCATGTTAGTTTATTACTCTACTGCAGTCTATCTCAACCTTTTCAACACAGAGGAACACTTGAAATAACTTTTTGGTCTCGGGGAACCCTGCTAAAATTTGCTATGTCTGCAACTCAGGATACATTAGTCTGATGGTCAATGGGAAAAACGCTCCTTACACTTGTGGTCATTGGGAAGAATTACCCCTTTACAGATAGATAAAAAGATCAATGGTGTCAATGGGAACTTATCAGAGAGGCAGAAATTGCTCAAGGAACCCTTAGCAACCACTGGAGGAACATTAGAGTTCCATGGAACCCTGGTTGAGAAACCCTGCTCTACTGCCTTCCTGTTTAGTTACGCAATGATTATGATTTACTGCCACTTATTACAATGTCCAAATATGTAGACTAAACAGAACTGTTGTTGATATGAAGATGTTAACTTTTTGTTAAAAGTCAGTAGCTAAGCCTTCATCTCCATCTATAACCACTCTTGTTGGATATGGCTTTTGCAGTGAGCAGTGATACCTGACTGCCACGAAAGAGCAGGAGAATTCTTTGACATGCAGGCTATGACTGACAGCAAAAACAAAGGTCATGGCAATACACAGCGGGACTCCGATGACATCATGCAATTGAACAATTTTATTACACAAAGGTAAAAAGGACAGTGCCCCCCTGTGGACCATCCAGTGGTGTGAGCAGAGTGTGGCTGTGTATTCCTTTCACATTGTGGTGTCCGTTTATGAAGCAGTGAAATGTACCGTATTTATCGGCGTATAACACGCACCGGCGTATAACACGCACCTCAATTTAGGAGGGAATTTTAAGGAAAAAAAACTTTTAGGAGGGAAGTTGAAGGGAAAAAAACTTACATTTAAATGCCCTTCATTGCAGCCTTCTCAGTGCAGCCTTGCCCCAGTCCAGCCTTGTCAGTGCAGCCTTGTCAGTGCAGCCATGTCAGTGCAGCCATGTCAGTGCAGCCATGTCAGTGCAGCCTTGTCAGTGCAGCCATGTCAGTGCAGCCTTGCCAGTGCAGCCATGTCAGTGCAGCCTTGCCAGTGCAGCCATGTCAGTGCAGCCATGTCAGTGCAGCCTTGCTAGTGCAGCCATATCAGTGCAGCCATGTCAATGCAGCCTTCCCCAGTGTCCAGTCCAGCCTTGCCCAGTCCAGCCTTGCCCCAGTCCAGCCTTGCCCCAGTCCAGCCTTGCTGAAGCCTGTGAGCTTCAAAATCGCCGACCGCGATTTGAAAATGGCGCCGCCGGCGCCGAAATACACAGAGCCGCTCCTCGGCGGCTCTCGTTTACTTTCGGTTTCACTCGGACGGTGAGCGGAGCTATCCGAAACTAGCCGAGTATACTCGGCTAGGTTCGGGCGGCGCTCGAGTGAAACCGAAAGCCGCCGAGAAGAGCCGAGGACCGGCACTGCGTATTTCGGCGCCGGCGGCGCCATTTTCAAATCGCGGTCAGCGATTTTTAAATTCTGACAGGTCAGGATCGCAGGGGATCGGCGTATAACACGCACCCGCGATTTTCCCCTGATTTTAAGGGGAAAAAAGTGCGTGTTATACGCCGATAAATACGGTATTCACTGCTTCGTTCTCCGGCATTCACAGTGAAGATCTTTCTCCTCTGTGTGCCTGTTTATGAAGCGGTGTAGATCGCTTCACCTTTGGAGGAGTGAAGTGATCTACAAATGCTTCAAACAGTGGAGAACGCCCCTGATACTGGAATCTCGTGAGACTTTACGAGATTACAGTACCAGAAATTCACCGAAATACAAAGATGTCAGTTTATTAAGCAGTGATAAATTATCACCACTCAATACACGGACAGACTACGTGGATTAATGTTAATAAAATAATGAGTCCCCCTACATTATATACATATGTATACACACACACACATTATATATACATGTATATACACACACATGATATATATATATACATATACACATTATATGTATATATGTATATATATGTATACACATAAATATGACAGGGGGACATGCTTACAGTGTTGGGGGGGTCTGAACGAGGCATAGGGAAGTTAAAAATCTTCCTCCTTCCCCCTCAGATCCCCCCAGATTTCCTCTTCGCTCCCCGATTCACCACCTCTGAGCTGGTGAATCTGGGAGTGTGAATTCTGACTCAGATCGCCAGTGAAGCGGTGAGATCACCGGTTCATGAACTGGCCGTTACTGTGTCATTCAATGAGGATTCTCCGTGTGTAGAGATAATCGACGGGAGAACAAGTTCAAACACTTCTCCCCCGATTATCACTGTTTCATAAACTGTTTATGGACTGTGATCAGCGGCAATCCTCGGGATCACCACTGATCACTGCTTCATAAACGGACACCTGTGTTTGGTGCGTGGACAGCTCCTTTTCAGTCCAGCACCTGAACTTTGGGAGGTTGTAGGACCAAAGCTTTTGAGTTTAGGAACATTGCTTATCGGCCAAAAGTGACTGAAAATGATTGACTTTCTTATGGTAGTAATTCTGAAAGCATACTAATTGTCCTGGCTTACCTGCTCTGTTCAATGGTTTTGCACAGAACAGCCCAATCCTCCTCTTCTGTGTTCCCTGTGGTTTCTCACCCCTTATGATTGCCCCCATAACAATATTATCAAACTAACGACTGCTATCTTTAAGGAAGAATTTCCATATTCGTAGCAAACAACTCACTTGAACAATATGGGGATGCGCATACCCACGCATAAAGTACAAGGAGAAAGAGGGCCTAACGTTTATTAGAACTTAATGAATGTGACGGACTCTGGTCACCCTGTTGGGTATTTCCGCCAAGAAGCTGCTTCCTAAGTCCTGGAACACGAGACCAATGGATCTGGCTATAGTAAACCCAAAAACCAGACAACACCAGTCTTGGAGTACACCAGAAAAAGAACTGCTTTATTTGGGAAACACACTGAATTTATACAGAAAACTATCAGATAAGGTCTACTCCTATGATCTCAGACAATGGTCACCTTAGACCAGTAGTTCTCAACCTGGGGGTCGGGACCCCCTTAGGGGTCGAATTATGATTTGCCAGGGGTCACCGAATCCTGAGCTGATCCTAAAGCCCACAGGCACTCTCTCTGCCTTTCTGCGGATGCCCACTGGAGCCCGCGGCCACCCACTCAGCCTCTTCGCAGCCGCCTATTCAGTTCACAGCATAGGTGGGGGGCAGAAACTAGAGGTCAGCCCATCTCCCAATTTTTGCATAGGTGTCACTGCTACAAGACACCACAAAGTCGGAGACACAGTGAAGCCAGGGACACAGTGAGTAACACTACCTGTGATTATAGTTGCCATTAAAAGTCCCCACTACAGTTCTCAGATCAGCAGATAACCTTGATCAAGAGCACCTTAGTTGGCTGATCAGAACTCCCCCCAGCATTATCACTCATCCCACCCCACCAAGGAGTAAGAGAAGAAATAAAAATAGAAAATACGTGGAAGGGAGAGGAAAAGAGGGGGAGGAGCAAACAAAAAGTGAGAGAAAGAATAAGAGAAAGAACAAGAAAGACGGCTAGAGAGAGGGATGGAGAAAAAAAAAAAAAACAAGAAATTAGGATTTTAATACTGTACAAGTGACTCAGGGAGAGCTAAATGTCCATGGGTTAGGTTTGCAAATTACTTGTCTTGCCTTTGGTGCTGACAACCCACGCTACAAAAATAATTTTACTGTTAGGGGTCCCCACAACTTGGGAAATTTTATCAAGGGGTCACGGCACTAGTAAGGTTGAGAACCACTGCCTTAGACAGAAGAGCTAATCCTATTATCATAACAATGACCACCTTAGACAGTCTGGCTCCCCCAAAGGACTAACTTATGCATAAGAAGCCAAAAGCAATTAGTGACCAACTCTGTCTGGATAACTTAAGAACACATTAAAACACAGAGTTCTCCAGGGAATAGTTTTCCTACAGTCCAAAGTCTGTGACAATGAACTTGTGGGGACACTGTATGTCTTTAATACTAATAGGTGAGGACCAAGGACCCAGTAAGTCAATAAGTTATAAAAGAGAACTCTTCTCCTAACTACAGTGGCATATCAAATCAGACCAAAAATATGGATCTGCAAACAGTGTCACAAAAAGCGCCTATATCTCGCACAATAATGCTAATCTAAATGACTCACAAGAATAGGAACCAATGACACATGAGTATTGAGTCAATCATACTAGATTCCATGCTCTTTGGGTATCTGGCAGTCTCTATAGTGGATCAATTCCAAAGAAGAATGGCGCAAGAAACAAAAAATAACTCTACATATTTCTCTCCACAAATGAGCATGCGCCTCTATTTATAGACAAATAGTAGGATGGCGGTACACGGATGACACATTGAAACTTGCCCTCAGGGAAGAGTATAAGGATAAACCAGCTCAGTTATCCCCATCAGTAACATCTAAGGAAATTGAGACACTTAGGGCTCATGCACATTGCAGCTAAAAAAAAAAGCTGCTTTTACAGGCATTTGAGCTTTTATTTCTCTAAAAGCATGAAGAAGCTTGTGCTTTTTCGGGCTCTTTCGCATGTTTTTTTGTTTCCGCGTTTTTGACCATAAGCATTTTTTTCACGAACCCTCACCTCAGCTAATTTTTCCATTTTTTGGGCATTTTTTTGTGGTGCTTATTCATGCTTTTTTGCAAGTTTTTGGGCACTTAGGTGTCTTTTCTGCTCTAAAGCTCCTCTCAAAAATATGATTTGGTGTTTTTTTGTTCTGCCTGTAAAAGCATATGCCTGTAAACTTCTGAAAACGCCAGCTCCAAAAAGCTCAAAAGCCTGTAGCAGCAGCTTCTTTGAGATGCAGTGTGCATAAACCCTTATGCCATGTACACACGGTCGGACATTGATCGGACATTCCAACAACAAAATCCATAGTTTTTTTCCGACGGATGTTGGCTCAAACTTGTCTTGCATACACACAGTCGCACAAATTTGTCGGAAAATCCGATCGTTCCGAACGCGGTGACGTAAAACACGTACGTCGGGACTATAAACGGGGCAATAGCCAATAGCTTTCGTCTCTTAATTTATTCTGAGCATGCGTGGCACTTTGTCCGTCGGATTTGTCTACACACGATCGGAATTTAAAGGATCGAATTTTGTTGTCAGAAAATTTTATAGCATGCTCTCAAACTTTGTGTGTCGGAAATTCCGATGGGAAAAAGTCCGATGGAGCCCACACACGGTCGGAATTTCCGACAACAAGCTCCGATCGCACATATTCCCTCGGAAAGTCTGACTGTGTGTACAGGGCATAAGACTGAGGGAGGCAGTGCTAAAATTGAGGGACCATTTACATAATTGAAATTAACCACTTCAAGCCCAGACACTTTAACCCCCCCCCCCCCTTGACAGTCCAGGCCAATTTTCAGCTTTCAGCGCTGTCCCACTTTGAATGCCAATTACTCAGGCATGCAACCATGCACACAAATTACATTTTTAGCATTTTTTTGAGACAGAGATTTTTTTTGGTAGTATTTAATCATCACTGGGTTGTTGTTTTTCTTTGCTATATAAAGGAAAAAATTATACATTTTGAAAAAAGGAAAAGCGTTTCTCTTAGTGTAGCACTTACCCCCAAAGGAGCTGCTGGTTTAAACTGGGCTTACCTTTACCTCACCATTACACCGCGTCCGTCACAGGGGTCCCATTAAAGAGAAAAGATTCAAAGGTGTCTGCACCAAACACTTAGTTTCTTTATGTTTGCAATTCTTTTATTCTTCAATGTCAGATAGAGGGATAGAGGATTAAGGGGGGATTCAGGTACCTTGTATTGCAGATTAGGGTATTTCTTCTATCCAGAGGACACACGGATTCCTCAACTGGATATGACATTCACCGGATAGGTCTTTCTCACTGACCTAGCAGCTGGTCACCCGGCCAATTGGCGACTGTACGTTAAATACCCTCACCCAGAATGCACAGCGAGTGAACCACTCCCACCGGGCTGTTTCTGAGTAAAAAGGGTACCCAATGTATCCAACCTGTTGCATTTCCAACATTTACCGGGGGCCACAGCAACACCCACGATCAAGTGGAAACTGACACAACCCAGCTGGACTGATACAGAAACCAGTAAATTTACCATAATTGGTCTGAGCTAAACTGCAGCTTCAGACAAACTTAAATTTACACAGATAGCACCTGCCCATCAGGAGCAGGGCGCTACATACTCTTCCCACCACAATAGACAATGTCCTCAGTGTCCAAAAAAAAATTAGACTCTCAATCCTGAGAGTCCATACCTGAATCCCAAAAACTTGGATAGGAAAGGGAGGGGATAAGGTAACAAGAAAATGTATAATTACATTAACACACATAGAAGAATGACAGCAACATACCGTAGTTCCCAACATCTAACTCTCTATCTAAACCACCCACTCTCCAGCAGCTTGACAGAAGATCCAGTTGAAACTGAAACAAAGCACATAGGAAAAAAAACCCACATACACACGTTCTTATACGATATAAGAAGCAAAGCCTCATCTTCTAAAAGATGAAACTCTCTTTCCCCTCTTCTTTTTTTTTTTTAATGTGAGTGTTCAACCTTTGTTGTGCAAACTTCTACCACCTAGTGGCAGAAGGCATTGTAACACAAGTCCTTGATGCAAGTGGTTGAGATAAATAGAAGATCTTGACTCGAGGGTTTCTATTAGCTAACACTATCTAACTATACATCCCACAGTCCTTGCAGCATCAAGATTTCCCAAAATGACCTCAACAGGACAGTCACTGTAACTGATCACCAGTAAAAGCGAGGTTTAGGCAAAGTCAGGGCTTTCCCTTGCATATCTACGGTAGTGATAAAGTACACAACCTTATCTTTGCCAGGCCGACAGATGACCACTTTATCAGCATAAATGTGTCTTCTATAGCTCCAATGCAAAAGGCATCCATTGTAACGGTCATCATTGGTGGAAGAATAACCTGTTTTACGGAAAGGTTTTGGTACCCTTAAATAGTCCCAAACAGCATCACTGTACCACTTCTCCTGGTTGCATTCAATCTCCTGCATGATCTCTTTGGGAACATAAGGGAATTCCAGTCCATATTCTGTGGCCACCCTTTTATTGAGCAGTCTTTGAGATCGGGCTAGCTTTGGCAAAGCTCTGTTACTTCCCAGTCCAGGGGGTACACATGAGGCTGGCGACTTGCACACCATAGCATTTGTAGACAGCTTTTTAGACCCAAATGAACTGGTACCTCTGGCCAGAACTTCATTAGTAACAATGGGATTTTCCACACTGGGTGATGTTTTCCCTGAGTCTATGGCTACCCAATCGGAAAAAGCAAAAGCTGAGGTGACATCATCGCTATTCGCCCATAAGATCTCCCGAGACAAGGTTTCAAATAAGTCATCGTCCCCGGAGACGTCTGACAGGGAATTTAACTTAGAGTCCTGTAAATACTCTGCGGGTATATATTTACATACATTCCCCCTATGTACATTTTCCCCAGATCTCTCACCCGTTCCTGTCGCGCATTCTTCAGGAGCAATTTCTTTCTCTGGATCCGGTGCGGGTGGTCTTTAAGGTAGGCTTCGGCCGCGGCCGCGGGAGGCTTTTACGTATCCCACCTTCTTTTGGGCAGATACAACAGGGTTTGTAGAAGTGGAGGTAACAGCAGCAACAATCTCCACTGGTGATCTTGTAATAGCAGCGACAGCGCCATCTCCCTCCGGAGTACTCGTTGTGGCCGATGCGGTAAGCGTAGGCCTCACCGTAGGAGCAAACGTAGTGGTCTCCTCAGTAGCAATGCCCGTGGCCCAGTCTATCCGGTAGGCACAAGGTGGCATGGTGCGTTTTTCTACAGTGAACAGGTACTCCCCGCAATGTAGGCACCTGGCAAATGGACGGGGGTTTACGACCAGTCCCTCGCACCTGTTGCATAGCATACCCAAAGCCTCGACATCTCCTGTCGTGTATAGCATGAAAGGCCCATGCGGTTTTAGGCGAATACCGGTGTCCGTCAGCAAAGTTCCAGGCAGTCTGACATTTGTAGCGGTACACACAGGGAACATCCTGGGCCTCATGGCCGACTGCATTCCTGGCATTTGGAACATGGCTGTAGAATCAGATCCTTCTTCCTGTATGTTTGGACACACACATGCGGTGTCTCGCACAGCAAGCAAGTGGAAAGAACTCCTCCCACTGGTTCCTTTAGTTGCGTAGCTCCCGAGCTTTCTTGGCTCCGCCCACAGCCCACACAGCCAAGTGGTGATCCGCAATTAACCCCCTTTTTTTTTTTTAGAAAAATGGCACAGTCCATAACCCTTTTTTAACACAAATTCTCTGTGAACAATTTCCTTAAGTTGCGAGAGTCAACAACAAATCCCGGACTCGAGCCCCCACATATAGCACTTACCCCCGAAGGAGCTGCTGGTTTAAATTGGGCTTATCGTTAACTCACCGTTACACCGTGTCCGTCACAGGGGTCCCATTAAAGAGAAAAGATTCAAAGATGTCTGCACCAAACACTTAGTTTCTTTATGTTTGCAATTCTTTTATTCTTCAATCCAATCTTCTATCCAGAGGACACACGTTTCCTCAACTGCATATGACATTCACCAGATAGGTCTCTCTCACTGACCTAGCAGCCGGTGTAATGCTCGGATACAGTCTCTGCCACAGACTTGACAAGAAACAATAATCGTTGCGGTCATTACACAATCCTCTGCCACAGGACGGTGTAACCAGACTTTTGCTAAAGTTAAAGCTTAACTGCACAGTACCAGTTTCTTTCAGCCGATCCGGCGATACTGTGAGATAGGTGATCCAGGTTGCATCCTTCGATTGAGTTTCCAGGCTCCTACTGATATACTAGCATACTTTGCTCGGTCACCTCCAGAGAAGTCCTCCCCTGGTCTCCTCCAACTGATTGGCTTCTCCCCGCAGGCAAGACAGCACAGGACCACCCTTTGGATCAGCAGGCCCCAGAGCTCCTGGGCCTACTTCTGTAGTAGCAACGCCTCGGGCCAGCCAGCCCCGAGGCAGCAGAGCCCCCCCGGCCCCCCTTTGGTCAGGAGGGCCTTCAGGTCAGGGACAACGATGAAAGAACCCCGGCCAATTGGTGCCTGTATCTTATATACCCTCACCCAGAATGCACAGCGAGTGAACCACTCCCACCAGGCTGTTTCTGAGTAAGAAGGGTACCCAATGCATCCAACCTGTTGCATTTCTAACACTTACCGGGGGCCACAGCGACACCCACGATCAAGTGGAAACCGACACAACCCAGCTGGACTAATACAGAAACCAGTAAATTTATCATAATTAGTCTGATCTAAACTGCAGCTTCAGACAAACTTAATTTTACACAAATAGCACCTGCCCATCAGGAGCAGGGTGCTACATACTCTTCCCACCACAATAGACAATGTCCTCAGTGTCCAAAAAAAAATTAGACTCTCAATCCTGAGAGTCCATACCTGAATCCCAAAAAAAATTTTTCAAATAAATAATCTTTCTTCATAAATGAAGGCTAACATGTATTCTGCTGCTTATTTGGTAAAAAAACAAAACAAATCAGTGTATATTATTTAGTCTATATATATTTGAAAATTTATCAATCCTGATGTACTGATGGCCTATCTCATTTCTCGAGGCCCTAAGAATTCCAGGACAGTACAAATATCCCCCCCCCCAAATTACCCCTTTTTTTAGACAGTTCAAGGTATTTATAAAGAGGCATGGTGAGTTTTTTGAAGTTGTAATTTTTTTCGTCACAACTTTTTAGAAAACTAAAAAATGAAATAAAATTTGTTTTTTTCCCACAAGTTGCCATTTTAAAGAGGAACTGCAGTATGCTCACATAATTTGTAATAAAAACATCTTTGCCATTCTGAAGCTTCCCTCCAACCACTTTGCATATTCATTTATATATACAGTGATTCTGCACTTGCCAAATATGCAGCAGAAATCTCCCTCCACCGAGTCTGGCTGCATCCATCTTAACTGTGGGCAGCTGAAGCTGCTGCCTGTTTACTTCCTGGATTTACACAGACACACAGAGGCACACCTCCAGCTTTGCAGCCCTGCAGCTCTCATTGGCCTTCTTTTGACTCATCCCCCCTCCCTTACTGGCAAACTCTCACAAGACTCTGAGAGAGAGAGCTGTGCATGATGTCATAAGCCTAGGCTTTTTACCAGACAAGAAACGGGAAGTGGGCTGTATAAGGTATTTACTGGCAGAAAAAAAGGGCAGAACATTTCATAAATGGAAAGTTGAAAAAATTACTGAAGGTCTGCTTTAACCACTTGCCGACCGCCGCACACAGATGTATGTCAGCAGAATGACACAGGCAGGCAAATGGGCGTACCTGTAGGTCCCTTTAAATTTTCGGCCTATCGGGGGCGCGCACTCGCCGCACGCCGCGGGAGCGTGCCCGCTGGTCCCAGGAACTCAATGTTCGCCGGTGGCCCGCAATTGAGGTGTGGAGAGGCAGAACGGGGAGATGTAAACAAGGCATTTCCCTGTTCTGCCTTGTGACATGACAGAGATCCACTGCTCCCTGTGATCGGGAGCAGTGATCTCTGTCATGTCAGTGGTAGCCCATTCCCCCTACAGTTAGAACACCTCCCTAGGACACACTTAGCCCCTTGATCGCCACCTAGTGTTCAACCCCTTCCCTGCCAGTGTCAATTACATTCACTGATTACATTAATCAGTGCATTTTTATAGCACTGATCGCTGTATAAATGACATCGGTCCCAAAATAGTGTCAAAAATGTCCGATGTGTCCACCATAATGCCAAAAAAAAAAAACAGATCACTGCCACTACTAATAAAAATAATAATAATAAAAATGCCATAAACCTATCCCCTATTTTGTAGACGCTATAACTTTTGCGCAAACCAATCAATATACACTTATTGCGATATTTTTTTTTTCCAAAAATATGTAGAAGAATACATATCAGCCTAAACTGAGAAAGAATTTTTTTTTATATATATTTTTTGGGGGGTATTTATTATAGCAAAACGTAAAAAAAATTGCTTTTTTTCAAAATTGCCACTCTATTTTTGTTTATAGCACAAAAAATAAAAACTGCAGAGTTAATCAGATACCACCAAAAGAAAGCTCTACTTGTGGGAAAATAAGGACGTCAATTTTTTTGGGGTACAACGTCGCACGATCGCGCAATTATCAGCTAAAGCGACTTAGTGCCGAATCGCAAAAAATGATCTGGTGAGGAAAGGGGTAAAATCTTCCGGGGCTGAAGTGGTTAACAAGTTATTTCTCACACACAGCATGATCATACTTACAATTAAAATCCAAAACACATTCTGCTGTGCCTTCTGAGTACAGGGATACCACATGTGTGAGTCTTTTTCACAACCTAGATGCATAGAGGGGCCCAAAATCCAAGCAGCACCTTCAGGTATTCCAGCCATAAATTATGCATCTAATTTCCTCACTACTTATCACATTTTTGGAAGCCCTGGTGCACCAATGAAAACACCCAGCAAATGACCACATTTTGGAAAGAAAATGCTCCAAGGTATTTTCTGAAATGCATAGAGAGTCTTTTGAAAATGTCATTTTTTGTCACAAGCTTTTGGAAAATGTGGAAAGAAAATGAAAATATTTTTTTTACACAAAGTTGGCAATTTAATAAAATATTTCTCTCACGCAGCATTTACATACCAATAATTACACCCCATAATACATTCTGCTACATTTCCTGATTATGAGGATATGTGTGAGACTTTTTCAGTGTCTGGACTTATTATATACTAGACATTTTATCTTGTGGATCACACAAATCAAGCAATTGTGTCAAAACAAATGTACTGTAATGGTCGCCTCTATATGAGTGGTCAGGGAATATAGCTTAGTGTAGTGTCACCTATAGCAGCCCCAGTTCCTATAAGCCAAGCAAGCCCAGCCTACTGGTATGTGGAGGTTCCCGGATCATCTCCATGGTCTATGAAACCGGAAGCGACAAGCATTTTGTCAAGTACCGTTTTCGGTTTGTTGTTTTCAAGCCATTACCGGTTGTGAAAGCATCTGATCAAACCGATCTTCGTTTGATCAGATGCTTTTGAGAGCAGAGGAGAGACTTGGGTCTATTAGACCCAGGTCTCTCTATAAAGAGGACATGTCATGCTTATTGCTGTCACAAGGGACAATAGAGATAGTGTAAAAAAATGATTTTAAATAAAATAAATAATAAAATGAGAAAAAAATTTGAAGTGCTCCGTCCCCCTGTGCTCACACACAAATGTGAATGCATACGCTGGTCTTGCACACATATATAAACAGCGATCACACCACACATGTGAGGTATCGGCATGAATGTCTGAGCAAGAGCAATAATTCTAGCACCAGACCTCCTGTGTAAATCTAAACTGGTAATCTGTAAAGGCTTTTAAAGTGTTACCTATGGAGATTTTTAAGTACCGTACTATGTCTCCATTCCAATGGCACACGAAATTTTAAAGCGTGACATGTTAGGTATCTATTTACTTGGTGTAACATCATCTTTTATATCTTGACAAACACTAGGGTATTATATTGTGTTTGTGGGCAGTAAAAGTCATTAAAGTGTAATTTATCAAAAAAATTTGTGTTTGAAAAATGGCTTCGCAAATACCGTGTGACATAAAAAATTGCAACAACCAACATTTTTTCCCCCAGGCCTTTGCTTTCAGAAGACATATAATGTTTGGGGGTTCTAAGTAATTATCTAGTAAAAAAAATGTTTTTTACATGTATATGAGAAGTGTCAGAATAGGCTTGGGAGGCAAGTGGTTAACTGATGTGGTAGTTCTCGGGGACAATATGAATGGTGGGGCAGTAATCAGGGACAATATGATTGGTGTGGAGGTGATCAGGGACATTATAACCGGTGTGGCGGTGATCAGGGACAATATGACTGGTGTGGCTGTGATCAGAGACATTTTGAGTGGTGTGGCGGAGATTAGCGTCACTGTCAGTGGGTGGAAGTGGTTAGGGAAAAAATAAATGATCTACAGCAAGCACGCTGCAAAAAAAAAAGTCCACACAGTGATGAAGGAATCCAATATATCCCACAGTGCACTACCATTCACCATAATGATGTGCGATTTCCAGAGAAAAAGCCTCCACCTCATAGAATGGCCTCTTACCTTCCTATTACGGAAGGTATTTCCCGCTTGTGGCTGGAGCGAGAAATAAGGATTTTACACTATGGAAGCCTTGTCTTTTTTTGGGGTCCCTATATGATCGAGCTCTCCCTTGAGTGACAGTTGCTCTTCAGCTGGATTCCCCTGGATGAGCAAAGGCCTTGCCTGGGTATAATATCCACAAGCAGCAAAGACCATCTGTAATAGGAGGTCATAAGGAGCTGGTCATTCTATGAGGTGGAGGCTTTTTCTCTTGAAATCACACATTCTGGTGAATGGTGGTGCACCGTTGGATATATTGGATTCCTTCATCACTGTGTGGACTTTTTTGCAGCATGCTTGCTGTATATTATTTATTTTTTATTAAAATAGAGTGCAACTTTATTTTTGGACTATTTGATTTGGCTGTGTGTATCTCACAGAAAAGTTGCTGCTGTAAGGTCACAAGTTTATTTTGGGTAGTGCATTATTTCTATTTGGAAGTGATTAGGGACAATATGAGTGGTGTAGTGGTGATCAGGGACAGTGGGACTGGTGTGATGATGATCATGGACACCGTAACTGGCGTGGTGGCGGGATATTTAGAAATGTCCACAAACATCAGTTCCCGTCCAGCTGTTTATGTACATGGGAAGCGGTTAGGATCAAA
This sequence comes from Lithobates clamitans, assembly GCA_037952925.1. Classification (NCBI taxonomy): domain Eukaryota; kingdom Metazoa; phylum Chordata; class Amphibia; order Anura; family Ranidae; genus Lithobates; species Lithobates clamitans. Next base: position 624,230 of record JBBGZY010000879.1, read on the forward strand.
TTATACCCCATCATTCCCTCAAAGCAGCCCGATACAACTTTTTATCAAACTGGTTGAACGTGATCTAAATGCTTTGTGGGTGAAAATATCAAGGAATAAGAGAAATAAGTCCTTCAATCTCACATACCCCAAACTGCAGGCTTTACAGGAGTTGAGGAACAACAGAGAATTGATAATTAAACCAGGAGACAAGGGTGGGAATGGGGTCTACCTACTGTAGGCAAGCCCTGTGATTTTTTGTGTCTTCACTCTTAGATTTGCACCTTGGACCCCAGCTCACATACAGGAGCTGCGCCCAGGCCAGGACGTGGCGTCTTTTGGATGCTATTGGGGATTTTTCTCAGTCCCCCCCCCTGGCATGTCTTGTCTGTGATTCATATGTATTATGGGCTAATCATTGGGGCATTCCGTGTGGGGAGCAGGATGCGAGGTTGCATATATTTTTAATTTTGTGGATGCTTAGTTGTTTTATCGAGGAATACAATGTAAGTGACTCTTCTTGATATAATTGATCTGGGATAGAAATTGCTTGTATTTATATTGATTATTAATTATTGATACTTTATTAACCCCCAGATATAAATTTCTCCATAAAGAACCCTGACGAAGGAATTGTTATCTCTGAAACGCATTGGTTCAAGGAGATATGTTCATTTACCATCTGACTGGTTTTCACATTGTATTCATGTTCAAATGCATCCATATACGTTTATATATATTCTCTATTTTTGATGTTACTGTTTGTCTAATAAAATGATTTATACCTATTTTTTTGCATTGTGGTAGTGCCTCCAAAAGTCCCATACCTAGGGGTATTCTTCTTTGTTTCTAGCAATTACGGGATGTGGCACACCCTTAGTTAGGTTTCTCTGTCAGATTCTTTTTCCTACTGTAGACAGTCAGGTCAAATCTTTAAAACTATTAATAGATATTGGCACTTCCTTCATGACAATAAAGATCTGTCTGGTTTATTGGCTCAGATTCCCTTGAACACATACAGAAAAGGGAAGAATCTGAGAGATCTTCTAGTACATAGTCATCTTGATAGAGTTTCCAACACAGCTCGACCCCACCCCCCTCTCCTTCTTCAAAGGATTTGATTGACAGCAGCAGGAACCAATGGCTCCCGCTGCTGCCTTGATGTGCAGTGAGGAGAGCGTTGCTGGGGCATAGGGCTGGATCGAGATCAGGCTCAGGTAAGTATTATGGGGTAGGTTGGGAGGCGGGTTGAGGGGGGTCTGAACAAAAAAGGTTTTTTACCTTAATGCAGAGAATGCATTACGGTAAAAAAAAAACTTCTGCTTTTACAACCACTTTAAGTTCATCACACACATTACACTCCGATTGAACAATTTTCTTTGGCTCTTCTAACAAATATGTAATGCAAAGTTAAAAACTTATTTGCGATCTCTACACTTGGTGTAACATACAAATAAGGAAAAGAAAAGGAAAGAAAAGAAAAGAGAGGAAAAGAAAAGGGGCAGCATCAAACACATCATCTATTCTACATATAGATATTATATTTATTTAATGTAAAGGCTTGCCTGATTGGATACAGATTTATTTGAGGTAGGTCCTCACAGTTTTAGTAGTTCTAAAGTTGATTGTACAGAGATAATACGGTCAGATTGTAATGTGCATGTTGACCCTTAAAGATAGCCACAAGAGGTTGAAACTTAGAAGTTTATATATTAAATATGATTTTAAAAATGTTACAGTGTGCAAATAAAAATTTGAAATGTATATCTAAAACTCCTTTAGAATGACCTTGTCAATGTAGAAAATATCTTAAAACAAGCCATACCTGTAAAATAAATCTGGAAATATGTAGCTTTCCTGCTTCCTGCGCCACCAAACTCCACTCCAATCCTGAGAAATCTTCTGCAGAAGGAAGACCAACACCTCTAAGATTGTTGAGCCCCTGGGTCTCCTTCAGCTTTTACTGTTTATACTGCTGACCTCCATCTTTCACAAGATACAGTAGAGATGTGGAGGTCACAGAAGGAACTATTGAGAGCTGTGAGAGAGCCAGGAGATTGATATTCCACTGCAATTAGCAACAATGTTGTCAGCCTTCTGTGGGCATTTCTTTAGTTGGCCCTTAGGTGGACTATCAGGTCTATCAGATAGGTCAGCCCAGCAACCAACTGAAGGTTCTTACAACCCTGCTGCTAATTGCAAGCTGGTGGGTTAGAATACTTAGCCTGCAACAGGCTGTTACTGGCACAATCTCCAGGTAAGAAACTGAGAAATTCACCAGAAAAAGATTTTATTATAAAAACAGTATACAGTGAGGCATGATGCCAAACATACAGAAAAATAAATGTAGGGCTTATATACACTTTGTAAAAAAAGTTTTGACTCTACATACACTTTAACACTCAGGATTTGTTATATAGACTAAACAGTATACTTAGGATCTGTTATATAAATTTTATACTTTATGTACAGTTTCTGTTGTAAAATGGTATTATAATCTAATTTATGTATATTTATGTTCAGGAGAAAATATATAGTTCAGTGCCATTGGTCACGTTGGCCTTCTCTTGCTTGCTGTACAAAACATCTGCTCATTATGAGTAAAACCATCCTTTGAGTGTTGCCAAGAGCCAGATCTTAAAGAACAACCTGTGACAAAGCCTTTGTGTGCAGAAAAACAAGATTTACAATGTAAAGTACCTACCATATAATGTCTGAACATCTCGTTACGGCACCACAAATACTTCCATGTCTACGGTGTTTATCCCAGCTGAGCTGTCTTAGCAAATTGAAACTGATTCAAAAGTGATTACCCAACACCGGTCTAATTGCCATTCCCCATGTTTTGTTACACTCATTGCTTGTACCATCCATCTACAAAAAACATTATCCACCCAAGCTCAGAAACCTGAAAAAAATCTATTTATATGTAACTGGTTCCATTAATCTGTCATCAGGCTTTCAGCGTAACTCTTAATCTGCGATGACAGGCAAGTGTGAATTTCAAAGATATTTGTTCTTATTTCAACCAAGTCCTTGAATACATTAGCTGTTGTATAAGTGGGTAGAGAAAAGCAATCCTTTGCTGTTTTTTTGGAGGAAGACGTTCTGTAATCTTTTAATCTATGTGTTTTTTGCTATAAAGACCAAGGTAGTTGATTGGACAATCTAAAGCCAAAATCCAGGCACTTTCTCCTGCCAATAACCCTCTACCCCCCACACCCTAGAGACCACCTTCCCCAGTGGGTATTCTTTGCTTTTCTTTTAATTGTACAAGTTCTGGGTGTCATACAAGGTCCTCTTCACCTCTTCTCCAGCAGTGGGGAGGTCCTCAGAGGGCATATTTAATGGCAGAATTGAGGGGAGAGGGCAATGCCAGAGGGTATGTGTGTACTGCAGCCATACCTGCTGTGACAGAGGCTTTTGAAGGGGACTAGGGGCAAGCCTCCTACCCACTCATTATGGCCCATGGATGAAACCAGGGATTTTGCCTGCTTCTTATGGTCAGATCATGAAGAGCTCAGTTCAGCCTCTGATCCCATGGAGAGAGCAGATCATTCTCTAATGATGGAGAATAATGTAATGAAACTCTGAGAGAGAGGCTTGGATTCTCTGAATAAGGACAATAGAGCTTCCTTCTGGAGTGGATAGAAAGGTGCAATATTAATCTTGTACAGGCTAATGGTCAGAGAAAATATGGTGGCCCTCCTGCAGAATGAGTTGGAGAAGCCCCTCTACTTGGGACAGAAATATTTATCATCAATGAAGATAAATGAATTCCACTTTTTCAGACTGCTGAAACATTTGTTTGGAGTTTTGTCTCATAGACTGTTGTAGACTGTTTGCCGGACAGTCTGAGGTGGGGTAGGATCCCATGATGAAAGCATTGTCTGGGTGGGCATGACCTGAGCCTCCTAGGCTCCTAGGCTTGTGTAGGTGACTAGTTGTTAGTTACTAGATTACTGCTTAATTAGATTATGTTTATGTTGGCTGTTCCTTAGCTATGTTAATTAACTTACTGTAAACAGTTTGCATAATGTGATCAAGCTCCTACCTGATTTTGTGTGGTATATATTCTGTGTGAATTTACAATAAAGTCAGTTCCAGTTTGCACCTAAGCTAATGTGATTTAGTACTTGGGTGCAATATTCAGCTATAATACCTGGTTCCTGGTTTCAGATTGGAGGAAGCTGTATACTGGCAGAAGCACCCAAGAGAGGTGCCAAGCAGTCCGTTACAGCTGCTATTTTTATTTCGGTATGGCTGAGGCATCAATTAAGAAAGTAGAGCTTTAAAATGCCATTTGAACCTTGTACATTGTACTAGTATTAAAGACACAGATGATATGGATACTCTATATTATCAGAACAGAAAGAACCCACCACAGTCCAGGGTAGCAGCTGTAAATAAACAGGTTTGGTTGACCAAAAAAGATCATGAAGAGTCAGATTCTACTGAACAATAATAAAACAATAAAATAATCTGTTCACTTTGTGCCATCATGGTGACCCTTTCCATATCTGGCTTATTATGACTGGCCATTTAAGCAAGATTCAACAATAGATTACTAGGGCTTTCTTCTTCATAGAAGGTTTAAACTAAATTTAGGCAGATGCTAATAAAGAAAATAATGTTTCCAGGAGTACCCAGCAGAAATCCACTGAAATCCAGGAGGAAAATTAAAACTTAAAAAGGATTGATTATTATATAGCAATATGGCCTTTCTGTGACTTTACCACTGCTTAAAAAAAATAAAAAAAATAAAGGACTTCATTTGCACTCCCGGTTATAATAGCATTATCTAATTTCTGTCTCTCTCTCTTCTTTTTAAAACCTCTCTTACTCTCCTTTGTGGCTAATCAATAAAATGAATGGGTGAAAAAAGTAATGTGGTGAGCCCAGTCGTCTGACTCCCTGACATACCACTTGATACATATGTATTAAACATTCAAATGTGCAGCGCTGAAGAACACCAAAATGATGAAACATCGTAAAAGCAAGTGTGTCATAAAATTGATGATAATAAAATTCATATTGAACCATGCATGTGCACAGTGAAGTCTCCAAAATAATAGATAAAGCGCATGAAACTCTTGATTGTGAAGTTCATATTAAACCATATTCCATAAATCATTAGAAGTGAACCATAGCAAGCATGTGCACTTGTAACACTCTGTAAATACTACAATTCCCAGAATTCTCAGTAAGCGGTGATGTCACGGTTTTTGGTTCTTCCCAACATGGTTCATCATAAATGACATCATCAGGAGCACGGGGAATGTTACATGCAGTGCTGTTGTGTTTTTAACTGTTTTTTAATAAAAGTTCTCCATGGATTTACACTACACTGGATTTACCTTATTTGACAGTTTATTATGGTTAATTTATCAGTAAGCCTAGGCAGTGCTTTGGTTTAACTTACATCCAAAAACTTCCACTCTGATGGGGAGAGAACAGATACAAAGTTGTCCAGTAAAAGTGTCAAGTGAAGGGTTTGGGAGATACATTGTAATGCTGCGTACACACGATCGGACATTCCGACAACAAAATCCTGGATTTATTTCCGACGGATGTTGGCTCAAACTTGTCTTGCATACACACGGTCGCACAAATTTTGAGAAATTACGAACGTCAAGAACACGGTGAAATGAATTTCAAAAGCCAGTGCGGCTCTTCTGCTTGATTCCGAGCATGCGTGGAATTTTGAGCGTCGGAATTGTGTACACACGATCGGAATTTCCGACAACGGATTTTGTTGTCGGAAAATTTGAGAACCAGCTCTCAAATTTTTGTTGTCGGAAATTCCGACAACAAATCTTCGATGGAGCCTACACACGGTCAGAATTTCCGACAACAAGCTCACATTGAACATTTGATGTTGGAAATTCCAACAGTGTGTACGCGGGATAAGACTGAAATAAGGGCAAACAACAGTTATATTTTCTTCTTGCAACTGAAAGGCTGAGTTTACTTTTCCAGAAAATAATCTGTGCATTCAAGGGGCCTCAATTGGTATTAAAAAAACTGTGCAACTTTGTAAAATGTTCACTACTTTTCTTGTCAAACCTGTAGTCCTTTTGGGCCCCCTGGGAGTTTAGCCAAAAAATTCCCAGTTAGCGAACCCAATGTCCTGCCGTGTTGCTAGGATGTGAAAACTGTAGGCTTTTCTTCCCTTAATGCTCGGAGTGAGCTTTCAATTGTTTTCATGTCCTAGAAACAAGGTGGGATGTGGGAATTGCTAACTAGGAAAGTTTTGGATAAGCTTTTGGGGGGGGGGGGGGGGCAAAAGGCCTGCAGGTATGACAATATGGAAAAATTTGCTTTTAAATTGCAAGAAGAAAATGTAACTGTTGTTGGTCGAGGAACCACAAAATGCATCAACGTAGAGTGCTGTTATCAAGATTATTGCACATGGCATTGGTTTCTGTACAAAGTTGTTTTAACTTATGCATATTAGCTTTCATGTAATACAAAATAAATTATATTTTTTATGCTAGCATCAATATACATGTAAATGTCTTTGGGAGCCGATATTTGGCGCTAGGAGGTTGCTCTGACAATGGTCGCAGAAGTTATACATCTCTCTATCTCTATCTCAGAACTTCTTCTCCTACACGCTAACCAAAATCCCAAAACCAAGACTCCATGGACACCTCCCACCATCTTTGGACAGACCATCTCTCCAAGCACCAAAGCCAAGAGTCTCGGGGTCATCTTTGACTCAGAAATGACAATGGATGCACAAATAGGATCAGTAGTTAGCGGATCTCACCATCTCCTCCAACTGCTACGAAGGCTCATCCCCTTCATCCCAGAAAAGGACAAAGCAGCAGTAGTCAGAACAATCATCAATTCCCGACTCGACTAGGCAAACTCGCTCTACATAGGATCACCCCAATATCAGCTTGTTCGCCTACAGGCCATCCAAAACACGGCGGCAAGACTGGTAACAGGAAAAAAAACCTGGGAGTCCATTTCCCCATCCCTGAGGAGCCTACATTGGCTGACCGCAAAGAATCGGATCACATTCAAGACCATCTGCCTCACCCACAAATGCATACAAGGTAACGCCCCTCAATACCTCCGAGAGAAAATAAAACACTACACACCCAATCACAATCTGAGATCATCTAACCAAAACCTCCTCCTCATTCCCAAATACCGCTACAAAGTAAAGGGAGAACGAAGATTCGCAGTTCAGGGACCTCGGCTATGGAACACTCTTCCAACTCACATCCGCATAGAAGAAAACCATCTGGCCTTCAGGAAAAAACTCAAGACCTTCCTTTTCTAAGAAGCTGACAACACAAAACGCATTTAGCACCTTGAGGCGATTCAGTTCGCATTTGCAGTACTTTACAAATCGTTCATTCATTCATTCATTCTATCTAATAAAGATGCACTGAGACTCTTTAATGTGAACAGTTACTCGAATAGTACTTTTCGCTGTGTGATATTTGCTATAATTCAAGGTCTCTTATATCTAGTCTGTCATGATCTCGAAGTCGTATGTTCTATTTGTACTTTGGATTTTATTTCAATTTGGATATCTATATGATGCTTCTATCTATCCTGCAGAAGCGTTTTTCTGTAGGTTATTGACAAATGAATTTTTTTTAAATGAAAACTACCTGATTAAAACAATATACAGTATATTTGTCCTTTAGGGGCACACTTCAATCCCTATGTAAAATAAATCACTCGCGCTATATGTGATTATTAATGTTTGGATTTACTGCTGCTGAACGTGACATAGGCCAAAAAGTGAAAAAAAGAGGTATAAATACCACAGCGCAAATAATCCTGATAAGTGAATATGTTAAAGTGTAAAAGCTGTGCATAAAATACAAGTGTAAAAAACAATTAAACTGCGCAAATATTATTATACGAGATTTATATATATACAAATATACAAAATGATATCAAGCATGTAGCCAGTAAAAGTTCAGAATGTTGTGCAAATAAACGTATATGAAATTCCAATTGAAAAGTTCCTTTCACAAGTACTGCTGTGCTGAAAAAACATAAGGTGCCGCAAACAGGTGGAAACAGGATCCCCCCCCCTATAATTGAACTCACTAGATCCAATGGACCCTCAAGCAGTACTACGTTGCGGGTCAAACAACATAATGGTTTTTTTTTGTTTTTTATTTTCATTATATTTCATTTTCATTTTTATAGTTTGAAGACACTAATCTACTAAAACACATGAACAATAAATGATAAAAACAAAAAATATACCGTATATAATAAAAATAAAGTAAAAAAATAATTAAATAGAATAAATCAAAATAAATAAATAAAAATGAAAATGAAATATAATGGAAATAAAAAACTTAAATAAAAAAACATTTTGTTGTTTTACCCGCAACGCAGTACTACTTGAGGGTCCATTGGGTCTGGTGAGTTCAACCATAAGTGGAGGGGGTGGATCCTGTTTCCACCTGTTTGCAGCACCTTATGTTTTTTTCAGAACAGCAGTACTTGTGAAAGGAACTTGGGAAAGGATTGGAACTTGGGAAAGGAACATTTCAATTGGAATTTCATATACGTTTATTTGCACAACATTCTCAAGTTTCACTGGCTACATGCTTGATATCATTTTGTATATTTGCACAATTTGATTGTTTTTTGCACTTGTATTCTATGCACAACATTTGCACATTACCATATTCACTTAGGCTTGTTTGCATTGTGGTATTTATGCCTCTTTTTTTCATACTTCAATCCCTACATTATATCTTGTCCCCAGGTGGGGATGGATATTTTCTATACCGTTTTTCTGCTTTTTTTGTGGTGGTACCTTTTAGGCAGAAGCGGCTCTCTAATTAGGCAAATTAGGCGGTCGCCTTAGGCCTCGCCCCCACAGGGGCCTCGCGGCCGCCTAATTTGCCCATTTCTGCCTTCTGCGAACCGCTGTGGGTGTCAATACATTGTTTATGACATTCTAATATATGAGGTAACTCTGTGCTGGCTGGGTTATATTAACTTGAACTTCATGTAAATGGAGAAATATGCGTGTAATATATAATATATATGTAATATATATATATTTGATTAAAGAAGAATTGGTTAGAGAGAATTCTATAGACGGTGAATTCATAGTTCATAAAATTTAAAACTCTTAATATATGCAATTTATACAGCTAATTTTTATCGCTTGAATTATTTTTCCAATTATGGATGTGAGTGGGGCCTCATGTCTCAGATTTGCCTAAGGCCTCACAAAGCCTAGAGCCGCCTCTGCTCCTAGGGTTCATCTTTAACAGGCAAGTAGGGGATTCCACCATATAGTGTTCTATACTGTATGTGTATATGTTTTTTATACCTACTGGAGCCCCTCGATTAGGGGCCATATTTTGGAAAAAGGTGAACTTACAATTCAAAATTATTTTTACAAAAGATAAAAAACTGTTGCTGTAACTGCTTAAAAAGTGTTAGCTTGATTTAGGCTTTATTTGCTGTCCATTTAAAGCTACAGGTCCATCTACCGTGGTAACCATTACATGGTTGACCATGGCAAGGGATGATCACATCTGCCCTCCGATGACATTTATCAGCTATATACTCACCACCCTTGAGATGAAATTTCAGCAGCACAGACTCTGTCTTGTGTGTACATTGCATGTTATTTGATAAGAACAAAGACTAGGGCTTAGCCGGTAACTCTTGAGAGCCGCACACTGAACAAAGACGTGTGTCATCAGCCTCTCAAAGAGAGAGAGATCGCTGCTGCTCTCGGAATCCCATTGTACACTGGATAATGTCTACAAAAAGCATTAATTGTCCTTTAGAATTTATTTCTTGCTGACTAAACATTGCTTGGATTTCTGGAGGCAGGAAGATTCTGGACATTGTCCAAATGATTAAAGGCTGATAATTATTTTGATTGCTTTGTTCACCCACTTATAAAAAAGATACATACATACTGGTTTTCAGTCCCAAGTTAAACATTATAGCAAATAAAGGCTGAATTCCTTCATATGAATTAGTTACATTGAAAAGGGAATACATATGAGATTGTTTCAAAGGGAACTGATCTGGAGTGATAAATTGCTGACTTGTATATAAATACATATACAAGTTCCAATGTTGGAATAGGAGTTCTGACTTCACAGGCTGATTTCAAGTACAAGATCAATGACTCATGAGGCAATGGGTGGCGAGGATAAAAAAGACAGCCCCAGAGCTTGCACATTGAAAAAAGAAGTCAACAATGGCAGCTTCCTCTTTTTCTGTTAGGATCCCTTTAACTCAGTAATGGAAGCTCCCTCTGATTGGTAGAATACCTTCAAGTCAACAATGGGAGATCATTCTTTATCTGAAAGGACTACTTCAAGGCAGCTCTCTTTTTGTATCCTTATGGGATCCCTTCAAGTCAATAGTGGCAGCTCCCACTGTATCTATCAGGACTACTTCAAGTGTGCAATAACAGCTCTCTTTTTACATCCTGATGCCTTGAAGTCTGTAATGGCAGCTCTCTTTGCTTGATAGGATCCCTTCAAAAATAATGGCATCTCCCTCTTTATCTGTAAGGACAACTTCAAGTCAGAAATGTCAGGTCTCTTTTGACATCCTGTGACTTTAATGCCTGGTACACGCTACAGCAGGTTGAATGAGAAAAAAAACTGACACCCCCCGGTCAGAGCTGCTGTACTAACCATCCAAAGTTAGTACAGCGACCGCCCCCTACTTAGCTGTTGTGTTCTGACAGGGGGATGACCTCACCCACCAGAACACTCCGATCAGCGCTCTCTGCCAGAGTCGATTGGCTGCTGGTTTTCCAGAATGCTTGTCTGAGAGACCGACATACACATGGGCCAAATGTCGGTCATTTTGTTTTTACCCGGCAGATGTTTCCTGACATTCGGCCCATGTGTACGGGGCTGAATGTACTGCCATTAAAGTGGTTGTAAAAGCAGTTTTTTTTAAATCAATAAATCAATAGTAATCGATAAAAAGCTTTCTGTGTGCAGCAGCCCCTCTCAGCCCCCCTAATACTTACCTGAGCCTATCTTGATCCAGCGATGTTGCACAAGAGACTCGGCTGTCTGGCACTCTCCCTTCTCATTGGCTGAAACAGCAGCAAAGTGTGATTGGCTCCCGCTGCTGTCAATCAAAGTCAGTGAGCCAATGAGGAGAGAGAGAGGGGGTGGGCCCGGGCCGCAGCTCCATGTCTGAATGGACACTCAACAGGAGGGAGGGGCCAGGAGTATCGAAGAGGGACCCGAGAAGAGGAGGATCGGGGCTGCTCTGTGCAAAACCATTACACAGAGCAGGTAAGTATAAAACGTTTGTTATTTTCGAACAAAAAAATAAATAAAAAAATGAGACTTTAGTATCACTTTAATTTATCCACTGCTATAAACAGAGGAGTCATGGCGAGGCACTATGGCTTTCACATACTGTATATTTGCAAATGTGTGTAACTAAAACCTTTGTTTTACCATGCACTGATAGACAGGGCTAATTTGGTTTTGTTGCAGGCTAGCTGGTAAGTGTGCTTGGAAATTTTCTGTTGTTTGTAATGTGTAAAGCCCCTTCCATGTGCACCTTACAAGATAATGATGAGACAGCTTATAGGCAGGAAATTCAACATTTGGTTGAGTGGTGTAGAGAAAATGATTTAATACTCAATACGGCAAAAAATATAGAAATAATAATACAAGGGAGTTGTCATGGTCTCAAAATACTTTTTTTCTAGTGAAAAAAGCGCAGCAGAGACTGTTTTTCCTTCGGAGACTGAAGCAGGCTGGATTGCCCTTAAGGCTTCTGGTCAATTTCTATCATTGTACCATTGAGAGTATTCTTCTCCACTGCGCTGTAGTGTGGTATGCCAGCTGCAGGGCGGAGGATAAGAAGTGCCTGTCTCGTGTGGTGAAAACAGCACAGCGGATCATAGGAACAGATCTACCAAATTTGGACACAGCATATGCCAGCCGATTAAAAAAGCGGGCAAAAGCAATTAGTATTGATCCAACCCACCCAGGTTACAATGTGTTTGTCCCATTGCCATCAGGGAAAAGATATAGAACACTTAAAACGCACACTAATCGCTTAAAGCATAGTTTTTTTCCTAGGGCCGTATTGTCCATAATCCCATCAGGTACAGTGTTTTAGGAATTTTATGTAGAATTTTAACATTCTTTTATTTATTTATTTTTAAATAACATTTTATATCTTGATATATTTAAATAGATATGTGGGCATGTGCTAGGAGTATGTATGTGTGGTTTTCTTGAGAAATGTTTTATTGCTGCTGTAAAGGGTATCCGAAAAAATTTTGTTGTATGTATACAATGACAATAAAGTATATCTATCTATCTACCTTACTGAAAAGGCTAGTTATAGATTGAGGTGGATGCCATTTATCTGTATAGCTCTTTTGGCATTCTGATAGGATCGCTTCAAGTCAATAATGGTAGTTCTCTGCAGTAGTAACAAATAGGATCCAACAAGCCGCACTTCCAATAAATCATCCACTTTATTGTCAGTGTAGAAAACCCATAAAACAGCACAAAATACACTGTGGGAGCAGGAAAAAAGGTCAACGCATTTCACGCTATCCAGCGCTTACTCATGAGTAAACAAATATGTTATATATAGCAGTCCTAGCAGTAGTGGCTGCATTAGGCTAGGTGCACACTATTGCGGGTGCGGGGAGATCATGTAAATCGCATGCATTCCTGCACTCACAGGCACCTGCAGCCAAAATGCACTGTTATTTTCCAGGCATGCAGCGGCGTCATTAATTCTTAATGGTACCCCCATGCATCTGAAAACGTGTGCTTTTGGGTGTGCAAAACCACCTGGTGCCACAGCACCATGCGGTTCTATGGGGCTGCCCTGCGGGAGTATTTTGGGAAAAGGATAGGGGACCTTTTCACCGCAGATAGAGCAGGCAATGCAAATGAATGGGCTGCTGTGCCCTCGCAAATGCAGCACACAGGAAACGTATATGTGTGAACCAAGCCTTAGGTTTTATTTTCAGGCTTTTCATCTTTATTTTGACCTTGAAATCCTGCAAATAATGCACTTCCTGTCCCATTGTGGCTACGCATGTAAATGGGGGGGGGAGGGGATAAGTAGTTCACATATGTAAGACAAGATTGTTTTTGGCATCTTTTTGAAAGGGACGCTGCATTTCTAGCTCTCTGAGGACTCTGATGTAAGGAGGAGGCTCTCTGGGGACCCTGATGTAAGGTGATGTAAGGGGGTGCTCTCTGGGGACCCTGATGTAAGCGGGGGGCTCTCTGGGGATATATATACACCCACACGTATATTACTGTATATAGATGTGTATGCCCGCCCAAGCGCATGACTTTCTTTACTACGCTGCTATGGGCTCTAGCCCCAGATCTTTTGTAGACCTAGCAACGCCCCAGGTTGTTATCATCATCTGTGCTGCTGCACACTGCTGTCAATGTCACTGTGAGAGTCAATTATATGTGTGTGTGCCGCCCCTTCTAATTTCTTGCCCTTCTGAGTCCTGTGCCTGAGCTACTTTCTTACTATATCGAAAATAAAATAAGAAATATGTTTTTCGCCCTAAATCTACCTTAAATCACATTGCTAATTGCATATTGTACTTGTTTGTAGCCTAAATACTGAAATTTGCACCCAAAACTGTAATTTTGTAACTTTTGGAAATGCCAGTAAAAACGTGGCTGTGCCAGTAAATTTTGGGTGTCATGTCAGTAAATTTAAATCTGGTAGGTTGGCAATACTGATAGATGGGTGCTCTAACATGTGGCCCTGCAGCCCATCACGCCTCAGCCTTTGGGAGCCATGATTGTAACTGGCAGCCTTGCAATGCTTCATGGGACTTGTAAGTTCTGCAACAGCTGGAAGGCCACAGGTTGAGCATCCATGGTATAGAGTCATGGCAAGGCTAGCCCAAATAATATATGAAACTAGATCTGATAAGGCATCTCTCAGGCAGGGCTTTAGTTTGTAGATGCAATACAAGTTCATTTTAAATACCATTACAGTACTGCTATACTACTGTATGATAATGAAGTCATGTACAATTACCTCATCCATCTTCCCCACCGTCCACTGTATACAACGGTTTGATTTTCTTGTATTATCATAGAGGCATCCAATTTATTTCTCCTAAAACTACTTAATTCTGAACAACATCTGAAAAGGAAAGAGGCATGTGTGAGGTGCTTGTGAGAAAACCCTAACTTGCCAAATGTTCCAAACAAGCGGTGGGCCTGTGGTAAATTGACACATTCATCGTCCGGACAGACTTGTAGATGGATTACCCGTCTCCACCAACACTGTTTGCCGGACAGATTAGCTATTCTCATACGATGTGAGAGCCTCTGTTCTGAGGACTCAGGACACAGCTGCCCCTTTGCTGGTCTTACCCATTTTTTTTTTTTCAAAAGGAGCGCGGATCACAAGGCCCGGAGAACGCAGCCCTGAAATAGAAAGTCTAAATTAATCTTTATGGAAAAATGGAGAGGCTTGTTGGGGCAGATAAGGAGACCACTTGTAGGTGAAAATCTTCTTAAGACCAAACCGAAAGCCTGTGCAAATTCTATCACAAACATTGTGGAAAAAGGGAAAGAAATTGATGTGTGGTTCCACAGTCTGGTAGAAAATGATGCAAAATGCAACAGCGACATCTACTAAATCAATCAAAAGACAGCAAAGGAGTTTTGGTGTATTAAAGTTTTTAGTAATAGAAAAGCTAATCCTCTAGCAGATAAAAAAAAAACATTTAAACCAGCTACAGTATTTCACAAAAGTGAGTACACCCCTCACATTTTTGTAAATTTTTTATTATACCTTTTCATGTGACAACACTGAAGAAATGACACTTTGCTACAATGTAAAGTACTGAGTGTACAGCTTGTATAACAGTGTAAATTTGTTGTCCCCTCAAAACAACTCAACACACAGCCATTAATGTCTAAACCGCTGGCAACAAAAGTACAAAAGAGTACACCCCTAAGTGAAAATGTCCAAATTGGGCCCAATTAGCCATTTTCCCTCCCCGGTGTCATGTGACTCGTTAGTGTTACAAGGTCTCAGGTGTGAATGGGGAGCAGGTGTGTTAAATTTGGTGTTATCGCTCTCACTCTCTAATACTGGTCACTGGAAGCTCAACATGGCACCCCAGGGCAAAGAACTCTCTGAGGATCTAAAAAAAAGAATTGTTGCTCTACATAAAGGTGGCCTAGGCTATAAGAAGATTGCCAAGACCCTGAAACTGAGCTGCAGCATGGTGGCCAAGACCATACAGTGGTTTAACAGGACAGGTTCCACTCAGAACAGGCCTCGCCATGGTCAACCAAAGAAGTTGAGTGCAAGTGCTCAGCATCATATCCAGAGGTTGTCTTTGGGAAATAGACATATGAGTGCAGAGGTTGAAGGGGTGAGGGGTCAGCCTGTCAGTGCTCAGACCATACACCGCACACTGCATCAAATTGGTCTGCATGGCTGTCATCTCAGATGGAAGCCTCTTCTAAAGATGATGTAGAAGAAAGTCCACAAACAGTTTGCTGAAGACAAGCAGACTAAGGACATGGATTACTAGAACCATGTCCTGTGGTCTGATGGTAAAAAAGATAAACTTATTTGGTTCAGATGGTGTCAAGCGTGTGTGGCGGCAACCAGGTGAGGGGTACAAAGACAAGTGTGTCTTGCCTACAGTCGAGCATGGTGGTGGGAGTGTCATGGTCTGGGGCTGCATGAGTGCTGCCGGCACTGGGGAGATACAGTTCATTGAGGGAACCATGAATGCCAACATGTACTGTGACATACTAAAGCCGAGCATGATCCCCTCCCTTCGGAGACTGGGCCGCAGGGCAGTATTCCAACATGATAACGACCCCAAACACACCTCCAAGACAACCACTGGTTGCTGAAGAAGCTGAGGGTAAAGGTGATGGACTGGCCAAGCATGTCTCCAGACCTAAACCCTATTGAGCATCTGTGGGGCATCCTCAAACAGAAGGTGGAGAAGCGCAAGGTCTCTAACATCCACCAGCTCCGTGATGTCATCATGGAGGAGTGGAAGAGGACAACCTGTGAAGCTCTGGTGAACTCCATGCCCAAGAGAGTTAAGGCCTTGCTGGAAAATAATGGTGGCCACACAAAATATTGACACTTTGGGCCCAATTTGGACATTTTCACTTAGGGGTGTAGTTACTTTTGTTGCCAGCGGTTTAGACATTAATGGCTGTGTGTTGAGTTATTTTGAGGGGACAGCAAATTTACACTGTTATACAAGCTGTACACTCACTACTTTACATTGTAGCAACCTGTTATTTATTCAGTGTTGTCACATGAAAAGATATAATAAAATATTTACAAAAATGTGAGGGGTGTACTCACTTGTGTGAGATACTGTATGTAATTATTAGGCAAATCATTAAATACATTTCTAAAAAATGCCAGCATAAGTGCCCAAATCTTTCCTGATTTTAGTCATTCTAATGCCGCGTACACACGGTCGGATTTTCCAACGGGAAATGTTGGATGTGAGCTTGTTGTCGGAAAGTCCGACCGTGTGTATGCTCCATCGAACATTTCCGCCAACAAATGTTTGATAGCAGGTTCTCAAATTTTCCGCCAGCAAAACTTTGTTGTTGGAAAGTCCGATCGTGTGTACACAAGTCCGTCGCACAAAAGTTCACGCATGCTCAGAATCAAGCAGAAGGAGCCGCACTGGCTATTGAACTTCACTTCTCTCGGCTCGTCGTACGTCTTGTACGTCACCGCGTTCCCACGTTCGTAATTGTTGGCCAACATTTGTGTGACCGTGTGTATGCAAGACAAGTTTGAGCCAACAACCTTCAAACAAAAATCCACGGTTTTGTTGGCAGAAAGTCCGAACGTGTGTACGCGGCATAACACTGTGAACATGCTTACAGGGGGGAATGAATTCATCAAAAGGTTCTTGATCGTCACACCAAGGTAGCGATGTCAATGGGATTATAGTAAAGTTTTTTTCTATTTCAACCCACTGTTTTGTAGTGCCATGGCAGCACCAGTTAATCACTCTTATTAGGTGACAGGCAGCACAAAGTTTTCTTTAAGGCGTTGAATGTTATTAGCTAAAAGGGAGACATTGAGAGTTTCTGACTTCTGATAGTTGATCGAGAAATGGGAACATCCTGGGAGAATTCCACCATCAGTTTCTAACTTAAAGTGGAGGTCCACCCTAAAAAAAAAAAAAAAAAATTGCTTAAAAAAATACCTAAAAAAATGGAGAAAAAAAAAAAAATTGAACGTGAAATGGCTGTTGCTAGGCAGTGTTCCTAATCTGCCTCTTCCTACACCACGGTGATCTTCAGTCTTCTGCTCCCCACGTTGTGTTCTGGGGAATGGGGCGCGGTGTGTTACGAGAACTGTGTGTGTCCCACAACACATCGCGTCCCATTCACAAAGCGCCACGCCGCTCGCGCGTGCGCAGTAGGAAACTGGCAGTGAAGCCGCAAGGCTCCACTGCCTGTTTCCCTCACTTAGGATGGCGGTGCCGGATCCGAGAGCCGAGGGACGGGTCGGCCTCGGGGCGGCCGACATCGCGGGCACCCAGGACAGGTAAGTCTACTTATTTAAAGTCAGCAGCTACAGTGTTTGTAGCTGCTGACTTTTAAAAAAAAAATGATCCTGGCCAGAATCCCGCTTTAACTTTTAACCTAATGCCCTGTTCACACGACCGGTTTTGCCATTGGAATAAACTCTGAAGGTTTTTCCGACGGAATTCCGCTGAAGCTGCCTTGCATACACACGGTCACACCAAATTCCGACCGTCCAGAACGCGGTGACGTACAATGCGTACGATGGGACTAGAAAACGGAAGTTCAATAGCCAGTAGCCAATAGCTTCCATCTCGTACTTGCTTCAGAGCATGCATCGTTTTTGGTCCGTCGAAACAGCATACAGACGAGCGGGTTTCCCGATAGGAATTGGTTCCGTCGGAAATATTTAGAACATGTTCTCTTTCTAGGTCCGTCAGAATT
The DNA here is from genome assembly GCA_037952925.1 of Lithobates clamitans. Taxonomy (NCBI): domain Eukaryota; kingdom Metazoa; phylum Chordata; class Amphibia; order Anura; family Ranidae; genus Lithobates; species Lithobates clamitans. The sequence goes on from JBBGZY010000879.1 coordinate 642,190, forward strand.
AAAAAAAAAAAAAGTCCGATGAGGCCCACACACGATCGGAATAGCCGATGAAAAGCTTCCGTCTGACTTTTTTGTTGGACATTCCGTTCGTATGTACGCGGCATAAGTCTTAAAAAACCTGGAAACTGATTGGTTTCTATGCACAGCTGGACCAGATTTTGCACTCTCCCATTTTAGTAAATCAACCCCTTTATGTTTTAATTTGCTTGGAACAAAAGAATAACAGTAATCAGATTTTTTTTACGTTTTTAAATAGGATACAAGAAATTTTGACATTTTCACTGGAGTTTGACCCCTGAATTTATAATATTATAAACACTTTTTTTTTTGTATGTTCTCAGCTCTGCCCACAAGCAACATTCCCCACATTAAACATTCTAATCCTCTAATTGTTAATTAGGATAATGACACCTTTTCCTCACATCCAGGTCCTGGATAATATTACTAGCTTGATTTGTTAGTCTTTTTATGATAAAAAGTAATTTTCACAAAACAAGAAGCATCTGTGTAGTTGGACACAGCATGAATTACACAAATAAAGCAAATTTTTGAGTGGCTGCAAAGTATTCTCAGCTATGTAAATAGCCTCGAGGAGAAATATTCCCGATTAATTTCAGTACTAACCTCAAATCACAGAACAAACATGAAATCTCTGCATATTCATGATATAGAACAGGATCCTTCTAAAGGCAACACGTAGTGGTTTTGTACATATTTTATCTTTTTTTTTTTTTGCTATGTTCAGAACTACAAAATAACATTTTTCAGATTTTTTGTGAAGTAATGGAATGAAATACATATAAGGTTGCTGTATAATATGTCAAAAGGATTCATATGTCTACCCATCTAGTTCCGAGATGTACACAGAACAGCCCTGCCTGGCATGGGAGATGACCTGATTTTTTTGACCCGCCGTGTCCCTTTACCAGCCCGCGACTGGACAGTTAAAGGAGAAGCAGCAGACCCATTAGGTCATTTCACTCTGCTCTCTTCTCCTATCAGAATGTTTCTTGCTAGCATCTGTGCATTGCAGCAAAGCTGACTCCTCATTGTGCTGCTTTTCGCTCCCTAGTCTGAGTTCTGCTGTGCAGGGACTGCTAGCAGCTAATTCTGAGTGAAATCCTGGTACTCATACTTCTACCATTTAAAATAATAATATATACTGTAAACAATTAATAAATAAATATAAATAAATGTAAAAAAAACCCATTAAATAAATAAAAAAATGTGTAAATAGTTAAAATATTTTCTTTTTAAAAGGTAATGATATAAATATTACCAAAAGTATTAGGACACCTACCTTTAGAGCCCTTGCACACTGGGGCGGTTTGCAGGCGCTATTGCGCTAATAATAGCGCCTGCAAACCGCCCCGAAAGTGCCGCTGCTGTGTATCCAGTGTGCAAGCCCCGAGGGCTTGCACACTGGAGCGATGCGCTGGCAGGACGGTAAAAAAAGTCCTGCTAGCAGCATCTTCGGAGCGGTGAAGGAGCGGTGTGTATACCGCTCCCTTACCGCTCCTGCCCATTGAAATCAATGGGACGGCGTGGCTATACCGCCGGCAAAGCGCCTCTGCAGAGGCGCTTTGCGGTGGTATTTAACCCTTTCTCGGCCGCTAGCGGGGGGTAAAACCGCCCCGCTAGCGGCCGCATACCGTCGGTAAAACGCCGCTAATAATAGCGGCGTTTTACCGCCGACGCCGCCCCCCGCCCCAGTGTGCAAGGGCTCTTACACGCACATGAACTTTAATGGCATCCCAATCTTAGTCCATAGGGTTCAATATTAAGTTGGCCCACCCTTTGCAGTTATAACAGCTTCAATTCTTCTGGGAAGGCTGTCCACAAGGTTTAGGAGTGTGTCTATGGTAATACTAAGCACTGATGTTGGATGATTAGACCTGGCTCGCAGTCTACGCTCTAAATTATCCCAAAGGTGTTCTGTCAGGTTGAGGTCAGGACTCTGTGCAGACCAGCTAAGTACCTCCACCCCAAACTCGTTCATCCATGTCTTTATGGACCTTGCTTTGTGCACTGGTCCAAATCATTTGGTGGAGGGGGGATTATGGTGTGGGGTTGTTTTTCAGGGGTTAGGCTTGGCCCCTTAGTTCCAGTGAAGGGAACTTTTAAGGTGTCCGCATACCAAGACATTTTGGACAATTTCATGCTCCCAACTTTGTTGGAACAGTTTGGGGATGGCCCCTTCCTGTTCAAACATGACTGCACACCAGTGCACAAAGCAAGGTCCATAAAGACATGGATGAGCGAGTTTGGGGTGGAGGAACTAGCTTAGACGCTAACAAGGAACATGCTGATAGGAGAAGAGAGCAGATTAAAGCTGTTATAGCTGAAAAACTCAATATTGAACCCTATGGACTAAGACTGGGATGCCATTAAAGTTCATGTGCGTGTAAAGGCAGGCGTCCCAATACTTGTGGTAATTAAGTGTATTTTGAATACCGAGCTGCATTCATTTGTGTCCTTTATATCTGCCTGGATATCATTTTTAACATTTAAAAAACATGCAGCATTTAAAAGGCAAAAAAGCATGGTTCCATTTAAGTTACATTTTTAATTGGAGACAGGGCTTTCTTGTGCGTCTTTACCATTTTATGCGGGGTGATTATTGCAAAACTAGCTCAGCAGGGGGGTGTCCTTGGAATTTTTTTTAATAAGTTGGCATCCATTACAGCTGAAAGAAGCTTCTTCAACACCTGTGCCTGCGTGCAGTCTGTGCAATCCAAAAAGACCGAACTCCAATTCATAATCAGGTCATTGACTCACTAAGTTTTGAAGCGGGGATAAGGATGGCCTTGCAGTAGATTGTAACTTTTAAATAAGTCATCAGTGACAGTCAGTGTTTTGAAAATTATAGGTGTTCTTTATTGGAAAAAAAACCAAAATCTTAAAAGAAGGAATTCAGGAAGCTCTATTACATCTATTCTGAAAATTCAACAAAATCCCATTACAAAATCCCATTACAATTCCAGATACTCAAAGACAATCTCTGTGCCCAAACCACTTAAAGAGGATCTTCAGTCCCCCCGACCCCCCACCCCTCAAGAAATTAAAAGTCAGCAGCTACAAATGCTGTATCTGCTGACTTTTGTCATTGTGGGACTCCTTTTGGCGTCACAGCCATTTTTGAATGGTCCTGCAGTCTTCTGGGACCTGCAATGTATCCCAAAAGGTTGCAGGCAAAGGACGGGATGCCAAGCTTCCTCTTGGAATGCCTAGGCAATCCGAGCTAAAGTGGGATTGGGTACCTATCAAAGCTCAAAAAAAGTTCCCAAAAGTTAAAGGGGGGGGGGGGGCAGGAAAGCGGAACTTCCCCTTTTTGGTAAAGTCCTGCTTTAAGCTAGCCAAGTATGTGGTAAGTCGATTACCATTACATTTTTTGAAGACATATCATAGTAGTTTTGACCATGATCAAGGAGAGGTAATTAAAATTGCCTTCAATCAAACTGATCAGAAAAATCTGATTGATTTTCAATAGGCCTTTTTTCTGTTTTCGATCTTGCAATAAACTACTTGAGACTTAAGATTACTACTAGATACCACCAAATTTGTCTCTACTCACGTCTCTTGCTAACATCTCTAGAACCAGTTATCAACATGTAAGAGGGCTTATGATTGGCTGTGCTTTGATGCCAGATGGTATAAGTCCGCGTCCCACTACATCTTGGATAGGACAGCTACCCACCTGCTGTTGATAGTACCCTCCACCTTCTTGTGTCACACTTCTGGCCAGAGGCCCGCTTATGGCATCCCTGGCCATAGGCCTTAAAGTGTCACAAAACCCACATCATGAAAAACTATCAATAAATGGTGTATTACATGTTGTTCATGCTCACTCAGTCACTATGAGATTCATTTTCTGTATTCTTCCAAAAAAAAACTGATTGATCCTGCTGTTCTCTATCTCCACCTTCTGTTCGTGTCCCCAATTCAGCTCGGGATGTCGCAGTAGTTGTGGTAACTCTGCACATGCTCAGTTTTTAGTGAGTTTCTATGCTGAGCATTTCCTCCCTATGACATCTGAGCAACCCATGTGACTATAGAGTCACACATGTGGGCCTATACACAGTGGTAAATGACAGCCCACTCCCTCCCTCCCCCTCCACGCTCACTAACAGTGTTGCCAACTGCCCGTAGATTTACGGGCAGCCCATAAAAACAGGGCACTTTTCAACTGCCTGTAAATGTCCGTAGCAGGTGATCAGTGCCAGTAAAAACTGGTGGTGAGCGGCGGGTCAGAACTGCGCATGCGGAGTTTGCGGAAATTGCCGAGAAGATCCGATCCTCCACGAGTGCTGCCTCTGTCCGCCGATGATGATGTCAGCTTCAGCTGCAGTCTGCCAGACTTTAAAAAAAAGCAGGAGCTGAGGGTGGATGGACAGAGCAGAGTGACTCGTGGGATGGACATAGCAGACAGCAGCGCAGGCTTGAAGCAGAGTGCGGCAGAGTCGGACCCCTGCCGGCAGTGCCGGCTTTCGTGAGCCTGTAACCTGCCCAGCCACCAGTCAGGACAGACACAGAGTGCCCTGGTTGGTGTCGTATGGTGAGTGGCTGACTGTGCAGGTTGCACAAAGAGGTCGGGGGGGACAGTGGTGCTCTGCTGCTCAGTGTGCTGTGCTCACTCGAGTGGGGGGGAGATAGACAGAGTGACTCAGTCAGTCTCAGAGAGAAGAGGCCAGGGCCTGGCCCGGGGAAGTATATGAGAGTGACTGATTTACTCTTGAGACAGTCAGTCAGGCAGGCCACTGCCAACAATCCCTTCCCAGGGCACGCTGACGGTGGAGGTGGACCGCTTGGATGGTGCACTGCAGCAGCACAGTGAAAGGGGCACAGAAGGAAGGACACTGATGTAGAGAAGTATGGTGGTAAATTTAATATGAAGGGGAACAGAGGAGGAAACTACCATGTCCGCAGCCTCTGACCATCTCCTGTACCATGTCCACCGCCTCTGACCATCTCATGTATCATGTCTGCCAGCCTCTGACCATCACCTGTATCATGTCTGCCAGCCTCTGACCATCTCCTGTATCGTGTCCGCCAGCCTCTGACCATCTCCTGTATCGTATCTACAGCCTCTAATCATCTCCTGTATCGTGTCCGCCAGCCTCCAATCATCTCCTCGATTGTGTCTACAGCCTGTAACCATCTCCTGTATCATGTCTACAGCCTTTAAACATCTCCTGTATCGTGTCTACAGCCTCTAACCATCTCCTGTATAGCATTTACAGCCTCTAACCATCTCCTGTATAGCATTTACAGCCTCTAACCATCTCCTGTATCATGTCTACAGCCTCTAACCATCTCATGTATCGTGTCTACAGCCTCTAACCATCTCCTGTATTGTGTCTACAGCCTCTAACCATCTCCTGTATCGTGTCTACAGTCTCTGAGGGGGAGTCTGGAGAGGAGTCAACAGTGGGAGCACCGCCGGGATGGGGGTCACGGGAGAAGTCAGAGGAGACTATAAGATAAAACCAGAGCAGCCAAGCTGGAGCCATTTGACTTGCGCGGTGTACATGAGAGGGGGCCAGTGGCAGCACCGCCAGGCCAGTCTGAGGGGGGGTCACTGATGTAAGGGGGGAATGACTACAATAATGTAAGGAGGCACTGGTATAAAGGCCCCCCCCCCATATTAGTGACCCCCTCTACCTTAGTGTATTTACTCAACGAAAGGTGGTCTCTGGTCACCAGAGTTCCCCCCACATCAGAGTTCCTGGCGTTCCCCTTTACATCAGAATCTGCAGGACTCCCCCTTACAGTGCTAGTAAGTGGGGACTCTGGTGTAAAGAGAAAGGAGTGGACTCTGATATAAGGTGGTCTCTGGTCACCAGAGCCCCACTTACATCAGCGTTCCCCCTTAGATCATGATCTGCAGCATTTCCCTTTACATAAGAGTTCCCTTTCACTGTAAGGGGGAATCTTGCAAACTCTGATGTAAGGGGGAACTCTGTGCTGGCTGGGTTATAGTAACCTAACCTTCATGTCAATGAAGAAATGTGTTTTTTTTACTTTTGCTTAAGTTAAACACATTGCTAAAGCACTAGCTATATGTTTATAGTTTAAATACTGATATTTGCACTGTTTGGCACTGAAAACGGTAATTTTAGGTACTTTTTGCAGTGCCAGTAAAAAATCAGGTTCTGTCAGTAAATTCCATGATTTTTGCTAGTAAAAAATATGGTGCTGTTTGGCATCCTGCCAGTAAATTTTTCTAGGGGGGGTTGGCAACACTGCTCACTAGCCAGCTAAACACAATGGAGGTAGGATAATACATATTGATTGATGGAGGCGTCACCTCCCTGTTATTCTAAGATTTAGGCTGGAGGGGCATGACAGCCTGTGACTGGCAAAAATCTGCCCATACCATGTTATTTCCACAAAATATCAAATATTTGGTTTCAATTATAAATTTGTGTGCCAATTTAAAACAGTGATATTATTCATTTTACTCTGTATTCCTTCCAAAGGCGGTTTTTCCTTCTTCTTTTTTTTGAACATGTGACCAGCTCCTCCTGCTTATGTTTCACTGCAGACAGGCTGGGAAAGATCTGGATCATGTGACAGTTGTATATCAATTAGGAAAAAGGTACTTTTTTAAAATTAAAATAATTACAGTGCCATCAGGAAAATTACAGTGCCATTACAGTGCCCCACTCCTGAACCATACCAGGCTACATGCCCTCAAAATGGGGAGGTGGATGCCTTGGGACATGGGGGCTCTGCACCCCCCACCCCAAAGCACCCTGTCCTAATGTTGATGGGGACAAGGCCCTCTTCCCGACAACCCTGGGCTGTGGTTGTCGGGTTCTGCTGGCAAGGGGCTTATCGCAATCTGGAAGCCCCCTGTAATAAGAGGGTCCCCAGATCCCGCCCCCCCCCCATGTGAATGGGTATCGGGTACATAGCGGTACCCATTCACCAAAAAAAGTGTCAAAAAATAATAAAAACACAGAGACAGTTTTTGACAAATCCTTTATTAAAAAATAAAAACAAAAAAGTGTCCCCCGATGTAGTTCCGTCATTAATCATGCTGTCCAACACACCCAAAAAAAATCTTACTCTCGCCATCACGGAGGCGATATGCCTACTGCAGGCTCCTCCGTCTGACAGTTCTTTTATAAGGAAGGGGCTGGGCCATCTGTCTACATCACCTGGTGTCACCGCCCCCTTCTGACATCTCGGACCGGTGCATGCTGGGTCTGTGGTGTCAGAAGGGGTGGTGCCACCAGGTGATGTAGACAGGTTGCCCCTCCCTACCCTATAAAAGAAATGTCAAACGGAGTAGCCTGCAGTAGGCATAGAGCCTCCGTTTTGGCGAGATTGATTTTTTTTTTTCCGGTCGGCGGGCGGCGTCATTGATGACGGATCTACATCAGGGGACACTGTTTTATATTTTTAAGTAAAGGATTTTGTCAACAACAGTCTCTGTGTTTTTATTATTTTTTGACACTTTGTACTATGCACCCGATACCCATTCACATAGGTGGAGCGGGATCTGGGGGCCCCCAGCCTGCAGACCCCGACAACCACAGCCCAGGGTTGTTGGGAAGAGGCCCTTGTCTCCATCAACATGGGGACAAGGTGCTTTGGGGTGCCCCCCTTTGGGGACCCGGGTCCTGCCCCAGGGGACATGTATCATTGCAAAAAAAGTTTTAAAAACGGCCGTTTTTTCGGGAGCAGTGATTTTAATAATGCTTAAAGTGAAACAATAAAAGTGAAATATCCCTTTAAATTTCATACCTGGGGGGTTACTATAGTACGCTTGTAAAGTGGCGCCTTTTTCCCATGTTTAGAACAGTCCCTGCACAAAATGACATTTCTAAAGGAAAAAAAGTCATTTAAAACTACTCACGGCTATAAAAAATTGTCTATGGGAGGATTCAAAAGTGCTCATTTTAAAGGCTTGTATGCATGTTATTGTCATAAAAAGTTTGGGGACCTGGGTCCTGTCCCAGGGGACATGTATCAATGCAAAAAAAAGTTTTAAAAATGGCCGTTTTAACGGGAGCAGGGATTTTAATAATGCTTAAAGTGAAACAATAAAAGTTAATTATTCCTTTAAATTTCGTACCTGGCGGGTGTCTATAGTATGCCTGTAAAGTGGCGCATTTTTCCCATGTTTAGAACAGTCCCTGCACAAAATGACATTTCTAAAGGAAAAAAAGTCATTTAAAACTACTCAGGGCTATAATGAATTGTTGGGTCTCAGGAAAACAGATAAAAGTCATTGAAAAAAACGGCATAAAATCCATACCAGGCCATTTGGGTCTGGTATGAATATTAAGGGGAACCCTGAACCAAAATTTAAAAACAAAATTGCGTGGGGGTCCCCCCAAATTTTATACCAGGCCCTTTAAGTCTAGTATGGATATTAAGGGAAACCCTGCGCCAATTTTTTTTTTAAATGGTGTAGGGGTCCCCCTCAAAATCCATACCAGACCCTTATCCGAGCATGCAACCTGGCAGGCTGCAGGAAAAGAGGTGGGGACTAGAGAGCGCCCCTCCTCCTGAACCGTACCAGGCTACATGCCCTCAACATGGGGAGGGTGCTTTGGGGTAAAGCACCTTGTCCCCATGTTGATGGGGACAAGGGCCTCTTTTCCACAACCCTTGCCTGGTGGTTGTGGGGGTCTGCAGGCGGGGGCCTTATCAGAATCTGGAAGCCCCTTTTAACAAGGGAACCCCCAGATCCCGACCCCCTGTTTGAAATGGTAACGGGTACATTGTACTCCTACCATTTCACAAAAAAAGTGTCAAAATGTTAAAAAACCACAAGACACATCTTTGGACAAGTCCTTTATTAAAAAATAAAAAAATAAAAATGTCCCACGAAGTCCATTCATTTTCTTCTCTCGCTCTGCCGACGGACCAAAAAAAAAAACCTGCACGCCGCCACCGATCCGCCTCCAAGGGAGGCACCTGCTGTAATGACCGTCCTCTCAGGTGACAGTTCTTTTATAACTGACGGAGACGAACTCAGGTGACCCGCCCCCCCTCTGATGCACGGGGACTTCCCAATGGCTTCCCCGTGGCATCAGAGGGGGGCGGGGCAACCCGTTTACGTAAACAGGTGGCCCCGTCCTTTCTGATGCCACGGGGAAACCATTGGGAAGTCCCTGCACGTCAGAGGTGGCCCCGCCTTCAGTTATAAAAGAACTGTCACCTTAGAGGACGGTCATTACGGCGGGTGCCTCCCATGGAGGCGGATTGGTGGCGGCGTACGGGGTTTGGTTTTTTTTTTCAGTCCGGTGGAGTGAGAGAAGAAGATGAATGGACTTCGTGGGACATTTTTGTTTTTTTATTTTTTTAATAAAGGACTTGACCCAGATGTGTCTTGTGGTTTTTTAACATTGTGACACTTTTTTTGTGAAATGGTACGGGTACAATGTACCCGTTACCATTTCAAACAGGGGGGGCCGGGATCTGGGGGTCCACTTGATAAAGGGGCTTCCAGATTCTGATAAGCCCCCCGCCCACAGACCCCCACATCCACCGGGCAAGGGTTGTGGGGATGAGGCTCTTTCCCCATCAACATGGGGACAAGGTGCTTTGGGGGGCTACCCCAAAGCACCCTCCCCATGTTGAGGGCATGTGGCCTGGTGCGGTTCAGGAGGGGGGCGCTCTCTCGTCCCCCATTTTTTCCTGCGGCCTGCCAGGTTGCGTGCTCGGATAAGGGTCTGGTATGGATTTATGGGGGGACCCCTCCATTTTTTTTTTTATTTTGGCATTGGGGTTCCCCTTAAAATCCATACCAGACCTGAATGGTCTGGTATGGATTTTGAGGGGGACCCCAGAGCTCCCTCAAATGGTGGTTAGTCATTGCGGGCGCGCTCCCGTGATACAGCCGGCGGCTTTAGCCGCTCGCTGTATCACTCGGCCCCGCCCCCGGCACGCCACATCATTGGATGTGATTGACAGCAGCGCGAGCCAATGGCTGCGCTGCTTTCAATCCATCCACTATAGCCAATCAGCGACCAGGCTGAGCAGAGGAATGGAGGTCGGGAGCGAGCGGCCGAATTTCGAGGTGTCAGGTAAGTAAAACGGGGGGGCTGGGGGCGGCGGTATTATCAAAAGTTTTTTCACCTTAATGCATAGAATGCATTAAGGTGAAAAAATTTATACCTTTACAACCCCTTTAAATTACTTTTTTTCCTTTAGAAATGTCATTTTGTGCAGGGACTGTTCTAAACACGGGAAAAATGCAACACTTTACAGGCATACTGTAGACACCCCCCAGGTACGAAATTGAAAGGAATATTTCACTTTTATTGTTTCACTTTAAGCATTCTTAAAATCACTGCTCCTGTTAAAACGGCCATTTTTAAAACTTTTTTTGCATGGATACATGTCCCCTGGGACAGGACCCAGGTCCCCAAACACTTTTTATGACAATACCATGCATATAAGCCTTTAAAATTAGCACTTTTGAATCCTCCCATAGACAATTCATTATAGCCGTGAGTAGTTTTAAATGACTTTTTTTCCTTTAGAAATGTCATTCTGTGCAGGGACTGTTCTAGCAGTTTTAATTTCTCCCATAGACTTTTAAAGGGTGTTCCGCGGCTTTCGAATTTTTCCGCGAACACCCCAAATTGTTCGCTATTCGGCGAACAGGCAAACACCCGAACACCCGATGTTTGAGTTGAACTTACATTCGACTCGAACATCGGGCTCATCCCTAATAATAACTCATGGTTGTACTCATGGTTGTTAAGGACGCGGGCGGCTGGCTTCCCGGCCCACTGCTTAATGAACAGCTATTTCTTCACACATGATTGGAATCGGTCAATCGCTTTTCGACCGATCCGAATTCTAATCTTTCTGAAGTTGGAATTCATTAGAAAACTAATAAAACAAATTTTAACAGATTTCAACAAAATTTGTTACTATTTGTTACTATTTTATTCTGACCTTCGTATACAACCAAATCTCAGAATAACCAAAAATTTGTCTGAATTTGTATTCGGACCGAAACAAATTGCACATGGCTGCAGATTTTCACTTTTTTCACACATTCATTAGAATAAATAAGGCTGAACTTTCTTCAGAGCCCTGAAGCATGAAAATCAGAAAGCACATTTTTAAAGTTCAGAACCGTGCTCTATAACTGTGCAAGAGTTTTTTCATATGAGCAATGATATAGATGGGACCCCTACTATCCCTGGGTTCCTCTTTGTGATAACAGTCACTGTGATGCAGCATTATGAAAAGGCACCAAAACAGCAGCCTGTTTATTTTGTGCCCTTGGTGTGTTCCCCCGCTCCCCCTCCTGTTTGGTGCTGGCTAGACACTCTTTCAGCTTTCTTAGCTGACCATAGATGGATCGCATCTCAGCCAATTGAACAGCATTGCAAGGGACTCATACTAAATCAAATTCAGGCTTAGGCTAGCTGCATTAAAAAAGTAAAATAAAAAATGTATTAATGTTTCTTTTTTTTCTTTTCTTGTTAAAATATGTATTAATGAATTCACAGCTACTTTCATTTTTGCAGTGACCAGCCCAAACCAAAAACTGCAATTTCACTTTTGAGTGGATAAATCCTTTAATGTATTCCCCAGCAAACTACTTCTTTTCATTGGAAACAAACAAAAAAAAATCTAAACAAGAAAGAAATCTTGTATTTTCCATATTTACATATTTTTCATTTTCACTGAGAAAAAAAATAAAGCTTTCAAGCTGAATCATGTAATCTTGTGCAAAGTGCACATTTTTCAGCCTGTATTCAACTTGGCTACCAAGACTTTACTGGAATGGCTTTGCAGCGTACATAATTCCCTTCTACCATAACAGCCCGCACAAAGACTTACTTTACCCGCAATCTGCATTTGAATTTTGGTGATTTATTCAAACTGAGTTTTCTGTGTACACTGCTGTAAATTAATCCGAAAAATTGCCTTTTTGGCTTAACTCTTCCAGAAAATCATTTTAACAGTCGCAGAGCTTAAGTGTTTTTGAGAGTATTTGAAAGTTATTTTTTTTTTTATACCATATCCCGGTCCTAGGCAATGGCATTTTATGTTGTGAAAGAAAGCTCTTGTTCTCCTTTGTATATCAACTATTGACAAGTACAGTTACTGAAATTCTATGTATGACAAATGGATCCAGGCCCAGAGTTTATAGGTCCCCTGGTACCACTTTGATGGTGCTGCAAGCGGCCTATTAGGAGATGCTAAGTTCCTGTCTCTCCGAACACTTGTTACATTATATACTTAAAGCCAAGCCAGGGGCGTAACTAGAAATAGCAGGGCCCCATAGCAAAATGTTGTATGGGGCCCCCCTGCAAACAGCCCCCCCACAGCTGCCCTAGTGTCAATGCAGCGTGACCTGTGCCCCATACAGCGTGACCTGTGCCCAATGCAGCGTGACCTGTGCCCCATACAGCGTGACCTGTGCCTAATACAGCCTGGTCTGCCTGTGCCCCATACAGCCCCACCTATGCAGAGGAAGAGGCAAGCCACCCGGATCAGCAGAGAGCGGGATTGCCCGCTGCAATAGCTTTTATTTAAATTTCCTGTCTTCCCGGGGCTCATCGTCACATAGCCCCACCTCTTGGCCCGACGTCTTTGATGACGTTACATGTCCCGCATTGGATCGGCGTTCTGTCTATCAAAGGCACCGGGCCAAAAGGTGGAGCTATGTGACGTGAGTCCCAGGAACACTGGAAGTTCTAATGAAAGCTCTTACATCGGGCAATTCAGCTCTCTGCTGATACGGTCAGCTCGCCTCTTCCTTTCCTCTCTCTTCCCCTGGCTGGGAGACTGTGCCGGCGGTGCTCTTATCCTCACTGGGCCCCACTCGGCTGCGGGCCCCATAGCGCCCGCATGGGTCGCTATGGTGGTAGTTACACCCCTGAGCCAAGCTCTGGACCCCCAGTGCTCCTCCCCACTAAAGACCCTCAGTGTGTATTTTTTGCTTTTTTGTCACATATTTCCAGAAGTATTTGGGCCATTCATGTGGGCTCCTTTCCTTTTTCAGATCATCAATGACCCCCCAAGGAGATAATGCAGAAAACCGCACTGTTGTAAAGACATCAGCACTCAATTCAACAATCATTACACAGCGGGTGCAGGGTGCTGCAGCGATGGCTCTTCCGAGGGTGGGTCCATGACACTCTGCACTCACAAGATGTCCTCAGTCTTCTGGGCTGAATTATGCCTTAATTCAGAAGACCGAGGAGATCTTGTGGTGAAATGGGACTACTGCTGTGGAAAGGATCAGAGAGGAAGGAGGTCATTATTGCAGCGAAAGCTGTTCTTTTAAACTGCTGAGACCTTTAAATATATACAGTATGTCACAAAAATTAGTACACCCTTCACATTTTTGTATATATTTTATTATATTTTTTCATGTGACTGAAACACTGAAGAAATTACACTTTGCTACAATGTAAAGTAGTGAGTGTACAGCTTGCATAACAGTGTAAATTTGCTGTCCCCTCAAAATAACTCAACACACAGCCATTAATGTCTAAACCGCTGGCAACAAAAGTGAGTACACCCCTAAGTGAAAATGTCCAAATTGGGCCCAAAGTGTCAATGATTTGTGTGGCTACCATTATTTTCCAGCACTGCCCTAACCCTCTTGGGCATGGAGTTCACCAGAACTTCAGAAGAGCTTTCCGCCTTCATGATCAGGCCGTTTTTTGCTATTCAGCACTGTGCTACTTTAATTGGTAATTCATTAAAGTAAAATTAATTAACTGGCAATCATTTTTTCACATAAATAGAGCTTTCTTTTGGTGGTATTTGATCACCACTGGGTTTTCTTATTTTTTGCTATACAAACAAAAAAAGACTGAAAATTTTGAAAAAAAAAGAAAGTTATTTTCTACTTTCTGTTATAAAACATATCGAATAAAATCAAATTTCTTCATAAATTTAGACCAAAATTAATTTTTCTACAAGCCTTTGTAAAAAAATTCCATAGTTTATGGACTCTATCACACAAACCAGTTAATATACACTTTTTGCGATTTTTTTTTTACCAAAAATATGTAGAAGAATACGTATCGGCCTAAACTGAGGAAAAAAAAAAATTTTATATATTTTTTGGGGATATTTATTATAGCAAAAAGTAAAAAATAATGCGTTTTTTTCAAAATTGTCGCTCTATTTTTGTTTATAGCGCAAAAAATAAAAAACCCAGAGTTGATCAAATACCACCAAAAGAAAGCTCTATTTGTGGGGTAAAAAGGATGTCAGTTTTGTTTGGGAGCCACCTCGCACGACCACGCAATTGTCAGTTAAAGTGACGCAGAGGCGAATCGTAAAAAGTGCTCTGGTCTTTGGGCAGCAAAATGGTCCGGGGCTGAAGTGGTTAAAGGGCTGCCAGGAGTCTGATTTTAGGAGGTAATTAGCTCGTATTTCCAATGGTTTCTGTAAATATTGGCAATGGAAAGGGCTGCTTTAAAAAAAAAAAAATTATTTGTAAAGTAAATTTTTAATGTCATTTTTAGAATTTTTTTGTAATTTAAATAAAAATTAAACGTCAGTTAATAAGCTTGTAAATAATATATATATATATATATATATATATATATATATATATATATATATATTTTTTTTTTTTACAAAATTGTTTTTTTTATTTGTTTTGGTAGAAAATAGTTTACAGGTTCAAATGCATCCATAAACAAATCTCTTTTACAAAATATAAAAATAAGTGCAATAGCCCAACGGGGGGCCAACTGTTATAGTTATACATCATATAATAATAATAATAATATATATAATATATAATATTTTTTTAATTGACTGAAAACACATATATTTCATTTTAACTAGCAGAATACACCCATATGTATTGAGGAAGATGTTGGACTATTGTGTGCTGTGCCACATTTACCTGGACCTTCATTACATGGCATTAAACCACCAACCAAAATCAATACCAGGATGTCTTTATGAAACCTGTTTACTCTACAGATAGTGCTAAAACCTCCCCAAACACAGCTGCTCTTCTGCAGCCACAAGAGCCTGGTATCTGCAAACAGCCCAGCCCTGAGCTGGCCCGGACAGGGAATAAAAAGAGGATTTGGGGCTTGTGATAGGACAACAGAGCTTTAGTTGCAGGGAAGGTGTGTACAGATATGGAAAAGCACCATCCTTCTTAGTCAGATCCATGTGCATTCACACCATTATACGTTAAGCCCTCCTCAGCTTTGCATATTTGCTCTACCATTACATAAGTGTTGTAGATGTGTATTAGCTGTTCACACATTATCTGTATTTTTGTCTGTATTATCCGACTCTTTCTTGCAGGTCACTCCTTTCGGAAACCCAGATACTAGAAATGAAAAGGTGTAACAAATTCCAGAAGTGGGGTTTAAAAAAAAAAAAAAAGGAAGCTGTTAATATACTATAAAAGGAAGCTGTTGTCAATATACTATGTATGAGCAAATAACATATTGCTTGCTCCTGCTGAGCTACTTGGGGGAAGTTGAGGGGGACAGGTATGCTAAACTCTGCATTACTTTCTCGCTATTCTATGCCAGGAGGCAGATAACGATACACTGGAAGTCAACCGAACCCCCCACACTGAAATCCTGGCAAAAGGCGGTTGATTCAGTACTACCCCTTTACAAGCTCACCTACGAGAACAGGCAGTGCCCGGCTAAATTTGACAAGGTGCGGGCTGCATGGGTGGATGCGAGTGGGTGAGGGGCTGGAGAGGTAGGGGACCAAGTGATGGATTCCCCCCCTGTCCGGATGGGGTTACCCAACCCCCCTCCCGCCGGGTGACACCCGACCACCAACCCCCCTCCCACCGGGTGACACCCGACCACCAACCCCCCTCCCACCGGGTGACACCCGACCACAAACCCCCCTCCGGCCAGGTGACACCCGACCACCAACCCCCCTCCCGCCGGGTGACACCCGACCACCAACCCCTCCTCCCGCCGGGTGACACCCGACCACCAACCCCCCTCCCGCCGGGTGACACCCGACCACCAACCCCCCTCCCGCCGGGTGACACCCGACCACCAACCCCCCTCCCGCCAGGTGACACCTGACCACCAACCCCCCTCCCGCCGGGGAACACCCGACCATACCAAACAAAATTATTTAAATACACGGGTTAGGTAACAGATAACCTCCTCCCCCGCCCCCCTGGGGAAGATAGATCGAGTGCCCTAATGGTATTGTTGACCGGACCTACACAGGAATTTACTTGGGAATTATCGCCCTTTGAGAAATGGTAGAAACTATGTTTTTATGGATTGGTAGGATGCTAAAAATGGATTTTCAAACTGATACTGTTACTAAGCAATATGTGATTTTCGGTAGCTGACTGTACTGTAATACTGATTTGTTCCATAAAACCTTTTCTGTTAAAAAAAATTACATATTGCTAGTAATAGGAATACAATTTAGCAAATCTTTTGTACCTATTTGTCGCTTTGGCCATTTTTTTGTAATAAATATGGAATAGCGTATTTATCTACCATTTAGAAATTAAAGTGGAGTTCCACCCAAAAATGGAACTTCCACTTTTTGGATTCCTCCCCCCCTCCGGTGTCACATTTGGCACCTATCAGGGGGGAGGAGGGAGCAGATACCTGTCTAACAAGTATTTGCTCCCACTTCCTGGCATAGATCACCGCGCTGCTTGCAGGGACCTACGCCACTTCCGGCACCTACTCTGTCCTCCCCCACTGTATTCTGGGAGACACACAGGTCCCAGAACAAAGCAGGGACCAGAGAGGACGAGCAGCGCGACTCGTGCATGCAAAGTAGGGAACCAGGAAGTGAAGCCGCACAGCTTCACTTCCTTATTCCTTTACTGAGGATGGCGTTGGCAGCAGCCGAGAGCCGACGGAAGGATCGGCTTCGGCTGCCGACATCGCGGGCTCCCTGGACAGGTAAGTGTCCATATATTAAAAGTCAGCAGCTGCAGTATTTGTAGCTGCTGGCTTTTAATTTTTTTTTTTCGGCGGACCTCCACTTTAATGATTAATTGCAATTTTTTAGCGAGTTTTTCAGTAGCTGGGCTTCCTCTATGTTAATTAACTTACCAAACTACATTAAAGGGCTGGATAAACAGAAAGTTATGCTGGCAGAAAGTGGGAAGAGGTAGGAAGTAAACCATGTGTTTGGGAGGAATGCAGAATGGCAAGAATATGGAGCAGCAGCCATGCCTGTATTCCTTGGCCAATCAACTCCACCTTTACTGTCTTGGCTTGAAGCATGCATCAACCATCAGGACAGTTTGAAGTCCCTAAGTTAAAGATAAGTAACAACTATTTCTATTATTGTTATATATATATATATATATATATATATCTATACCATAATAAAAACAATTGCCATAGCTTTCTTTCCATTTTCCTCTTTCTTTACCATCCCATTTCCATCGTATTGCTTCTTTTTTGAATCAATGGTACAGTGGTGTTTTTTTGCAAATGTTCAATTGTTGAAAATGTTCAAATTTTATGCATATTATATGCAACAGCAGTATTTGCACAGTAAACCTTCTTTATTTATATAAAGTGTTGGTGAACATAAACTGTATCGCTAAGCTGTGATTCCTGTAGGCTTTGCATGGTTGGGGGGGGGCTCCATGTCCATTTTGCTTGGAGCCCCCAAATTCCTTCAAACGGCCCTGACTGCAACTACCTTCTCATTCGCTTACCTCTAAATAGTCTATCCCCCCTTCAGTCCATCATGAATGCTGCTATCAGGCACCTTACAAACCGCTCTGCGTCTGCTACCCCTCTCTGCCAATCCCTCCATTGACTGCCACTCAACTAATTAAATTCAAGATACTAACAGTAATGGCCCATACACACGGTCGGATTTTCCGACGGAAAATGTGTGATAGGATCTTGTTGTTGGAAATTCCGACCGTGTATAGGCTCCATCACACATTTTGCATCGGAATTTCCGACACACAAAGAGAGCAAGCTATAAAATTTTCCGACAACAAAATCCGTTGTCGGAAATTCCGATCGTGTGTACACAAATCCGACGCACAAAGTGCCACGCATGCTCAGAATAAATTAAGAGAAGAAAGCTATTGGCTACTGCCCCGTTTATAGTCCCGACGTACGTGTTTTACGTCACCGCGTTCAGAACGATCGGATTTTCCAACAACTTTGTGTGACTGTGTGTATGCAAGACAAGTTTGAGCCAACATTCGTCTGAAAAAATCCATGGATTTTGTTGTCGGAATGTCCGATCAATGTCCGACCGTGTGTACAGGGCATAACTTACAAAGCCATCCACAACTTGGCCCCCAGCTACATCACTAGCCTAGTCCTCTTCGCTTCTCCCAAGACCTCCTGCTCTCTAGCTCCCTTGTCACCTCATCCCATGCTCGCCTCCAGGACTTCTTCCGAGCCTCTCCCGTCCTCTGGAATGCTCTACCCCAATCTCTCCGACTATCTCCTACTTTGTCTACTTTCAGACGATCCCTAAAAACTCATCTCTTCAGAGAAGCCTGTCTGGCCACCACCTAACAACTGTACATATATTTATCCATCAGCAAATCTCCCATGGTTATTACCTCTTGTATCTCTTGACCCTTCCTCCTAGATTGTAAGCTCTAAGGAGCAGGGCCCTCTGATTCCTACTGTATTAAAGTGTATTGTATTTGTACTGTCTGCCCTCGTGTTGTAAAGTGCTGCGTAAACTATCAGCACTATATAAATCCTGTATAATAATAATAATAATAATAACAGTTTCTATGCATAAATCAATTAATATTCCATGGAATTATTTATTGTTGTTACAATTGTGTATGTTGGCAGAGATTTAAACAGATGTCATAGTGACTTTCACTATCTACAATATCATACAATTGTTCTCTCTGGTAGTGTTTCTGATGTCTACCAGGAATTATTTGATCACTATCTGCCACTTTATCAGTTCTTTTTGCATTTGTTTTTGTAGATGAAATCGTCATGCAAGTTCATTAAATGTTCAGTCTCAAATTGGGCAAAAAAGTTGCTGCCTCAATTGAAAGACCTCAGTCCTTTCAGTTCTCATTAAAACAAGTAAAGAAACATGAATGACTATGATTGGGAGTCTATTCCTGAAACACATCGATTTGCTGCCTTGGCTTTAATGTAAACTAAATACATTTGCAATGAGGTAGGAAGTCACCAGCAATATAAAATACAAAATATAATATATAGATATGTAGCACTAACTCACGGTGGAGCTGCTGATTTAAAGCGGCTGTTTCCGTCACCTTTTTACCTGTAATTTCACCAGTACCGGGTCTAGGGTCCCCGTTGAGCTTATTATTAGAGAATGTAGGCACCAGTCACTTGAGTACTTTTCCAATGCTTTAATGGGAGATAACTGGAAGAAGTAGCAGGAAAGAGGTAGAAGAAGAGTTGCAGGGAAGTTCAAATACCTTCTCTTGGTGTAGCACTAAGGAATTGAAATCTCAAGGATGAATGTATCTTTAGTTCAGGATTAAATCTTTGCCCGCCCGGATAGGTCTCTCTTACTAATCTAGCAGCTGGTACGCAGCACGAACAAAAAGTCTCTGCCACAGACTTGGGTGAAACAAAACTGTACGATCCTCTGCCACAGGATGTAGTCGTTTTCGGTGAACAGCAAACACAGTACCAGAACCTTTAAGCTGACCCGGTAGTACTTGTGCGGTAGAGAAGTTTAAGATGCGTCCTCCAATTGAGTCACCAGGCCCTTCTTAAGACCAGCATTGCATGGTCCCTTCCAAGATGGGTCCTCCCCTGGATCTTCCCGATTGTCCGTCTTCTTCCCGCAGGACAGACAGCATAGGACCATCCCAGCGATAGCAGGCCCCAGACAGGCTTCTGGGTCTACCCGCACAGCTGAAGCACCGTAACCCTCCAGCCCGGAGGGCCGCGAGGTAGAACTCACTAACACATACCTCTAGGCCAGGATGGCCACGAGGTAAAGCTCTTCGGAACATGTTGTCTGTCCCATAAATACTCTCTCCCAGAATGCAACCAAGAGGACCACCTACGCCGAGTTATCTCCGGGACAGAAGAGCACTCATATACTTCAGCTTGTTGCTTTCCAACATTGACCCATGGTGACAACGACACCCACAGGCACAATGTGGAACTGCACGCAACACAGCCAAACTGGAACAGAGGCTAAATCTAATGATAAATTGTATCTGAACTATGTACAGAACAGATGACCCAGTAAATTTACCTATAAGCGGTAGATTGGAAAATCTACCAGCGCTACAATATATAGATATATATCTATATATATAGATATATACCTATGTATCTATATATAGATAGATATATACTGTATATCTATTGATATAGATATATCTATAGATATAAACAGTATCTCACAAAAGTGAGTACACCCCTCACATTTTTGTAAATATTTTATTATATCTTTTCATGTGAAGAAATGACACTTTGCTACAATGTAAAGTAGTGAGTGTACAGCTTTTATAACAGTGTACATTTGCTGTCCCCTCAAAATAACTCAACACACAGCCATTAATGTCTAAACCGCTGGCAACAAAAGTGAGTACACCCCTAAGTGAAAATGTCCAAATTGGGCCCAATTAGCCATTTTGCCTCCCCAGTGCCATGTGACTCATTAGTGTTACAAGGTCTCAGGTGTAAATGAGATGCAGGTGTGTTAAATTTGGGTTTCGCTCTTAGATCTAATCCAATCAAATATATACCAGAGAGCATTGCCAATTAAAGTGATTGTAAAGTCTCGCTTTAAAAAATTAAAAAATAACAAACATGTAATACTTACCTGCCTTGTTGCAGTGGTTTTGCACAGAGCAGCCCTGATCCTCCTCTTCTCGAGTCCCTCTTCTGTGCTCCTGGCCCCTCCCTCCTGACGAGTGCCCCCATAGAACAGCAGCTTGCTGTGGGGGCACCCGAACTGAGTCATAGCTCTGTGTATCCATTCAGACACAGAGCCCTGACCCTGCCCCGCCCCCTCTCTCCCCTGATTGGCTGACTTTGATCGACAGTCACGGGAGCCAAGGGCACCACGGCTGTGCTCCAGCCAATCAGGAGGAGAGTCCCGGATAGCCAAGAGAATCATGGACATCGCTGGACAGAGATGGGGCTCAGGGTACGTATTAGGGGGTGCTGGGGGGCCTGCTATACACAAAAGGTTTTTTATCTGAATGCATAGAATGCATTCAGATAAAAAACCTTTACCTTTACAACTCCTTTAAAGTATGTTCAGCAACAAGATCATCCATAATATTTAATAATATTTTAGGAATAAGGATTGTCACCTTTCCCTCTCTGTTTAGTAATTTATTAAACAAGAACCGAGAAGTGACAAAGAAAAGATATCTTTTTTTTTCTGGTGAATTGGGATGAGCCAATTTAGTCTTCAACCCAACTCAGAACAATGGTGTCTATTGGAGTCATGCTATTATGCCTCGTACACACGATCGGACTTTCCAACAACAAAACTGTGGAATTTTGTCTGAAGGGCGTTGGCTCAAACTTGTCTTGCATACACACGGTCACACAAATGTTGGCCAACAATTACGAACGTAGTGACGTACTAGACATACTACATGTTTTTTCAGCTCTTTAGCACCACCCTTTGGACTTCTGCTAATTTCGTGTTAGTAGAAGTTTGGTGAGTGTTGATTTGTGCTTTTCAGTTCGTTTCTGAACGGCCGTTCGTCAACCAGCCATGTTGCGGAATCGGAGGAGATAAAATGTTATTTATTCTTGGTCTTGGAGTTATTGCTTTGACATTATTTTTTTGGTTGAATTAAGATTTTATTTGTTATATTTTCTATATTTTTGGATGCATAGAATGCACTTTTTGGTTAAGTTCTATTGGCAGATAGCATGTCTAATTTTATTTGTTTTATTTTTTTAATGCACAATAAAAGAATTGTGGAGAATAATACTTGGCTATGTGTTTTACTTCAAATGACAGGTTGGGAGTAGGCAGTTACATTTTAAAAAATAGAATGTAAAATTGACAAGGGACACCAACATAGTTGTATCTTTGATCTTAAAAACTACGGGATAATGATGTTGTGGTAACTTGCACAAATAAAAAAAAAAAACATAATAATATTATTCTTGATATCACTATAAAAAAAACCTTTGAAAATTTGTTTGCAATAACTCCATCAGTATCACCAGCAAAGCAGCTTCATTATTATCCCATTAAAGAAGAAGAGAATTGTGCGCTGAATTTCGAGATTCCATAATTTGCCACGTCACGAATATTAACTCTCCATTACAAACGCTAGTTTACAAGACCGACCGCTTCTGTTTCCGAGCTGGCGTGTTTGTACTTTGGACTTTTATCCGACGGACTTGTGTACACACGATCGGAAAATCCAACAACACACATTTGTTGGTGGAAAATTTGAGAGCATGCTAGCCAACATTTGTTGGCGGAAAGTCCGACAACAAATGTCCGATGGAGCGTACACGCGGTCGGACCTACCACCAACAAGCTCACCTCCAACATTTCCCGTCGGAAAATCCAATCATGTGTATGCGCCATTAGATTTCCTGCATTTTTGTCTTCATATTTACCCAAACCATATGATATGAGGTCAAACCTTATGAGTTTCAGTTTGTTTGCAATCAGGCAGGCCCTTCCACTACATGGTTTTGGTAAATCTGAAGACAAAAATCTGCAGAAAATGGGGTACCGGGTCAAACTTCCTTGTTATTTAACATTTGTCTTCACCAAATTAACTATGTAGAGAAAAATGAATGATTGGGGGACCAATGTGTGCCTTTGTGTTTGGGACCTTCACTGACCCCACTTCACACTCCCCATGGCCATTGGTGTGACTATACAAGGCACAAAGCTGAATCTATCAGGAACATTTACTACCTTCATTCATGTGAAGTGGATTGAGCAGCCAATGCAATCTTCATTTGCATTGGAGCAGCTTAGACACAAATAAACAGTTTTCTCCCGGACCCCTGTAAGGTAAACATACACATGTATAGGCTCACAGGTTTCACACATGCAAAGTCAAATCAAACCGCCGCTTATTTTTTAATAAAAGTGTCTTTTAAAATAAATAAGGACTTCGCTCGCTCTCTGACCTGCTGAATCTTTGATACTGTTTATTTTGTTAACAGGCAGAAGTAATGAGCATTTTATTGACAGATATGGCTGCCAAGAAAAGAGCCAAAAATATTTTTTAACTGCTTAAAGTGGTGTTCCAGCTGAAATGATACTTTTTAAATAAAAATACCCCTATAATACACAAGCTTAGTGTATTCTAGTAAAGTTAGACTGTAAACTAAGGTCTGTTTTGTTAGTTTATAGCAGTAGTTTGTTATTTTATAAACTTACAGCAGGCCGTGGCCATCTTAAGTCTGGGCATCTGAAGCCAGACTGTATTTCTTCCTGGATCTCATCCTTGCAGATCTCGCACATGCTCAGTGCAGCACAAGCAGTGTAATAGGTTTCAGGTCAGGTTTCCATAGCAACGTCAGAGGAAGTTGCCGCCCCTTCCCAGAAGGCTTTGCACACAGGAAATGATGCGATGGGCCACGGCCAGGGAGGAGGAAGTGAAAAATGAATACAGCAGATATACAGTAAGTGCTGAGAAAAAAAATTAAAAAATATCCAATATGTTTACAGTGCACAGTTTAGTAAGGGATGCTGAAGAGTTGTAAAAGTGGGTGGAACTCCACTTTAAGTTCCTTTCAAAACTTTAATGAAATAAACGCTCACGGATGGTGCTCTGAACAAGTTTGCACTTCTCTAAGTTAAAATTCCCCAGGTCTGCATATCCATTCGCTTATCTCTAAATATATAAAATGGCCAATGGATGTCCCCTGGCACCCGCTAATCGGTGTGGAGAAAGACAGAACAGAGCCCTGCCTATGTAAACAAGGCAGAGCTCTGTGCTGTCTGCAAGGATGTGCTGGATTTTGTTTCCCTGCAAAGCAGAAAAAAAAATTCAGCACATCCCTTCGTAAAATCACCACATAGAAAAAACACAAAAACACTGGTGAGGCACACATTTAAACCTTTGATTGCTCTAGATCAGGGGTCTCAAACTGGTGGCCCTCCAGCTGTTGTGAAACTACAAGTCCCATGAGGCATTTCTGACAGTTACAAGCATGACTCCCACAGGCATGATGGGACTTGGAGTTTTCCAACAGCTGGAGGGCCGCCTGTTTGTAACCCCTGCTCTAGTTGTTTAACCCCTTCCCAGCCAGTGTCATTAGTACTGTATATACCTTTAATGGGATTTTTTTTTTTACCAAAAATATGTAGCAGAATACATATTGGCCTAAATTTATGAAGAAATTTGATTTTTTACATTTTTTATGGAATATGATTTATAGCAGAAAGTAAAAAATTATTATAATTTTTTTTTCAAAATTGTCAGTCTTTTTTGTTTATAGAGCAAAAAAGAAAAAAAAACCAGTGGTGATCAAATACAACCAAAAGAATGCTCTGTTTGTGAGAAAAAATGACATAAATTTCATTTATGCACATCGTTGCACGACCGCGCAATTGTCAGTTAACCACTTGCCGACCAGCAGCAGAATGGCACAGCTGGGCGAAACTACATTATGTTACGTCGCTTCGCCCTGTGGCCACTAGGGGCACGTGCATGCGCCCACTGCTTGCCCCCGGAGCCGATGCGAGTGCCCGGCGGTCACAATCACCACCGGGCTCCCACGATCGCTGCTGACACACCGAGAACCGGGATCTGTGTGTGTAAACACACAATTTCCAGTTCTCTGAGGGGAGAAGAGACAGATCGTCTGTTCATACAGAGTAAGAACAGTGATCTGTCATCTCCCCTACACAGTCCCCTCGAACCCTTCAGTTAGAACACACATTAGGGAACACAATTAACCCCTTGATCGCCCCATAGTGTTAACCCCTTCCCTGCCAGTGACATTTTTATAGTAATCAGTAAATTTTTTTAGCACTGATCGCTGTATAAATGCCAATGGTCCCAAAAATGTGTCAAAAGTGTCCGATGTGTCCGCCATAATGTCGCAGTCCCGATATCGCAGATCCCAGATTGCCGCCATTACTAGAAAAAAAAAAAAAGTCTGTTGTTGCTGGGAGGTCTATTGTTGCTGAAAGTAATGCTTTGCATACTAGCTCATTATGAAATACTTACCTTACAACGGTGCTGTTGCAGTGGTCCCGGCACACCGCTGTGACCGGCGACATGTCATCCCGGTGTTATTTCCAGGTTCTCAACTCTGGCCAATCACAGCGATGACGTCACTCCCCCGCGCATGAGCTGTATATCACTTGCACATATTTTTGCGTGTGCACAAACAAGCTGGAAGAGGTGTACACGCAAAAATACCGACTAGCAACTCAGGTTTGTTTTTTTACTTATCAATAGGCAGCGCATGTTTACACACCTGTGTGTACAGTCACATTGAAAACAATGGGCTCCATTTAGATAAAAAAAAAAAAAACACTTGTGTGCCTGAAAACTGAGCATTTTCAGGCAGTAGTGTGCAAGAGGCCTAATAGCTATCATCTAGAATAAAAATGAAATATACATATATACATTGTAGCCAGCTTGGAAGGTTAGCGCAAAATTGCACAACTGTTGATGATTATTTATCACGGAATGCAATATTAAAGTGGTTGTAAACTCTCAAAAAAACAACAAAAAAACAACCTGCAAGACAAAGGGAGTTATTTACGAAAGGCAAATCCACTTTGCACTACAAGTTCACTGCAAGTGCACTTGGAAGTGCAGTCGCTGTAGATCTGAGGAGGACATGCAAGGAAAATAAAAAACAGCATTTTAGCTTGCACATGATTGGATGATAAAAATCAGCAGAGCTTCCCCTCATTTCAGATCTACCCCTCAGAGCACTTTCTAGTGCACTTGCAGTGCACCTGTATTGCAAAGTGGATTTGCCTTTCGTAAATAACCCCCAAAGGCATAATGAGCTAGTATGCATCGCATACTAGCTCATTATGAAATACTTATCTTAGATCGAAGCTGTTGCAGCGGTCCCCATACACCGCTGTGACCAGTGACATGTCTCCCCGAGTTATTTCGGTGTTTGCGGGCTACAGCGCTGTGATTGGCTGGAGCCGCAATGACGTCACTCCCGCGCATGCGCGCAGGAGTAGCTGGTAATGGCACAGTAGCTGAAGAAATCGAACGAGCGAGCCGATGACATCGGCGCATGTGCCGATGACGTCAGCACATGCGGTTACAGTGAATATCTCCTAAACTGTGCAAGTTTAGGAGAAATTCACGGTACCTACAGGTAAGTCTTAATATAGGCTTACCTGTAGGTAAAAGTGGTTATACAGGGTTTACAATCACTTTAATATATTGTCTCCCAATATAGCTGGTAACCAAGCAAGTATAAAATGGATTAACTATGGTAATAACACAATTTAGCATACAAAATGATTAACAGTAGAGACTAGGTATAAGATGACATTTGGCATCCAGATCAACATGAACAGCAGCAAGGCCACCCCAAGTACAGCAGTGAGCTGTGGTAAAGTTGAATCTACCGAGTGTTGGCACTATACTGCCAGAGTGCATTTATGATGGCAATATTAGTCCTAGACTGACTGGGTATGCATTGTCCAAAAGAACAGGAGGATGGCAGTGGAGGGGGCAGGGGAACAAAGAAAGCTTACAGAATAGTTACTATGGGAGGGGAAGTCCTTTGAGATGTTCTTCTGCTGGCTATCATTGGGGCCCTTGAAGAGCGTTAGTGCACTTAATGGCAGTCCAAGTTAACCTACATGCAGTATAATTATAGTATAGTTATGGTATAGTCTCGGCACAGGTGCAAGGTGGATGTGGTTCAGAAGCGGTAAAGGTTTCGTATAATGCAGTATAGGGTTGGTATTGGTGCAGTCTAGGTTTGGAATAAGTAGCAGTATGCAGTATGGAAGAAGTATAAATTAGGTTCACTTGGTAACCTGCTCTCAGTGGCTCAGTCCCTGAAGGCAGTATCAGCAATGTGTGAATAGCCCTCTCACAAGTCCCTGGGATGCTGCGGTGACCTCCCGCTGTAGAAGGGGGGGCCCTCAGTCTCTTCTCAACAGCCTCTGGTGATCAGTGGTGGAAAGCAGA
This sequence comes from Lithobates clamitans, assembly GCA_037952925.1. Taxonomy (NCBI): domain Eukaryota; kingdom Metazoa; phylum Chordata; class Amphibia; order Anura; family Ranidae; genus Lithobates; species Lithobates clamitans. Next base: position 669,230 of record JBBGZY010000879.1, read on the forward strand.
GGGTGAGTGGATGCTCCAGTCTCTATGTGGCAGCTGTGCAGGTGCTGGTGGTCCTCGGTGGGCATCGGGGGAGGGGGGCGTCATATGACATCCAACCAGAACAAGAGCCGCACCGGCAATGCGGCAAGTGGTTAAAGTGATACCAAAGCTTCATTTATTGTTTTTGTTTAACATAACAAACATGCCTATACTTACCTGCTCTCTGCACTGGTTTTGCACAGAGCAACCCTAAACCTCTTCTTCTGGGGTCCCCCGCCAGTGCTCCATGCCCCTCCTCTTCATCGGATGTACCCATGCGCGCACGCTCCCGAGTCCCACTGCTGCACCCATTGACACAGACAGCAGGACTTGGCCCCGCCCTCAGCTTCCCTGTCACCAGATTTGATTGACAGCAACAGGAGCCAAACGCTCCCACTGATATCAATCTGTCCAATGAGGAGAGAGACAGCAGCGGGAGCCGCTGCGCTTGTGCACATCGCTGGATCGGATGGGCTCAGGTAAAGGAAAGTGGGGGTGTCCGGGGGGAGCTGCAACACAGAAGGTTTTTAACCGCAATGCATAGAATGCATTAGGAGGAAAACCTTAAGGTTTTAGAACCACTTTAAACTCCTTACTGGTTAAAATCAAGAAAATAAAATATTAATGTGAAATACCTTTTGTAAGGGAATTGTCCGCCAAACTTAGTGAATGTGGTAAAAATGTATTTTGCACTGACAGGTTTTTGGAAAGAGGTCCGCAGAGTAACTCAACAATTTACGGATTATGCAGTTCCGGACGACCCAGCCTTTCTTCCTCCGCATGCCTCCAACATACCCGCCAAAGTATATACAAAATCGATACTCCATCACCTCCTTAAAGCAGGAGGATACTGCATCACCTCCCACTTACCTGGAAAAGTATGCAACCTTCATCCATCAGAGTCTGGCTCCTGAAAGTTCAAGATATAAATCAGATGGAGGACTTGATCCTTACCTAACAACACAAACGAGAAGTGTACTCCAAAACATGGACCCTATGGAATATGTTCATCTACTCTGAGGAGGTGGACCCTGCTGAGTGGGAGGATACCTTGCACCCTCCCTTGGATCAAACCAACAATATCCCCTTCCCCACCCCCACCTTTTTTTAATTTTAATTTTATTTTTGGTATCCGTCTCTCTTCTTTCCCATCCCCCCACCTTCACACCTCCTGGTCCCCTTTCTCCTCTTATCTTGCATCTTTCTACTCTTCTGTTTCTCCAACTAATTCTTGCCTCTTTGTTTTAATTTTGCAAAAATGATTAGGGCAGTACCCCTCTTCCTGACAAGGGAGTCATTGCAGAATGTTCTATTGATGTCATGTAAAGCTGTTTCTGAGTGTAAGTAATTAACTACTTAAAGGTGTCTCTGGATTTGTTCCTCATTGCCAGGGAAGCCATCAGAAATTTTGGGGCCCCTTATACAGCTTTAGGCCTGCCCCCCCCCCCCGAGCCTGACCACCAACATTCCCCAGGGTCCCGCCCACTGGCCGTCCCATCAAATCTGCCCACTAGCCATCCCACAAAGTCCTTCAGTGCCTCAGCCCCCCTCACACCTGTACGCTCTCAGCCCCCCTCACACCTGTACGCTCTCAGCCCCCCTCACTCCTGTACACTCTCAGCCCCCCTCACACCTGTGTGCTCTCAGCCCCTCTCACACCTGTACACTCTCACCCCCCCACACCTGTACATTCTCACCCCCCCACACCTGTACACTCTCAGCCACCTCACACCTGTACGCTCTCAGCCTCCCTCACACCTGTACACTCTCAGCCCCCCTCACACCTGTACACTCTCAGCCCCCCTCGCACCTGTATGCTCTCAGCCCCTCTCACACCTGTACACTCTCACCCCCCCCCACACCTGTACACTCTCAGCCACCTCACACCTGTACTCTCTCAGCCCCCCTCACACCTGTACTCTCTCAGCCCTCCCTCACAACTGTACACTCTCAGCCCCCTCACACCTGTACGCTCTCAGCCCTCTCACACCTGTACGCCCTCAGCCCCCTCACACCTGTACGCTCTCAGCCCCCCTCACACCTGTACGCTCTCAGCCCCCCTCACAACTGTTCGCTCTCACCCCTCTCACACCTGTGCGCTCTCAGCCCCCCTCACACCTGTACGCTCTCAGCCCCCTCACACCTGTACTCTCTCAGCCCCCCTCACACCTGTACGCTCTAAGCCCCCTCACACCTGTACGCTCTCAGCCCCCCTCACACCTGTGTGCTCTCAGCTCAGCCCCCCTCACACCTGTACTCCCTCAGTCCCCCTCACACCTGTACGCTCTAAGCCCCCTCACACCTTTACGCTCTCAGCCCCCCTCACACTTGTACGCTTTTTTCTTTTTTTTGAGGGGGCAAGTTACCACAACACCATTATCCCGTAGTTTTTAAGATCAAATATACAACTATGTTGGTGTCCCTTGTCAATTTTACATTGTATTTTTTTAAATGTAACTGCCTACTTCCAAACTGTCATTTGAAGTAAAACACATAGCCAAGTATTATTCTCCACAATTTTTTTATTGAGAATTACAAAAAGAAAACAAATACAATTAGACATGCTATCTGCCAATAGAACTTAACCAAAAAGTACATTCTATGCATCCAAAAATATTGAAAATATAACAAATCAAATCATTATTATTCAACCAAAAAATAAAATAAAAGCCCCATGCATGTGTCCTGCTTCTTAATATAGGGGGTCACCAATGCCAAGAGTTGGTGAAAGCAGGGGTCCGTCATCCGGAGATAATTCCGAAATCATCTGGATTATTCTCCTGGAGCTCCCGCAGCAAAGGCATATGACATAATTGGTCACGATTAATAAAGCAACCAATTTTTGGTCCAAGAAATCCTGCTCCTCCTGTTCCTGAACTGGACTTGGGTCAAAGCAACAACTCCAAGGCCAATAATAAATAACACGTTATCTCCTCTGATTCCGCAACATGTGTGGTTGACGAACGGCCGTTCAGAAACAAACTGAAAAGCACAAAATGAAAAGCGCGAAATGAAAAGTGCAAATCAATACTCACCAAACTTCTACTAACATGAAATTAGAAGAAGGAGCCCAAAGGGTGGCGTTAAAGAGCTGAAAAACCACTACGTTCGTGTTTGTTGGTCGACAATTTCTTGCTGTTTGTATGCAAGACAAAATCCAGGCACACGCCTTGGGACAAAAGTCTGAGGTTTTGTCTGCAGAAAATTTGATCGTGTGTACAAGGCTTTAGAGCATCACATGGTTGGACAGAAAACATTAGAAAAAAGAAGAAAAAAAGCATGGTAGAGAGCTCAAAGAGGGGACAAGGCCACTTGGGCCATGGAGTCCAAAGTTGAGCTTTAAACAGGCTACAAACAAGTATGTGAGTACTGCTGGATTTTCACACTAGGGTATTGGTAAAATAAAAGATTTTTTTAATTATAGGAAAAAAAAATCACATAAAGCATTAAGTTATAAAAAAATTTAAAATAAAATTTTCCAGAAAACCAGAAAACATTATGCTTGCCCCTTAAGGGTCTTGATGTCTTCATTCACTTGCTATAACATGAGTTTTTTATTTCTGTAAACATGGCACAAATTGTAAATGGCCACTAAGCTCAATAAAGTGCACAAGGCTTGCCATGAATTGCTGTATTGTTGAAAAGCGGCGTTACGAAGCCACAGGCTTTAATACGAGAGAGTACCACAGCGGGGAAAGTCCTGTGCAATCAGCTTCAACCTCCAGTCTGCGGCTATCATTCTTATTTGCCACCTTAGAGGCAGTAGAGCGTGATCACTTTTGACACGTTGAATATATTTACATTTGGCAAAAGCTTGCTTATTAGCTGTTATGGGATACAGTTACTAACACGCGGAGGCAGAACACAGAACCTTTAAAAGAAAGTAACATTCCATATGAACTGACATAAGTCAGTAATAAATGTCTGCACAGACTTAAAGGGACATATCGCTTTTCACTTTTATTCAACAGTATGGAGTAAATATATCAATAAAGAAAAAAAATAGTGTATTATAGGTTGGCTCGAATTTTATGTTAATATTTTAAGATTTTACCCCCTTCCTGACCAGAGCACTTTTTGCGATTCGGCACTGCGTCGCTTTATCTGACAATTGCGCGGACGTGAGACGTTACATCAAAACAAAATTGACGTCCTTTTTTCCCACAAATAGAGCTTTCTTTTGGTGGTATTTGATCACCTCGACGGTTTTTATTTTTTGCGATATAAACAAAAAAGAGCGACAATTTTGAAAAAAAAAGCAATATTTTTTACTTTTTGCTATAATAAATATCCCCCAAAAATATATAAAAAAACTATTTTTTTCCTCAGTTTAGGCCGATATGTATTCTTCTACATATTTTTGGTAAAAAAAAATTGCAATAAGCGTATATTGATTGGTTTGCGCAAAAGTTATAGCGTTTACAAAATAGGGGATAGGTTTATGGCATTTTTATTATTATTTTTTTTTTATTAGTAATGGCGGCAATCTGCGATTTTTATCATGACTGCGACATTATGGCGGACACATCGGACACTTGACACTATTTTGGGACCATTGTCATTTATACAGAGATCAGTGCTATAAAAATGCACTAATTACTGTGTAAATGACACTGGCAGGGAAGGGGTTAAACACTAGGGGGCGATCAAGGGGCTAACTGTGTCCTAGGGAGTGATTCTAACTGCGAGGGGGATGGGCTACCACTGACATGACAGCGATCACTGCTCCCGATGACAGGAAGCAGTAGATCCCTGTCATCTCACTAGGCAGAATGGGGAAATGCCTTGTTTACATAGGCATCTTCCCGTTCTGCGGCTCCGTGACACGATCGCAGGACACCGGCGGACTTCGAGTCTGCAGGACCCGCGGGCATGGTCGCGCTGCACGCGGCGCGTGCGCGTGCCTACTAGCCCTGCTGATTAAAGGGGACACGGGGTACGCCCATTTTCCCACTGCTGCCATTGTGTCGACGTATATCGGTGTGCGACAGTCAGCAAGTGGTTAAAGTGTACAGTATGTAAAGGTAAAATTTCAGCTTAATAGTTGCCACTTCTGTCTTGCTGCATTTGGGTTCCCGGTCGAAATCCCAGTCAGTACACTATCTAAATGACGGTCCTGTTCACACCAGCTCCTAGTATGTGTGTGCATGTATGTAATGCATGTGACATAGTTACATAGTTAGGCTGAAAATATACACAAGTCTATCTAGTTCAATAGAAAAATAAATACATAGAAAACCTCCATATACACAACCCTATGACTACAGTTGATCCAGAGGAAGGGGAAAAAAACCCTATCAAGCATCAACCAATTTGCCCCAGTGGGGGGAAAAATTCCTTCTTGATCCCCCAGGATGTGATGTTCCCTGAAACAAGGACCTTAGATTGTAAGCTCCTTGAGGGACAGGGACAGATGTGAATGTATAGACTGAAAAGTATAAAAATAAATAATAGGTTGCGCTAATCTTGATAAAGCATAATACATAATTAACAGTGAAGAAAAATTCATATGTAGATCATAAAATCAATATGCAAGACTTAATAATAAAAAAGGGAGAAAAAGTCCATAGGGTAAACCATCAGTGAAGGGTTGTGAAAAAGTCCATAAAAATAAAACATCAATTCAGTGTTATAAAGATTCAAATTGAGTGTAATTCAAATCACCAACAAAAAACGTAAAAAGTCCAAGTGATGAAGATAAAAATCTGTGATGACAAAAGGGGGGTCCACCACCAGGTATGGAAGGGGTTACTCCTTACCAAAAGGCCATGATCCCCCACCACAGAGGATCACAGCAAGCAGAAATCTTTAAAGTTAAATGGGAACTGTCAGCGGTGTCCACCAGAGGTCGTCTCGTCAGCAACAACTCCAACAACCCAGGGCATCGATACCAAAAAATAAGAGGGGCTCACATAGTGTAAAACCACTTACATTTATTAAAATAAGATAAAAGTACAGATGTACACTTACAAATTGTCAATGGAACAACAGCCTTAAGTCCGGCTCCGTGGCCACCGGAGCACGGACAAACCCGTCCTACTGGAAAGCAGCTCGCTTGGGGGTCTGCCCCTGGAAGACGTGATGATGTCACGAAACGCGTAGGGCGGAGCCAGACGACGCGCTGTAGATCATAAAATCAATATGCAAGACTTAATAATAAAAAAGGGAGAAAAAGTCCATAGGGTAAACCATCAGTGAAGGGTTGTGAAAAAGTCCATAAAAATAAAACATCAATTCAGTGTTATAAAGATTCAAATTGAGTGTAATTCAAATCACCAACAAAAAACGTAAAAAGTCCAAGTGATGAAGATAAAAATCTGTGATGACAAAAGGGGGGTCCACCACCAGGTATGGAAGGGGTTACTCCTTACCAAAAGGCCATGATCCCCCACCACAGAGGATCACAGCAAGCAGAAATCTTTAAAGTTAAATGGGAACTGTCAGCGGTGTCCACCAGAGGTCGTCTCGTCAGCAACAACTCCAACAACCCAGGGCATCGATACCAAAAAATAAGAGGGGCTCACATAGTGTAAAACCACTTACATTTATTAAAATAAGATAAAAGTACAGATGTACACTTACAAATTGTCAATGGAACAACAGCCTTAAGTCCGGCTCCGTGGCCACCGGAGCACGGACAAACCCGTCCTACTGGAAAGCAGCTCGCTTGGGGGTCTGCCCCTGGAAGACGTGATGATGTCACGAAATGCGTAGGGCGGAGCCAGACGACGCGCTGACGTCACCCCCAAGCGAGCTGCTTTCCAGTAGGATGGGTTTGTCCGTGCTCCGGTGGCCACGGAGCCGGACTTAAGGCTGTTGTTCCATTGACAATTTGTAAGTGTACATCTGTACTTTTATCTTATTTTAATAAATGTAAGTGGTTTTACACTATGTGAGCCCCTCTTATTTTTTGGTATCGATGCCCTGGGTTGTTGGAGTTGTTTCTGACGAGACGACCTCTGGTGGACACCGCTGACAGTTCCCATTTAACTTTAAAGATTTCTGCTTGCTGTGATCCTCTGTGGTGGGGGATCATGGCCTTTTGGTAAAGAGTAACCCCTTCCATACCTGGTGGTGGACCCCCCTTTTGTCATCACAGATTTTTATCTTCATCACTTGGACTTTTTACGTTTTTTGTTGGTGATTTGAATTATACTCAATTTGAATCTTTATAACACTGAATTGATGTTTTATTTTTATGGACTTTTTCACAACCCTTCACTGATGGTTTACCCTATGCACTTTTTCTCCCTTTTTTATTATTAAGTCTTGCATATTGATTTTATGATCTACATATGAATTTTTCTTCACTGTTAATTATTTATTATGCTTTATCAAGATTAGCACAACCTATTATTTATTTTTATGCTTATTTACAATTGATGTTTTTGTGAGGTTTGCTGCTTTTCACAGTTTTCATTTTTTTGCACCTGGTTTTAAGCGCAGTTTTTTCATCTTTTTCCATATAGACTGAAAAGACCTGCATAAAATTGCTGATGCTATATAAATGTAGCATGACCCCCTTGGGGACTCATCTGCGTCACCATGACCCTTTAAACATTCCAACCCACCTGACACTCTGGGTTCAGACATCTTTGCACACCTCAAGTAATAAATCAAACAACTCAGTGCATTTATATTCAAATAACTTTTACTGGAGTACTTCAAAGAAGGTCTTGTTGCACAGGAGAGGTAAGATATATAGATCAACTGAGCTTTGAATAAAATTACTAGCTCAGCAGAAGAATTCCTCTAAAACAATAAATAAAGCAGTTTGGTAATAACAGAATATTATATACACGTTTGTACAATGAAATACCTATTGAACATGACCTGAAAGGATAAGCAAGAGTTAAGCATTAATTCTGCCAGAACTCCTAAAGGGAAACCCAGACCGGCCTATTTTAACCTTTAACCCTAATGAGAGATCAAGTAAAACAAGAATGGTATGAGGGCCCTTTAAGCAGTAATGACAGCAATGTCCCTGTTGCAGGCCTGATGGTCTTCACCGGTAGTCGGAGCTCATTAACTTGATCTAATAAGGTGCAATAACAAGGTAATGGTATTTCTTGGAATGGCTGAAGCTGAAGATGTCTATGTACAGTGTTACAATAGCAGAGCAGTAAAGTATTCCCAAGGTAAAGCTGTCTGTATACAGTGTCCCAATGAAGCACCAAAGAATGGTTTGCAATGGTGGGCAATTGCCCTCTCACCAACGACCAGGCCATTCAGATGCCTTCCGAACAGCGACTCCCGGAGAGGCAACCTTGCAACTGATCCGCTTGTGGCGACCACCTGATGCGAAGCACGGAGCACGGGTTGTCGGACAGCCGAGTGATGCTAGATGGATGTCTGAAGGACAGCAAGCAGTTCTAGGCTCTTCTCGGCCGGGCTGGAATGTTGTGCACAGTGTGGTAGGCCGCGATCCCGCTCTCCTTGAACCGAGAGGTCTGTCACACACAATGCCCAGGAAGAGGAGAGCGCGGGGAGGGTCTCTGGTGCCTTTTATGCTCTTCTCAGCAATCTCCCGATGGTAGCAGGGATTCCTGGGATATGTAGTCCAGGTGTATAGTCTTGCGGAGGAATAGCCACTCCGAGGAACTACTAATCCCACAATCCCTTTGGTTTTGCTCACAAATATGATGTCAATTGGTGGCGCTGGGCACTAGAGGGACAATACGATCCATAGAAATGACAGGGAATCGCCGTACTTTGCCATTGTAGTCCACAATGCTACATCAAAAACTGTAAAAAAAAATAAAAACTCTTGCTTTGAGTTTCGGATGGAGCTGAGAATGGTTAAAGTGTTTCTAAATATATAAATAAAGAGTTCTGCGCTGCTGTGATATTCCAATCTGTGCAATGAAAAATACTATATATACATCCAAAAAGTGAATAGTAAATATAAATTTAGGTAATAATCTTAATAAAATACTCAAATAATTTCCAGTGATAATAAATAAACACAATAAATGTCCAGTGCTGAAAAGTCTAAAAAAACACTATTAAGTAATAGTGTATTAAATATGTTCAATCGGTTAAATATTCCACTCACTGTGTCTCTTTTATGGGTGTGAATTCCACCATTAGGTATAGCCTTCACCTGTGATATTCTACATCCAATATTCCACTGGTGTTTGAAACCCAAATCTCAGGCTGTAAGTGCTTGCTGTATCTTCTCCAGTGCTCCACCAGCTAGTGAAAATATAAGAGTGGCCCCGTACCTGTTCCCTAGACCTATGTTATACAGTGCCTTAGAAAAAGTATTCATACCCCTTGAAATGTTCCACATCTTGTCATGTTACAACCAAAAACCTAAATGTATTTTATTGGGATTTTATGTGATAGACCAACACAAAGTGGCACATAATTGTGAGGAAGATGATAAATGGTTTTCAAAATTTTTTACAAATACTGGTAAATATCTGAAAAGCGTTGCGTGCATTTGTATTCACCCCCTTTACTCTGATACCCCTAACTAAAATCTGGTGGAATCAATTGCCCTCAGAAGTCAACTAATTAGTAAATAGAGTCGACCTGTGTGTAATTTATTCTCAGTATACATACAGCTGTTCTGTGAAGCCCTCAGAGGTTTGTTAGAGAACCTTAGTGAACAAACAGCAACACAAAGGCCAAGGAACACACCAGACAGGTCAGGGATAAAGTTGTGGAGAAGTTTAAAGCAGAGTTAGGTTTAAAAAAATATCCTAAGCTTTGAACATCTCACGGAGCTCTGTTCAATCCATCATCCAAAAATGGAAAGAGCATGGCACAACTACAAACCTACCAAGACATGGCCGTCCACCTAAACTGACAGGCCAGGCAAGGAGAGCATTAATTAGAGAAGCAGCCAAGAGGCCCATGGTAACTCTGGAGGAGCTGCAGAGATCCACAGCTCAGGTGGGAGAATCTGTCCACAGGACAACTATTAGTCGTGCCCTCCACAAATCTGCCCTTTATGGAAGAGCGGCAAGAAGAAAGACAGTGTTGAAAGAAAGCCATAAGAAGTCCGTTTGCAGTTTGCGAGAAGCCATGTGGGGGACACAGCAAACATGTGGAAGAAGGTGTTCTGGTCAGATGAGACCACAATGTAACTTTTTGGCCTAAAAGCAAAACGCTATGTGTGGTGGAAAACTAACACTGCACATCACCCTGAACACACCATCCCTACTGTGAAACATGGTGGTGACAGCATCATGTTGTGGGGATGCTTTTCTTCAGCAGGGACAGGGAAACTGGTCAGAGCTGATGGAAAGATTTATGGAGCTAATTACAGGGCAATCTTAGAAGAAAACCTGTTAGAAGAACTTTTTTTTTTTTTTTTTGGCCCATTTATACTTACCTAGGTGGATGCAGCATCGGTCCAATGCTGCATCTGTCCCCCGCGGCCTCTACAATGAGAACCGAGTGGTTGAACATCACCGATGGCTCGGTTTTCACAGATCCCCGAGCGGAGAGCTGCTGACTGTCAATCAGCAGCTCTCCTCTCTGCTCCGCCACACTCACTGGAGTGCTGAGCTGTGGAGGGGCGGGGAGTGGCAGTCTCAGGCTCTCAGTGGCTCGCTGAGAGGCTGACAAGCATCAGTCCAGGCACCTGGCAGATCCAGACTTTATTGTCGTGATGACGCGGTGCCTGGACTGATTCCTGTGACATCAGCACAGAGCGGACTTCAGACCGCTCTCTGCTGAAAATGGGTAACAGGAGTGCAAAACGAATTGCACTCCTGTGACCCATAGGAGAAGTACAGCCAAACGAGCTCAGGCTGGACTTCTCCTTTAAAGTCTGCAAAAGACTTGAGACTGGGGCGGAGGTTCTTCTTCCAGCAGGATAATGACCCTAAACATACAGCCAGAGCTACAATGGAATGGTTTAGATCAAAGCATATTTATGTGTTAGAATGACCCAGTCAAAGTCCAGACCTAAATCCAATTGAGAATCTGTGGCAAGACTTGAAAATCGCTGTTCACAGACGCTCTCCATCCAATCTGACAGAGCTTGAGCTATTTTACAAAGAAAAATGGGCAAAAATGTCACTCTCTAGATGTGCAAAGCTGGTAGAGACATCCCCAAAAAAACTTGCAGCTGTAATTGCAGTGAAAGGAGGTTCTACAAAGTATTGACTCAGGGGGGCTGAATACAAATGCACCCCACACTTTTCACATATTTATTTGTAAACATTTTCCTTCCACTTCACAATTGTGCCACTTTGTGTTGGTCTATCACATAAAATCCCAATGAAATACATTTACGTTTTTGGTTGTAACATGACAAAATGTGGACAATTTCAAGGGGTATGAATACTTTTTCAAGGCACTGCAGGTCTAGAAACGCCTGTCCCCACGCTGTCAGGGGTAATCAGATGTGTAGACTCCTTTAAGGATGGTCGCCGCTCAGACGACGTTCGTTATCTCTTCTCTCCTTATCCAGTGAATCTCATGGATATCCCTGTGGTAATCTCTAGACCAGTGGTTCTCAACCTGGGGGTCAGGACCCCCTCGGGGGTCAAATGATGATTTGCCAGGGGTCACCGAATCCTGGGCTGTTCCTGATTCTGAACCCTGCACAGCTCTCCCAGCCTTTTTTGGCCGCCCAGCAGGGCTGTTCCTGGAGCCTGTGGCTGCCCACTCAGCCTCTTCGCCTCCGCCTATTCAGATGACGGTATGGCTGGGGGGCAGAGACTAGAGGTCAGCTGCCTGGTGAGGAATGTGAAGTGGGAGGGGCTGGAGGCAGGGCAGGGCACTTTGCGGGGGGTGGCAAAAAGGGCCGCCCCCCCGCATGAGAGAAAGCCCCCCCACCCGTCTTGCTGATTCCCGGCTCCCGCCTCCTGCACAAATGCAGCCCACGGCGGCCGGCTTTCTGCAGTGGCGCCACTGTGTATGGGTGTGCTTGGCAGAGGATGGGGGCGTGTATCTCACGCCCCCTACTCTCTGACAAGCACGCCCATACACCACAGCGCCGCTACAGAAAGCCGGCCGCCGTGGGCTGCATGTGTGCGGGAGGCGGCAGCGGGAGCCGGGAATCAGCAAGACGGGTGGGGGGGCTTTCTCTCATGCGGGGGGGCGGCGTGTGTCACTCGCGCCCCCATAAGCAACAGGTGACAGGTGGAGCCTTAAGCTCCGCCCACCCTCCCCTGCACTGCTTTCCTGCAGTGAATCTTCTCCTCGGCCCTGGGGCTGTGACATCAGGAGGAGAGAGAGGAGCACGAGGGAAACCCCCAGGACAGCAGGTATGATTTAATAATGATTTCGGCAACTCCCCGCCAGCACTGCCACTGATCCCACCACCAAGGAGTAAGAGAAGGAATAAAAATAGAGAATACATGGAAGGGAGAGGATAAGATTGGGAGGAACAAAGAAAAAGGGAGAGAAAGAACAAGAAAGACGGCTAGAGAGAGGGAGGGGGGAAAAAAACAAGAAATTAGGATCAAGAGAGGGATAAAAGGGAAATAAAGGAGAACAAAGAGAAAGAGTGGTACATCCTAAAATGTACCATAAGGGGTTTTAATATAGTACGAGTGGAAGGGACTCAGGGAGCGCTAAATGTCCGTGGGTTAGGGGCGCAAATTACTTGTCTTGCCTTGGGTGCTGACAACCCACGCTACGAAAATAATTTTACTGTTAGGGGTCCCCACAACTTGGGAAATGTTATCAAGGGGTCACGGCACTAGAAAGGTTGAGAACCACTGCCATAGACAGAGCTCATAATCACAGAGAAACTACCATAGTGTAATATGTAAAACCTCCAAAGATTTTATTAAAACTATGTATTGCACTCACATTAAAAACACTTGTAAAATAGCATTCCAATATAGGATCGGGCACAAACTGATTAAAGACTTTCCGTTACTCCTCGTAACTCATCCATGACATCACCTCGCTCCTCTCTTTATATATTAAAGTGTTACTAAACCCACAACAGTAAAATCAGTCTGTATATACAGTAAAGCATGCTTGTTATACTCACTGTAGAACCTAATGGGTTAATCCTCTTCATTGTGTAAAAAGGCTGTTTGATCCTGTCTTTTCTGTTCCTCCCCTTCTTCCACATTCCCCAATCCATCTCCTAATAGAACAGAGCCTTGGGGGACAAGCTGCACATGCTCAGGTTGGTGTGTATTGCTAGAGTTTTTTTTCTTGGGAGAGTGTATGTAATCAGCACTGTCCAGACATAGGGTCAGGGGTCCTGCAGCCTCATAGGACAATCAGGGGGGAATGAAAACACCTCCTACAAGCCAGAGGCGTAACTATAACCTTCAGAGCCCCAGTGCAAGCCCCTGACCGGTAGTATGATGGGAGGGGGGGGGGTTGTGAAAGTATGAGGGGCAGTGTGAGGGGGGCAGTATGACGGGGTATTTTGATAGGAGGGGGGAAGTGTGACCAAAGAAGGGTATCTGGAAAGTGTGACCGAAGGGGGAGTGTGATAAGAGGGGGCAGTATGACAGGGGGATATTGTGACAAGAGGGGGTCAGTGTGACAGGAAAAGTATACCTGGGAAGTATGACAAGAGGGGGGCAGTGTAATGAGGGAGCACCGTGAAAGGAGGGGGGCTGTGTAACAAGAGGGGGGGGTAAATATGACAGAAGGGGGCAGTGTGACGAGGGGGCAGAATGATGGAGGGGCAGTGTTACAGGAGGGGGGCAGTATGACAGGAGGGTATTGTGCCAAGGGGGCAGTGTGACAGGTGGGGCAGTATGACAGGTGGGGGGCAGTTTGATGGGGAAATAGTATAACGTGAGCAGTGTAATAAAAGAGGGGCTATGTGGCACGTGAGGGGGGCAGTGTGACAGGTGATAGGTGGGGGGCCAGTGTCACAGGTGGGGGGGCCAGTGTCACAGGTGACAGGTGAGGAGGCAGTGTGACATGTAGAGAGGGCTAGTGTCACAAGTGGGGGACAGGGTCACAGGTGACAGGTGGTGGGCAAGTGTCACAGGTGGGGGGCCAGTGTCACAGGTGACAGGTGGGGGGGGGGCCAGTGTCACCGGTGACAGGTGGAGGGCCAGTGGGACAGGTGAGGGGCCAGTGTCACAGGTGACACGTGGGGGGTCAGTGTGACAGGTGGAGGGGCAGTGTCACAGGAGACAGGTGGGGGGCCAGTGTCACAGGTGACAGGTGGGGGGGCCTGTATCACAGGTGACAGGTGGAGGGCCAGTGTGACAGGTGAGGGGCCAGTGTGACAGGTGACAGGTGAGGGGCCAGTATCACAGGAAACAGGTGGGGGGGCAGTGTGACAGGTGGAGGGGCAGTGTCACAGGAGACAGGTGGGGGGCCAGTGTCACAGGTGACAGATGGGGGGGCCTGTGTCACAGGTGACAGGTGGGGGGCCAGTGTGACAGGTGAGGGGCCAGTGTGACAGGTGACACGTGGGGGGCCAGTGTCACAGGAAACAGGTGGGGGGCCAGTGTGACAGGTGAGCAGTGTCACAGGAGACAGGTGGGGGCCAGTGTCACAGGTGGGGGGTCAGTGTTACAGGTGACAGGTGGGGGGGCCAGTGTCACAGGTGGAGGGCCAGTGTCACAGGTTACAGGCGGGGGGCCAGTATCACAGGTGACAGGTGGGCGGACAGTGTCACAGGTGGGGGGCCAGTGTCACAGGAGACAGGTGGGGGGCCAGTGTCATAGGTTAGGGGGCTAGAGTCACAGGTGACAGGTGGGGGGCCAGTGTGACAGGTGGGGGGCCATGGTCAAGGGAGACAGGTGGGGGGCCAGTGTCACAGGAGACAGGTGGGGGGCCAGTGTCACAGGTGGGGGGCCAGTGTGATAGGTGGTTAGACACCTGTTTTTTTTGGTATGTCCCATTGAGGAGTTTTCTATCACTTCCTGTCCCAGAGACACAACAGGAAATGAGAGGAAATCTCTTAAAAGACAGGAAAATGCCCTGTTCTTATTGGAAGATTCCCCTTCCTGTGTATGTTTAAATACCTAGAGGGAAAGCCATTTTAGTCCCAATTAGAGATATCAGCTAAAAATATTTGTATTTACTAAGTTCAAACAGTATGGCCTAGATGCTGATATCTGTTTGAGCTCTGTAGAGGAAAAGGAAAATATACAACATATAGGAGTAAATACTTTTTCAAATGTATACTTCAAGTTGAACTCCACTAGGTTAGAGTGTAAGAAGGTATTGCTTGCTATCACTGTTTGAGATTTATGAAAGCTAGTCAACAGAAAGCCAGGAAGTCACACAATGTTGATATCAGATCAAATCCAACTTTATTAATCCTGGAAATAGCACAGCCCCACCTAGGATCACCCCTCTCCGGCATTTTATCCAGTATGGGATTCATCAAACCAATCTATAATGTTTACCCCAATATGGACTTGATTAAGCACATATTGGGTGAAATGTTAGACAGGGACAGTCCTAGGCAGTAGTGTGCTATGTTCGGGTTTATTAAACTTGGATGTGATCTGACGTCAGCAGGGTGCAACTTACTGCTTTTCTTTTGGGTCCATAGAGCGTAGTTGGACTCACCTTGGTCAGCACCCAGAGTTCCAGAGACAGGGAATTTTTATACAGACCATTGACATCTCTCTACATGTCTACTATGAAATGTAATGTTTATGTTCATGTAAGGTCAGTATTAAACTTGGATGACAGATCAGGAATATAACACACCTCTATTAAAAGTCTTCAAAGGTTGGAAAGGGCAGATAATAGATTGAGAAGATAATAAATACTCAAGTCCTTTTGAGGCTTTCTGAAAACTTGGAAATTATACAATTTCAATATTAAATAAAGGTTTCTGGTGTTTGAAGGTGTTTTCACAGCGTACAAGGTGTTCTGACAGCCAAGCCAACGATTACCAATCTTCGCATGGACCTGAGGGTAACACTATGTGCTTATTTCATTTGGTTGTTTTTCAGCAGTGAGAAAAAAATAGGTCTTAGTACTTCAGGGAAGAAGCCTTTTTGGAGGTATTCCCATTTTTTCCGTAAACTTTCCCTAATTTTGTAGACTGGAGAAGGTGTAGACTCTTAAAATAGATGTTTTCTTGATTAATCTGGGTGTGGCATTGGTGATTTAAGGTGTGGCCCACCTCGTCCAATCAGATATGTCTCTAACTAAGAAACAGCTCAAGGCTTGCACAGCAGACCTTGCAAAAGCTTAAGAAAAAGAAAAATCATCACCTTTTTTTAACAGTGTGTTACAATAAGCTCTGTCTAGACAGAAAATGTATTTAGTATGTTTAAGCTAGAATTATGACTCTCATATTTCTGTCCTAGAAGGACAAGATTAGTTAGCTGGTTGAATGACACTTTGTTTCCTCTGTACTTCAAGGAATGCAGCTGAAGGATCTCAGCACCTGAGTCTGTAGTGTGTAGTATAGGCTGTAATGTGCTTAGTCCAGGTTTAACAAACTTGGATGTCACCTGATGTCAGTAGTGTGCAACTTACTGCTTTTCTATTAGAAAAATATCTATATAGAACGTAGTTGGACTCCCCTTGATCAGCACCCGGAGTTCCAGAGACAGGGGATTTTCATACAGACCATTGACATCTCTCTAGATGACTACCATGCCACCTTCATGTGGCCGCAATTTACGAGGGGCAATGGCAGACAAAGGGTCACTATGTAAACTTTATTAATGTTGAGCCCGCCCATTCAACTACTGCCCCAGTACAAATATTTTTTTGATATTAATAGATAGATAGTTCTTGTTACATTGTGTATCTATAACCTAGTTTGCACACAGTTATCCTCATATCAGGAAAACCCTGTAGCAAAGGGAATAAATTGTGCAAAAGTACAGAAGAGCCCCCATGCTGTAGTTTTTTTTTTTTTAATACAATATATCCAGGGCTTTTTCTCAGAGAATAGGTGCAAGAACACCTCCCTTACAAGTAACCCCTTGACTCAACTGCCTACCCACCTCTGAGCACCGTTCCTTAGTACAACCCCTTTTAGAGAAGACAGAACCAAGTATCATTTTGTGGTGTTACTGTAAGTATTTTGTGTGGAATTTGGTTATTGATAACAAGAAAGGCAGTAAAATAGATCTAACAACAATGGACACGCCAGCGACAACAGATCCGCCCCAGCAACAATGGATTTCCAACAGCCAGCATCAATAGGCCATCCAGCAGCCAGCAAAATTAGACCCCTCCCTCAACAGTAAATCCCTCCCAGCAATGATTGACCCTCTGCAACAAAAGACCCACCCCCACGCAACAATAGATCCACCACCAGCAGCAACAGACCCCACTGCAAAAAAAGATGCCCTCCAGCAAGAATGGATTCCCCAGTAGCCAGCATCAATAGACCCTCCAGCACACCCCACTCCTTGCCATTCAGTTCTGGAGGTGCTAAAACTGCGTCCCCCCCACATTCCTGCAGAAAAAAGAATATATCTAAAGTGTAACCAAAGGGAAAACCTTTTTGTAGTGGGGTGCGAGTGGAGAGGGGTTATAACACCTAATAGGTTTTTAAAGGTGTGCCCTCATTAAGGAGATTTACCTGTCCTGTTAACGTTATCATCAAAAGTGAAAGTAATAGAAAATTCCAAATTTAGGGTTGAGACCAGAACAGTAAAAGAGAGGAAATCTTCCAAACGGGACACGAGTCCTGGTGGCCCTGGTGACACCCCGGGATTCTATCAGTTTGTAGAAATTTACAAACTTTTCCTGTTTTGGCTATAGATCAGGAAGTGAAGAGAAATCTCCCCTATGGGACAAAGATAGCAAAAAAAAAAGAAAATACTGACAGAGGATACAACTCTCCCTTACTCCCCTTTTTCAGGTGTTTTGCATCAAACGACACATCATTCATCAAAAATTCATCATTTCTTTAGACATTAAAACATTTTTGAGCTACAATAAAAAATGTTTACACTTAGGTTTCATTTCATATGGTTCCTGCTTTACATGACTGTATTCTGATGGCAAAATCCTGACATGTTTTGCCCACTGGGCTTCTTCAGGGGATATTTTCTCCGCTACTGGTCATAGCATTGTCATAATGTTTCGTATACTCCTCATAGTATATTAGAGGTGAAAATGTTTTTATTGTGTCATTTTGAAACAAGGAGGAAAGTAGGACACAGCAATATAATTTTGAAAGTCAGCAACAAAGCTATCTCCCAAAGCATGACATATATCATTCACACAATATATCACACAATACAGTCCAAGCTGGAGGATGTGTCCGACAAAGCAGAAAAAATAACCAGGAATAGTAGGAACAACATATCCGTATTAAATTCACAAGTATAACATAAACAGAAAAACACATATATCAGTATCGGACATCATATAGGTTTCTATTGTCTGAGTCCCAACGGAAGATGACCCAAACATGGCCTGGTATACCAGGTGTACGAAGATGGTTGTATAAAGAAAGGGACAGAGAAAAGAGTGGGGAGAAAGAATAGGGGGGAGATAGGAAAGAAGGGGGGGGGCGTAGGGTCTTAGGGCTAGCTAGTGGAGAGAGGTATCACATGAGCAATCACAAATTAAGGTAAAAGAATACCTAAGGGAAAGGGATGGTGGGGAGAACCACATGCTTATGATATAATAGACCTGCGTTATGGTAGGGATGATGATGCACCCTCTGGGGTTGAGAGCATTTCCGTGAGAGTAGTAGAGGAAGAGAAGTGGAGCCAAATAAACCATAAGACCTAAACTTGTCAAAGGAGTAATTATCAAGCGCTAACATTTCCTCCATCCGCATAATATCGTTCATAGTTGAAACCCATAGAGACAAGGGGGAGTAACACTTGTAGTATATTAAACTATTGGGAATGCCATGACCAGTAGCAGACATTAAATCCCCTGAAGAAATCCGGCGGGCAAAACATGTTGGGATTTTGCCAACAGAATACTAAATAAATAGTCATGTAAAGCAGGAACCATATGAAATGAAACGTAAGTGTAAATGTTTTTGGAGCTCAAAAAATGTTTTGGAGCTCAAAATAAATAATGAATTTTTAATGAATGTAGTGTCGTTTGATGCAAAGAATCTGAAAAATCCCAAATACCTTCTTCCAAGTTTGTCTAAATACATGGGATGTGATTCGGTAATTCATTGGCGAATCACCCAAGCTTAAATCCATGAAAACAACAAAGTTTTGCTTTTAGTTCTACTTTAACTTTTTTAAGGCATCTTCTAGAACCCCGTTCTATGTGAAACCCTGGGTCCTCTTCTTCTCTCGATGCTCCCCAGCAGTGGGTGGTCCTCAATGATGCTGAGAGCATTGCGAATGTGATGACATCAGTATCTCTCTGGATTATTAAAATGCAAATGATGGGCATTGTGGTGATGCCCCTGATGCCCTGCATTCACAGTATGTTTCTGATCTACCATGGTGACCTGCATTTACAGGATGTCCTCATTTTTCCAGGTTGAATGATGCTGAACACATGGATGGCTAAGATAAAATCTGAATCGAGAACATGCTGTTGGAGTCCCTGAGAAATCGAAATGGCTAGAATGTGATTCTTCCAACCAGTATCTTCCCATAATTGAAATATTGGTGTTGGGTGGACAGCTGACTCAATGGATATAGGGATAGGAAATCTTAAGAATCCCTGTATCCCACAAGGTAAATGCAGTAAATATATTTGTTGGTAATGCCACTCTGCTTTGGAGGTTCTCTATCTAAAAAAGTTGCACTGACTAAAATGTCAGCAAAACGAATCCCTCCTCTTTTCTCTGACACCTCATTCTCGTAGGAACGGCTCAAGTAAATAATCTGAAACTGATGTACATAGTAGAATGCCTGAGTGAATGTCTGCTTTCAACAGACCAAGTTGGATTAGCAACCCCATATAAGAGCCTAAAGAATAACTCCAGCCAAATATCTATATATGCAGTTGGAGTACACATATAGGAACGCCTTTCCTGACCACATGTTTCAAAATCTGCTAAGGCACATCTATAGAGGATAAATCACATTTACATTGCACATTCTTTTGCTAAATATTTGCCATTTTTTCATTAGATTGATTTATTATGCTTATTGGATTTTAATATTCAGTCTATGAATTCCCCATTCCCTGATTTTCAGTTCCAGGTGTTTGTAGTATGAAGTGACCACATTTATTTAAAAAAAATACCACAGGGATTTGCTTTAGAATGTCACAAGAGAAACTGAGCAACATTAAAAAATGTTCATATGTTTTAATTGTAATTGCTTCAATCACATTATAAAAAAAATATATACAAATCATTTAATAATATAAATGTCAGCATTACATTTATATTAGTAATAGTAAACAAGAAAGAGGACACTAGTCCTTTTCAATTGATTATTAACTAAACAATTGTGAGCATTTTTCCTTAAAAATATGTTAATTTTTTAAATTCACGACTATGTGTTGAATTATTATAGCTTTAAATCAAATATAATATCATGATGTGCATTTATTTTTCTAAATTTGCTAAATAAGCTTCTTATTGTTTCCATATGGTAATTCTAGTTACATACATAGAAAGATAAATAATATCTGTTCTAACTTTCATTTATTCACATTTTTATAACAAATGATTCACAATGTTTAAAATCCAGATTATTCTCTCTAATTCATCCCAAAGGTTTTCTATCTGGTTGAGGTCAGGACTCTGTACAGGCCAGTCAAGTTCCTCCACCCCAAACTCGCCCATCCATGTCTTTATGGACCTTGCTTTGTGCACTGGTCCAAATCATTTGGTGGAGGGGGGATTATGGTGTGGGGTTGTTTTTCAGGGGTTGGGCTTGGCCCCTTAGTTCCAGTAAAGGGAACTCTTAAGGTGTCAGCATACCAAGACATTTTGGACTATTTCATGCTCCCAACTTTGTGAGAACAGTTTGGGGATGGCCCCTTCCTGTTCCAATATGACTGCTCACCAGTGCACAAAGCAAGGTCCATAAAGACATGGATGAGCAAGTTTGGGGTGGAGGAACTTGACTGGCCTCACGAGTCCTGACCTCAACCTAATAGAACACCTTTGGGATGAATTAGAACGGAGACTGCAAGCCAGGCCTTCTTGTCCAACATCAGTGCCTGACCTGACAAATGCGCTTCTGGAAGAATGATCAAACATTCCCATAGACACACTCCTAAACCTTGTGGACAGCCTTCCCAGAAGAGTTGAAGCTGTTATAGCTGCAAAGGTTGGGCCAACTCAATATTGAACCCTACAGACTAAGACTGGGTTGCCATTAAAGTTCATGTGCAGGTAAAGGCAGGAGTCTGAATACTTTTGGTAATATAGTGTATATTTGTTTTGTTCTTCTTCCCTATGTCTGAATGGCAATGGAAGTATGTCACTGAAACTTTGTGCAATATACGTGTAAGTTTCTGTCATGTGATAACATAAATCATTTTTAAAAAATTTGAATCTTGGGTGAAAGTTGTGTGAACCTTAAAGTGGTGTTCCGGCCAAAATTATACTTTTTAAATAAAAATACCCCGATAATACACAAGCTTAATGTATTCTAGTAAAGTTACTCTGTAAACTAAGGTCTGTTTTGTTAGTTTATAGCAGTAGTTTGTTATTTTATAAACTTACAGCAGGCCGTGGCCATCTTAAGTGTGGGCATTTGAAGTCAGACTGTATTTCTTCCTGAATCTCATCCTTGCAGATCTCGCACATGCTCAGTGCAGCACAAGCAGTGTAATAGGTTTTAGGTCAGGTTTCCATAGCAACAGCAGTGTCAGAGGAAGTTGCTGCCCCTTCCCAGAAGACATTGCAAATAGGAAATGATGCGATGGGCCACGGCCAGGGAGGCGGAAGTGAAAAATAAACACAGCGGATATACAGTAGGTGCTGAGAATTTTTTTTTTTAAATATCCAATTCGTTTACAGTGCACAGTTTAGTCAGGGATGCTGAAGAGTTGTAAAAGTGGGTGGAACTCCACTTTAAGTTAAAACATTGATAAACAATTTTAATTTCAGGCTCTCAGGCAGATGGGGCCGTGACCAGTGTTTTACAATATTGTTATTTGTAATGCTATTTAAGGGGTTCATTTCTTTATAGACAAAACAACGACATCATTCTTCTCACACGGAAGCACTTTTATAGGGACCCCTGCTTCAGAAATGACTTTTATTTTTCCTCTTCTCTCTGGCGCATAAAAGCAAACTGTGTAAAAAAAAAAAAAAAAAAAAACCTATAGATCGCTGCCAACTCTCAACACTATAATCAACTGCAAATGTTTTTGAGTGGATGATCGATGAGTTTAGTAACTTAGTAGTATCATTTGTACTGATATTTGGCCTTGAATTTTTTTTTTGTTCTTGACTCGCCTTAAAACATTATGTGAAGAAAAAGCCTTCTCTGTATAAACTTCATCGGAAAATTATCATGATAAATGTAACTTGTGTGGGCACAGGTTAGGCGGCTTAATATCTATATGTGACGTCATGTTGTTGGTTTTTGCTCAAAATTTAAAAAAAAAACAACTTGTATTTTAACGGACTTACAGGACCAACTTTTTATAATGCAATGAAACCAGAAATGGCAAGGTTCCTGCAGGGTTTGTGAATGGGATTGTAGTCTTTTCTTACATAATTTTCTGTTCTGCAACCTTGCTCATATGTTCCAGTATATGTAGGTGAGACTAGAGCTGCGCGATTCTGGATAAAATAAGAATCACAATTTTTTTTTGCTTAGAAAAAAGATCCCGATTCTGAAGAACATTTTTATTTTAACCACTTACAGGCCTGAAGATTTTCCTCCCTAATGACCAGGCCATTTTTTACGATATGGCACTGCGTCGCTTTAAATGACAATTGCGCGGTCGTGCGGCGCTGTACCCAAACAAAATTGATGTCCTTTTTTTTCCCACAAATAAAGCTTTCTTTTGGTGGTATTTGATCATTTCATCACCTCTGGGGTTTTTTATTTTTTGTGCTATAAACAAAAAAAAAGCAACAATTTTGAAAAAAAAAGAATATTTTTTACTTTTTGCTATAATAAATATCCCAAAAAATGTATTAAAAAAACAAATTTCTTTATCAGTTTAGGCCAATATTTATTCTTCTACACATTTTTGGTTAAAAAAAATCGCAATAAGAGTGTATTGATTGGTTTGCGCAAAAGTTATAGCATCTACAAAATAGGAGATAGATTTATGGCATTTTTATTATTATTATTTTTTTGTTTAATAGTAATGGAGGCGATCTGCGATTTCTAGTGGGACTGCGACATTGCAACAGACAGATCAGACACTTTTGACACTTTTTTAGGACCACTGACATTTATACAGTGATCAGTGCTATAAAAATGCACTGATTACTCTATACAGTGCCTTGCAAAAGTATTCACCCCCCTTGGCTTTTTACCTATTTTGTTACATTACAGCTTTTAGTTTAATGTTTTTTTATCTGAATTATATGTGATGATCAGAACACAATAGTCTAAGTTGGTGATGTAAAATTAGAAAAATATATACCGTACATAAAACTATTTTTCAGAAATAAAAAACTGATATTTGGCATGTGCGTATGCATTCACCCCCTTTGTTATGAAGCCCATAAAAAGCTCTGGTGCAACCAATTACCTTCAGAAGTCACATAATTAGTGAAATGATGTCCACCTGTGTGCAATCTAAGTGTCACATGATATGTCATTACATATACACACCTTTTTGAAAGGCCCCAGAGGCTGCAACACCTAAGCAAGAGGCACCACTAACCAAACACTGCCATGAAGACCAAGGAACTCACCAAACAAGTAAGGGACAATGTTGTTGAGAAGTACAAGTCAGGGTTAGGTTATAAAAAAATATCCAAATCTTTGATGATCCCTAGGAGCACCATCAAATCTATCATAACCAAATGGAAAGAACATGGCACAACAGTAAACCTGCCAAGAGACGGCTGCACACAAAAACCCACGGACCGGGCAAGGAGGGCATTAATCAGAGAGGCAGCACAGAGACCTAAGATAACCCTGGAGGAGCTGCAGAATTCCACAGCAGAGACTGGAGTATCTGTACATAGGACGACAATAAGCCCTACGCTCCATAGAGTTGGGCTTTATGGCAGAGTGGCCAGAAGAAAGCCATTACTTTCAGCAAAAAACAAAATGGCATGTTTTGAGTTTGTGAAAAGGCATGTGGAAGACTCCCAAAATGTATGGAGGAAGGTGCTCTGGTCTGATGAGACTAAATTGAACTTTTTGGTCATCAAAGAAAACACTATGTCTGGCGCAAACCCAACACATCACATCACCCAAAGAACACCATCCCCGCAGTGAAACATGGTGGTGGCAGCATCATGCTGTGAGGATGTTTTTCAGCAGTCGGGACAGGGAAACTGATCAGAGTTGAGGGAAAGATGGATGGTGCTAAATACAGGGATATTCTTGAGCAAAACCTGTACCACTGTGTGTGTGATTTGAGGATAGGATGGAGGTTCACCTTCCAGCAGGATGACCCCAAACACACTGCTAAAGCAACACTTGAGTGGTTTAAGCGAAAACATGTAAATGCGTTGTCAAAGCCCAGACCTCAATCCAATAGAAAATCTGTGGTCAGACTTAAAGATTGCTGTTCACAAGCGCAAACCATCCAACTTGAAGGAGCTGGAGCAGTTTTGCAAGGAGGAATGGGCAAAAATCCCAGTGGTAAGATGTGGCAAGATCATAGAGACTTATCCAAAGCGACTTGGAGCTGTGATATCCGCAAAAGGTGGCTCTACAAAGTATTGACTTTAGGGGGGTGAATAGTTATACACATTGACTTTTCTATTTTGTCCTATTTGTTGTTTGCTTCACAATAAAAAAATTAAAACATCTTCAAAGTTGTGGGCATGTTCTGTAAATTAAATGATGCAAATCCTCAAACAATCCATGTTAATTCCAGGTTGTGAGGCAACAAAAAATGCCAAGGGGGGTGAATACCAAGGCACTGTAAATGTCACTGGCAGGGAAGGGGTTAACACTAGGGGCATTCAAGGGGTTAAATGTGTTCCCTGGGAGGTGTTTCTAACTGTGGGGGGGAGGGGACTGATTGGAGGAGGAGAGAGATGTTCCTGATCACTAGGAACAGCAGATCTCTCTCTCCTCCCCTGTCAGAACGGGAATCTGTCTGTTTACATTGAGAGATCCCTGTTCTGGCTCTCTTTCCCGCCAGCTACGCGCGCGCCTGCTATGGCTCATAAAGGAGCTGACGTACACCTACGATGGTTTGCTGGAACGAGCCGACCTGCCGCTGTATAATGACGGCGGTTGGTCGGCAAGTGGTTAAAGATTTACAACCCCTGAACAGGGCCGCTGGGAGGGCAGTACAGCCAGCCCTCCTGTAGGGGGTCCGAGCTTTGTCACTTCAGAAGAGGGGCCGAGAGCCAACTATACTGCCTTGTGACACCTGTGGATCACCTTGCAGCTCTGTCAGCTTTCTCCCTCCGGCAGGTGGATCGGTTCTACATACTGGCAATTGGCAAAGTGTCCCGATTTGAATCAGAGGGAGACAGCTGTTCTTTTTGGTCAGCAGTGGCTTTGGCCTTGAACTCTTCCATGGATGCCATTTTTGCCCATTCTCTTTCTTATTGTTGAATCATGAATACTGACCTTACCTGAGGCAAGTGAGGCCTGCAGTTCTTTAGATGTTGTTCTGGGATCTTTTATGACCTCCTGGGTGAGTCGTCGTCATGCTCTTGGAGTCATTTTTGTAGGTCGGCCACTCCTGGGAAGGTTCACCACTGTTCCAAGTTATCTCCATTTGTGGATAATGGCTCTCCTTTTGGTTCACTGAAGTTCCAAAGCCTTAGAAATGGCCTTGAAACCCTTCCTAGATTGAACCATGTACATTACTTTGTTTCCAATCTGTTCTTGAATTTTTCTTTGGATTGTGGCATGATGTGTGGCTTTTTGTGATCTGTTAGCGTGCTTCACTTTGTCAGACAGATTCTATTCATGTGATTACTTGATTCAACAGGTCTGGCAGATTCTATTCATGTGATTACTTGATTCAACAGGTCTGGCAGTAATCAGGCCTGGGTGTGGCAAATGAAATTTAACTCAGCTTTCCAAAAAATTGTGGTTAATCACAGTTAATTCATGATTCAGCATGGGAGGGGGAAATTACTTTTTCACATAGGGCCAGACAGGTTTGAAAAGCTTTTTTCCCTTAATAAATGAGTTAGTTTGCCAAATAAGAAAGGTAATCATAGAACGATTTATTTATTGTTTGGTTTACAAACTTTTATTGAAAAAAATAATTTATTACAGGTATTTGAAGCAACATTGATAGAACATAAATATGAAAAGTATTCACTTGTGAAAAATGTGTATTCTTGTATACAGATGGTAATCTTACATATCATATGATTAAGCAACGCTTCAAATAACTATTATCATGAAATAATAGAAAGAAAAAGAAAGGAAACAACAGAAAAAAATTAGAACGATTTATCTTTAAGTAAATAATAATATGATTAAATTTTTTTAACATCTTAAAATTAAAAAATGTTAGTCATATTATCATTTATTTAAAAATAAATTGTTCTATGTGTGTGCACTGTGCACAGGGCGTCAGGTTAATGGGTGTCTGACAAGCATGTGATTTGAGCCTGAGGCTCTAATTGGCTTGTTTTAGGTTGTTCTCGGGTCGCAGAGCACTGCGCCCCCGAACCCTCCCACTTTTGATTTCAGCAAATCAATTTTCGCTATCACGTCCCTTCCGGTTTCTGGCTTCTCGTCCAGGCCAATCAGGAGGCTGAAGATTTGGAATCTGGAATAAAGAGCAGGTTAACACGGAAGCCATCGGGTATCAGGGGAGCCCTGACAACCCAGCCCTCCAGCGTTCTATTTGTAAGTAAGTCTTAAGGTGTCCTCTTGTGAGTGCGGACCTGGAGGGGTTTGTTTGCGCCCCCTGCCCCACAAACATTTTTTTTTAGCACCAGCCGCCAATACCCACAACAGTAAAATCAGTCTGTATATGCAGTAAAGCATGCTTGTTATATTCACTGAGGAACCTAAGGGGTTAATCCTGTGCACTGTGTGAAAAGGCTATTTGATCCTGTCTTCTTGCCTCACACTGACAGAGTGTGTGGCGAGGAGAGCCAATCAGCGGTATCTCCTTGCAGGGGGCAACAAAACATGTAATCAGGGCACTGATCATCAGTGCCCTGATTACATTATAGCGCCAAAAGTGTCACCAATCAGTGCCCACCATTGCCCACCAGTGCCAGCAATCAGTAGCCATCAGTGCCAGCAATCAGTGCCCACCACTGCCTACAAGTGCCACCAATCAGTGCTCATTAGTGATGCCAGTCAGTGCTGGCTATCAGTCCCGCCTATCAGTGCTGCCCATCAATGCCCATCACTACTGTCCATCAATGCCCATCTGTGTCAGCCATCAGTGCCACCCATCAGTGCCCATCAGTCGCGCCTATCCGTGCTGCCTATCAGTGCCCACCAGTGCTGCCTATTAGTGCCCCTCAGTGCCACCTATTAGTACCCATCAGTGCTCATCAGTGCCACATATCAGTGCCCATAAGTGCGGCATATTAGTGCCTCCTCATCAGTGCCACCTAATCAATGCCCATAAGTGCCACCTCATCAATGCCCACCAGTTCAGCCTATCAGTGTCCATCAGTGCCGCCTCATCAACGCACATAAGTGAAGGAGAAAAATTACTTAATTACAAAATTTACTGACTAAAGTAAAAAAAACAAAATATTTTTAGTAAAAAATAAAAAACCCAGCAGTGATTAAATACCACCAAAAGAAAGCTCTATTTGTGTGAAGAAAATGATAAAAATTTCATTTGGGTATAGTGTAGCATGACCGCGTAATTGTCATTCAAAGTGCGACAGCGCTAAAAGCTGAAAAATGGCCTGGGTAGGAAGGGGGTGTTAGTGCCCTGTAGGCAAGTGGTTAATGATACATATGACAGGTTCTATAGAGGTATATAAAACAAAACCAAAGACAATTCCCGGCTCAGCCAGCCTGCAACTAACCGAATTACCTGTCTAACAGTCTGCAGTAAAAACAGGGGTTTCGTTTGCACACATGCATTTGGCTACAGGCTGGCTGACAAGTTGAGCTGGGAATTTTCTTTGGTTTTGTTTTACATGCGTTGCCCTTCCATGTGTTCCTTGCCGTGAAGGCCAGTTATAGGTGGGGGCAGTGGCCATTTGTTTGTACTCTATAGAGCTATAAACAAGATATTCGCAGATGCACTATATTACCAAAAGTACCATAGGGTTCAATATTGCAGCTATTTACAGCTATAACAGCTTCAACTCTTCTGGGAAGGCCGTCCACAAGGTTTAGGAATGTGTCTATGGAAATGTTTGACCATTCTTCCAGAAGAGCATTTGTGAGGTCAGGCACTCATGTTGGACAAGAAGGTTTGGCTCGCAGTCTCCGCTTTAATTCATCCCAAAAGCTGTTCTATTGGGTTGAGGTCAGGAGTCTGTGCAAACCAGTCAAGTTCCTCTACCCTAAACTCGCTCATCCATGTCTTAAGGACCTTGATTTGTGCACTGGTCCAAATCGTTTGGTGGAGGGGGGATTATGGTGTGGGGTTGTTTTTCAGGGGCTGGGCTTGGCCCCTTAGTTCCACTGAAGGGAACTCTTAAGGCGTCAGCATGCCAACACATTTTGGACAATTTCATGCTCCCAACTTTGTGGGAACAGTTTGGGGATGGCCCCTTCCTGTTCCAACATGACTGCACGCCAGCAAGGGGTGAACCAGCTAAATATTTAACCCCATGAACTAAGATTAGGATGCCATTAAAATTCATGTGCGGGTAAAGGCAGGCGTCCCGATACTTTTGACAATATAGTGTATAAACAAGATGTTCACAGATATGTAAAAATTCTGCCTGCAGTCTATCCCATATAGCCATGAAGGAACCCATACAAATAGGGAGAAAGAGAAACAGACTGGCGATCCACAAAGATAGACGACCACAACCCGATATTGGAGTGGGCTATTCATCCCACGGGGGGGGGGGGGGTCCAAAGAATATTAATGACAATACCCAAATAGTCTAGCCAGGCACATGGAAATTATATACCCTTAATACATACTGGAGATATGATAACAGTCATACAAATCTTACCATCAGTGGGGAACCTAATTGTCCATAATTTTCACCACCATTGAGAGAAAGTGAAGACACCAGGGTGGCAATTCTGAGGTCTGTATGGGGTGGTCTTGAGTCCCCACCTCAAAAATAAATAAACAAAAACATTTGCCAAGCTCCCAATGTTTGCCACTTGTTTTATTGATTGATTGATTTATTAATTACAGGTACTTACATAGCGCTGTCAATTTATGCAGCGCTTTACATATATATTGTACCCCCAAGCATACCTTATGTGGTGCAGCACCCAATGTATAGTAGTAGTAATACCAACCCACTGCAGATTCTTTTTTTAGAGAAAAAGCACAATGCTTTCCCAAGGTGGGGGGGGGTTATCTTTTTTTTTTTTAACACCGCCAATTGCTTATAGCAATTTGCTATTCATTATTTATGCTTGTTGCATGGGCCCTGCAGACAGATGTGTAGAAATAATGACTAGGAAAGTAGAGGACACCCTCAATTGAGCCATCCACAAAGCTTATGTGATTCCCATAGACAAACTGATCCTTTGTACTATGCCTCCACCTCACACACTCTTGCAATGGTAACACCCTTGGTCTCCCTGATAAATAACTCACGGGGATAATGTCTGCTGGTTTTTTCAAGGCACGGAGTGTCTAATGACCGTTGTTTCACAGAGAACATGCCTTATTCCTTGAAGCTGCTCTAGGTTCTGCTTTAAATCTTTAGGAAAATAAGAGAGGCACCTGTATTAGTCATTTATTACAGACTTGGACAGGGCTCCTGGCTTACCTCGGATATGTGAGGTTTTTCTTTCTCTATTTTCTCCTCTCCAACCTCTTTTCAGCAGCATATAAATCTTCCTCGGTTTACAGCTCTCTGAAAACACTCCAGCCATGTTAGCTTAGCATGTTATTGATAACTTAGCAGTTGTTCAAAATGATTACCGTTAGGGTCATAAATACATCTCTCCACTGATCACCCCAGGCTTCTGTGTACTGGGATATGTTCAAGTATCCATGTTAAAGTGGACCTGTCATTTTCTGAGTTTTAACCCAATGGATCGACTCTCAATCACGTCACAATCATTTCATACAGCGGGCAAAATAAGTATCGAACATGTCACCATTTGTATATGGTGAACCTCTAACCCCAGACACCAGCTGCAGAGACAGGGGATTTGATAGACTTTTCTGCTGAGGAAGAACAACCTGATGAGCCTCCAGCAGAAGAGCTGGTATCAGGGCCAAACTTCACTGTGCTCTGTCCAGCACCAACAGCAGTATCTGTGGAGTTGCAAGGAACTTCCCTAGCTGAAGCGCTGGTCACCGGACAGAGGGTCCAAGACCTCTGCCCCACACCTGTGGCAGTTCTGGAGGCTCAGGGTGAGAAGGTGGCAATCACTTCCCAGCAGCAGATACAGGGGGAGAAGGGAGAGGAGGTGTTTGTCGTCCCTCCCCAACAGTTGGCCAGGGTGGAGGAAGCGGTCTTTAATCCCCAGCAAAGATCCGTGCACCTGGGAGACAGTACCACAGACATGTCGTCCCAGCAGCCAGATGAGGGAATGGAAAAGGAAGCAGCCAGCTAACCTCCCCAATGGCAGCTACACAGTTTGGGAGTGGAGGAATCCAGCCTCCTGCCCCAATGATTAACCGAAGCGGAGGATGTGGAGTCCCCAGCAGAAGTGCCGGGGCAATCGGCCCCTCTCTCTGGTGACAAGTTGATGTAGTGAAGCTGCTACTCCCAGCTGAATCACTGGCAACAGACAGGGCAGAGCGCCGCTGGCCTCTGCCTAGCACCTAAAGTGTCTCTACAGCTTCAGGAAGCTGGGGTAATCGGCCCCTCTTCCCAGCAGCAGACCGAGCCCCGGAATGTTTAAAACCTCCCAGCTGAAGCGCTGGCAGCCGGACAGAGAGTAAATGACCTCTGCCCCACACCTACTGAGGTCAACTATTCCTTGCAGCCAAGATTGGAGATCATGCGGACTGACTATGTGAGTTCACTTTGCCCGACTAATGCATGTCCAGACCAGGTGGAGGTCTGGGACCTTGTTAGTCAACCTTTGATGGGGGAGAAATGTGACAGACATAGCCGGGACAGAGGCTTTTGGAGGGGACTGAATGCTAGCCTCTTGCCTACCGATCATGGGCCTTGGCATTTGGGGGAACCATGCTCTTTGTGAGCTGTATGCCTGGGGACCCTTGAGGTGGTGTTACTTTGGATTTAGGCCCATATCCCCCCAAGACATACAGACTCTGGGAACCCTGTATATGCCATATTAGAAATAGTGACTGATTCATACTGTTGGGACACATACTGTTCGATGCTAATGTCATCAACTCCAGCCACCTGTCTGTTGTCTTCTATAATGTAAATGAGTCTAGTCTGGCTTGCCACAGCTTCTAAGAGTCTTTCACTTATTGTTGTTTGTGCTAATTAACCCTGCAATTGTATGAAAGAGTTCTGTGCTGAAATGTATAATAATGTGTAGTGTAGTTACGGAGTCACATCGGCTGCTTTAAGGGATTGGTAATTAGCTTATGTTAATTAGGTTTCTGGTTAAAGGTGTATTGTTAGAGTAAACCTCCTCCTCTTTAACTGTATATAAGACTTGTATTCTGGTTCTAATAAAGAGTCCATGTTCAGCAACTAAACAAGTATCGTCTTGTTTTGTGCTTGTGAGCGGTTGGAATATCTGATATCTATATTCAGACTGGGAGGAAGTGGTATATGATGAAAGCACTCAAGCGGAGTGTGGGACATTTCTTTACAAGTATTGAACATGTCACCATTTTTATAGGGTAGATATATTTCTAAAGGTGTTATTGACATTACATTTTCACCACATGTTGGTAACAACCCATGCAATCCATACATACAAAGAAACCAAAACTTATAATTTCAGAAATGAAATTAATAATGTATGAATAAATAATAAATGTGTAATAAAATGGAATGACACAGGGAAAAGGTATTGAACACGCTAACTGAAATGTATTTAATTCTTTTTTGTTGGTAATGACAGCTTCAAGACGCCTCCTGTATGGAGAAACTAGTTGCATGCATTGCTCAGGTGTGATTTTGACCCATTTTCCACACAAACAGTCTTCAAATCTTGAAGTTTCCGTGGGCCTCTTTTATGAACTCTGATCTTTAGTTCTTTCCATAGATTTTATATTGGATTCAAGTCAGGTGTTTCGCTGGGCCATTCTAGTAGCTTTATTTTCTTTCTTTGAAACCAACTGAGAGTTTCCTTGGTTTTGTGTTTGGGATACAATTTCTTGCTGAAATGTCCACCCACGCTTCATCACCATCATCCTGGTAGATGGCTGCAGATTTTTACCAAGAACGTCTTGGTACATTTTCCCATTCATCCTTCTTTCAAAGATGAAGTTTGTCAGTACCGTATGCTGAAACAAAGCCCCACACCATGATGTTCCCACCTCCAAACTTCACTGTTGGTATAGGGGTGTTTTTGAGGTGATGTGCAGTGCCATTTGACCTCCAAACATCCAAAAAGTTCAATTTTGGTCCCATCTGACCAGACTATATTCTCCCAGTATTTCACAGGCTTGTCTAAATGTTGTGCAGCAAACTTTAAACAAGCTTCAACATGCTTTTTCTTCAGCAATGGAGTCTTGCTTGGTGAGCGTGCATACAGGCCATGGAGGTTGAGTGAATTACTTATTGTTTTCCTTGAAACAAGTGTACCTGCTAATTTCAGGTCTTTAATCTCCACAAGTGGTCCTTGGCTCTTGGACAATTCTTCTGATAATTCTTTTTACTCCTCTGTCAGAAATCTTGCGAGGAGCACCTGGCCGTGGCTGGTTTATGGTGATATGATGTTCTTTCTACTTCCAGATTATGGCCCCAACAGTAGAGATACAAAAAACACAGTCACTTCCAGCACTAATAGGTCTTCCATGGTGTGGAGTAACAGATGTCAGATAAAATGGTGGTGTGACAGGTATATATGGTATCTCAAAACTAGGTGGATGCTGCCTACCTCAGATTAGCTGTACCCCGTGTTCTGTGCATATCCATACACTGTGTTTATGGCCTTTTGTTAGGTGCATTTTGTGAGTACCCACTTTTATACAAAAATTTCTTATTATTAAATTATCTCTGGCAATGCACTAGGTGTGCGCGCCTTCCATTTCCGTTTTTCTTGTATGGCCCCAACAGTGCTCACTGGAACATTCAGAAGCTTAGAAATCCTTCTGTAACCAATGCCATCAGATGTTTTGCAACATCTCGAGAGAGCTGTTTGTTTTTACCCATCATGAGATGTTCCTTGTGTGACACCTTGAAAATGAGACACCATTTTATAGGCCATCAGTTAAGACTGAACCAGCTGAAATTAATTTGGACTGTCAAGGGGCAGGACTTCTTTCTAATTACTAATAGATTTCAGCTGGTGTCTTGGCTTTCCATGCCTTTTTGCACCTCCCTTTCTTTATGTGTTCAATATTTTTTCACTCTGTCATTCCATTTTATTACACATAACTTAATTTCTGAACTTATTTTATTTTGTTTCTTTGTATGGATTGCATGGGTTGTTACCAACGTGGTGAAAATTTCATGCCAATGGCAATACATTTACCTAGAAAAATGGTGACGTGTTCAATACTTATTTTACCCACTGTATTTTGTCTTTCTGTAAAGGCTAGTAGAGCCTCTGTACAGAACTATGCAGGAACTATGGAATATATGAATTCCCATCAATAAGGGTAGGAGACACCAAAACTGTGGGGTGAAGATAACAATCATATTGAACATTTCATGCAAGAGAAATTAAACTGCATGTTCATGAGCACTGAGACTGAAAAAAACACTAATAATGTTGTCAGTACTTAATGAAAGCTATGTAGCAGATGTTACATGAATGGCAAAGGCAATTTTCCAAAGAAAAAAAAGTTGAATATAACCATGGGGCATCCATTCATTTCCAGCCTTATCAATTCATTAAGGGTACAGCGCTCAGTGTTCCCTGCATATGCCTTATTTTCATCTTCCCACAAGAAACAGTTTTGTTGATTCAGTGAACCCTCAGATTGGAAAAGCTCTAACAGTGTTGTCAATCACACTTAAAGCAGTATTAAACCCAGAGCAAACATTATTATTATATCTCAGCTTACCAATTCTTAGACGCGGTGGACGCATTAATTTTCTTTTTTAGGCTTCCTTTCCTTTATTTTCACCTTGTGATCTGACCAGTAAGTCTGTTCTTTTTCAATAGAAAAAGCTCTTCTGAAGATGTAGCAGTTAAAACGTTGAGACAAACCATTTACTAGCGACTGATCCATTTTTATTCATGTCAAACCTTTATCCCAAAAAGAAAAAACTGTTACTGTAACTGCTTATAAAGTGTGAGCTGGAGTTCAGCCTCTATTTGTTAGTGTATATAAATCTGATCCAACATCCAACATCCAACACTCCCCTCCCACCAGATTGACAATGCTGCTGTCCATAGCTGCTCATGTGTTCATTCATCCAGAGTAGGGCACTCTAAAGCCTCAAATTTTCCACAGACAAAACCTCAGACTTTTGTCCGAAGGCGTGTTCTTGGATTTTGTCTTGCATACAAACTTCAAGGAATTGTCAGCTAACAAACGAGAATGTAGTGATGTACTACGTGGTTTTTCAGCTCTTTAGCGCCACCCTTTGGGCTCCTTCTGCTAATTTTGTGTTAGTAGAAGTTTGGTGAGTGTTGATTCGCGCTTTTCATTTCACGCTTTTCATTTCGTGCTTTTCAGTTCGTTTCTGAGCGGTCGTTCGTCGACCAGACATGTTGCAGAATCAGAGGAGATAATGTGTTATTTATTATTGGCCTTGGAGTTATTGCTTTGACCCAAGTACAGTCCTGGAACAGGAGGAGGAGGATTTCTTGGACCAAAAATTGGTTGCTTTATTAATCGTGACCAATTATGTGATATGCCTTTGCTGCGGGAGCTTCAGGAGAATAATCCGGATGATTTTCAGAATTATCTCTGGATGACGGACCCCTGCTTTCACCAACTCTTGCCATTGCTGACCCCCTATATTAAGAAGCAGGACACATGCATGAGGCTTTTATTTCATTTTTTGGTTGAAAATAATGATTTGATTTGTGATATTTTCTATATTTTTGAATGCATAGAATGCACTTTTTGGTTAAGTTCTATTGGCAGATAGCATGTGTAATTTTATTTGTTTTCTTTTTTTAATGCACAGTAAAAAAAATTGTGGAGAATAATACTTAGCTATGTGTTTTACTTCAAATGACAGTTTGGGAGTAGGCAGTTACATTTAAAAATATACAATGTAAAATTAACAAGGGACACCAACATAGTTGTATCTTTGATCTTAAAAACTACGCGATAATGGTGTTGTGTTAACTTTCCAGAAAAAAAAAAGCACAATAATATTATTCTTGATATCACTAGAAAAAAAAAGACTTTGAAAATTTGTTTGCAATAACTCCATCAGTATCACCAGCAAAGTGGCTTCATTATGATCCCATTAAAGAAGAAGAGAATTGTGCGCTGCATTTCTAGATTTCATAATTTGCCACGTCACGAATGTTAATTCTCCACTAAGAACGCTAGTTTACAGGAGCAACCGCTTCTGGCTCCTCCTTGCTTCCGAGCATGCATGTTTGGACTTTGGACTTCTGTCCGACGGACTTGTGTACACACGCTCGGAAAATCCGACAACGGACATTTGTCCGCAGGAAAATTTTAAAGCCTGCCATCCAACATTTGTCCACGGAAAATCCAACAACAATTGTCAGATGGAGCGTACAATCGGTCGGATTTTCCACCAATAGCCTGTCATCACACATTTCCCGTCAGAAAATCCGATCGTGTGTATGCGGCTTTATACATGAGTAGGGTGGTCCCAATGTTCGAATTGAACATAAGTTCGACTTGTGGTGCTCGTTTGTTCGCAGACGAACCGAACATATGGGGCATTCGTGGCAAATTAGAGCGTCGCGAAGCACCCCATAATGCACTGCGGGATCGCAGTGCATTGATGGCTACTGATTGGCCAAAGCATGCACCTAACCTGCATGCTTTGGCCAATCACAGAGCAATCTGCTGTGAGAACCATGATTGGCCAAAGGCAGGGTGCTAATCAAGGCTCAGGGGGCTAAGTCCATGCCCCACACTATATAAGGCTGCTTACACCGTGGCCCTATGTAGTGTGATACGTGGAGGCGATTGAGAGAACTTGAACCGAAACTAGCGATTCTCTCCTTCTCCTCTTCCCGGAGTCCGCATGCACAACCGCGTGCGCACTGTGCATGTGCGAGCCGCGCTGCGCCTCTTGAATGGTCCAGCAGTCTTCTGGGACCTGAAGAGGAGAGGAGAACTTCCGCTTGGATCGTCTAGGCGATCCAAGCAAAAGTGGGAGCAGGTACTTGTCAAAACGAGCTACCCGCTCCCCTCCCTAAAAAAAAAAAAAAAATGACATGCCAAATGTGACAGGGAAGGGGGGGGAGTGCTTAAAGCATAACTTCCCCTTTTGGGTGGAGCTCTGCTTTAAGTTGTAAGACACTGTATGCTGGCATGCGTTGTTTGTATAGGTCTGTAGCTTTGAGAAGCAGCCAACCTGTCCAGTTTCTAATATACAGGTCACATTCTCTTTGCTTATGTGTACCAGTTCCTCCATCTCCGCTACCTGGTCTATTCTCCTGGAACTAGTCTGTATCTCTATCAGGTGGTGGACTTGAGTCCATAAGGGCAGAATCCGTGAACAAGACCATCGGATGTGTAGAAGGGTGTCCTTTTCTTGCAGACATCACCAGCATATATTTGGAATGACCGTGTAGATTTTCATGTAACCACGTTAGTGTGTGGTACCATCTACTGCAGAATTTATTATTAGTTTCCTGTATATTTTATATACCGTATTTACATTGAAGGAGCCTTTTAGAAGGATTGGAGGGGGGGGGGCATAATTTGGGGCCCACCTACTTGAGATTGTGGCCACCTCACCTCATATCTTTAAAATAACATTTAATTGTTGTTTACCATGGTTTAGCAGGAGAAGGTTACTGACCCTTAAATGCATACCACAAGTCATTACCAAAACCAGTGTGAAGACTGTGATAAAATACACTAAAAATGAAATTAAGTGTTCAAAAAGCTCCAATCCATTAAAATAACTATGCCAATGTGAGATAATAAGGCACATACGTGGATATAATAAATTAATATTGAGTGGAATATAAAACCGGGACAGCCGTCCACCAAAAAGTTGTAGAAAAATATGTTATAATTGATTAGTGAATATATATTAGAAAAATACCATAAACTTAATATAAATGCGGATAAAAATAAAATAAGTTAAATAGACAACCACTCTGATGCTAGTACTAGGTTCAATTAAGGAGAGAGTTTATAAAGGAAGATAATTCCAGTGAAAGTTTAAAAGTAGTCCCAGTAGTTTAGTTTCCTAATTACTTAATTGAAGTATTCACTTGTCAATGCTGAACGATTGTACCATCCAGCTTCAGCCTTATAAAAGTTGGTCATCTGGTTCTCAACACCGATGATTATATGTAAGACAAACAAGGAAAAACTTCATTGCGCAATGAACTAGATATAGGACACTAGCAAACCACTCAGAGGTACACTCACGTGCGCCCCATTGTGAGAAAACATATGGATATGCAAGTTGCAGTCAGCCGCTGTGGACGAGAAAAGGATCGCTGCAGTTCAAAGCCAAATGACAGACCAAATGACAGACTGCAGAGAGCGTCCTAGGCTCCTCTTACAACAGGGCGCACGTGAGTGTATCTCTGAGTGGTTTGCTGGTGTCCTATATCTAGTTCATTGCGCAATGAAGTTTTTCCTTGTTTGTCTTACATATAATCATCGGTGTTGAGAACCAGATGACCAACTTTTAAAAGGCTGAAGCTGGATGGTACAATCGTTCAGGAATGACAAGTGAATACTTCAATTAAGAAATTAGGAAACTAAACTACTGGGACTAATTTTAAACTTTCACTGGAATTATCTTCCTTTATAAACTCTCTCCTTAATTGAACCTAGTACTAGCATCAGAGTGGTTGTCTATTTAACTTATTTTATTTTTATCCGCATTTATATTAAGTTTATGGTATTTTTCTAATATATATTTACTAATCAATTATAACATATTTTTCTACAACTTTTTGGTGTACGGCTGTCCCGGTTTTATATTCCACTCAATATTAATTTATTATATCCACGTATGTGCCTTATTATCTCACATTGGCATAGTTATTTTAATGGATTGGAGCTTTTTGAACACTTAATTTCATTTTTAGTGTATTTTATCACAGTCTTCACACTGGTTTTGGTAATGACTTGTGGTATGCACAAATCTGCACAATAATTTTAAGTTGACTGATCATTTAGTAAAGCGCTTCAATTTTTTTGATTGATTGTTGATTTATGTTTAAGGGATTCTGAATATCTCATATTGATAGCAGCTCTACTTATATTTGATTAGTTCATTTGGATTGTGAGTTTTTTTGTTTTTTTTTTATCATAATATCCATCACAGCGCTTGGTTTTTTACATTCACTAAATTACTCATTGAACTTGTCCTTGCATCCGGAATCCCTTATGTTATTTTGGAAAGGTGCGGGAGGCCTCCTGTGGTACCAGCAGGGCTTTTTTTCAGGGGGAACTTGGTGGAACTCTGGCTCAGACCCTTTGGTGTCTGCTCACCACAATCACTTGTAAACACAGAAGTCTGGTTTCTGTGTTTACAAGTGACAGCTCTGCACTCTGTATGTAATGCAATCCTGGTATTTAATGCCCCTTTAGGACCCTCCTACTGTTTTCGTGAAATTTGACTGAACACACCCACTATTTGATGTGATTTGGAGGGTGTGTGTAGGGTTTTGTGGGGCCGTGGCTAAGTTCCAGCAGCTATTGTTTGAGAAAAAAAAGCCCTGGGTACCAGTTATATTTTTCATTTATCCAGGTTATTTCAGGTTTGGCCCCTGCCTTCTATATTAGTCATTCATCTAGTGGGTAATGATTTAGGTAAAATTAGGATGATATATTTGTTGTTCATGATTAAACGGGATCTCCACCATTTTACAATGACTTCCCCAGGTACGACTATTGTGTTTTCGGAAATCATTCCACATCTTTCTTCGCTGTCCTCGCCTCAGAGGAGGGTTATTGAAAAGATGAGGAAGTGAACTAATAGGGCTATGGAAAAATACATGCCCATTACTGGTTATCATATAGATGCGTGGATCTGGAGGGTGGAATCCGGGGGCTTTACAGGCAAGATGGGGTGCGCCTCTCAGATGTAGGTGTCGACATAAACCCTCAAGGTTTTCCATCTTAATGCATTCTATGCATTAAGGTAAAAAACCTCCTATTATGCAGCAGCCCCCCTGAGCCCCCCTTTACTTACCTGAGCCCCATATTTCCCACTACGAGAGCGAGCACACCAGCTCGGGCTGGTGCCATGTGTCCTGATTGGATAGATTGATAGCAGCACAGCCATTGGCTCCCGTTGCTGTCAATCAAATCCATTGACGCAGGCGCCGGGGGGGGCGGGGCCGAGTCCTGCTGTCTATGTCAATATACGCAGCAGCAGGACTCTGGAGCACGCCCGCACGGGTGTCCTGAAGGTGAGCTCTTCTCTGACGAGGCACTCGAGAAGAGGAGGAGCCACCAGTGCTGCTGAGGGACCCCAGAAGAGGAGGATTTGTGCAATCTGTGCAAAACCAATTGCACAGAGGAGGTAAGTATGATATTTTGTTATTTTAAAAAAAACAAAACATGAGGTTTTAGTAACCCTTTAACGGGGGCACAGACAGCTATAAAAACTGACAGGTGTTCTAATCCATTTTCCCTCTATCCAAGACTAAAAAAAAGGTTTTGCCTTAGTTATACTTTAACTTCTACCTTAAAGTAGAAGCAACTAAGAAACTTTTTTTTTTTTTTTTTTTTTTTGGTTAGAGTAATTATTTAACCCCTGTCAGTTTTTTTTTTCTTTTTTTGCTATCTGTGTCCAATTGAGAAGATTTCCCTTTACTTTGTGTCCAATAGCCAAAGCAGGAATAGAGAGGAAATGCTCTAAATCGAGGAAAGTTCCTAGTTTTTGCAGGAACAAGTGTCCCCATTGGAAGATTTCCTCTCTATTCCTATTCTGGTGACAACTCAGAATTTGGGATTTTCTTTTACTCTCAGTGATACCTCTGATCAGGACGAATAGAGAGGGCGAATCTCCCTAATGGGGACACAGACAGCAATAAAAACCTAATAGGTGTTCTAATCCTTATCCATGATATCAAAAACTAAAAAGTTTTGCCTTGAATCTAGCCATACACTAGTAGAATCTTGTTCAGAATTTTTCATTTTAAGAATATTCATTCAATTTTCCAATCGGGATTGCAACCGATATTCAGTTTTTACCACAGTGACAAGATAATTTGAAGAAGCAGGATGGAAAACTTATTCCAAACAAATTAGCGAATGTGTTTTTTCATTCAAGAAATGACATTTATTTTAAAAAAAAAGTGAATGATAAAAGAAAATTAAATTTTGAAAGCGTTTTAATTTGAACAACATTTATGAAGTCATCATATGATTGTGCTTATGAATATTTGTTGGAAAATGTACTATATCATCAGCTTTAGTTGTACTTTAATGAACAGGCTAATTGACTCTGATAATTATTTTAACAATCTTTACTGTTTGCCACTTATCACAGGAGAACAAAATATGACAAATGAGAAACAGCAACCACAATCTATGAAGGAGCAATTTTAAAAGAATTGCGTACAAAGTAATCTCATATATATATATATATATATATATATATATATATATATATATATATATATATATACATCTGTGGCTTTCTGAGACTGCAGACATGTTTTGGACCAGCTACTTTCATTGATAGTAAAGTAGCGCCACCTAGAGGCAAGATCTGTTTTTTAGAAACCTGAACACTTGAAAATGTTTAACAGTCTATACAGGGGTGATCTGTATGGGCTCATTTAAAACACTTACAACTTCAAACAAATGCAGGGGAATTAAAGAGAAATGACAGATTATTTCCAAGGAGTATTAGCAAAAGTGTGCTAAATAAGAAAGGACGTGTCACTGCAATGGCAGGAAGCACAGAAGTGTTCACTGGTCCCGTGGTGGCGAGGGCTGAGGCAGGCACTGGTGCAGCAATGAGTAAACTGGTTGCAAATGGGAGATGTGGTGGGTTGATGGGCAGGTGTGGTGCCGGGACCAGATGCAGTGGTGGGAACTCAGGTTGGTTGGTGTGAAGGTGCAGTGGTGGGGTGGTTTGAGGCATGGTGGTGAGAAGGGGAATGCGACTAAAATGGTAACAGGAGGGTTGGGGGAAAGCGGGTAAAGTAGGGGGCTGTGATGAGTGGTGCCTCCATGAGGAGCTGTCGGCTGGAATTTTAGATTGCAATCCTCCCTGCCAACTTCAGAGGTTGTGTGGGGAACTTGGTGCAGTGACCTGCCAGGCTGGAAATGACAGTGTCTGTGTAAGCCAGTGGTCATCAACCCTGTCCTCAGGACCCACTAACGGGCCAGATTTTAAGTATTACCTTGGGGGAGATGCAGATTAGAATATTGCAATCACTGAGCAGCAAATGATATCACCTGTGATGTAGATTCAGTTATCTTGCAAACCTGGCCTGTTAGTGGGTTCTGAGTTGATGCAGGAGTTGAGAACCACTGATGTAAGCCATAGCAGAAGCAGGGTGGATAGGGAGGTGGTATGGGGCTAGAAATTAGAAGACTATTTCCCATTGCCACACAGACTTGCCTCCTGCATGGATCTCTCTTGATGTGCTTCCCAATGGGTATGGCTGCTGTAAATAGCGCTGGTCTACATTTAAATGTCAATGCTACCACTTATGTGTAGCAGTGACACAATGTCTTTTTAATATGGAGCACCAACATGCAAAGCACGTGCGTTGTGGTGCAGTACAGTGTGAGCCTATTGGCACCTATGGCCCTTTTTTATTGAAGTACAATTATAAATCAATGGCACTGGTGCACTACTCAGTGATGTATAGGTTTGAAGGGGGCCTATCAACTAACTATATTTTCTAACAACTCAATCCTAATGACCCTGGCATGGTGGTTGTGGGTAGGGTTGCCACCTCATCCCTTTAAACCCAAACACATATTAATTACACAGGTTCTGTGGCTGATTAACTACTTCCCGCCCAGCCTATAAAATGACGGCCCGGAAGTG
Source organism: Lithobates clamitans (assembly GCA_037952925.1). NCBI lineage: Eukaryota > Metazoa > Chordata > Amphibia > Anura > Ranidae > Lithobates > Lithobates clamitans. Next base: position 711,456 of record JBBGZY010000879.1, read on the forward strand.
GTTTAGTTATCCTGACTGGGCAACATATGATATCCAGCAGGATAAGCCACGATCGCGCGCCCGTGGGGGCGCCCAGTGCGGCGATCGTCGGTGTGGTGTGTCAGTCTGACACACCGCATCACTGATCTCGGTAAAGACAGAGGCAGAGGCTCTTTACCACGCAATCAGCCAATCACAGCTGATCACGATGTAAACAGGAAGAGCCGTTTATCAGCTTTTCCTCACTCGCGTCTGACAGACACGAGTAGAGGAGAGCCGATCGGCAGCTCTCCTGACAGGGGCGGGGTCTGTGCTGATTGTTTACCAGCGCAGCCCCCCCGCGGATGCCCGCCCAGGACCACCAGGGATGCCGCCAGGATCACCAGGTTTACCCACAAAGGAACCCCAACAGGTATTCCACCCTAGACCACCAGGGATATGACATCAGTGGCCAGGCAGCTGCCAATCAGTACAAGAGAGAGAAGGACGGCGCCCTTTAAATGCAGCGTGTTTGACAAAAGATTTATTACACATGGATAAAAAACACTCACACTTGAGTAGATAAAATCCAGCATATAGAACAGTAAAATGGGTTTATCCGCATGTTCCCGGGAGATGTGGGTTTCACGGGCCGGTGGAGGGGATCCTGTGTCCTGGGTCTTAGTAGCTCTCCAGTGGTACTGTGGGTACTTAGGGCCTCCGGGCAGCTTGGACGCAGGCGGTGGATGCTCCGTGTTGACAACCCCCCTGCTTTTTTAGTTATATGTACCTAGCTACATCCAGAGTGCGCCATGTTAACCCTTTGATTGTTTAGCTGCCAATCAGTGCCCATTAATAATGCCTGCCAGTACCATCAGTGATGTATATCAGTGCCAGCCATCAGTGCCACCAATCAGTGCCCATCAGTGCCACCTATCAGTGCCCATCAGTGCTGCCCATAAGTACCCATCGGTGCAGCCTTTCAGTGACACCTGTCAGTGCCCACCAGTGCCACCTATGAGTGGCCATCAGTGCCGCCTATTAATGCTCATCGCTGCTGCATATCAGTGCCACCCATTAGTGCCCATCGTCAGTGCCACCTCATCAGTGCCATCTCATTGGTGCCACCTTATCGGTGCCGCCTTATCAGTGCCCGTCAGTGCAGCTTATCAGTGCCCATCAGTGAAGAAGAAAACTTAGACTTTTTTACAAAATTTTATAACAGAAACAAAGAATTTTTTCTTTTCAAAATGTTTGGCCTTTTTTATTTGTTTAGCAAAAAATAAAACTACAGAGGTGATCAAATACCACCAAAAGAAAGCTCTATTTGTGGGAAAAAAATGATAAAAATGTTGTTTGGGTACAGTGTAGCATTACCGCGCAATTGTCATTTAAACAATGACAGCGCCTGAAAATTGGCTTGGGCAGGAAGGGAGGTAAGTGCCTGGTATTGAAGTGGTTAAGGTGGTAATTAAACTCACTTAGTGCCTTGCCTGCATTCAATTAGCCTCAGAACCTGTTTAAGTAATATGTGTTTGGTTTTAAAGGGATGAGGTGGCAACTCTAGTTGGGGAGGGGGGGTGCAGAGGGTGACGTATCAGAATCTGGAAGACCCAGATCACCCCCCCCCCAAGGGAATGAGTATGGCATACATAGTACCCCTACTCGTGCACCAAAAAAAAGGGTTAGAGTAAATAAAAATAAAAACCTGGAGGCAGTTTTTGATATGTCCATTATTTAAAAAAAGAAGAAAAGAGTCCCCGAAGTAAATCCAGCATCAATGATGATGAACGTTGCCTGTCAACCGACCTAAAAAAAAAAACAGTCCGCACCCAACACTTGGCTCCCGCCGACTGACAGCTCTGCTTCCCTCTCACCGCTAAATAAACTAAGGGGCGTGGGTCACCCAATGATGTCACTGGGTGACCTGCCCCCTTGTGACGTCATCGACCCAGCATGCCCCGGTCAACGATGTCATAAAAAAATTCTATTCACATATACATTGCCATCATGTCATTTTAATACAATTCTAAGGCTCCTTGTGGTCCTAACCATTTGGAATAATTCTCCTCAGCATCCTGGGACACAGCAATCCTCAGAACTTCGTGGGGCTTTCTAAATTGAGAGATTTAAAAAGACGGCCAATTTGTTGATTTCCTTTTGCTGATTTTCTGGTAATGCCAGCATGAATTTAGTTAGATTCTTATTTCCTCCATCTGCTCTATAGCACCATGATCTTGCACATATTTTCCTGAAATGTTTCTAGTAGAATACATCGAAGTGACAAGTTTATTATAGATTTTCCTTTTTTTTTTTTTTAGACAAGTATTGCATTGACGCAAGCTGTACTGTCATAATTCCTTTGAATGTTCTAGGATCAAATGTTCAAGAATTAAATAGGCAATGACTTCCATCAATAAACAAAAGTCCTTATAATGACAAATGTTTTCTATGCTGTGTACCTGTAGACATTCAAGGACCCTGTAGTAGTCAAGTGATGTTCTGTAGAGACGAGGGATTCGTCAGCCCATCTCCCCCAGCACCACGCTCCAGCTAACTACATAAATAACAAAATCACTAAGAATGCGGGCATTAATCAAACGCCAGAGTGAAATTCTGACTACTCACAGGAATCTGCATAATTAAACATTGACGTATGCCGGGTGGTCCTCATTACCCCAATCATTGCATGACAACCTGAGACATGGCACTTCCAGGCACCTGAGAGCACTTAGGACTCTCTCTATCACAGCGTCTTGCAATGATGGTAGAGCTGGTCATGATGATTCTGATTTTTACAGGTGCGAGTAAACATGAATGTTGTGTCCTTACATCAAGGTATAACCTGAACACATCACCTGTTTGTATTGTCTCAGAATAAAAAATACAATGTATACAAAATCAGAGAAATAACTTAATTGCTCGTGCACACAGGGCATTAAAAAAAAATGAGCTGCAAAGCAATTACCGACGCCAGGAAAAAGCATCTGTAAAAACGTACTTTTAGAAACGTTTTGCATTGGCGTTAATGAGCATTTAGCCGTGTTTAGCAACGCTACCGTTTAGCAGCGTTTCTCTCCCCTCTTCTATTTCCCATTTTCAAATCCAATTACTACAGCTTAAAAAACGCTTGACACTGCCTAATGCTGTATACAGCGTAAACACGTGTTTAGCTACGTCTGGCGTTTTTAACCACTTGCCGACCACTGCACGCCGATATACGTAGGCACAATGGCAGCTGTGGGCAAATGCTTGACACCGCCTAATGCTGTTTAGAGCGTTAACACGCGATTAACTACGTCTGGCGTTTTTAAACAACTTGCCGACCGCGTAGGCACAATGGCAGCGGTGGGCAAATGGGCGTACCTGTATGTCCCCTTTAATTGGCGGGGCTAGCGGGCGCCCGCAATGTGTCCACCATAATGAAGCAGTCACGATAAAAATCGCAGATCGCCACATTTACTAATAAAGAAAAAATTAATAATATAAATACCATAAAACTATCCCCTATTTTGTAGACGCTTTAACTTTTGAGCAAACCAATCAATATACGCTTATGGCGATTTTTTTTTTTTACCAAAAATATGTAGAAGAATACATATCGGCCTAAACTGAGGAAAAAATTAGGTTTTTTTTATATATTTTTGGGGGATTTTTATTATAGCAAAAAGTAAAAAATATTGCTTTTTTTTCAAAATTGTCGCTCTTTTTTTGTTTATAGCGCAAAAAATAAAAACCGCAGAGGTGATCAAATACCACCAATAGAAAGCTGTATTTGTGGGAAAAAAAGGACGTCAATTTTGTTTGGGTGTAATTTTGCACGGCCGAGCAATGGTCAGTTAAAGCGACGCAGTGCTGAATCGCAATAAGTGCTCTGGTCAGGAAGGGAGTAAAATCTGTTAACCGCTTGCTGACCGCCTCACGACGATATACGTCAGCAGAAGGGCACGTACAGGCAGAATCACGTACCTGTACGTTGCCCTTTAAGAGGCGGCCAGCAGGCGTGCGCATGCCGCCGGCGGCGCGCGCGCCCGCGACAACCTCCGTGAGTCGGGTCGCGGGTCCCGCGGACTCGATCGCTGCAGGGATACCGGCGATCGCCTCACGGGGAGGAAGAACGGGGAGATGCCGATGTAAACAGCTGTTCTGCTCAGTGTCACCATGCAACTCTATTTGCTCCTAGAGTTTCCTGTTTGTTTTTACGTGACTATTTGTTACCAATTGTCTAATGTGTCTTTGGCGTATCTGTCACTAATATCTGTGTTCTTCAAGGCACACCGGTCGGCTCGATTTGTACCCCCCTCTGTTCAGTGATCCCGGTGCCTCAGTGCTGAAAGGGATTTTTCTTTGCCTGTTGGCCAGTTGTGTCTGGTAACAGCAGTTCCTCGAGCTGGATACACATTATGCAATTCTGGAGAAGAGTTGTGCAGGAAGATTGTATGGGGTGTTACCAGCATAGGGGTCCTTCCTGTCCTAGACTCCTTGTGTACCTTAACTAGTTGTCCGTGTCCTGCATGCCAGGAAGACCAGCGCCCCAGTGTTGCACTATTCCCCTGTCATTCATGTGAAGTCCTGTTGTATGGGTGAAGGATAACATTGTCTGATTACCGAACTGATAAAGGAGGGAAAAGGTGTGCAGCCTCTATAAAGAATCAAGTTTACCTGTTGGCAGGTGGTTTTCAATCCGGATATTCAGACTATTTCCCATATTTAGGATAAAGAGAGGTTTAATGGAGACTGCCTTTGGAGCTGGAGGCAGGTCACTGGGTACCTTAAACCCTATGGAGCTGGAGATAATCAGGAACACATTGGGAGGTCTTGTGCTACATATCAAGGAAGGAGTTAGGAAATCCAACTTGCTCTGTCCAGCATCCAGGACCTCGGAGAAGTGACTGACTCTTTCTCAGTGGGACAATTTCCAATTTGCAAAAACAGGCAGGTGGATGTAGTATTTGAGTTGATTATGAGTCGTATGGATTGGTGGATGACTCAGTTCCAGGGTTGTCAAAATCTAACTTGTACTATTCTCATCCCTAATGGCAGGGACAGAACATTGTGCATATATCACGGTCAATTTGGTACTATCCTATCAGACTCTACTGTGTTACACTCTGGAGTCCTTCTTGTTCTGATGATCTGAGTCTGGACAGCCTTAGATGACTGGTACTGATGGGTGCTGGAGAAAGGAAGCAGTAGTGTCCCAACTGGTCCTAAACAAAGTTAAAAATACTTGAGACCTGAGACCAGGGTACTGGTGCTGGTATCACATGTCTAATGATGCACTGCTTTCAACATCAGCTTAAATTGTACTCAGCAGGGTACACTACCTTGGGGAGTCTATTGTACGTCTCCTCTTACCCTTGGCATGGATATAGATGGAACATGATTACCCCTAAAGAAAGGTTTCATAGCAAACCTGACACCCCCTTAAACCTACTGAAACTTCCGTTGTTATTCTGGGAGGAGTTGAAAGTTGGGTAGTTGGGTAGTTTGGGCAACAGGATTTAGGTTGTGCAGGGCGTGAATAGAAGGGCCCTCCTCAATAAGTTTACGATCTAAGGGGAGGATGGTGGTACAAAAATATTAGCTGCTGGGAACTATCTGATATGGAGCTGGCTGAGGTAACATTTTATGGTGGAGGTGGGGTAGGTTTCCCTGAATAAAAGAGTTTTCAGGGATCACCTAGTGGTGGACAGGGTAGGAGCTGGTTGGACATATTGGGGTGGGGAGATCCAGAGTTTCTGGAGCAGTCCTGATGTTGAGCATAGGAGGAGGTAACAAGGGAGCTGGAAATCAGGATGTTTTAGGAGGAACGGAGTGGACGATTTGGGTGATATCTCAAGATCGAAAGAGGTTAATCCAAATATCTAAAACTAAGGTTTCTTAATGGGAAAAGTTTATTCAGGTACAGTCTTAGGGCCACAGCTTTAGTAAACTCCACCCTGTTGCTGTCCTGATGTGGGTATCTATTAAGAGACTGATGTAGAGTATTGTGCGCATTTAAAAGAGGACCCTAGAACTATATTTTTATTTTTCTTGTTTTGGGAAAAAGCCTCTAAAAAATTTGAGCAATAAAGTGCAGTCGGGTTTGACTAAATTCTAAAAGTTTTTGCCAAACATTGTTTTATTCTCTCCTTTTTATTATTTTTTTGTATCCGACTTGTAAATTTTTTGTGACAGTGATCCTGTTCACCTGTTGATCACTAATATGGGAGAGGAGTTATCTATTTTTATTTTTTTTGTTCCTCTTTATTATTATTTTTTTTTGCTAAGTTGCTGCTGCAACAGCTGCAATGTATTATTTTTCAAGGCACAATATAATAATTTTTCAGGACAGTTATATATTGTTTGTTTGTTTTTATGAATGCAGATTCAATGCTCTTTGACATAAAGTGAAATGTGTATGATAAACGGTCTGGGTTGAAGCAGCATTAAACCTGTATGTTTTTTAATTTTTTTTGCTTATTTTATTTTTTTTCACTTCTTTGTCTTTCCTACTTTCTTTGTTTCATATTCTTATCTTTAATTACTTCAAGTGATGGTACCAGTCGATTAGCTAATAATGTTCTTCTATATCTTTAAAGGTAAATGTATTCATCTTCTGGAACTTTTGTTTGAATATAAGAGATGAGCTGTGAATTGTAATGCCTCGTACACACGATCGGATTGTTGGCCAACAAAACCATGGAATTTTGTCTGAAGGGCATTGGCTCAAACTTGTCTTGCATACACATGGTCACATAAATGTTGGCCAACAATTACGAACGTAGTGACATACTATACGTACTACATGGTTTTTCAGCTCTTTAGCGCCACCCTTTGGGCTCCTTCTGCTAATTTTGTGTTAGTAGAAGTTTGGTGAGTGTTGATTTGCTCTTTTCTTTTGTGTTTTTCATTTAGTGCTTTTCAGTTCTCGCTTTCCATTTCGTGCTTTTCAGTTCGTTTCTGAATGGGCGTTCGTCAACCAGACATGTTGCAGAATCAGAGGAGATAACGTGTTATTTATTATTGGTCTTAGAGTTATTGCTTTGACATTATTTTTTTGGTTGAATAATGATTTGACTTGGTATATTTTCTATATTTTTGGATGTATAGAATGCACTTTTTGGTTAAGTTCTATTATTATTATACGCGATTTATATAGCGCCAACAGTTTACGCAGCACTTTACAATGTATAGGGGGGACAACACAATTACAGTACAGTTCAATACAAAAGGTACAGGAGGGCCCTGCTCGTAGAGCTTACATTCTAAAGGGATGGGGTGGTGGTACAAAAGGTAATAGCTGCAGAGAATGATTTGATGGGGGTGGCTCGGGGACATTTTATATGTGGGTGTGGGAAAGGCTTCCCTGAATAAATGAGTTTTCAGGGATCTCCTAAAGGTGGACAGGGTAGGGGCTGATCGGTCATACTGGGGCAGGGAGTTCCAGAGGATGGGAGAGGCTCTGGAGAAGTCCTGAAGGCGAGCATGGGAGGAGGTAACAAGGGAGCTAGAGAGCAGGAGGTCCTGGGAGGAGCAGAGGGGCGATATCTGCAGATATATAAGATATATAAGATAAGTTCTGTTGGCAGATAGCATGTCTATTTTGTTCTTTTTAATGCACAATAAAAAAATTGTGTAGAATAATCATTGACTATGTGTTTTACTTCAAATGACAGTTTGGGAGTAGACAGTTACATTTTAAAAAAATACAATGTAAAATTGACAAGGGACACCAACGTAGTTGTATCTTTGAACTTAAAAACTAGGGGATAATGGTGTTGTGGTAACTTGCACAAAAAACAAAACAAAAAACATAATAATACTATTCTTGATATCACTAGAAAAAAAAGCCTTTGAAAATTAGTTTGCAATAACTCCATCAGTATCACCAGCAAAGCAGCTTCATTATTATCCCGTTAAAGAAGAAGAGAATTGTGCGCTGCATTTGGAGATTTCATAATTTTCCATGTCACAAATGTTAATTCTCCATTACAAACGCCAGTTTACAAGACCGACCGATTCTGCTTCCGAGCATGCATGTTTGTACTTTGGATTTTTGTCCGACGGACTTGTGTACACATGATCGGAAAATCCGACAACACACATTTGTTGGCGGAAAATTGAAAAATATGCTAGCCAACATTTGTTAGCGGAAAGTCCAAAAACAATTGTCCGATGGAGCATACACACGGTCGGATTTTCCGCCAACAGCCTGACATCCGACATTTCCCGTCGGAAAGTCCAATTGTGTTTACGGGGCTTAAGGCTATACCGTTTCTGCCTGACTGTTTTTAAGAGTCCTGTCGGTCCTATATAATGGTTCCCTGAAACATACAAGTACCATATTTCACAAAGTATCCCTGGACATCCAGGTCTTATATCTCATTGTAATTCTACATCTCCCAGTCTGTTTACTGCTTTAACCTGAGCCCCTTGAGCAGGTGTGGTGTACCAAGGGACCTGGCAATAGCATGCAGTGTTGACTAACCCTACCTTTAAGGGCTCTAGTGGATACTGGCTGTGGCTCAGACTCCATACCCTGTGGGGATCCCATTTTACTCATCCACATTACATCCACAACGCTGCTCCTGTCTGGCATTCCTCCAATAACTGTACACTGACATTCTCCTTTCTTTTTTTGTATTCATGCAGGACTGTCTTGAGGCCTGCCCTACCACCACTTGAAGAAGCAACAAAAACCACCACACCATATCTTGAGACAAAGGGACAAAGACTAGACTGTCCTTAACTTTCCTTCACCATGCTGAACAGTGCCGTCTCGCGGTCCGATCCAATCTTTGCAAACATCACATAGCGTTCCCAAGTTATGGGACTAAAAGATGCCAGGATCCCACCATCGATGTTGGAGTTCCACTCTTCCAAGGCAGAGGGGCGATGAAACATTGCAGTACAGGCATTCATGATTGGGATGTGAAGACTCAAAGGCACCAGGATTTCTTTGCTGTCTCAAGTCTACCTTGATGGGTTTGCTCAAGACAAGAAGAGCAGATGCTTTAAGAGTTTTATCAGCTACGTCAGGGATCCTCAAACTATGGCCCTCCAGCTGTTGCGGAACTACACATCCCATGAGGCATTGTAAAACTCTATCATTCACAGACATGACTAGGCATGATGGTAATTGTCGTTTCTGAACATCTGGAGGGCCATAGTTTGAAGACCCCTGAGTTACGTTATATTTGGTAACATCTGCTTATTCTAACCTTTCTTTTCTGTATAAATAAATCAGATTGTTACTCTTTTTGCAAGTTATCATTCGTTACTGATTTTATTGGTTATAGCTGCAACCACATTGGTTGATTCCTATATACAGTAGACAAGGTTGTACCCAATTATTTGATGTATCATTAAGCGTCAAGTGAGGAAGGAAAAAAAATCGCAAAGTCAACTGATCCTCCTCTTGGCCAATCGGGAAGCAGGTATGAAACTTGTTTCCCGATTGGCCAAAACGTCAGGCGATCCTGTTGGACGCCTAGCGCCGGGAGGAGCAGAGAGTAGAAGCACCGAGGAAGCTGCTCCAGGAGAGGACACCAGAACGGCTTTTCCTGAGCCTGCCACACTTGAGGACAGGGGCGACGCTGCTGGAAGATGGCCGCATCAGCTCTGGACTCCATAAAGACCCGACCGTTGCTCTCACCGCCTGCATCCAAGGTAAGGACTGACCGGCAGACAGTGGGTGGGGGGGTGTTAGTGCCACGCCGTGAGGGGGGGTAGAGTCAGTTGTGCTAGTGTCGCTCCACCGGCGGCCCGTGGGGGGGGGGGTGTTTTTCCACCCCTCCCCAAAAAAAACTCCACCAGTTAACACTAGTGATGTTATTATGAAAAAAATGCAGAAACCTATATCTACCAATCATATCTCAGTGTACTGTATTCAGAATTGGATTTGTCATACTGTACTTTATATATCGTCATTGCACACTAGTGGTGGAGGGGAGGTAAAATCCTATGGTTGAGCTGGTTTTACCCCCCCCCTCCAACCACTTCCCTGTTTAGCTGCAGAGGCCAGGGGTGTAGCCACAATGCTTTGCAGGAATTATACCCCCTGTTGCTTTTGGCAGGTGTAGCGCCTGCTGAGCATGACCCCTTTGAATGAATGGGTCCGCTCTTTATGCGCCCCTCAGCTGTGTGCAATGATAGTGTGGGTTCAAAGGGTTAAAGCAGGCGAAAAAGTGGCGTGCTCTCTGAAGAGCAATCCGAATGTATAAAAGTGTTGAGAAAAAAAGAGGGTTGGGGGAGCTGATACTGAAAGCTTTGCGTAGTAATGGCTTTCTTCTGAAAATTCAAAAATCTGAAATAATTATACAGCTGTGCTCATAAGTTCATAGAATTTATGATTTCTTGGCCATTTTTCAGAGAATATGAATGATAACGCAAAAACATTTCTTTCACTCATGGTTAGTGTTTGGCTGAAGCCATTTATTATCAATCAACTGTGTTTACTCTTTTTAAATCATAATGACAACAGAAACTACCCAAATGACCCTGATCAAAAGTTTACATACCCCAGTGATTTTGGCCTGATAACATGCACACAAGTTGACACAAAGGCGTTTGAATGTCTATTAAAGATAACCATCCTCACCTGTGATCTGCTTGCTTGTAATTAGTGTGTGTGTATAAAAGGTCAATGAGTTTCTGGACTCCTGACAGACCCTTGTATCGTTCATCCAGTGCTGCACTGACATTTCTGGATTCTGAGTCATGGGGAAAGCAAAAGAATTGTCAAAGGATCTGTGGTAAAAGGTAGTTGAACTGAATAAAACCAGAAAGGGATATAAAAAGATATCCAAGGAATTGAGAATGCCAATCAGCAGTGTTCAAACTCTTATCAAGAAGTGGAAAAATCAAGGGTTTTGTTGAAACCAAACAACGGTCAGGTAGACCAACTAAAATTTCAGCCACAACTGCTAGGAAAATTATTCAGGATGAAAGAAAAGCCCACAAATAACTTCAGGTTAAAATTTATGGCAAGATGAATGCAGTATGTTATCAAAAAATACTGGAGGAACATTTGCATTCATCAGCCAAGAAGCTGTGCATGGGACGTACTTGGATATTTCAACATGACAATGATCCAAAACACAAGGTCAAGTCGACCTGTCATTGGCTACAGCAGAATAAAGTGAAGGTTCTGGAGTGGCCATCTCAGTCTCCTGACCTCAATATCATTGAGCCACTCTGGGGAGATCTCAAACGTGTAGTTCATGAAAGACAGCCCATGAATTTACAGGAACTGGAGGATTTTTGCCAAGAGGAATGGGCGGCTTTACCATCTGAGAAGATAAAGAGCTTTAGCCACAAATACCACAAAAGACTTCAAGCTGGGGTATATAAACTTTTGATCAGGGTCATTTGGGTAGTTTCTGTTGCCATTAGTTTGGAACTTATTACACTATTGGGGGCTTCTTTTTCCTCTTTTCCTCCTTACATTTCCACCACCACTTAAGCTTAAAAGGTCAGGCATGCTGTCAGGCATCACTGGATGTAGGGACCGGGTGGAAGGCACTAAGACGGCCATATTAAGACGGAGACGCCCCAGTGGAAAGATGTGGAATTGAATCGTAGGAAGGCCAAAGTTTATCTGCATTATTCGATGCTGTTTATACACAGATTTGAAGTGAGAGTTCTGTGAGCTCATTTTCCAGTTAATGCAATGAATATACACTGAAGAAGCTTATGAATATTTATCTATATATGGACTTGTATCATTTTATCAATTTATCATAATTGTTTACTAGTTTTCGGAACTTTCTATTTATTTATTTCAGTAACAGCATTTGCTGTAGGCTGAGACCTGACACATTGCTACGAATGACATGCTACGAATAAAAATGCTACGAATGACATGCTACGAATGAAAATGCTATGAATGAAAATGCTACGAATGACATGCTACAATTGAAATGCCACAAATGAAATGCCATGACAGAAATGCTACGATCGAAAAGCTGCGACAGGAATGCTACCCTCGAAAGCTACGTCAGAAATGCTGCGAACGATGACTGATGCTGACAGATTGAAAAATCCAGCAAGAGCACTGAGCAGATCCTGCGAACAGACCGAAAGTTCGCGCAAACTTTAGAGCCCCATTAAGTGAAAAAAAAAAGTGAAATATTCCTTTTAATATCGTACCTGGGGGGTTTCTATAGTAGGCCTGTAAAGTGGCGCGTGTTTCCCGTGCTTAGAACAGTCCCTGTACAAAATGACATTTTTAAAGGAATAAAAGTCATTTAAAACTGCTTGCGGCTTTAATGTAATGTCGGGTCCCGGCAAAATGGATGAAAATCAGTGAGACAAACAGCATGGGTACCCCCCCCCCCCCCCCCCAGTCCATTACCAGGCCTTTTAGGCCTTTTGGGTCTTGTATGGATATTAAGGGGAACCCCGCACCCAAATTAAAAAAAATTAAAAAAGGACTCTGAACAGCAGTATACAGGCGGTGCAAACAAGAGAGGGACTGTTGGTTTGGTGTTAAGTAGAATCTGTTTGTAATTTTGAACTTGTACATTTTTAAAGTGTAGCTCCACCCAAAAAATCTATTTTTAAGCTTTTTGGAAAACAGAGGGAAGGGTTATCACCCCTGTAACATTTGTTTTGCTGTCTGTGCTCCTCTTCAGAAGATTTCACCTCACTTTCTGTCCCAATGACAAATGTTTTTTGAAAATTTGGGGGGTTTAGTGAAACAAGGATTGGTGATAAAGCATCAGTGAAGAGGAGACATGTTTTTCCCATATTAACTCTTAAAGGAGAGAATTTCCCTTCCTAGGGGTAGATTTCATCTCACTTCCTGTTGTCTCCTTCCGTTTGCAAGTAGGAGTCGTTTGTAAGTTGGATGTTTGAAAGTAGGGGCCTGCCCTATATACTCAGCAGAAATTGGGGCCTTAGGTGTTGGTGTTGCCACAACACTGTAAGCCCTCACAGTTATTCTTGGTGGGCGCAGGAACGGCCCTGCTGTGAAATATTAGATCAAGAATTGTAATTACATGCCATTGTTGAACAGTGGTAGAAAAATTGGGCCTTTGGTGTTGGTGGTGGTGCTGGTGCCACAACACTGTAAGTCCTCACAGTTACTCTTGGTGGGTGCTGGAACAGGCCCTGCTGTTAAATATTATATCAAGAATTGTAATTACATGCATCTGTTGAACAGGGGCAGAAAAGTTGGGCCTTTGGTGGTGGTGCTGGTGCCACAACACTGTAAGCCCTCACAGTTACTCTTGGTGGGCGCAGGAATGGGCCCTGCTGTGAAATATTAGATCAAGAATTGTAATTACATGTCCCTGTTGAACAGGGGCAGAAAAATTGGGCCTTGGGCACTGGTGCTGGTGCCACAACACTGCAACCCCTCACAGATACTCTAGTTGGAGCGCAGGAATGAGCCCTGCTGCAAAGTATTCCATCAAAAATTGTAATTACAGGCCCCTGTTAAACAGGGCCAGAAAAATTGGGCCTTGGGCACTGGTGCTGGTGCCACAACACTGCAGCCCCTCACAGATACTCTAGTTGGAGCACAGGAATGAGCCCTGCTGCAAAATATTGCATCAAAAATTGAAAAATTGTAATTACACACCCCTGTTAAACAGGGGCAAAAAAATTGGGCCTTAGCCACTTGTGGCGGTGCCCAGAACCAAAAATGTTCTTACAAGCTATCACCATGAAAATTGAGGAGGAAGAGGATTGTCACTCAGCATAACAGGATAGTCACTCAGCATAGGCAGTCTTGAAGGGATCTCAGATTAAAAAAAAAAAATCAATCGGTTACTTCAGCATCAGGTGCTTTGTAGCTGGTGTTCCAAGACTGATTCATTTTTATGAAGGTCAGCTGATCGACCAATTCGGTGAACAAGTGCACCCTGTGATCGGTTAAAAAGCCTCCAGCAGCACTGAATGTGCGTTCCAAAAGAATGCTGGATGCAGGACAGGCCAGTAGCTCAATTGCATTCTGTGCAAGCTCTGGCCAGTGATCCATACTCAAGACCCAGTAACCCAGAGGATTTTCAGTGGGAAAGGTGTCCAAGTCTGATCTTGCCCCTAGGTATTCCTGCACCATGTGAATAAGACGCTGGCGATGGTTGCTGGAACCAATCATACCTTGGGGCTGCGGACTAAAAAATTGTCTGAACGCATCGGTCAGACGGCCACCTTCTCCACCGCTCCTTCTGTGACTGACTGAAGCCTCAGCAACACGTTGTCCAGGAGGACCAGGAAATTGTAACCTCCCAGGCTCTGGAAACGTGTTGCACAAACCTTTCTGCAAGGCCTCCCGAAGATGTTTCATCCTCTGCTCCCTCTGCGACAGCAAGACAAGGTCCGCAACCTTACCCTTGTAACATGGATCAAGGAGGGTTGCCAGCCAGTAATGATCCCTCCCCTTGATACCACGAATACGAGGATCCTTCCGCAGGCTTTGCAGGATCAGGGAGGCCATGTAGCGTAGGTTTGCTGAGGCATTTGGTCAAGAGTCCTCTGGGTCACCAAGAACGACATGATCCACAGCCACCTCCTCCCAGCCACGTACAAGTCCATGGGTTTCTTCGGACTGCAAATGATCCCTTGAAGACTGCTGCTGATGCTGAGTGCCAGGCTCCACCTCCATGCTGACACAATCCTCCTCCTCCTTCTCTTCGTCCTCTTCCTGTGTGATCGGAGGGCACGCTGGAACACTGTATGGATAAATGGGGCCTTGAGAGGTAAGGAAGTCCTCCACTTCCTCCCTCTGTTCTGCCTCAAGTGCCCTGTCCATTATTCCACGCAGCGAGTGCTCCAACAGGTGGACAAGAGGGACAGTGTCACTGATGCTTGCACTGTCACTGCTCACCATCCTCATGGCCTCCTCAAATGGTGACAGGACAGTGCATGCATCCCTGATCATAGCCAACTGGCGTGGGGAAAAAAACCAAGCTCCCCTGACCCTGTCCTGGTGCCATAGTCACATAGGTACTCATTGATGGCCCTCTGCTGCGTGTGCAGCCGCTGCAGCATGGCCAACAATGAGTTCCACCTGGTGGGCATGTCACAAATTAGGCGGTTCTTGGGCAGGTTAAATTCCTTTTGGAGGTCAGCCAGCCGAGCACTGGCATTATATGACCTGCGGAAATGCACACAGACTTTCCTGGCCTGCCTCAGGACATCCTGTAAGCCTGGGTACCTGCCCAAGAACCGCTGCACCACCAAGTTAAGGACGTGAGCCAAACAGGACGCATGGGTCAGTTGTCCCTGTTGGAGGGCGGAGAGGAGGTTGGTGCCATTGTCACAAACCACCATTCCTGGCTTAAGCTGGCTTGGCATCAACCACCTCTGAACCTGCCCCTGCAAAGCTGACAGAATTTCTGCCCCAGTGTGGCTCCTGTCCCCCAAACACACCAGCTCAAGCACTGCATGGCATCTTTTTGCCTGCGTGCTTGCGTAGCCCCTTGAATGCCTACAGAGCACCGCTGGTTCCGATAACAAATCAGGATAGGAAGAGGCCATGGAGGAAGAAGAAGAGGAGGGGGTGGAGGAGAGAGATGTGGCAGAATCACCACTAGTAGAACTTTGGAGGCGTGGTGCCGGAACAACCTCCAACACTACTGCACCCTATCCTGCATCCTTCCCAGCTGCGAGAAGAGTCACCCAGTGCGCGGTGAAAGATAGGTAACGTCCCTGTCCATACCTGCTGGACCATGAGTCAGCGGTAATATGCACCTTACCGCTGACCGCCCTGTCCAGCGAGGCCAAGACATTGCCTTCCACATGCTGGTAGAGAGCCAGAATCGCCTTCCGTGAGAAAAAGTGGCGTTTGGGAACCTGCCACTGAGGAACAGCACATTCTACAAACTCATGGAAGGGGCAGAGTCTACCAACTGAAAAGGCAGCAGTTGAAGTGCTAGCAATTTTGCCAAGCTAGCATTCAACCACTGGGATGTGGATGGCTGGGAGCGATCTTCTTTCGGCGGTGCAGCAGCTGGGGCAGGGAAATTTGCCTGGTACAATCTGACGTTGGTGTACCGATAGCAGATTGCCCGCAAGTACTTGGCTGTGACTAGGGATGAGCTTCGTGTTCGAGTCGAACCCATGTTCGACTCGAACATCGGCTGTTCGACCGTCCGTCGAATTGCGAACGATATGGGCCGTTCGCGCCAAATTCGTGTGGCGCGTCACGGCCCATAATTCACTGCGGCATCGCAGTGCATTGCTGGCTGATGATTGGCCAAGCATGCACTATGACCCGCATGCTTGGCCAATCACAGCGCCGTCAGTAGAGAGAGCTGTAATTGGCCAAAGCCAGGGTGGCTTTGGCCAATTATGGCTCAGGGGATTTAGTACACACCCCACACTATATAAGGCCGCCTGCACGGCGGCCCTGTGTAGTGTGTGTTCCGGTGTGCTGAGCGATAGAGAGAGAGAGAGACAGTGTCATTTGATTTGAGTTAGATAGATTAGGCAGAACAGTCAGTCAGTTAGCTGCACTTACAGTGTATTGTGTATATATATGCATCCCAGGTGTTGCATATATATATATACACTGTATTCAGTTTAGCTAGATCCGTTCCTGTTATCTTCTATCTAGACTATTTACATTCAGTGCAGTGTGTCCTGCTCACAGTGTTCAGCTAGATCCGTTCCTGCTATTTACATTCAGTACAGTGCTTCCTGCTCACAGTGTTCAGCTAGATCCGTTCCTGCTATTTACATTCAGTGCAGTGCGTGCTGCTCACAGTGTTCAGCTAGATCCGTTCCTGCTATTTACATTCAGTGCAGTGTGTCCTGCTCACAGTGTTCAGCTAGATCCGTTCCTGCTATTTACATTCAGTACAGTGCTTCCTGCTCACAGTGTTCAGCTAGATCCGTTCCTGCTATTTACATTCAGTGCAGTGCGTGCTGCTCACAGTGTTCAGCTAGATCCGTTCCTGCTATTTACATTCAGTGCAGTGCGTCCTGCTCACAGTGTTCAGCTAGATCCGTTCCTGCTATTTACATTCAGTGCAGTGCGTCCTGCTCACAGTGTTCAGCTAGATCCGTTCCTGGTATTTACATTTAGTGCAGTGCGTCCTGCTCACAGTGTTCAGCTAGATCCGTTCCTGCTATTTACATTCAGTGCAGTGCGTGCTGCTCACAGTGTTCAGCTAGATCCGTTCCTGCTATTTACATTCAGTGCAGTGCGTCCTGCTCACAGTGTTCAGCTAGATCCGTTCCTGCTATTTACATTCAGTGCAGTGCGTCCTGCTCACAGTGTTCAGCTAGATCCGTTCCTGCTATTTACATTCAGTGCAGTGCGTCCTGCTCACAGTGTTTAGCTACATCCGTTCCTGCTGTTTACATTCAGTGCAGTGCGTCCTGCTCACAGTGTTCAGCTAGATCCGTTCCTGCTATTTACATTCAGTGCAGTGCGTCCTGCTCACAGTGTTCAGCTAGATCCGTTCCTGCTATTTACATTCAGTGCAGTGCGTCCTGCTCACAGTGTTCAGCTAGATCCTTTCCTGCTATTTACATTCAGTGCAGTGCGTCCTGCTCACAGTGTTCAGCTAGATCCGTTCCTGCTATTTACATTCAGTGCAGTGCGTCCTGCTCACAGTGTTTAGCTACATCCGTTCCTGCTGTTTACATTCAGTGCAGTGCGTCCTGCTCACAGTGTTCAGCTAGATCCGTTCCTGCTATTTACATTCAGTGCAGTGCGTCCTGCTCACAGTGTTTAGCTACATCCGTTCCTGCTGTTTACATTCAGTGCAGTGCGTCCTGCTCACAGTGTTCAGCTAGATCCGTTCCTGCTATTTACATTCAGTGCAGTGCGTCCTGCTCACAGTGTTCAGCTAGATCCGTTCCTGCTATTTACATTCAGTGCAGTGCGTCCTGCTCACAGTGTTCAGCTAGATCCGTTCCTGCTATTTACATTCAGTGCAGTGCGTCCTGCTCACAGTGTTTAGCTACATCCGTTCCTGCTGTTTACATTCAGTGCAGTGCGTCCTGCTCACAGTGTTCAGCTAGATCCGTTCCTGCTATTTACATTCAGTGCAGTGCGTCCTGCTCACAGTGTTCAGCTAGATCCGTTCCTGCTATTTACATTCAGTGCAGTGCGTCCTGCTCACAGTGTTCAGCTAGATCCTTTCCTGCTATTTACATTCAGTGCAGTGCGTCCTGCTCACAGTGTTCAGCTAGATCCGTTCCTGCTATTTACATTCAGTGCAGTGCGTCCTGCTCACAGTGTTTAGCTACATCCGTTCCTGCTGTTTACATTCAGTGCAGTGCGTCCTGCTCACAGTGTTCAGCTAGATCCGTTCCTGCTATTTACATTCAGTGCAGTGCGTCCTGCTCACAGTGTTTAGCTACATCCGTTCCTGCTGTTTACATTCAGTGCAGTGCGTCCTGCTCACAGTGTTCAGCTAGATCCGTTCCTGCTATTTACATTCAGTGCAGTGCGTCCTGCTCACAGTGTTCAGCTAGATCCGTTCCTGCTATTTACATTCAGTGCAGTGCGTCCTGCTCACAGTGTTCAGCTAGATCCGTTCCTGCTATTTACATTCAGTGCAGTGCGTCCTGCTCACAGTGTTCAGCTAGATCCGTTCCTGCTATATACATTTAGTGCAGTACGTCCTGCTCACAGTGTTCAGCTAGATCCGTTCCTGTTATCTTCCTACTGACAGGCAGGCTTGTCTGGTTACAGTATATAAAGCTACCTGAAGAAAATTACAGGTGTTCTATCCCAGCTTAGTGCAGCTACAGGCCATTAGTATGTCTGGAAGGCCAAGAAGGAGAGGCAGACAGTCACAAGCCAATAAGAGAGGGCAAGCAGGCTCTGTGTCTAGTGCTGGTCGTGGAGACGGTGCATCCTCATCAGCACGTGGCCATGGGACACGCTTGGCCTTTTTTTCGGCAGCTGGCCGTGTTGAGCCGCAACATGCGGAAGACTTGGTCGAGTGGATGACCAAGCCGTCCTCATCCTCCTCATCCTCTCTCACCCATGCCCAGGGTGCTTTGTCTGGCAAAGCAGCGGCCTCTTCCCTCAGCTCAATGTCATCAGTGACTCCTTCCCTAGCTCCACCATGTCCTCATGAGGATTCCCTCGAACTGTTTGACCACAGTGTTGGGTACATGCTCCAGGAGGATGCCCAGCGTTTGGAAGGCTCTGATGATGATACTGAGCTCAATGAAGGCAGTAACATGAGCACGGACAGAGGGGGTGCCCAAGAAGGACAGCAATCTGGCAGTCATGCTCCCCCTGCTGCAGCATACTGCCAGGTTTGCTCCAGTGATGAGGAGGGAGGGGATGATGAGGTCACTGACTCAACGTGGGTGCCTGATAGGAGAGAGGAGGAGGAGGAGGAGGAGGAGGAGGAGGAGGTGGCACATCACCAACTAGGCAGGATGCCCTCCAGGGGCCAGCCTAAGGGCAGCACATTGACTGCATCACACCCCAAAGCTCCACATGTGCAGGGCGCTGCAGTCTCTGCGCGTTATTCAAAAAGTTCTTTGGTGTGGGCCTTTTTTGAGACGAGTGCATCAGATCGCACCGCTGCTATTTGCAATATATGTCTCAAGCGTATCTCGCGTGGCCAAAACATCTCCCGCTTGGGTACCACATGCTTGACCAGACATATGTTGACCTGCCATGCAGTTCGTTGGCAAGCGTATCTAAAAGACCCACACCAAAGAACAAAGACGATCTCTCCTTGCTCCTCATCAGCTGAGATTTCCAACCCCACTAGACCTTCAGTCCTCTCTGCGACCTGCAGTGAGAGGAATGAAGGTGTAGAATTAGGTGTGTCACAGCCAAGTACTTATGGGCAATCTGCTTTTGGTACACCGACGTCAGATTGTACCAGGCAAATTTCCCTGCCCCAGCTGCTGCACCGCCGAAAGAAGTTTGCTCCCAGCCATCCACATGCCCAGCGGTTGAATGCTAGCTTGGCAAAATTGCTAGCACTTCAACTGCTGCCTTTTCAGTTGGTAGACTCTGCCCCCTTCCGTGAGTTTGTGGAATGTGCGGTTCCTCAGTGGCAGGTACCCAAACGCCACTTTTTCTCACGGAAGGCGATTCCGGCTCTCTACCGGCATGTGGAAGGCAATGTCCATGCCTCGCTGGACAGGGCGGTCAGCGGTAAGGTGCATATTACCGCTGACTCATGGTCCAGCAGGCATGGACAGGGACGTTACTTAAGTTTCACGGCGCATTGGGTGACTCTGCTGGCAGCTGGGAAGGATGCAGGACAAGGTGCAGTAGTGTTGGAGGTTGTTCCGCCACCACGCCTCCAAAATGCTGATTGTGACACACCTCTCTCCTCCACCCCCTCCTCTTCTTCTTCCTCCATGGCCTCTTCCTCGGAACCAGCGGTGCTCCGTAGGCGTTCAAGGGGCTACGCAAGTACGCAGGCCAAAAGATGCCATGCGGTGCTTGAGCTGGTGTGCTTGGGGGACAGGAGCCACACTGGGGCAGAGGTTCTGTCAGCTCTGCAGGGGCAGGTTCAGAGGTGGTTGACGCCACGCCAACTTAAGGCAGGAATGGTGGTTTGCGACAATGGCACCAACCTCCTCTCTGCCCTCCGACAGGGACAACTGACCCATGTGCCCTGTTTGGCTCACGTCCTTAACCTGGTGGTGCAGCGGTTCTTGGGCAGGTACCCGGGCTTACAGGATGTCCTGAGGCAGGCCAGGAAAGTCTGTGTGCATTTCCGCCGGTCATATAATGCCAGTGCTCGGCTGACGGACCTCCAAAAGGAGTTTAACCTGCCCAAGAACCGCCTAATCTGTGACATGCCCACCAGGTGGAACTCGACGTTGGCCATGCTGCAGCGGCTGCACACGCAGCAGAGGGCCATCAATGAGTACCTGTGCGACTATGGCACCAGGACAGGGTCAGGGGACCTTGGTTTTTTTTCCCCACGCCAGTGGGCCATGATCAGGGATGCATGCACTGTCCTGTCACCATTCGAGGAGGCCACGAGGATGGTGAGCACTGACAGTGCATGCATCAGTGACACTGTCCCCCTTGTCCACCTGTTGGAGCACACGCTGCGTGGAATAATGGACAGGGCACTTGAGGCAGAACAGAGGCAGGAAGAGGAGGACTTCCTTAGCTCTCAAGGCCCCCTTTATCCAGACAGTGTTCCTGCGTGCCCGCCGATCACACAGGAAGAGGACGAGGAGGAGGAGGAGGAGGAGGAGGAAGATTGTGTCAGTATGGAGGTGGAGCCTGGCACTCAGCATCAGCAGTCTTTAAGGGATCAGTCCCAAGGAACACATGGACTTGTACGTGGCTGGGAGGAGGTGGCTGCGGACGTTGTTGTCCTTAGTGACCCAGAGGACTCCGGACCGAATGCCTCAGCAAACCTACGCTGCATGGCCTCCCTGATCCTGCAAAGCCTGCGTAAGGATCCTCGTATTCGTGGTATCAAGGAGAAGGACCAATACTGGCTGGCAACCCTCCTTGATCCACGTTACAAGGGTAAGGTTGCGGACCTTATCTTGCCATCGCAGAGGGAGCAGAGGATGAAACATCTTCGGGAGGCCTTGCAGAAAGGTCTGTGCAACGCGTTCCCAGAGACTGGGAGGTTACAAACTCCTGTTTCTGGACAACGTGTTGCTGAGGCTTCGGTCAGTCAAAGAAGGAGCGGTGGAGAAGGTGGCCGTCTGACCGATGCGTTCAGACAATTTTTTGGTCCGCAGCCCCAAGGTATGATCGGTTCCAGCAACCATCGCCAGCGTCTGTTTTACATGGTGCAGGAATACCTAGGGGCAAGATCAGACTTGGACACCTTTCCCACCGAAAATCCTCTGGGTTACTGGGTCTTGAGGATGGATCACTGGCCAGAGCTTGCACAGTATGCAATTGAGCTACTGGCCTGTCCTGCATCCAGCGTTCTTTCGGAACGCACATTCAGTGCTGCTGGAGGCGTGGTAACCGATCACAGGGTGCGTCTGTCCACCGACTCGGTCGATCGGCTGACCTTCATAAAAATGAATCAGTCTTGGATCACCACCAGCTACCAAGCACCTGATGCAGATGTAACCGAATAATTTTTTTTGAAATCTCAGATCCCTTCAAAGACTGCCTATGCTGATGCTGAGTGACTATCCCTGAGTAATTATCCTCTTCCTCCTCAATCATCACGCTGATAGCTTGTAAGAACATTTTTGGTTCTGGGCGCCACCACCAGTGCCTAAGGCACAATTTTTCAGCCCCTGTTTAACAGGGGCGTGTAATTACAATTTTTGATGTAATACTTTGCAGCAGGGCTCGTTCCTGCATTCCAACTAGAGTGTCTGTGAGGGGTTGCAGTGTTGTGGCACCAGCACCAGTGCCTAAGACCCAATTTTTCAGCCCCTGTCTAACAGGGGCGTGTAATTACAATTTTTGATGCAATACTTTGCAGCAGGGCTTGTTCCTGCGTTTCAACTAGAGTGTCTGTGAGGGGTTGCAGTGTTGTGGCACCAGCACCAGTGCCTAAGACCCAATTTTTCTGCCCCTGTCTAACAGGGGCGTGTAATTACAATTTTTGATGCAATACTTTGCAGCAGGGCTCGTTCCTGCGTTCCAACTAGAGTGTCTGTGAGGGGTTGCAGTGTTGTGGCACCAGCACCAGTGCCTAAGGCCTAATTTTTCAGCTCCTGTTCAACAGGGGCATGTAATTACAATTCTTGATCTAATATTTCACAGCAGGGCCCTGTGAGGGCTTACAGTGTTTTGGCCACAGCAACACCTAAGGCCCAAATTTCTGCTGAGTATATAGGGCAGGACCCTACTTTCAAACATCTAACTTACAAACGACTCCTACTTGCAAACGGAAGGAGACAACAGGAAGTGAGATGAAATCTACCCCTAAGGAAGGGAAATTCTCTCCTGTAAGAGTTAATATGGGAAAACAATTTTTCCTTTCCACTGATGCTTTCCAATCCTTGTTCCACAAAAAAACACAAATTTTCAAAAAACATTTTTCATTGGGACAAAAAAGTGAGGTGAAATCTTCTGAAGAGGAGGAAAGACGCAAAACAAATGTCACAGGGGTGATAACCCTTCCCTATGTTTTCCAAAAAGCTTAGAAAAGATTTTTTGGCTGGAGCTAAACACATTAAAAATGTTCAAAATTACAAACAGATTCTACTTAACAACAAACCTACAGTCCCTGTCTTGTTTGCACCGCCTGTATACTGCTGTTCAGAGTATATAGGGACCTTTCCTTATTTTAATTTGGGTGCGGGGTTCCCCTTAATATCCATACAAGACCCAAAGGGCCTGGTAATGGACTGGGGGGTACCCATGCCGTTTGTCTCACTGATTTTCATCCATATTGCCATGACCCGACATGACATTAAACCCGCAAGCAGTTTTAAATGAGATTTTTTCCTTTAAAAATGACATTTGGTGCAGGGACTGTTCTAAACATGGGAAACACGCGTCACTTTACAGGCATACTATAGACACCCCCCAGGTACGATATTTAAAGGAATATTTCACTTTTTTTTTTTTACTTTAAGCATCATTAAAATCACTGCTCCCGAAAAAACGGCCGTTTTTAAAAGTTTTTTTTGCATTGATACATGTCCCCTGGGGTAGGACCCGGGTCCCCAAACCCTTTTTAGGACAATACCATGCAAATTAGCCTTTAAAATGAGCACTTTTGATTTCGAACGTTCGAGTCCCATAGACGTCAATGGGGTTCTAACGTTCGTGCGAACTTGCGGTCCGTTCGCGGGTTCTGGTGCGAACCGAACCGGGGGGTGTTCGGCTCATCCCTAGCTGTGACACACCTAATTCTACACCTTCATTCCTCTCAGTGCAAGTTTCAGAGAGGACTGAAGGTATAGTGGGGTTGGAGATCCCAGCTGATGAGGAGCAAGGAGAGGTCCGCTTTGTTTTTTGGTGTGGGTCTTTTAGGTACGCTTGCCAACAAACCACATGGCAGGTCAACATATGCCTGGTCAAGCATGTGGTGCCCATGTTTTGGCCACGCGAGATACGCTTGAGACATATGTTGCAAATAGCAGCGGTGGGATCTGATGCACTCATCTCAAAAAAGGCCCACACCAAAGAACTTTTGGAATAAGAGACAGCAGCGCCCTGCACATGCGGAGCTCTGCGGTGTGATGCAGTCAGTGTGCTGCCCTTAAGCTGGCCCCTGGAGGGCATCCTGCCTCGTTGGAGTTGTGCCTCCTCCTCTTCCTCCTCCTCTCTCCTATCAGGCACCTATGTGGAGTCAGTGACCTCATCATCCCCTCCCTCCTCATCACTGCAGCAAACCTGGCAGTATGCTGCAGCTGGGGGAACATGACTGACAGATTTCTGTCCTTCTTGGGCACCCCCTCTCTCTGGGCTCACGTTACTGCCTTCCTCTAGCTGGGTACCATCATCGCAGCCTTCAAAACGCTGGGAATCCTCCTGGAGCATGTACCCAACACTGTGGTCAAACAGTTTGGGGGACTATGGAAGGAGTGACTGATGCCATTGAGCCGAGGGAAGAGGCCGCGTTGGTAGCTGCTTTTGCCAGACAAAGTACCCTGAGGCTGGGTGAGAGAGGATGAGGAGGATGAGGACGGCTTGGTCATCCACTCTACCAAGTCTTCGGCATGTTGCGGCTCAACACGGCCAGCTGCTGAAAAAAAGGACAAGTGTGTCCCACGGCCACGTGCTGATGAGGATGCACCGTCTCCACGACCAGCATTGTTGCCTCTAGACACAGAGCCTGCTTGCCCTCTTTTATTGACTTGTGACTGTCTTCCTCTCCTTGTTGGCCTTCCAGACATACTAATGGCCTGCAGTGAGATGTAGCTGCACAAAGTTGGGATGTATATAGTGATACTGCAGCTAGCAGAATCAACTGCCTGCCTGTAGAATTATTAATATTAGAACACCAGCAATTGTCTTCAGGTAGCTTTAGGTGCACACTGTGCAGAGGACATAGTACACTAACTGTAAATACTGTAGCTGCCTGCCTGTGGTATTAATAGGATCAGAACACCAGCAATTGTCTTCAGGTAGCTTTAGGTGCACACTGTGCAGAGCACACAGTACACTAACTGTAAACACTGTAATACTGTACACTGTAATACTGTAAAAACACTTGCCTGCCTGTCAGTAGGAAGAGAATAACAGGAACGGATCTAGCTAAACTGAATACAGTGTATATATATATATATATATATATATATATATATATATATATATATATATATATATATATATATATATATATATCACCTAGGATGCATATATATACACAATAGACTGTAAGTGCAGCTAACTGACTTGCCTGCCTACTCTATCTAACTTTAATCAAATTACACTGTCTCTCTGTCTATCTCTCTCCGCCGCCTCAACACACTACACAAGGCCGCCATGCAGACGGCCTTATATAGTATGGGGCGTGTACTAAACCCCCTGAGCCATAATTATGGCTCTCTGTACAGAAGGCGCTGTGATTGGCCAAGCATGCGGGTCATAGTGCATGCTTGGCCAATCATCAGCCAGCAATGCACTGCGATGCCGCAGTGAATTATGGGCCGTGACGCGCCACTCGAATTTGGCGTAAACAGCCCATAACGTTTACAATTCGACAAATGGTCGAACAGGCGATGTTCGAGTCGAACCCCGAAGCTCCTCCCTAGTCCTGACCCCTGACCTGTGTATGATTGGCTCCGATAAGCAGATGACCACGGCAACAGTAAAAAACCATGAAGAAAACATCCAGACAGACGGCCGCACCCCCCACCCCACACCACCCCCACCCCAGGCCGACATTCCCCTGAGATCAGGCTGAGCCCAGGCCGGCACCTGAGTGGGAAGGGTGGCATTCGATGCGGGTCCTCTGTTGATGCCACCCGCCCGCACCTACCGGAACCGCAACCACCGGGAGAGAGAACCAACGAAGTTCTGGCCAGCCTTCTAACTTATCATAATAACAAAGAACTGAAACACAGCCAAGAAGGTACTATTCATTAGAAAAATTATTTATGTATTTGCTAGTTAAGCACCGTCCTCATTTAGAGTAGGCTGCTAGGAAAATGAAGTGTGCTCCATTGTAATCAGAGAAGCAGAGGTTGATTGCATAGGGCTGCTCAGTGTTTCACGGACTGCTGCTCTGTTACTTCCCTCTGTCTCCTATAGATTTCTAGAACATAGTGGGAGGACAGACAGGGTCTGCAGCCTGAATTATGGAACTCCAGCCAATCCCTGGGGAGGTGTGCTCAGATGGTGGTGAGAGAGCCCATAAATAGTCTGAGGCCTGAGCAGCAGTCGCAGTATTCCTGGATCCAGATCTGCATGAGGAGACCCCTGTTCTGGCCCTGGTTCAAAAGTCTGGGGGGAAGCCAACCTGAAGACACTTTAACCGCTTGCCGACCAGCCGCCGCAGTTATACTGAGGCAACATGGCTCGGCTGCGCGAATCGCTGTCATGGTACGTTGGCACCATAGAC
Source organism: Lithobates clamitans (assembly GCA_037952925.1). Taxonomy (NCBI): domain Eukaryota; kingdom Metazoa; phylum Chordata; class Amphibia; order Anura; family Ranidae; genus Lithobates; species Lithobates clamitans. The sequence goes on from JBBGZY010000879.1 coordinate 737,798, forward strand.
GGCCACTAGGGGGCGCGTGCGATCTGTCATCTCCCCTGCACAGTCCCATCCCCCCTTCAGTTAGAACACACACTAGGACACACTTAACCCCTTCACTGCCCCCTAGTGGTTAACCCCTTCCCTGCAGTAATCAAAGTAATTTTATAGCACTGATCGCTGTAAAAATGCCAATGGTCCCAAAAATGTGTCAAAATTGTCCGACGTGTCTGCCATAATCAGTCCAATAAAAATTGCAGATCACTGCCATTACTAATAAAAAAAAAAAATTATAATAAAAAAGCCATAAAACTATCCCCTATTTTGTAGATGCTACAACTTTTGCACAAACCAATCAATATACGCTTATTGCAATTTTTTTTACCAAAAATATGTAGAAGAAAACATATCGGCCTAAACTGAGGAAAAATGTGTTTTTTTATATATTTTTGGGGGATATTTATTATGGCAAAAAGTAAAAAATATTGCTTTGTTTTCAAAATTGTTGCTCTTTTTTTATTTATAGTGCAAAAAATAAAAATCGAACAAGTGATAAAATACCACCAAAAGAAAGCGCTATTTGTGGGGAAAAAAGGACGTCAATTTTGTTTGGGAGCCATGTCGCATGACCGCGCAATTGTCATTTAAAGCGACGCAGTGCCGAATCGCAAAAAGTGCTCTGGTCTTTGGCCAGCCAAATGGTCCGGGGCTGAAGTGGTTAATTCATCACATAGAGGTGATTTATCATTGGTACAGGTTCAAATTATAGAGAAAGTCAGGACACCTTTGAGAGGAGATGTTTTTCACCTCCTCTATAAGAGCCCTTTCACACTGGGGCGGTTTGCAGGCGCTATTGCGCTAATAATAGCGCCTGCAAACCGACCCGAAAGTGCCGCTGCCTCGGGGCTTTCACACTGGAGCGATGCGCTGGAAGGACGGTAAAAAAAGTCCCGCCAGCAGCATCTTCAGAGCGGTGAAGGAGCGGTGTGTATACCGCTCCTTTACCGCTCCTGCCCATTGAAATCAATGGTACGGCGCGGCTATACCGCCGGCAAAGCGCCTCTGCAGAGGCGCTTTGCGGTGGTATTTAACCCTTTCTCGGCCGCTAGCGGGGGGGTAAAACCGCCCGCTAGCGGCCGCATACCGACGGTAAAACGCCGCTAATAATAGCGGTGTTTTACCGCTGACGCAGCCCCCCGCCCCAGTGTGAAAGGGCTCTAAGAGAGAAGTGTTCTGGATAGTCAAACTTCATACCAGGATTCCAGGCGTCTTAAACTTTGAATGTGATGTTACTCATTATTATGAGTGACCTTGTGTTTACTTGTCTTTGGCTGTCCTTTGATTTATATGCCTGGAATGTGGATCTTTATACCTCCATTGGATGTTCAATTCCCTTGAGTTCTATGTATTTTAGTTTTTTCTAGTCATATTGAGATTTATTTTCCAAACATTTTGGGGTGTGTTAGTCCCTCAACCACATTGTATAGGCTTTTACTGTTGGACTGATAATTGTTATTTATATATATATATACAGTATCTCACAAAAGTGAGTACACCCCTCACATTTTTTGTAAATATTTTATTCTATCTTTTCATTTGACAACACTGAAGAAATTACACTTTGCTACAATGTAAAGTAGTGAGTGTACAGCTTGTAGAAGGGCCCTTTCAGATGTGCGGATCCGTATCCAGCCATCCGCTTGCTCAGCAGGGATCGATCCATTGATCCCTGCTGAGCCGGTGGATGAAAAGTCCGTCTCTGCACACCGTGCAGAGACAGACCTGTCAGATCTCCACTTTCCTCTATGGGGGGGGATCAGATGATTACAGACCGCCTGCCCGTTTTCATCTGATCCGTCAGACGGATGGAAAATAGGGTTTCCATCCGTCTGGATTTTGCAGAGCGGATCAGATTGGGAGGATCACCTCTGACATCCGTCGCTCCATAGAGTTGTATGGAGCAACCGTTCAGATCCGCTGAAAAACTCACAGGCGGATCTGAACGGTCCACACGTGTGAAAGGGCCCTAACAGTGTAAATTTGCTGTCCTCTCAAAATAACTCAACACACAGCCATTAATGTCTATACCGCTGGCAGCAAAAGTGAGTACACCCCTAAGTGAAAATGTCCAAATTGGGCCCAATTAGCCATTTTTCCTGCCCCGCTGTCATGTGACTCGTTAGTGTTACAAGGTCTCAGGTGTGAATGGGAAACAGGTGTGTTAAATTTGGTGTTATCGCTCTCACTCTCTCATACTGGTCACTGGAAGTTCAACATGGCACCTCATGGCAAAGAACTGTCCGAGCAAACCAATCAATATACGCTTATTGCGATTTTTTTGTGCCAAAAATATGAATAAGTATAAATATTGGCCTAAACTGATGAAGAAATCATTTTTTTTTTAAATTTGGGGATATTTATCCGCTTGCCGACCAGCCGCCAGCAGAATGGCACGGGCAGGCGAATCACCGTAATGGTACGTCGCTCCTTTGGGCGGCCACTAGGGGCACGCGCGCTCCGCTCACCCCTGGAGCCAATGCGATTGCCCGGAGGCCTCGATGACCGCCGGGTTCCCGCTTTCGTTCGTAACATGGCGAGACCCGGGATCTGTGTGTGTAAACACACAGATCCCAGTTCTCTGAGGGGAGAAGTGACAGATTGTCTGTCATCTCCCCTAGTCAGTCCCCTCTCCCCTTCAGTTAGAACACACACTAGGGAACACAATTAAAACCTTGATTGCCCCCTAGTGTTAACCCCTTCCCTGCCAGTGACATTTATACAGTAATCAATGCATTTTTTATAGCACGGATCGCTGTATAAATGCCAATGGTCCCAAAAATGTGCCAAAATTGTCCGATGTGTCCGCAATAATGTCGCAGTCACGATAAAAATCGCAGATCGCCGCCTTTACGGGTAAAAAAAAATAAATAAAATAAAAATGCTATAAATGTATCCCCTATTTTGTAGATGCTATAACTTTTGCGCAAACCAATCAATATACGCTTATTGCGATTTTTATTACCAAAAAATAAGAATACATATCGGCCTAAAGTGAGAAAAAATGTGCTTTTTTAAAAAAAAAATGGGGATATTTATTATAGCAAAAAGTACAAAATATTGTGTTTTTTTCAAAATTGTCGGTCTTCTTTTGTTTATAGCGCAAAAAAATAAAAACCGCAGTGGTAATCAAATACCACCAAAAGAAAGCTCTATTTGTGGGGGAAAAAAGGACTTCAATTTTGTTTGGGTACAACGTCGCACGCCCACGCAATTGTCAATTAAAGCGACGCAGTGCCGAATCGCAAAAAATGGCCCGGTCATTGAGCAGCCAAATCCTCCGGGGCTGAAGAGGTTAATACAGCAAAAAGTAAAAAATATTGTTTTCTTTTTTCAAAATTGTCCCTCTTTTATTGTTTATAGCACTAAAAATAAAAACTGCAGAGATGATCAAATACCACCAAAAGAAATCTCTATTTGTTGGGGGGAAAAGGACGCAAATTTCACTTGGGTACAGCTTTGCATGACCGCGCAATTGTCAGTTAAAATGACGCAGTGCCGAATTGTAAAAAGAGCTCTGGTCAGGAAGGGGGTAAAATCTTCTGTGGCTGAAGCGGTTAAAAGAAACAAAAAACGAAGCTTTACAATCACTTTAAATATTTAAAGAATCAAAAAATATAAACAACAAAATCAGCAAAAATAAATAAATAAATATAAATGAATAGCTAAGGGAAGAAGGGGGGATGGGGAGGAGGAGGAATCATTAAGAGCTAATTAGGGTAAACTTTTTTTTTTACTTGTGAGGTTGCTTAATTTTTTTAAAGTCAGCAGCTACAAACACTGTAGCTGCTGACTTTAAATAAGTAGACTTACCTGTCCTGGGTGCCCGCTATGTTGGCCGCCCGAGGGCGACCCATCCCTCGGCTCTCGGGTCCCGGCACCGCCATCCTAACTAAGGGAAACAGGCAGTGGAGCCTTGTGGCTTCACTGCCAGTTTCCGACTGCGCACGCGTGAGCGGCGCGGTGCTCTGTGAATGACCCCGTGGTTCTCTGGGAACACACGCAGTTCCCAGAAGGCAACGGGGCCGCTCACCAAAGAACAGGACACGCCGCGGAATAGGAAGAGGCAGATTAGGAAGACTGCCTAGCAACAAGGGTTCAGGTAAGTTTAAAAGAAAATTTTTTTTCAAATGTTTTTATTTTTATTTTTTTTAGGATTTTTGGTGCAATTTTTTTTTTCACTTTAAACTGACCTTGTATGCAGACCAAAGGTCACTCTTTTGACTTGCAGACAAATGGAATAGAGTAAATTAAATGTACAAATAATGTTACTTTGTATATATTTTTATGTTTCTAAGTAGTGTTTATAAACAGCGTTCAGAAAGTCTGTTTTTTGACAGCAGCAGCTGTAATAGCTATTGTATAAAACAGAAACTATTCAAAATTGTAACCTTACAATGGCTGATTTTTCGAAAGGCAAGGGAGTCGGCCCCAGAATTTAGTGAAAGTGGTGAAGTTGCACTTTGTCAAGAATAATACCCAGTCACTTGTAAAGAAAAAAAAAACTGCATTTTTTGCTTGCACGTGATTGGAAGTCTGCAGAGCTCCACCTCATTGACTAAAGTTCCGGGGCGAATTCCTTTGAAAACTGCAAACTCCCCTGCAAAGTGAACAGTCTATTTGCCTTTAGTAAATCAGCCCCATAGGTTGCAATCTGCAATAGCACAGAATGTCAGAAAACCCATCTATAATCTACAAGGAAGTGTTCCAGTACGTAAAATATATAAGGCAATTAACCTGTGAAACAGCATACAGTGAAAAGCGCCAAAGAGCCAAGTCATGGCTGATATCCACTTTCTACCCCAGGTGCCATTTCACTTCCCTGGGAGATTGCTTACAAGAGCCGTACAATCTGAGTAGACCCAGGCCACATATTACTGTAAAGTTTAATGACTCTTTCCCAGAGCTGTTCAAACTTTCTCAGGATGTATATTCTGCTACTACACAATGCGCTGACATTCTGAGATCATTTTTTTTTTTAAAAGAGTGTTTTCTTGGAAAGGTTATATTTCGCAGTCATTTATACATCTGAGTAAATAAAGAATATTATTTTGTTCTCTCCTTCGTAGGGGACAGGTTTTAATGCAAACAGTTCCCCTGTTCACAAGCCACCGAAGTGTAATTTTACCTTTCAGGAACAAAAGCAATATAAACAAGAGGCAAAGATTTACATATTTCAAGGTGAGTTTCTTCTATCTGAAAGAAATGCTCATTGCCATCTGAGTTCCAGTCTTCCATTTTTTCATTTAACCGCTTCAGCCCGGGAAGATTTTACCCCCTTCCTGACCGGAGCACTTTTTTGCGATTCGGCACTGCGTCGCTTTAACTGACAATTGCGCGGTCGTGCGACGCTGTACCCAAACAAAATTGACGTCCTTTTTTTTCACACAAATAGAGCTTTTTTTTGGTGGTATTTTTCTTTTTTGTGCTATAAACAAAAAAAGAGCGACAATTTTGAAAAACGCAATATTTTTTACTTTTTGCTATAATAAATATCCCCCAAAAATATATTTAAAAAATATTTTTTTTCCTCAGTTTAGGCTGATATGTATTCTTCTACATATTTTTGGTAAAAAAAAATTGCAATAAGCGTATATTGATTGGTTTGTGCAAACTACAAAATAGGGGATAGTTTTATGGTATTTTTATTATTTATTTTTTTTTACTAGTAATGGCGGCGATCTGCGATTTTTTTCAGGATTGCGACATTATGGCGGACACGTCGGACAATTTTGACACATTTTTGGGACCATTGGCATTTTTACAGCGATCAGTGCTATAAAAATGCATGGATTACTGTAAAAATGTCACTTGCAGTGAAGGGGTTAACCACTAAGGGGCAGTAAAGGGGTTAAGTGTGTCCTATTGTGTGTTCTAACTGAAGGGGGGAGGGGACTGTGTAGGGGAGATGACAGATCGCTGTTCATACTCTGTATGAACAGACGATCTATCTGTTTACACACACAGATCCCGGTTCTCCGTGTGCCCCGAGCGATCGCGGGAGCCCAACGGTGATCGCGACCGCCGGGCACTCACTTCGGCGAGCAGGAGGAGCGCGCCCCTAGTGGCCAAACCTGGAAGCGACGTAACATGACGGCGATTTGCGCAGCCAAGCCATGTTTGGCGGCTGGTCGGCAAGCAGTTAAAGCAAACCTTTCTCAAATTTTGGTGACTCGAACTGAGTGCATGATGGGCAAAGCAACAGGTTCACTCAAACCTCAGTTGAGCCTTCGGTGGTTTGAATCAGCAAAATACATTCAATGTGCAATAAAACGGAAAGGGTCATACAGTTCATTTACTTTAATCATAGGTGTGCATGGGGGGGGGGTGCCAGGTGTGCCTGGGCACACCCTAATCACTCTGTGCAGTGCCAATTTCCCCTACTGCCCGGGCTTCCCTCTGTGTTGCGCCCCTTGGAGTACTACTGGTTTCTTGTAGTTCCCCAACAGCTGGAGGGCCACAGGTTGAGCACCCATGGACTAGTCAATATATCATTTACTGTCCCTTTCCTTTTCTAAATGAACGCAGTGAACACACTCGCTCTCTGAGTTCATTCATAGCTTAAGCATATTAAACTGTGATTACTATGCTTCAATTTGTGAATGAACAGGAAGCGGCTCAGCACAGAGCTCCTCCCATTCATTCCCTGTGCAGTGGAGTGCAGCTGAGGCTGCAGAGAAAGGGGCATGTTTTTTGAGCTTTGGGGTGCACACCCTAATACAATGGGCGGCGCACACCTATGACTTTAGTAAGCAGCAACAGCCTGATTAGAAAAAGCCTATCCCCTGCCAGCACGCTGCACAAAAGGACCCTTGCTCTTTGTGGGGAAGCAGTGGTCTCTCTGCAGAGGTCTGACATGCCCTCTGTAGAGTCAGACCTGTGGATCTGCAACCGGAAAAGCTCCTGCTCCCTGCTGATTGGAGAGCTCTAGAAGGGGGCGTTGAAGACCTCTACAGAGAGACGGCTGCTTCCTTATGGAGAGCAAGGATTGTTCAAAGGGGCATGTTGTCAGAGAACAGGATTTTGTATTCTGAAGAAAACAAAGAGCAAGACAACTTTTGTTTTAATACACCTGGAATGTATTTAGCTGATAACTGAATGTTAAATTGGGCATCAAATGGATTCCCAGCAGCACATACTCGTCTTTTGCACTGCCACCTGCAGTGAATAGAACCCTCTGTGTAATCTATAGTATGACTTGCTGGAGTCATAGCTTACAGATTGCTATGAAGTCCCCAATGAAAGCACTGGGTAAATCACATGCTCCCCCATACCTACATGTACTCCATAACATTGAATGGCGGAAGTGATGTCAAACGTCACTTCCCTTCCGCCCAATGGTCTTAGAAAGGAATTTTTTTTTTTTTGCAAAAAAATTGACATTTAATTTTTTTTGCAAAAAAAAAATGACATTTAATTTTTATTTTTATTGCATTTAAGTGTAAATGTGGGATCTGAGGTTTTTTTTTACCCCAGATCTCACATTTAAGAGGTCCTGTCATGCTTTTTTTCTATTACAAGGGATGTTTACATTGTTTACAATGTTTTTTTTTTTAAAAAAAGGACAGTGTAAAAATAAAAAAATAAAAAGTAAAATAAATAAGAAAAAAAAAAAATCAAAAGTGCCCCGTCTCGCCGAGCTCGGGAGCAGAAGCAAACGCATACATAAGTCGCGCCCGCATATGAAAATGGTGTTTAAATCACACATTTGAGGTATCACAACGATCGTTAGAGCGAGAGCAATAATTCTAGCGCTAGTCCTCCTCTGTAACTCTAAACTGGTAACCTGTAGAAATTTTTAAACGTAGCCTACGGAGATTTTTAAGGGTCAAGGTTTGTCGCCATTCCACGAGCGGGCGCAATTTTGATGCGTGACATGTTGGGTATCAATTGGGCTAACTTTACTGTTGTCTTATTTTTTGAGTCAAACAAGTATATTTTTTTCCCAAAAAATTGCGCTTGTAAGACGGCTGCGCAAATACGATGTGACAGAAAGTATTGCAACGACCGCCATTTTATTCTCTAGGATGTCTGAAAAAAAATATATAATGTTTGAGGGTTCTAAATACCAAAAAAAACACCTCTGATTTTAACTTGTAAACAATAATGCCCCGTACACACGGTCGGATTTTCCGATGGAAAATGTCCGATCGGACCGTGTTGTCGGAAATTCCGACCGTGTGTGGGCTCCATCGGACATTTTCCATCGGATTTTCCGACACACAAAGTTGGAGAGCAGGAGATAAAATTTTCCGACAACAAAATCCGTTGTCGGAAATTCCGATCGTGTGTACACAAATCCGACGGACAAAGTGCCACGCATGCTCAGAATAAATAGAGAGATGAAAGCTATTGGCCACTGCCCCGTTTATAGTCCCGACGTACGTGTTTTACGTCACCGCGTTTAGAACGATCGGATTTTCCGACAACTTTGTGCGACCGTGTGTAGACAAAACAAGTTTGAGCCAACATCCGTCGGAAAAAATCCTAGGATTTTGTTGTCGGAATGTCCGAACAAAGTCCGACCGTGTGTACGCCCTATAAGTGTCAAAAAGAGGCTCAGTCCTTAAGTGGTTAAAAACTGTTATTCCCCTTTAAAACTGTTTGCGGGGCATGTTATAAACAGTGCAGGGACAAGGTCATTCATAGCCTAGGGCGAACATGCCAAACTGGGCCCCTCCCTTAAGTTGTATGAGCATCACATGTCAGCAAAAATCCCCTCCACCCCCCCCCCTAAAAAAATTGAGCACTAATCTGCATGCTTACCCCCTAAGTATAAATTCCCAATCCTCCCAGTACAAATCACCCATCCAAGCAAATATCCCCCCTGATCCCCCCTCCTAGCAGAAACCCCCCCCCCCCAAAAAAAAGATGTTCCCCTCCTACCACAAATACCCCACAATCATCCCTCCTACAAGCACAAGTCCCCCCCCCCAAAGAAAAATTAAAACATTTTGCTCCTATCACAAATCCCCTTCCTCCCCTCTACCATATGACCTCTTCTAGCGCAAACCCCCCAAATCCCTCCTCCTAGCACAGATCCTCCTCCCCAACCCCCCCCTCCAACATAAATCTCCACCAAATCACCACTCCTCGCCCCCCCTCTTCAAATTTCCCTACCTGAAAAAATTCTTACCCCCTGCTGTCCCCCAAATTCCCCCTCCCAACACAAATTCCCCCCCCCCCCCCCGGTTATAAACACAAGAGAAAGGTGTAAACTAAATTGTAAACATGAAAAAAGCATTGTATATATAAAATGTCATGGCACATAAATTGATAAAGTAACCAAACCATTAGTTAGAAATTGCAAATACTAATCCCATCCTTAGCAACTGACCCTGAACTCAGGTCATGTCCCACGTAACACAAACTTTCCAAATTTAGAAACATAAGATTTAGCCTTGAAGCCAGATGACAAAAATAGCACACTAATGGTTTCTAAAAATAGTTGGGATCATTAGGAAAATGAATATTTTAACTCTCATTAACATGGGAGAGTATTACTTGTGACCCCGTATTTGTAATCGGTTATCTCGTTTAATGGACGACCTTGAAATCCAGATAGAGGGACGCAGCACTTTTTCTTTTAGTCTTTACTAATTCAAAATTGTTATGTTAACCTGTGAAATAAAATAACTCCTTATTTTGAATAAAAAGATAACTCTTCCTTTTAGCTTAAACATTTTATTGTGTTCGGGTGCATTTCTGTGTGCTTTTTAATATTTACTGCATTTTGCTTTTTTTTTTTAAATATATCTTTAAAGTGGAGGGCCACCCTAAAAATAAAAAAAAAATTTAAAAAAATTGCATAAAAATTTGGAGGAAAAAAATTTTTTTTTTAACTTACCAGAAATGGCTGTTGCTAGGCAGATACCCCTAATCTGCCACTTCCTACGCCACGGTGATCTTCAGTCTTCTCCTCCTCGCGTTATCTTCTGGGGAATGGGGCGCGCTGTGTTCTGGGAACTGTGTGTGTCCCACAACACATCGCGCCCTATTCACAAAGCGCTGCGCGACTTGCGCATGCAAAGTAAGAAACGGGCAGTGAAACCGCAAGGCTCGACTGTCTTTTTCCCTTAGTTCGAATGGCGGCGCCGGGACCCGAGAGCCGAGGGACGTGTCGGCCTCGGGCGGCCGACATCGCGGGCACCCAGGACAGGTAAGTGTGCTTATTAAAAGTCAGCAGCTACAGTGTTTGTAGCTGCTGACTTTAAAAAAAAATGTTTAAGTATAGTTATGAATTCACTGGGCCTTAATATGCTATGTAGTGACAAATGAATCAATGCTAAAACTGGGCGAATTATGAAATCTTTTTGCATATATCTGAACAAGCTTAGGCAAAATTGCAAAATCTGCAGAGAATGATATGAATCCTAATGGGGTAATCCTCAGCATATTAGATAGATCAGCTCTAAGTAAATGGAAGGGTTTTATTTTTCTTATTGTTCTACAGCATTCATGTGTTGAGGTTGTGCTCAAGGGTTACAAAATGGCAGAACTGATAGTGAGAGCTAAGCGGACAGTGTGCACTTTCACATGCTTACACAAGTATAATTATTTATCATATAAACCCTTTAAATAACTTTCAAGGTCTCAGGGAACCCCTGCTAATAATGATTATATCTACAGAACAGTGGCGTAGCGTGAGTTGTCAGCACCCGGGGCAAGGCAAGTCACTTGCGCCCCCTAACCTGTGGACTTTTAGCACCTAAAAATGGGGGCCCAGGGACTGCTCTGCTGCAGCATACGTACTGTGGCTGTCGAAACGCAAAGGGTTCCTCCACTCACTGCCTGAGCCTCTGATTGGCTGCCTGCAGCCTTTTATTATTGGTTAGATTTGAGATATCTCTTTGACTACAGTAGTCAAAGAGATATCTTCTCATTATCAACCAATATTAAAAGGCTGTGGGTAGCCAATCAGATGCTCAGGTTGTAAATAAGGAGGAGCACTTATATACAGCAGAGCAGGCAGCCAATCATAACCCTGACTTAAGGGTTGTGCATAATATTTAGTGCTAGACATACTACAGGAGACAGTCAGAGGCTGCAGATATACTACAGGAGATGGTCAGAGACTGTAGACATGATACAGAAGATAGTCAGAGACTGCAGACATGATAACAGGAGATGGTCAGAGACTGCAGACATGATAACAGGAGATGGTCAGAGACCGCAGACATGATACAGGAGATGGTCAGAGACTGTAGACATGATACAGGAGATGGTCAGAGACTGCAGACATGCTAACAGGAGATGGTGAGAGACTGCAGACGTACTATAAGAGACAGTGAAAGACTGCAGACATACTATAGGCAGGGCTATTTTTCTCAGATAATAGGTGCAGGAACTTAACCATGCCACCACCGCCTAACAGTGGGAGAGTCTTAATGGGGCATTGGTAAATACCATTTGTGCATTCTGCACAGAGTGCAGAGTTCAGGAGTTTGCTATATACAAAATGCAAAGATCAAGATTGTACTATGTATAGAGTGCAGAGTTCAGGAGTGTGCTATGCAGAGAGAACAGAGTTCAGGAATGCATATCTCACAAGACAGTTTACAACCCCCCTTCTAGTACAAAGCTCTCCTCCCACTCCCAAGTCTTCTTTTGCCACCTACATAGTATCAGATAGAGGGGCTGCTACAGAAAAGCATACCTCCCAACATTTTGAAATGGGAATGAGGGACACCTACTAACAAACGTATGTAGGCATAGGACACACCCCCTGCCGCACCCCCTTAAAGGAGAATTAACCCAAAAAAAAGGTTCATTAAATCCACAAAGACTTTTTTTTAACACTTCTATTCCTTTATATTGGCTTTTAAAATGTACAAATGTAGCAATTTAGAAATTGGATGAAAGGTTTAGGACTGGGAAACACTTTTTGAAAGATAAAAAGTGCATTTTATATACAACTATATAGATCAGACCAAAATGAGGGACAAATGAGGGAGAAAAAGGGACAGAGGGACATTGCTCCAAATCAGGGACAGTCCCTCGAAATCAGGGACAGTTGGGAGCTATGGAAAAGCAACTATAACTTACAGTAGGAGTACAATGTTAGGTGGAGTGGGGGGGGGGCATTAGCGCAAAGATAGGGGATAGGGGATGACATTGGTACTAACGGGGGGCAATGTCCTAATTTTTAACTTGGGGGAGAGTTGGAACATTGTTGCTAAGTGGGGGGGAGGGGGCATTGGTGCTAAGTGGAGGGAAATGAGGGACATTTGGGATAAGTGGAAGAAGAAGGGGGACACTGGGGATAAGTGGGGGATATATGGGAGGAGAGGATGGGACATTTGTGATAAGTGGTGGGACTAGAGGGGTATTGGGAATAAGTGAGGGAGAGGAGGAATATTTTAGATAAGTGGGTGGAGAGGGGGACATTGGGGATAAGTGGGTGGAGAGAAGGGATATTGGGGATAAGTAGGAGGAGAGGGGGGGACATTTGATATAAGTGGGGGGGCATTTGAGATAAGTGGGAGGAGGGGGGCCATTTGGGATAAGTGGGAGGAGGGGGGGAAATTGGGATAAGTGGGAGGAGGGGGGCCATTTGGGATAAGTGGGAGGGGGGACATTTGGGATAAGTATGTGGAGAGAAGGATATTGGGGATAAGTAGGAGGAGAGGGGGGCACATTTGAGATAAGTGGGGGGGGTGGTTTGGGAAAAGTGGGAGGAGGGGGGCCATTTGGGATAAGTGGGAGGAGGGGGGGGCATTTGGGATAAGTGGGAGGAGGGGGCCATTTGGGATAAGTGAGAGGAGGGTGGCCATATGGAATAAGTGGGAGGAGGGGGGGGGGAATTTGGGATAAGTGGAAGGAGGGGGGCCATTTGGGATAAGTGGGAGGAGGGGGCCATTTGGGATAAGTGGGAGGAGGGGGCCATTTGGGATAAGTGGGAGGAGGGGGGCCATTTGGGATAAGTGGGAGAAGGGGGGCCATTTGGGATAAGGGGGGAAGATTGTGATGCTCAGTGTATGTGTGTAGTGTGGACTGTGTGAGTGTAGTTATATATGCTGAGCGTCACATACCACAGTGAGTGACCCAGAGATGTCCATTTCATTAAATGTTGGATACAGCAGCACACATGTCTATGGAACAGCAGAGGAGCTCTGAGCACTATGCTGCATGGACTCATTGGACTGGAAGCAGCTCAGTGTCCCGAGTCTCACAGCCAATAGGAAGCCAGGAAAGTATGTATGCACTTCTTGTGAGGAAAGAGGCAGAACTCACTCACAGTGCTGGCTTTGCCTTGTAGAGGATGACTAGTTGCAGTAGCGGCTGCTCCCTCGTCTCACCTGCTTTTTTTTTGTCCACCATCGATCTGACCTCTGTCTGCCACACTGCCAGACTCACTGGCTGCCTGCCACAACCAATGAGGAATGATGCGAGTCCCAGATCCGGCAGGCAGGAGGAGAAGAAGATGGCGGAGGAGGGACTCCAGGAGCATCAAGGACAGGCCAGCCCTGCCGCCTCACATGATCCTATTCGCCCAATCACAGGGCGCCAGCCACCCAGCCGACTTTAAACATGGCGGCCGGATCGCAGGGGACACAGGGAATCAGAATTAGGACTACGGAGCCAGAGTGACATGCACTAGCATGGGATTTCGCTCCCCCCAAATGTTGCGCCCGGGGCCACAGCCCCCCTCACACCCCCCCACGCTACGCCACTGCTACAGATCTGTTCTATTCTATTATTTTCTTATGTATTCAAATTCAGATTTATTCTATTTGAAATTCGAATTTCAGAAGATGGTTATATTCTTTCTATGTTATTCTATTCTATTCTATTTGTTTCTATTATATTCTAGTCTATTCTGTTCTTTTATTTTGTATTCTATTTTGTTCTGTTTTACTCTTTTATATTCAATTCATTATTTTCTGTTATATTCTTTTCTATTCTTTTTTTTTTCTCTTCTATTCCTTTATTTTTTATTTTATTTTATTCTCTTTGGAAATTGGAAAACTATTCGAATTTGCAAACTTTTGGAATTTGAATTTGAAAACTTTTCAAATTCGAAAACTTTTCGAATTGTAATTTGAAAACTATTCGAATTCGAAAAGTATTCGAAAATTATTCGAATTCGAAGTCCGTCCAAATTTTTTTTTTGTTATTTCAGATTCGTTTAAATTTTGTAGTATTGTAATTCGGAAATTCGGATACATCTCAGTTTCTGAAAAATGAAAATTCGTCCAAATTTGAATTCGAAACAAAATGAACTGCACATGTAAAATGGTGGTTTAAGCCAGATTTTGTAGGAAGCCAGCACACTAATGGCACAGGTGTGTGCTGGCTTAATATGAGAGCCAAAGTTAGAGCTCATAACCCCACCCTTCTGTGGGAGTCAGTGTGTGATGGGAGCCATGAGAGGTGCTGATGTGCACCATGGTCGGGACAGAGCAAGGCCCGAGCCTGAGAGTCCATGTGGGACAGAAGCAGCTAGGAAGCTGTATAGAGAGAGAATCCGGGAGTGATAAGAGCAGTTAGGAAGCTGTAAGGAAGATGCAGAGCTGAGGTACAGCGTCTGTGCATAAACACTGGGATGTGTTTCATGGTCACAAGCAGGGCCGCCATCAGGGGGGTACAAGCAGCACTCAAGTAAGGGGCCCGAGCGTCTCATGGGGCCCGGCTGGCCAGGGCCCGCTCCACCTACAGCAGCACATGAAATTAATCTATCACCTGTGCCGCCGCTAGCCTGCGCTATAGAGCCTATTTTAACTTTCACTAGCACCCCCCCCCGCTGTAGAGAAGTGGAGAGAAGCATTACACCAAGCCTGAGCCTCCGCCGGCCGCCGCCTTCCTGACTAGTAACCCCCCCAGCAGGTGACCGCGGCCAGCACTCGCTCCTCTTCCTTCCCTGCTGAGGTGGAGCCTGCTGGCTGCTGCTAGGTTGGTTTACAATATGATTGGTCGGCACACGGGCAGGGGGTGTGGTCAGCGTCTATCTGTATGCACCCAGCTCTATCAGGTGCATGCAGATAGATACCAGAGAGCAGCCTGGAGGGTAAGTCACAAAAATGTAGTGTGTGCTGCTGTGCCCCATGTGCTGCCTGTAGATTTAGAATTTATGTAATATCCTTCTCCTTGGATGGGACACCTGAGGGCCGAGGCTGACAAGCTGGCATCAGTGGCATGATGGAGTTGCATTGTGGAAAATGGATGAGGATGACTCTGGGTTGGGATGAGAGTTACATTGTGTAACTCATCCCCACCCAGAGTCATCCGCATCCATTTTCCACAATGCAAGTCCATTATCCTCATCCCCACCCAGCACCATCCATCCCTCTCCACAATGCATCCCCATCCATGCCCAGCACCATCCATCTAGGGTTGCCACATCATCCCTTTAATCCAGGACACACATTAATTATACAGGTTCGTTGGCTGATTAAGGTGGTAATTAAACTCAATTGGTGCCTTATCTGCATTAAATCAGCCTTAGAATCTGTGTAATTCATATGTGTCCTGGATTAAAGGGATGATGTGGCGACCCTACATCCACCCCTCTCCACAATGCATCCCCACCCACGCCTAGCATCATCCATCCCTCTCCACAATGCATCCCCACCTACGCCCAGCACCATCCATCCCTCTCCACAATGTATCCTCACCCGTGCCCAGAACCATCCATCCCTCCAGTCTCCACAATGCATCCCCATCCATGCCAAGCACCAGCCGTCCCTCCAGTCTCCACAATGTATCCTCACCCATGCCCAGAACCATCCATCCCTCCAGTCTCCAAAATGCATCCCCACCCACGCCCAGCACCATCCATCCCTCTCCACAATGCATTCCCATCCACACCCAGAATCATCCGTCCCTCTCCACAATGCATCCCCATGTATGCCCAGCACCATCCATCCCTCGCCACAATATATCCCCATCCACGCCCAGCACCATCCATCCCTCTCCAGGATTCTGATTTCTGATGGCTGCCCTGGTCACAAGGACCAAAAAGGTACTAACGTTCAGGAGGGACACTGAAGAGGTGCTTGGAGCAGTAAAGCTGCCAAAAGAGAATGCTATGTTTTGCAGCGATGGGGAGAACCCCCTGTTTGGGAAGACATACCTGTGTGAAGTTTTGATGTTCGTTTAAATAAAAGTCGGTAGGAAAACCCTAAAAACTATATCTGGAGTGGAGTAAACTCACTGTTTTGGCGCTACCATTGAGCTAAGAAACCCTGGTGTGTCACAATGTACAGCCCAATTTCTTTTTGCGATTTGGATAGAGATGAGCTTCAATTGTGGGTCAGTTTAAAGTAAAAATTTGTCTCCCCTACAGCATCGATCCTTGTAAATATGTCCAAGATTCCAAGAGCAGGGGGTTGCACAATTAGTTTTGTTGCCAATCTGCCTAATAAATGGCCCTGCTTGGTTTTCTAAATATGCGATAAAGGTGATGATACATAAAGACCTTCTTTTTTTTAGGTGATGCTGTGCTTTGTAAAGCAGTTGATCATCCACCACTTTTACTAAACTAACTCTAACATAACACATACTTTTACAAACTAGCACTAAAATCATATTTCGTTTTCCTGTTTTTTCACGGCAAAAAGCTTTACTAGCAGTGCCCAGTCATTAATTTGCTAATGGAGCATTTAATAGCTCTTGTCTCACTGGCCACTTGAATAATGCATTTTCAGTAATGTTTAACTTGTTGTGTTATTAGTGCAGGCACAGATGTGAACTGGCCGTCACTTTTAAGAAGAAGGGGAAGTTAGTGGTTGTGAGGAAAATCCACCCTGGTCCTGAAGTTACCATGGCAAGCATGGCAGTGCAGTTACTGGGCTTTTTCACCTGCCTTATCGGTTTTATAGGAACCATCATTTCCACAGTGCTTCCTCACTGGTGGCGGACTGCACACGTTGGCACCAACATCATCACGGCTGTGGCATACATGAAGGGCCTTTGGATGGAATGCGTTTGGCACAGTACGGGAATTTACCAGTGCCAGGTCCACCAGTCTCAGCTGGCCCTTCCTCGAGATCTTCAGATTGCCAGGGGTATGATGGTCACGTCTTGTGTCCTTTCACTACTGGCCTGTGTGGTCTCTGTATTTGGCATGAAGTGCACTCAATGTGCCAAAGGATCGTCTGCCAAGAAGATGATCTCGGTCCTTGGTGGAGTCCTCTTCCTCCTGGCTGGCTTTACATGCCTGATTCCAGTGGCCTGGTGTACCAATGACGTGGTCAATGACTTTTACAACCCAGCTCTTCCCTATGGTATGAAGTTTGAGATTGGACAAGCTCTTTATGTTGGCTTTATCTCAGCAGGTTTGACTATAATTGGAGGAATCATGCTGCTGTTTACGTCTTGTCAAAAGTCTGTTGTGCAAGTGCCATATCTCCATCCATCACATAACCTACAGAGGGCACCTATGAGCAAGCCAGGACCAGTCCACAAAAGTAGCCATGCCACGTCCTGGTCCTCTGCCTCGCGTCATGGCTACCAAATCAATGACTTTGTCTGAGTGGCCAAAACTCCCTTAGCTCCCCTCAAATGAGCACAGACTATTATATTCTTATTAACTCAAGAGTTTATTTAAAACTATATAATGTTTACTGTATTGCTGGGATGACTAAGTGGAGAGTAAGAAAGACTTGTAAATATGTAACTTTGTACGTTTCATGTTTTTTGTTTTTTTATTTATTATAAAGTGATTCACATAGGACAGAATGATGTTCATTGATGGGCATATCTTTATCTGCTATTTGTATGTTGGATTTAAAAAATAAACGACAACAGAGAAAACCATAATTTCTATCTTAAATTATGTGTATAATGAATATTCAACAGATATACATCAAAAGATACACTGTGTATACATACTGTATATAAGATCAAAAATGAAGATCTAGTTTGATTTTTACTAAATTCTTTTATAATGGTTTATATAGTTGTATTCTTATAACTGTATAAACTTAAAGCATGTAATAATAATATTCCTATATTATTACATGCCTTTATACGCTATATTACCAAAAGTATTGGGACACCTGCCTTTACACACACATGAACTTTAATGCCACCCCAGTCTTAATCCGTAGGGTTCAGTATTGAGTTGGCCCACCCTTTGCAGCTATAACAGCCTTAGCTCTTCTGGGAAGGCTGTCCACAAGGTTTAGGAGTGTGTCTATGGGAATGTTTGATCATTCTTCCAGAAGTGCATTTGTGAGGTCAAACTCTGATGTTGGACAAGAAGGCCTGGCTCGAAGTCTCCACTCTAATTTACCCCAAAGGTGTTCTATCGGGTTAAGGTCAGTCATTTTGGAACAAGAAGGGGCCATCCCCGAACTGTTCAAACAAAGTTGGGAGCATTTAATTGTCCAAAATGTCTTGGTATGCTGACACCCTTAAGAGTTCCCTTGACTGGACCTAAGGGGCCAAGACTAACACCTAAAAAATAACCCCACACCATAATCCCCCCTCCACCAAAATGATCTGGATAAGTGCACAGGTCAGGACTTTGTGCAGGACAGTCAAGTTCCTCCACCCCAAAATCGCTCAACCATTTCTTTATGGACCTTGCTTTGTGCACTGATCCAAATCATTTTGGTGGAGGGGGGGATTATGGTGTATGGTTATTTCCAGTCAAGGGAACTCTTAAAGTGGGGTTTCACCCAAAAAAACAAAAATACATGAAAAATCCTAAAAAACAAAAAAAAATTGGATATTTTTTTTTTTTAACTTACCTCTAAATGCCTGTTACTAGGTGGTCCCTCGTAGTCTGCCCCTTCCAGTGCCTGGGCTGGTGACATCACTTCCCCCTCGGCACAGGAAGGGCTCAGCTCTGCTCCCTCCCTCCTGTCAATCATCTGGGACCCATTACAGGTCCCAGGTGACTGAGAGGCCAATCATGGCGCGCCGCTCGCGCATGCGCAGTGGGTGCCAGGCTGTGAAGCCACAGCCCGGCGCTCACAGTTGCAATGCCGGTGCCGCTGAACGGAGGGGGAGATGAGTGGGGCTTCGTTCCCCCGCATCGCTGGACCCTGGAACAGGTAAGTGTCCAATTAAAAGTCAGCAGCTGCAGTATTTGTAGCTGCTGACTTTTAATTTTTTTTTTTTTTTTTACTGGACCCCCTGGGTGGAACTCCTCTTTAAGGGCATCAGCATACCAAGACATTTTGGACAATTAAATACTCCCAACTTTGTTTGAACAGTTTGGGGATGGCCCCTTCCTGTTAAAAAATTACTGACCTCAACCGGATAGAACACTTTTGGGATGAATTATAGGGCGTACACACGGTCGGACTTTGTTCGGACATTCCGACAACAAAATCCTAGGATTTTTTCCGACGGATGTTGGCTCAAACTTGTCTTGCATACACACGGTCGCACAAAGTTGTCGGAAAATCCGATCGTTCTAAACGCAGTGACGTAAAACACGTACGTCGGGACTATAAACGGGGCAGTGGCCAATAACTTTCATCTCTTTATTTATTCTGAGCATGCGTGGCACTTTGTCCGTCGGATTTGTGTACACACGATCGGAATTTCCGACAACGGATTTTGTTGTCGGAAAATTTTATCTCCTGCTCTCCAACTTTGTGTGTCGGAAAATCCGATGGAAAATGTCCGATGGAGCCCACACACGGTCGGAATTTCCGACAACACGCTCCGATCGGACATTTTCCATCGGAAAATCCGACCGTGTGTACGGGGCATTAGAGTGGAGACTGCGAGCCAGGCCTTCTCATCCAACATCAGCTACCTCACAAATGCGCTTCTGGAAGAATGGTCAAACATTCCCATAGACACACTCCTAAACCTTGTGGACAGCCTTCCCAGAAGAGTTGAAGTTGTTATAGCTGCAAAGGGTGGACCAACTCAATATTGAACCCTACGGACTAAGACTGGGATGTCATTAAAGTTGATGTGCATGAAAAGGCAGGTGTCCCAATACTTTTGGTAATATTGTGTATTTTCAAAGAGTAGAGAAGCAGCAACAGGCTAAAGAGGTGATCTATCCTTTCATTCTGCTTTCCCCTTCTTTTAACATGTTCCTTGCCAATGCATTTGCATGCAACACACCTTATTGGCTCCCAGTGCTGCCAATCCCTCTCCCAATCTGAGCTCTGCTGTATAGCACAGGGGACTGCGAGAGGCTGATACCAGGTATAGTTCAGGTACTACCAATTGCATTTAAAAATATATTTAATGTTGTCATAAATGATAAGTGCATTTAAAACAAAGGGCACTTATGCTTTTTGCCCCCATCCTCTTTCCCTGACCTAACCTAGCCTCCCACCCAGAAGCATACTTCAATCCATTGGCCATGGGCAACTGTGTTTGTTTTCAACCTGCATCACAAGTCATCAGTGTCCTGGTCACACCTGAATGGTAGCTTTCCATAGAATTCTATGGGACTGGATGCAAGACATCTCTGGCCTCTGGAAATGGTCCCATAGACATTTATGGACATAGAAGACTAACGGTGTAGAATGTAAACACCTACCCAAGGCCATAGCAGTGGGACTGAGTTATGCATCTAGAGATAAGCAGAAACGATAAGGACATGATGTTTTAAAGCGTACCTATCCTTTAAAGAAGACATACCTGCATCAAAGTGTGTCTTTTATATTGGCACAGATTTCATCTTTAAGGAAGTATACTCCCGACCCCAGCGACTCTATACGATCCCCCAGCTGCTGTTGATTGCAGAGAAGTCAGATTGAGTTTAACTGAAAAATCATTTGATCTAAGCAACCCCCAAAATATGTTGGCTATTCTTTGGATCATCCCCCTGGCTTTTATTTGAATAAATTTGGATCTCTTAGGAGTGTTGTGACACTTCATCTCCATGTTTGCTATAATACACCATAAGCCAAGGAGACTTTGGAGATCCTCTGAGGGTGTAGAAGACACCTGCCTGGCAACCAGAATATTTACGACAGCCTCAATAGTTTAAGATAGCAATAAGATAATCTTACAGGTCCAGCACTATTTTTCCACTTTTCCACTTTTCTTCCCTTAACGTGACTTTATATTAGGTCAGCAATTCTAAACCTGTTTTCTGTGGAACCTTAAGCCTCGTACACACGATCGTATTTTCCAACGGAAAATGTTTGATTACAGGCTGTTGGCGGAAAATCCGACCGTGTGTACGCTCCATCGGACAATTGTCGGATTTTCCACGGACAAATGTTGCATGGCAGGTTTTAATATTTTCTGTGGACAAATGTGTGTTGTCGGATTTTCCGAGCGTGTGTACACAAGTCCGTCGGACAGAAGTCCAAAGTACAAACACGCATGCTCGGAAGCAAGGACGAGCCGGAAGCGGTTGGTCTAGTAAACTAGCGTTCGTAATGAAGAATTAACATTCGTGACGCGACAAATTATGAAATCTCAAAATGCAGCGCACAATTCTCTTCTTCTTTAATGGGATAATAATGAAGCTGCTTTGCTGGTGATACTGATGGAGTTATTGCAAATGAATTTTCAAAGGCTTTTTTTTTCTAGTGATATCAAGAATAATATTATTATGTTTTTTTTTTTTTGGGGGGGGGGGGGGTAAATTACCACAACACCATTATCCGGTAGTTTTTAAGCTCAAAGATATAACTATGTTGGTGTCCCTTGTCAATTTTACATTGTATTTTTTTAAATGTAACTTCCTACTCCCAAACTGTCATTTGAAGTAAAACACATAGCCAAGTATTATTCTACACACTTTTTTATTGTGCATTAAAAAAAGAAAACAAATAAAATTAGACATGTTATCTGCCAATAGAACTTAACCAAAAAGTGCATTCTATGCATCCAAAAATATAGAAAATATACCAAATCAAATTATTATTCAACCAAAAAAATAATGTCAAAGCAATAACTCCAAGGCCAATAATAAATAACACGTTATCTCCTCTGATTCGGCAACATGTCTTGTTACCGAACGACCGTTCAGAAACGACCTGAAAAGCACGAAATGAAAAGCGCAAAATGAAAAGCACAAATCAACACTCACCAAACTTCTACTAACACGAAATTAGAAGAAGGAGTCCAAAGGGTGGCGCTAAAGAGCTGAAAAACCACGTAGTACGTCAGTACGTTCGTGTTTGTTGGCCAACAATTCCTTGCCGTTTGTATGCAAGACAAGTTTGGGCCAACGCCCTTCAAAAGTCCATGGTTCTGTTGGCAAACAATCCAATCGTGTGTACGAGGCTTAAGGGTTCTTCCAGAGGATGTTAGGAGTCCCTTGAGCTGTGGCTAATTGATCTTCCTGCTGATGGTACCTGCATAGTTCCAGGGCCAACACCACTTGGCAAAGCTAACTGAATAGCACCAATGATCGTTTTATCTGTACCTGTAAGGCCTATGGGTCCAGCTAGGAAGCTAGAGAGCAGGAGGTCCTGGAAGGAGCGGAGGGGACGATTAGGGCGATATCTACAGATGAGCTGGCGCTCTCCTCTTCTCTCTGTCTTCATTTATAATGTAGGACTGCTGGTCCTGCATTGTACCTGATGAGTGTCTGCGACCAGCCTAACAGTGAAGAGCAGCAAATTTGGGGGACTAGTCCCACGGGGAGAAGGAAGTCTGTTGGAGTGAGGAATAAGTGGGTGCCCCCCTCCAGGTAGACAGGTTGGATTCGTCCTCTGTTTGGAACGCTTCATTCAGCAGCTGATTCGGACGCCACCACCCAGCTGTCCCCGCAGAGGGCTGTATCTGCATGCATACAAGACCTCGCTATCAGGGAGGTCCACCATTCCGGGTAAGGGTCCATCTATAGCGTCTCCCGGACTCACTGTCTGTTTGGATATCCCTTCACATCATTTTTCCTCTCTCCACCTACACTGCCTGTCTCCAATGAATTGTGGATCTGTGACTTCTCCTTCATGGGACTGATACATCTCTACTGAGCTGTCTTTGAATGGACTTTACTCACTATTTTATCATTTATGATATTTGATTTTGTTTCTTCTTTTTTTATTTATTCACTTTATATTTATTTACATATTTTATTAAGTATTGAGCACTTAATTTATTCACTCTATTGATTTTTTTTAGCACTTTTTTATTTAGGGTATCTGATTAATTAATTATCCATAATATACATTCCTTCATTTATGTAAGCAATATATGAATTATGAGTTGAGATTAGTCGACTGTAAGCGCACTTCATTTTTTTTTTTTTTAGTTTATCACACAGATATTGGTGTTTGTTTTTTTTTTGTTGTTGCAGCTGCAGTCTAGTATCTCTAATTGCTCTTTAGCGCAGGTGCCCTTCCTCTTTATACTATGGGTCCAGCTACTGACTTGTGATCCATGATGGAACATTTTGTCAACAGCAGCATGGTGAACAGATAGCAGGAGATGAAGAGGGGATATGCCGCCTCCCCTCACACCTCTTTGAACAAGAGATTTCACACCCGAAACTCAAAAACCCCTTATCGCAAACAAATCTGTTAGACACTGTTGCATCATGGTTGTGGCATGGCCCTATGCCCATGTGGTGGGAATAGGTGTGGTGGCAGACAGCATGCAACTTGATGTCCACTGAAACTTACCCTATTATTACTCTTCCAAGCCACTAAGTTGTGCATCCAGCCTGGTTTCCACAGGAATCTAAGCCATGTGAAAAATGCACCTCAACTGCCTGGTATTGCTGCCCAACAGTGTCAATGTAAAAGGAGCCCAAGAGTGACATTCCACCACAATAAGAGGGGCATTCTCCCCACTAGCCACCAATGAATGGGGTATTTTTCCCGCTGATCTTCTTAGTTAAAAAAGTTGAGAAAGGGTGTGTTACATGGACAGTTCAGATGTGAATAGCATCATTTTTTTAATTACAAAGGTTTTTGAATATATCTAGGTATTTTGCATGTATATCACGGGGTTCAGTAAGTAACCATTTAACTAAGATGGCATTTGTCAGGGGGTACGCCGTGAATTTTTCTTCTAGGCAGGGGTACAGTACATAATATAACCTTGAGTAACACAGCTATGGCCAACAAATGCAAAAGCCAAAAGTGAGTTGTAAGTTATAAATTCCAGCGTAAATATTACCCGAGGCCTGGCAATACCCAGAACTGGGTTACAGCAGCCCACAGGCAGTAAAAACAATGACTTTCTTCTAGGAAAGCTGAAAACGCTAATTGTCCTCCATGACAGCCGATATGCCCAGGTGACCTGAGGAGGTATTAAATGGCGACAAAATTCAGCTGCAGCATGATGTGAAATTATAACTTTTCCAGCAGACTAATTATGGGATCTCCACTGACTCACAGCCTCCCTGGCCCGGCTTTCCTATTTAAAGGTTCCTTTATAAATTTACATGAACGAGGTATTAACAGTCTCCAGTGCCTGGCTGATTCTCCGCTCTCAAAGAAAAATAGCAAGTGTATATTGTGCTATTCTCATGAAAGCAAAGAGCTACATCAGCCGGTGTGCAAGGTTAATACCTCTATAAAGAGGGCTACAGCAGCTGTTTAGTCCCGGGCCCACACGCCAAGACAAACAAGCCAAGAACACCCCAGAGATCCGGCGCTGGGAAGTGGACTCTACTAGTTGTGTATGAAAAGCTGCTTCTTCCTCAGGTAATACATTACACCTCTTTTGTAAGTCTTCTCTTGCCTCTCTGATCATTGCCAGGCCAGCAGCCCCCCCACTTTTCAGAGGCTGTGGAATTTGACTGCCAATGTTTCCCCTTAAAGTAGATCTTCACCACCCCCAGGAGAAATTTGCTAACAGGCAGTCTTTACAGTGACTTGAAAAAGTATTCATACCCCTTGACATTTTCCACATTTTGTCATGTTACGACCAAAAACGTAAATGTATTTTATTGGGATTTTATGTGATAGACCAACACAAAGTGGCACATAATTGTGAAGTGGAAGGAAAATGATAAATGGTTTTCAACATTCTTTACAAATAAATATGTGAAAAGTGTGGCGTGCATTTGTATTCAGACCCCCGGAGTCAATGTCTCTACCAGCTTTGCACATCTAGAGAGAGACATTTTTGCCCATTCTTCTTTGCAAAATAGCTCAAGCTCTGTCAGATTGGATGGAGAGCGTCTGTGAACAGCAATTTTCAAGTCTTGCCACAGAATCTCAATTGGATTTAGGTCTGGACTTTGAATGGGCCATTCTAACACATGAATATGCTTTGATCTAAACCAGGGTTTTTAAACGTGTGGCCCTCCAGCTGTTGCAAAACTACAAGTTCCATGAGGCATTGCAAGGCTGACAGTTACAAGCATGACTCCCACAGGCAGACGCATGATGGGACTTGTAGTTTTGCAACAGCCGAAGTGCCACCCAGTTTAAGAGCCCTGATCTAAACCATTCCATTGTAGATCTGGCTGTATCTTTAGGGTCGTTGTCCTGCTGGAAGGTGAACCTCCACCCCAGTCTCAAGTCTTTTGCAGACTCTAACAAGTTTTCTTCTAAGATTGCCCTGTATTTGACTCCATCCATCTTCCCATCAACTTTGACCAGCTTTCCTGTCCCTGCTAAAGAAAAGCATCCCTGCAACATGATACTGTCACCACCATGTTTCACAGTGGGGATGGTGTGTTCAGGGTGATGTGCAGTGTTAGTTTTCTACCACACATAGCGTTTTGCTTTTAGGACAAAAAGTTCAATTTTGGTCTCATCTGACCAGAGCACCTTCTTCCACATGTTTGCTGTATCCCCCACATGGCTTCTCACAAACTGCAAACAGGACTTCTTATGGCTTTCCTTCAACAATGGCTTTCTTCTTGCCACTCTTCTATTAAGGCCAGATTTGTGGAGTGCACGACTAATAGTTGTCCTGTGGACAGATTCTCCCACCTGAGCTGTGGATCTCTGCAGCTCCTCCAGAGTTATCATGGGCCTCTTGGCTGCTTCTCTGATTAATGCTCTCCTTGCCTGGCTTGTCAGTTTAGGTGGACGGCCATGTCTTGGTAGGTTTGCAGTTGTGCCATACTGTTTACATTTTCGGATGATGGATTGAACAGTGCTCTGTGAGATGTTCAAAGCTTGGGATATTTTTTTATAACCTAACCCTACTTTAAACTTCTCCACAACTTTATCCCTGACCTGTCTGGTGTGTTCCTTTGTCTTTATGATGCTGTTTGTTCACTAAGGTTCTCTAACAAACCTCTGAGGGCTTCACAGAACAGCTGTATTATTACCAAGATTAAATTGCACACAGGTGGACTCTATTTACTAATTAGGTGACTTCTGAAGGCAATTGGTTCCACTAGATTTTAGTTAGGAGTATCAGAGTAACGGGGGCTGAATACAAATGCACCCCACACTTTTCACATATTTATTTGTAAACAATTTGGAAAACCATTTATCATTTTCCTTCCACTTCACAATTATGTGCTACTTTGTGTTGGTCCATCACATAAAATCCCAATAAAATACATTTATGTTTTTGGTTATAACATGACATGATAAATGTGGAAAATGTCAAGGGGTATGAATTCTTTTTCAAGGCACTCTACATGCGTTGCTCATTCTCAGCATGCCGTGGTGCCGGAATTAATACACTCCTGTGCACATGCATGACAGTTATATCATACCAACCCAGCCAAACAAAGTGGCCAAGAGATGGCAAACCCAGAAGAAGCCTGGGTAAAGATTTTGGTGCCAACAAGGGAGCCTACAGACATTGGCTCACTAGAGGCGATGTAAGTATACTGGACTTTAATTCCACCTTAAGATGTATCTAAAGTTAAAATGTTTAGCTGCATTAATAGTGGTGAAGTGTTAAGCCGGCCAGACATGGATCGAAATTCAGTTGGGACCAAATTAATTTCGATCCATGTATGGGCAAGTTGGTTGTACACAAGTTGATCTTTCCTTCGACTTGTGTACAACCAGCCTATTGGAAATTGTTCTCTTGTGTGTTCTGACGGTGGGGGAAGTCTTCCCGAAGTCAGAATCCAGAAGCTCAGCATGAGGAATTCCCCCATCCATCTTATATGCGTGGATGGGGAAAGAATTCCACGTCATCCAGAGGCGCCTGAAATTCAGAATCCAGTGAGCTGCAGCGTGGCATGGTGTGGCGGCCATCATTTTCGAGAGCAAAGTCACAGAGAGAGAGTTGCGGCTGGAGTCTTCTCATCATCTGCACCATTATCTAATCCATCTGAGATTTGGAGTGGTGAGCGGGCATAACCCATGTTATAGTTAAGGACACTGCTGTTAAACAACACTCACACAGTTTAGCTGGTGGTACTTGTAGTCCTACGGAGGTTAAACTCTGGATCATAACAGACTCAGCCAGTAGAAGCCTATGCTCAGTACACATTACTGACTTCAGTAGCCATATCAGATGACATCTTTAGGATTATAAAAGGAAGGAAGTTATACAACTACCAGGATAAATCACAGCTTTGCTAACTTTGCTACACCTTGCTTTGTTGGTTTACTTTATTTACAACTTAAAAGAGGCTAGCTGAAGACATCTGGATTTCAAGGAATACCCTTTCCCACCTTTTTTATAATTTTCTCTACTCATCTGCTCAAGTTGCATTGAACTGCTAAATGGAGCCATCCTATTGAATATAATATTGTTTATACCGTTTTCAATATCGTGCATGATTGCTGGTCTGTGAGTTGAGGAGGCAGAAGGGAGAGATCTGACACAAAAGATATTGTACTAGGTGTCTACTCTCCTGTTAACCTGTTCACATGGATCCCTGTATTGAGTTAATATTTGTGTTCATTCACAATTCAGGGAACTTTACACCAATATATTGTGTTTACCAGATAAGCTTGAGATAAAGGGCGGTGGATACACATACCTCCCAACTTTTTGAGATGGGAATGAGGGACACCTATCAGCAAAAGTATGCAGGCATAGGACACACCCCCTGCCACGCCCCCTTAAAGGAGAATTGTACAAAAAGCAAGATCGGTTGCCAGACACTCACAAGTGATTTTTTTTTACCACTACTATTCCTTTATATTGGCTTTTGGATTTAACAAATGCAGCAATTTAGAAATCCGATGAAAGGTTTAGTGCTTTTTGATAGATAAAAAGTGCATTTTATATACATCTATATAGATCAGACCAAAATGAGGGACAAATTAGAGGCAGAGGGACATTGCTCCAAATCAGGGACAGTCCCTTGAAATCAGGGACAGTTGGGAGCTATGGGATACAGGGGTGTTTCCATTATTGACCAAAGTTGATATGCATATGTATCTTGTGTTTTTTTTTTTTCCAATAAATTTTTATTGAGTTTTACATATTACAGATTATGAAGTCATAGTAAGGAACATGAACATGTAAATGTAAGTTTACAGACTAGATATTGTAAGTATAGTCTGAATAGCGATTTTATGAATAACGTTCTATGAGAAAGAAAAAATTGTTAACAAAGTGATTATAAACATAGGGTAGAACAGTTGACCTGGAATGATAGGAGGGGTGGGGTAAGGAGGGGAGGGGTGCAAGAGGAAGGAGGGGCAAGGAGGGATAAGGGAAGGGGGGGGGAGCTTCAAGTGGAAGGCGAGTAGAGAGACAGGGCATTCAATTGTTAAACCTTACTTCAATCGTTAATTCTTTTTTGAGTACCAAAGGACCCATGGGTTCCAGCGAGTTAGTGTCTTTGTATGGTATTGTTTGCTGCGTGACAAAAGGGTTTCATAAGTGAAATGGGTTTGTACTAAGTTAGTAACTTCCGTAAGGGAGGGAAATTTGCGGCAATGCCACAACCACCCTGCAACTGCGTGTAACGCATGCGACTGCTGTGGCCTTTCAAGGATTACAACAGGTGGCGAGGAAGCGACATATCGTCTCCCAGCCACCGCTCAACTGCCCCCTGAAAAAGTCATCCACTTTTCAGAGAGCAGTAAAAACAGCCACAAATGTAAACTAGATCATAAGGTGGAACTGAACTCAAAAAGTGAAGCTATGTGATAGGGAATATCTAGACATGTTAAGTGTGCCTGAGCACTGACTGAAAACCTTTTTTTCCTAAATTTATCCTCACAAATAGCAATGCACTTTCTGCTATGTGAGAGTGTCGGTACTCCTGTGCCTACGGCCTTATATTTGTATATCTGCAGTGTGGGATCTAAGGCACTGCTGCCTCTGACTGCTAGTCTCGGGAAATTTGGTGATGTCTCTACTGTTCTTACTGGAGGCTCTGACATGAGGAATTTCAAAAGGGATGTATTACCACAACCTTAATTGAACTACAATGGTTTCAAATTAACATGGTACAGAAACAAACGAAATAAACTAAACCACCCGAACAAGATAACTTAAACCCATTTGAATACATTTACCGTGTATCACCACAGAGTGGTACTGTGGATACTGAGAATGTAATATGATTAAATGAGGATGAACCAGAGAACACGGAATTCGGACATGGTAGGCACTACAGTACAAATTTTTTTGGAAAAAATTTATCTATAATATAAAATTCAAAGAAAAATAGAACAAAACTATTTAAAATTCATGCTGTTAGAAAGTCCTGTAGCTAAAGTAATACAACTCTA
Organism: Lithobates clamitans; assembly: GCA_037952925.1. Lineage (NCBI taxonomy): Eukaryota > Metazoa > Chordata > Amphibia > Anura > Ranidae > Lithobates > Lithobates clamitans. The sequence goes on from JBBGZY010000879.1 coordinate 767,278, forward strand.
TCATCAACCTTATGCACTACATAGAAAAAGAAGAATATCCATAATAGAGTTGATTCCAGAGTGCTGGTTGTGATGTACAGATGTGTCGTGACTTGCTCTTGCTCTACATGTTACGTGCCAAGCGCTTCTTCAGGAGATTAGGAAACTAATGTGCGTGAAAAGAAAAAGAACATAAGCAACATATATATAACACATGAGTATCTTTATCGTATATAAAACACAAAAGTATTAAACGCAAGATATGAAATATTCCAATTGTCCTACCCCAACATGGCCACAGAGTGAGTGCCCAATCCGAAGTGGGATAAGCAGATCACCACCCATGTGTTCTCAAAGAATTATTGTCCATTATTTGAAGGCTATTTGGAATTTTTTGAGACTCTTTAACCTCTTCCGGACCGCCTTCCGCACATTTACTGCGGCCCGGCTGCGCAAAATGACGTACCTATATGTCGCTTCGTGCAGTAGTCTCTGTGGGGTGCGGATTGGACAGAGGGGGAGCCAATCAGCGGGTCAGACGGACCCGATGTCCGCCGGCCACCCGCGATTGTTCCCCAGAGAGGCAGAAAACAAGGCAGATCGCCGTTCTGACAGGGGAGAACATAGAGATCAGGAATATGGATCTCTCTGTTTTCCCAATCAGACCATCCCCCACACAGTTAGCAAGCACCCCATAGGGACACACTTAACCCTTTTATCACCCCTGGTGTTAACCTCTTCCTTGCCAGTGTCATTAGTACAGTAACAGTGCATATTTTTAGCACTGATCACTGTATTTGTGTCACTGGTTCCCAAAAGAGTGTTAGGTGATCGATTTGTTCCGTCGCAATGTTGCAGACCTGCTAAAAACCGCTGATCGCCGCCATTACTAGTAAAAAAATAAATAAATAAAAATTAAATAAAAATTCCCATCATTTGTGGAGACGATAACTTTTGCGCAAACCAATCAATATACACTTATTGGGATTTTTTTTTACCAAAAATATGTAGCAGAATACATATTGGCCTAAATTAATGAAGAAATTCATTTTTTTTTATTGGATATGTGTTATATCAGTAAGTAAAAAATATTGTGTTTTTTTTTTTTCCAAAATTGTCAGTATTTTTTTGTTTATAGTGCAAAAAAATAAAAACCGCAGAGGTGATAACATACCACCAAAAGAAAGCTCTATTTGTGGGGGAAAAAAGGACATAAATGTTATTTGTGTACAGCTTTGCACGGCCTCGCAATTGTCACTTAAAATAGCGCAGTGCCAAATCGCAAAAAATGGCCTGATCATTAAGGGGGTAAAACCTTCTGGGGCTGAAGGGATTAATGACTGGCTTGGTACCAATGGATTGGCTTGCTCCAGCGTGAGGTGTGGTGGATACACACACTCAACACTAGGGTTCCATGTGGAATGAATAGCAGAATGGATATTAATTTTTTTTTTTTTAATCATTTATTTGTGTTTATTCGGTATAGGTATGATTAATGTTTACAGCTTTCATAATGTATATTTTAACAATCAATCTCCTGAATCAGCGTCACCATCCCCATGTGTTTTTAATTGGCTTAATGAGTTTTCATTAAGATCGCACCGCCCCTTAATTGTTAGAAGGTGTGTATTACTATATAAGCTTGATTTTATTTTGTATGCTATAAGTAAGGCTGTGGCCAAAACGCGTTAGAATTTTATGATGTTGCAATTGCTGTAGTGCTCAAATAAAGTTTTGTAAGAAAGAAGTTTTCGGGTTGCCGGCTTATTGATCTTATGGCAATGGATTGAGAAAAGGCCACTGTGTTGTTCCTATTTAATAAAGGATCAAAGTCTTCATGCAGTAATTACAAGCCTGTAAGTTCCACTTCTGCGGTAGGGAAGATACTTTGAGGATTTCATAAAGGGCCACATAGAATTAATTACTTCAGTGACATGATTTGGAAGCTTTATCGACTTACCTTTAAATAAAGATGGACTCAGGGGCGTAACTACCACCATAGCGACCCATGCGGGCGCTATGGGGCCCGCAGCCGAGTGGGGCCCAGTGAGGATAAGAGCACCGCCGGCACAGTCTCCCAGCCAGGGGAAGAGAGAGGAGAGGAAGAGGCGAGCTGTCCGTATCAGCAGAGAGCTGAATTGCCTGATGTAAGAGCTTTCATTAGAACTTCCAGTGTTCCTGGGACTCACGTCACATAGCTCCACCTTTTGGCCCAGTGCCTTTGATAGACAGAACGCCGATCCAATGCGGGACATGTGACGTCATCAAAGGTGTTGGGCCAAGAGGTGGGGCTATGCGACGATGAGCCCCGGGAAGACGGGAAATTCAAATGAAAGCTATTACAGCGGGCAATCCCGCTCTCTGCTAATCTGGGTGGCTTGCCTCTTCCTCTGCATAGGTGGGGCTGTATGGGGCACAGGCAGACCAGGCTGTATTGGGCACAGGTCACGCTGTATTGGGCACAGGTCACGCTGCATTGACACTAGGGCAGCTGTGGGGCCCTGCTATTTCTAGTTACGCCCCTGGATGGACTTATAATATGCTACACTGGCACGGGTGAACGGGATCCCAAATAGAAAGTACATAGGGTAAACCTGGTTGGTTGGGCAGCTGGTGGTGTCTAGTGCAAAGAGGTCTATCCTCCTGAGGATGAGTAGAGAGTCCTTTAGAGTTTAGCAGGACTGGGCGAAAGTTGGTTATACACAGATGAAAGGCTAATCCTGTTAGCTCCCCCCACCCAACATACCTCGATTGAAAAATCAAATGAGCCAAGCAGAAAATTGTCGGCCAAACAGTGCCTGCATCCAATTCAGCTATTTGGACTGCTGGTGGCGCCAGCTGTCAAAACACAATAGCTGCAGTGGAAAATTCATCCATTTGCACTGTGAAGCACGGATGGAGGAACATGCTAGGTTGCAGGCTGAAGGGCTAAAATCTGTATATCTGTAGCTCAAGAATAGTGGGAGTAGAAAATGCCCTGCTGTCAGTGTCCAGTGTTAGCAAACAATGCCCCAGGCTCGGTAGTGAGTGGAAGTGGAAGCAAACAAATGTCCCTGGGTAGTGGCAGCAAAAAATTGCCTTGTGTCTGTGGTTAGTGAGTGGAAGAATAGTGCCATTCTGTTGGTATTAGTCTGAAGTATGGTGCCCCATCGCTGGTATCAGTGGAAGGAATGATGCCCCATCCTTGGTATCACTGGAAGGTATGGTGTCCCATTGTTGCACTCACTGAGCGGTATGGTGCCCCATTGTTGGTATCAGCGGGGCGTTTGGTTTCCCACCGATGGTGCCAGTGGGAGGAATAGTGTCCGAAAGGGCTGTATCCAGTAAACATGCTACAAATTGATGACCACTGCCTTTGGGGATAAGGAAGGATTTTTTTTTTCCCTGTTTGAGCAAATTGGACTACGCTTTCAAAGAGTTATTTGCCTTCCTCTAAATCCATTGTGGGTATAGAGTTCTGTGCATGCAGGTTTTCAGTTTAATAATTAATTCAGTTTTCTTTTGGTTGAACCCAATGGACATTGTCCCTGTCTCTGCCAAGATGGATGCCTCCACAGGGAGACAAAGTACAGAAAAAGTCATGATCAGCTGCGGGGAGCCCGCCGGCTATATTGGTGACTATTCCTTAGCGATCTACCTGTCTTTTAATGGGCAAAGCTTCCACAGTTTAGTTCATCTTTAAATTTATAAAATGGAAAATTTAGTACAAGTGGGCAGAAGAGGCAAAATCCACGTCAAGAAGATCTTGTCACCTGTGTTCTCCAGAAATACACTATATTACCAAAAGTATTGGGATGCCCAACATAAAACACACAAATGAAATTTAATGGCATCCCAGCATTAGTCCGTAGGGTTCAATATTGAGTTGGCCCACCATTTGCAGCTATAACAGCTTCAACTCTTCTGGGGAGGCTGTCCACAAGGTTTAGGAGTGTGTCTATGGGAATGTTTGACCATTCTTCCAGAAGTGCATTTGTGAGGTCAGGCACTGATGTTGGACGAAAAGGCCTGGCTCACAGTCGGCGCTCTAATTCATCCCAAAGGTGTTCTATTGGGTTGAGATCAGGACTCTGTGTGAAGGCCAGTCAAGTTCCTCCACCCCAAACTCGCTCATCCATGTCTTTATGGACTTTGCTTTGTGCACTGGTCCAAATCATTTGGTGGAGGGGGGATTACGGTGTGGGGTTGTTTTTCAGGGGTTGAGCTTGGCCCCTTAGTTCCAGTGAAGAGAACTCTTAAGGCGTCAGCATACCAAGACATTTTGGACAATTTCATTCTCCCAACTTTGTGGGAACAGTTTGGGGATGGCCCCTTCCTGTTCCAACATGACCAGTGCACAAAGCAAGGTTCATAAAGACATGGTTGAGGGAGTTTGAAGTGGAGGAACCTGACTGGCCTGCACAGAGTCCTGAGCTCAACCCAATAGAACACCTTTGGGATGAATTAGAGGGGAGACTTCAAGCCAGGCCTTCTCGTCCACATCAGTGCCTGACCTCACAAATGCGCTTCTGGAGGAATGGTCAAACATTCCCATAGACACACTCCTAAACCTTGTGGACAGCCTTCCTAGAAGAGTTGAAGCTGTTAGAGCTGCAAAGGGTGGGCCAACTCAATATTGAACCCTACGGACTAAGACTGGGATGCCATTAAAGTTCATGTGTGTGTAAAGGCAGGCGTCCCAATACTTTTGGTAATATAGTGTACAGTATATGGAGCCAGAAGGTGATTTTATTTTTTGGAATAGGTTTTAGTGGTAACTAAAGTTGCCCTTTTGTGTGGGCGTTCATTTTATTTGAAGTCACGATGTAACATTAATGACTAAAATTCTGATTCTCTGTGAGTAAAAAAAAAGGGACGTTTATTGTTGTCTGGAGGCTGATTCAGGGCATAGAACGAGTTCTTTTAGACAGGAATTTAGTTCACATCTATCCTCCAGAATCCAGAAAGGTGTTACATTCTCACTTTTCATTTTCTAGTCCTGTTATTTCAACTCCTATAATTTTCAAATGATGTAGTGCACGTCTTTCTTCTCCAATAATTGCTGCTTTGCAAGTAAGGTAAAGCACACACGTCTAAGCCTTTTGGTTGAAAGGGACATTAAATGTAAAACATGTGTGTTAGCGGGGAGAGATGAAAAGTCATTTGTAATCTGTATGTGTAGGAGACAGACAAGGAAGGGAGTAGAGAGGGAGAGAAGAGATTAGTGCTGATCAGCAGCCGGTCTCAGGCTATGTGCACATAAGTGACATGTCCATCCTCTTCTCTATCCTCTAATGATCTGTCATTGTTTGCGTACTAATGTGATTTCTCTTTTGGGTTAAAGTGGAAGACCAATTAAAACATTTTTTTTTTTTTTCAGATGGAGAACAGATAAATTTGAGCCCCTGTCAGGTTTTTACTGTTATCCAGGGCTCAGTTACAGAGATTTTCCCTCATTAATGTCATGGTGACAATGGTTTTACCAGAGAGAAAGGGAGGGGAGGACGGGATTTTGCAACAGAGACACAGAAAGTATTAAAAGCCGAGAGTGAGTTCTCGCCTTCCCCTACTCTACAAAAAATATCCCTGTCTTTGTTGCTGATGGAGATTTATCCCCGCTTCCTGTTTGAGCCATTGTCACCTGGACAGTATTGAGGGGAATTCCCTTGGAGCTCCAGCTAGCAGCAAAAACTGGCAAAGCTTCCGATCCTTCCCAACTCCAAAAATAATAAGTAGCCATACACTTCAACAACTATTCTTTTAAAGGGCAAGTCCACTTTGTCTAAATTAACCGCTTGCCGACCAGCCGCCGTCATTTTACTGCAGCAGGTCGGCACGATCCCGCGAACCATCGTAGCTATACGTCGGCAATCGGGATAGCAGGGGCGCGCACACGCCCGCTGCACAGCGGGGGTGCCGATACTCATGGCCGACAGTCGTAAAGACACCCGGCCACGAGCGATCGCTGGGCACGGGAGGCAGAACAGGGAAGTGTGTGTGTAAACACAAATCCCTGTTCTGTTCTGAGAGGAGTGACAGATCATGTGTTCCTATTAGCTAGGATCCACGATCCGTCACTTCCTCTATTCAGTCCCTTCCCCCTTCAGTTAGAAACACGTACTAGGGAACACAGTTAACCCCTTGATCGCCCTCTAGTGTTTTTTTGAAAAATTTTAGGTGTTTTAAACTAGCCTTGCTGGAGGTAAATGTCTTTTTTGCATGTGTGCGCCGTGATATTTTCTTCTAGTGTTAACCCCTTCCCTGCCAGTGACATTTTTACAGTAATCAGTGCATTTTTTATAGCACTAATCACTGTATAAATGACAATGGTCCCAAAAATGTGTCAAAAGTGTCCGGTGTGTCCGCCATAATGTCGCAGTTCCGATAAAAATCGCAGATCGCCGCCATTACTAGTAAAAAAAAAATAATAATAATAAAAAATGCCATAAATCTATCCCCTATTTTGTAGACGCTATAACTTTTGCTCAAACCAATCAATATACGCTTATTGCGATTTTTTTTTTACCAAAAATATGTAGAAGAATACATAACAGCCTAAACTGAGTAAAAATTATCTTTTTTTTTAAAAAAAATGGGGATATTTATTATAGCAAAAAGTACAAGGCTTTTTTTTCAAAATTGACGCTCTTTTTTTGTTTATAGCGCAAAAAATAATAACCGCAGTGTACCTAGAAGAATTGATGCTGTTTTGAAGGCAAAGGGTGGTCACATCGAATATTGATTTGAACTCTCTGAGGATATGAAAAAAAGAATTGTTGCTCTACATAAAGATGGCCTAGGCTATAAGAAGGTTGCCAAGACCCTGGAACTAACCTGCAGCACGGTGGCCAAGACCATACAGCAGTTTAACAGGACAGGTTCCACTCAGAACAGGCCTCGCCATGGTCGACCAAACAAGGTAAGTGCACGTGCTCAGTGTCATATCCAGAGGTTGTCTTTGGGAAATAGATGTATGAGTGCTGCCAGCATTGCTGCAGAGGTTGAAGGGGTGGGTGGTCAGCCTGTCAGTGCTCAGACCATACGCCGCACACTGCATCAAATTGGTCTGCATGGTTGCTGAAGACAAGCAGACTAAGGACATGGATTACTGGAACAATGTCCTGTGGTCTGATGAGACCAAGATAAACTTATTTGGTTCAGATGGTGTCAAGCGTGTGTGGCGGCAACCAGGTGAGGAGTACAAAGACAAGTGTGTCTTGCCTACAGTCAAGCATGGTGGTGGGAGTGTCATGGTCTGGTGCTGCATGAGTGCTGCCGGCACTGGGAGCTACAGTTCATTGAGGGAACCATGAATGCCAACATGTACTGTGACATACTGAAGCAGAGCATGATCCCCTCCCTTCAGAAACTGGGCCACAGGGCAATATTTCAACATGATAACTACCCCAAACACACCTCAAAGATGACCACTACCTTGCTAAAGAAGCTGATGGTAAAGGTGATGGACTGGCCAAGCATGTCTCCAGACTTAAACCCTATTGAGCATCTGCGGGGCATCCTCAAATGGAAGGTGGAGGAACGCAAGGTCTCTAACATCCACCAGCTCTGTGATGTCGTCATGGAGGAGTGGAAGAGGACTTCAGTGGCAACCTGTGAAGCTCTGGTGAACTCCATGCCCAAGAGGGTTAAGGCAGTGCTGGAAAATAATGGTAGCCACACAAAATATTGACACTTTGGGCCAAATTTGGACATTTTCACTTAGGGGTGTACTCACTTTTGTTGCCAGCAGTTTAGACATCAATGGCTGTGTGTTGAGTTATTTTGAGGGGACAGCAAATTTACACTGTTATACAAGCTGTACACTCACTACTTTACATTGTAGCAAAGTGTCATCACATGAAAAATAATAATATGATAAAATATTTACAAAAATGTGAGGGGTGTATTCACTTTTGTGAGGCGAGAGAGGGAGGGAGAGGGAGAAAAAAAACAAAGGATTGCTGCACTTAAATTTTAATTTAAAAAATGAAAAAGTTACAAAGAATGCATAATGTGCTCCATATTTCGGGCTAGGTTGTTAGCGCCCTTCTTCAGATATAATCACATGCCACAATACAAGAATCTGCATACACTTATATATCTATTGAAAGCCTGGAATCAATTTCCTAATTAATTAACCACTTGATTAGCATTTTTCTCAAACAACAAGGCATAGAATACAAAATTAGGAGAAAAATCAACAAGGAGCAATCGTTTCCCCATATCAACTGAATGTGATCTCGATATGGCACCTAGTGTCAGAAGAAATATAACAAACATTCAATTTGAACCATTAAAATAGCTGGAATAGTAAACACTAAAAGATATTCCAAAATTTACCAAACAAAGAAATAAATGGAGATCAAAATCAGAGTTTAACCCCTTTGGATGTAATGTATCCAAACGATGGATCCATTGAACTTCTCTTTTCCCCAGGGCCAGTCCCCTGTTACCACCACGTCTGGTACCAGCAGCCCCATCAATTACCATTGCTATTCTCAGCAGGACAGTTTGCTAAGCTGAGTGAAGGGCTGGAACACTGACATATGAAAATTTAGATTTTTAACTGCAAATGTTGCTAGGAGAAATACGAAGGCTGCTGTTGCTGACCTCTGTCTGAAAATGCTAGTTGCCTGGCTGCCTCTGGAGAAAGTAAAGAGAAGCGGGGCAGTGAAGTATCATTTTCTTTGCAGGAAGACCCTGTTTTTATGTTAAAATGGAGGTAGAGAGGCTTTAAAAATGATCATAAATTACATATAAAACGCTTACGAGACAACTAGGGAAAAGAAGTTTTGCCTGTAAAAAGACGAAAACATAAACCACTGTCTACTATATGTTGGACAGAAAATAAAACAGATGAATCCAGAATTGCAGAAAAAAATTGTATGCACTGCTAGTGACACCTTGTGGTTGAATGTGATATTAAATTATAGTACTATACTGAGAAAAATACAGAAACGTATTATCAACTTCTTTTTGAAAATGCTAGCTGCCTGGCTGTCTTTAGCTTTGACATTCAGAGTCACCAACCGGGGACAAAGGTGAAAATCATGAAGGTCAACAAAAGCAGAATTCCTGTATACTTGATCTGAGTCAGTGATTTAGCATGTATTTAATCACTGTGCGCTGGATCATCTCTATATACGTGATCTGGCTCTTCCGTGCAGCGGGCGGAAATGTACGCTGCCGGCGGTTCGCTCCCGCTGTGATTAAAACACAGCGGGAGTCGATCAGCGGGTACCTGAGACTCGATATGCCGCTGGCACCTGCTGATCATTCGGTAGAGAGGCAGAACGGCAGTCTGCCCTTGTAAACAAGGCAGATTGCTGTTCTGTCAATAGGGAAGGCATGGATCCTGTGTTCCTGCAAAGCAGGGACTAGGATCCATGTCTTCCCCTAGTAAAAGCACCTCACCCGCTGTACAAAAACACAGCCTAACACTTTGATCGCCCCTGATGTTAACCCCTTCTCAACTAATATCATTAGTACAGTGGCAGTGCATATTTTTAGCACTAATCAATGTATTAGTGTCAATGGTCCTCAAAAGTGTAATGCCCCGTACACACGGTCGGATTTTCCGACGGAAAATGTGTGATAGGACCTTGTTGTCGGAAATTCTGACCGTGTGTGGGCTCCATCACACATTTTCCATCGGATTTTCCGACACACAAAGTTTGAGAGCAGGCTATAAAATTTTCCGACAACAAAATCCGTTGTCGGAATTTCCGATCGTGTGTACTCAAATCCGATGCACAAAGTGCCACGCATGCTCAGAATAAATAAAGAGATGAAAGCTATTGGCTACTGCCCCGTTTATAGTCCCGACGTACGTGTTTTACGTCACCGCGTTCAGAACGATCGGATTTTCCGACAACTTTGTGTGACCGTGTGTATGCAAGACAAGTTTGAGCCAACATCCGTCGGAAAAAAATCCTAGGATTTTGTTGTCGGAATGTCCGAACAATGTCCGACTGTGTGTACGGGGCATAAGTGTCTGATTTGTTTGCCGCAATATCGCTGTCCCGCTATAAGTCGCTGATCGCCGCCATTAATAAATAAATAAATAAAAATTCCATAAATATATCCCATAGTTTGTAGACGCGATAACTTTTGCGCAAAATCAGTATACGCTTATTGCAATTTTTTTCTAACCATAAATATGTAGAAAAATACATATTAGCCTAAATTGATGAAGAAATTAGATTTTTTTACAGTTTTTTTTTTTATTGGAAATGTTTTATAGCAGAAAGTAAAAATGTTTTTTTTTGTTCAAAATTGTCGATTGTTGTTTATAGCGCAAAAAATAAAAACCACAGAGGTGATCAAATACCACCAAAAGAAAGCTCTATTTGTGGGGAAAAAAAGGACATCAATTTTATTTGGGTACAGGGTCACATGACCGCGCAATTGTCAGTTAAAGTAACACAGTGCCGTATCGACAAAAAAAATGGCCTGTTATTATTATTATTATTATTTTTATAGAGAATTTATATAGTGCCAACAGTTTACGCAGCGCTTTACAATATAAAAGGAGACAATACAGTTATAATACAATAAAATACAAGAGGATTAAGAGGGCCCTGCTCAGAAGAGCTTACAATCTAATAGGGTGGGGCAGGTGGTATAAAAGGTTGTAACTGTGGGGAATGAGCTGGTGGAAGTGGTAGGAGATTAGTTGGAGACGTGATAGGCTTTCCTGAAGAGATGAGTTTTCAGGGATCGCCTGAAGGTAGTAAGTGTAGGGGATAGCCGGATAGATGGAGGTAGCGAGTTCCAGAGGATGGGAGAGGCTCTGGAGAAATCCTGGAGACGAGCATGAGAGGAGGAGACGAGAGAGCATGGCCTAGTCAAGAAGGGGGATAAATCTTCCAGAGCTGAAGTGGTTAATGATGTTATATTATTTATTCAGCATGACAGCCAGGCAACTAGCATTTTCCAGAACAGTCAGCAAGTGCAGTCTGATTATGTGGGCTTCCTATAAAGAAAACCTGTAAAAGTTTTAAGAAAACTATATTGGCTCTTTGAAAGTGAACCATCAAGATATCAATTATTTTGCTTGATAGCATTGTTCAGATTACTTTGTTCGATTTCAAACACTTTGGGGCCGATTTACTAAAACTGGAGAGTGCAAAATCTGGTGCACCTCTGCATAGAAACCAATCGGCTTCCAGGTTTTATTGTCAAAGCTTCATTGAACAAGCTGAAGCTAGAAGCTGATTGGCTGCCATGCAGAGGTGCACCAGATTTTGCTCTCTCCAGTTTTAGTAAATCAATCCCTTTATTTTCATGACTCTTCCTCTTTGAATGCACAGCCTACAATGTTTTCAGAAAGGAAAATGCAAATTAAATTCAGCTCCTGCTTGAGTATGCAAACGGCCGGCTTAATGACCTTTCAATGACTGCGCTTCAAGCGCTTTCCCACCATTAGGCCAATATTTTGTTACAAAAAAAAAAAAAAAACCAGCAGCTTGTTGGCAGCGAGTATGGGGTAAGGGTCAGCAATTCACTGAAGATATCAAAGAAAGGCATGTATAGTGATTTTATACATTTTTTCTTAATTATTAAAAAAAAAAAAATCATTAGGTAAATATGAAATATTGCATATAAATATTATGTAGTTGTCTTGCCAGCAGGTGGAGCTCAGAGCTAATTTTTATGTGTTTTCCTGCTGTAAAAACTGTTTACAGAGCTCACTAGCTGAAGCTGAAATTTATACACTGAATCAGCAGTTAACAGTAGGAAATTTCAATCCAAGTGGTCTAAAAGAAACTACAGCTGTGCTCTTTTAAAATTCCATAAAGCTTTGGAGGATCACTTGTCAATATGCACCTTTCATTAAAGTGTAAGTTCACCATTTAACAAAAAATGAAAAGGTGAACCGACACCTTACACCCCCAAAGCCCCCCCCTGCACTTACCTCCATGGGCGATAAGCTGTCATTACCCACACAGCCCGTTAAGCAGTCTAGGCATTTCAAAGCCCCACTCTTCTTCCTCCACTTTCCTTAGGGCTTCTGGCATGGATCGGAGCGATCCATCCCAGGTGTTTGTGTTCACCTTTTCATTTTTTAAAGTCAAATTGAAACCTCAACCTAACTAGTCTTAAAAAATGTCCATTCCACAATGACCTCATGCACAGCTCTCTCTCTAAGCCGTTTTTCAGGCGTTTTAGCGCTAGAAATAGTGCCAGTAAAATGCCTCCCATTCCTCTCCAAGGTGAAATCCCAAGTGTTTTCACACTGGGGCAGTGCGATTGCGGGATGTTAGAAAAAGTCCTGCAAGATGCATCTTTGGGGTGGTTTGGGAGCGGTGTATACAGAGCCCCTAAACTGCCCATGTCCACTGAAATGAATGGGCAGCACTGCCGAAGCGCAAAGCAAAACGGGCGCTTTTAACCCTTTCTTCGGCAGCTAGTGGGAGTTAAAAGCGCCCCATTAGTGCCCGAAAAGTGCCGCTAAAACTAGCCAGGCGCTTTCAGTGTGAAAGTAGCCTCTCTCGTGAGAGTTTTCCAGGAAGGGACGGGGGATGAGTCATAAGAGGCTAAATGAGTGCTGCAGAGCTGGAGGTGTGCCTCTGTGTGTCTGTGTAAATACAGGAAGTGAACAGGCAGCAGCTTCAGCTGCCCACAGTTAAAATGGCTGCAGCCAGACTCAGTGGAGGGAGATTTCTGCAGCATATCTGGCAAGTACAGAATCACAATATATATAAAACAATATGCAAAGTGGTTGGAGGGAAGCTTCAGAATGGCAAAAATGTTTTTATTACAAATTATGTGAGCAGACTGCAGTTCCTCTTGGTCTGGAACCAAGATGATGCTCGCTTACGGGTGCGTTTGGGGTCATTGTCTTGTTGAAACACCCATTTCAAGGGCATTTCCTCTTCAGTATAAGGCAACATGACCTCTTCCAATGATCCATGATCCCTGGTATGCGATAAATAGGCCCAACATCATAGTATGAGAAACATCTCCATATATCATGATGCTTGCGCCACCATGCTTCACAGTGTACTGTGGCTTGAATTCCGTATTTGGGGGTCGTCTGACAAACGGTCTGTGGCCCCTAGATCCAAAAAGAACAATCTTGTTTTCATCAGTCCACAAAATGTTGCGCCATTTCTTTTTAGAACAGTCAATGTGTTCTTTGGGATATTGTAAACTCTTTAGCACGTCATTTTTTCAACAATGGGACTTTGCGGTGTCTTCTTGCCGATAGCTTGGCTTCACATTGGGGGTCTTCTAATTGTTACAGTACTCACAGATAACGTTACTCCTTCTTTCATCGCCCTGGAGCTGATCATTGGCTGAGTCTCTGCCATTTTGGCTATTCTTTGATCCATTCCAATGGTAGTTTTCCGTTTTCTTCCACGTCTTTCTGGTTTTGGGTGGCATTTTAAAGCATTTGAGATCATTTTAGCTGAGCAGCCTATCAGTTTCTGCAATTCTTTATGTTTTCCCCTCTCCAATCCTCGTTTTAAATCAAAGTACGCTGTTCTTCTGAACAATGTCTGGAACGACCCATTTTAGAGAGAAATGCACTATGCCCAACATGTACATTTGCTGCCTTCCTCCTTAACCGCTTGCCGACCAGCCTCCGTCATTATACCGCAGCAGGTCGGCACGATCCAGCAAGCCACCGTAGCTATACCTCGGCTCCTTTAAGCGGGATAGCAGGCGCAGGCGCACGCGCCCGCTGCACTGAGGGGGTGCCGATGCTCGTGGCCGACGGTCGTGATGACCACCGACCTCGAGCGATCGCAGGCACGAGAGGCAGAACAGGGACGTGTGTGTGTGTGTAAACATACAAATCCCTATTCTGTTCTGTGAGGAGAGAGAGATTGAGAGTTCCTAATAGCTAGGAACCACGATCTGTCATCTCCTATAGTCAGTCCCCTCCCCCTACAGTTAGAACACACAGTCAGGGAACACATTTAACCCCTTGATCGCCCCCTACTGTTAACCCCTTCCCTGCTGGGGACATTTATACCGTAATCAGTGCATTTTTATAGCACTGATCGCTGTATAATTTTCAATCGTCCCAAAAATGTGTCAAAAGTGTCCGCCATAATGTCGCAGTCACAATAAAAATCGCAGATCGCCACCATTACTAGTAAAAAAAAACAACTAATAGTAAAAATGCCATTAATCTATCCCCTATTTTGTAGGCTCTATAACTTTTGCGCAAACCAATCAATATAAGCGTATTGAGATTTTTATTACCAAAAATATGTAGAAGAATACATATCGGGCTGAGAAAAAACTTAGCTTTTTTTAAAAAAAATTGGGGGATTTTATTATAGTAAAAAGTACAAAATATTGTGTTTTTTTTTCAAAATTGACGCTCATTTTTTTGTTTATAGCGCAAAAAATAAAAACCGCAGAGGTGATCAAATACCACCAAAAGAAAGTTCTATTTGTAGGGAAAAAAGGACCTCAATTTCGTATGGGTACAGCGTCGCACATCCGCGCAATTGTCAGTTAAAATGACGCAGTGCCGAATCGCAAAAAATGCTCTGGTCATTGAGTGGCCAGTTGAAGTGGTTAAAGGATAAGTTCACCTTTTCGGGCAGAATTTCACTTTTTCTAATAAATAGAAGCGTTTTCCAATGCCATTTCTTGTCCAGCCATCCCAATGTGCTTTTCTCTGACTTACATCATCCACAGGATGTTTGTATTTTGGCTTGTTTTTCCAGTGACACACATAGGGCAGCCCATTGATTTCAATGGGCTGCGCTCCACCTGGCAAAGTAGCTTGTGGGACATTTTAGTATTTTTTTTTTTTTACTGCATTTGTCACCTGTTTTTTTATGTGGCAAAATGTGTGTTTGCTTCTGTGTTTGGTCTGCCATTAACAATTAATGACACTGAAAGCGCAACTAAGTAATTTTAGGTGTATAAATGTGGCCATACACTATACAATCTGATTGTACAATCTCCTTTAGGATTTACCAAAACTATATAATAGAACACACCATCAGTCCAATTACTCTGTATCCAATCAGGCAGGCACTTGCACCACCTTAGGGTGTCCCGTGGGCAGCAAGTGGCCCCAGGGAGTTTAGCATGCACCCTGAGCCTGTGTGAAGGGACACTGGGGAAGCCAGGCAAATGCACACATGGAGGAATTCCAGGGGTGCTGTGAAAACATAGTTGATGGGTGAAGGTGTGCTAATGAGGTCAGCTGGTAAACTCCTTCCTGTCTTACTGGCTTGTCTGTCCTGTTTGTATACCAGGAAGTCTCTGAAGTGATCTGCAAAATACAGCCATGGATGAGGTAAGGCCCGTACACACATATGAAAAATCGGATAGAAAAATTTGTACGACAAGCTGTCTGCTGATTTTCGGATCGTTAGTATGGTGCTTTCGACAGCCGATTTCACTTTTTCGTCAAGACAAAAGCTGGATGTACAGACTATAACATTTTTGTCGGATGTAAACTCAACGTCCGATTTTCATTTCATTAGTACAGTTTTCATACGAAAAAAATCGTAAGAGCAAGACTACGCATGCTCAGAAATGAAAGACTACATACAAAACTATTCAACACATTACGTCACTTCTGACGTATTCTGTCGTACGAAAATTTTCGGATTGCAAGTAACCTCTTCACTTTTGACATGAGACTAGCATGCCACAAAAAATGGACGTTTGGTCGTCCGAAAATCTGATCGTGTACAAAAAACTTTAGGCCTCGTCTTCAAAATCAAATTTTTTTTTTGTGCAATAAAAGGTACATTAATGGGGATATTGGTACATAGGAGAACCGGATTTTTTTTTTTTTTAATGGGGGGGGTGGACTTAGCCTTTAGGCTGCTCACACCGGGGCAGCGGTCCCCTTAGTGGCGCTTTAGGGCTGCTAGCGGGGCACTTTTAACCCACACTAGCCGCCAAGAAAGGAAGAAAGGGTTAAAAGCAATTGTGTTGCGGTACTTACGAATTGCTTTTCAGGCGATTCGGAAGCGCTGCCCATTCATTACAATAGCAGGGGTGGTGTAGGAGCGCGCCTACACCAAGATGCTGCTTGCAGGACTTTTATTTTGCCGTCCCGCAAGCGCACCGCTCCAGTGTGAAAGTACTCAGGCTTTCACACTGGGGAGGCATGAGAGGCAGTTTTCAGGTGCTAGAATGCCTGAATGTTAAAGGGGTCTTAAATAAGGACCACCTGTTTTTGTTTTTACAGACTGCATGACTTCACTAATTGAACTCCACGCTGCTATTTTGAACACGCCCCTTTCAATTAACAATTCAATTGCACAGAAACAGCAGCATGCATGTCATGACTGTTGGTTTTCTATTACCATGAAGAAATATAATTTATACCAAAAACAGTGATTGATCTAGTTAGTGATGTTGGACTGCTATTATTTGGAACACAACTGTATAAATATCTGCAGCTCTGGCCCTGTCCTCTTCAAAAAACATACTCACTAGACTGAACTAATCCAGCCTTCTGATCTCTACTGCTTCCAGCTGGGTCCTGGCCCACCATCTTTCCTTCCTGTGTCAATGGGAGCTGACTTCTCCTTCTCAAGTTCTTGCAGCCAGCCCCCAATGATGCACTGTCAGGTTCACCCATTGAAAGCCACCTATCCCTGTTCCCTGCTGGGATGAGGGGGATATCCCAGGAGGCTACAGGGACACATCATTCGTGCCAAAACAAAAAAAGTGAGCGCAAGCAAAAAGTATACAAGAAAGAAAAAAAAAAAAAAAAAGGGTTGTGGGTTTTTTTTTTCTATTAGAGGGTAGGGGGAGGATTGCAGCGAGGAAAAATGTAACTTTGGAAGGAAGGTTTACTTCAAATTATCCTATTCCTGGCTTTTTAATAGCTGCTGCCTCCCACTGGCCAGTGCTCAGCAAGGCTGTAAGGTATAAGGCACAGGAGCACATCATGTGACTGTGATGTCACTGTTCTGTCCCATGCAGGACTTCCTCTTAAAGCAGTCTCAGGAGCTGGCAGAGAACACTGACTACAGGCACATTGTGAAACTACAGATATGTTTGGCCACATACAAGCCTGTGATAGGAGGACTGCAGTTTGGGAACTGGTGTACTAAAAAAAAAAAAGAAAGAAATAGTTGCTTCTATACCAGGCAGGGCTGCCAATGATTCAATGAGATTTCTGTAAGCTTTGAAGAGTCCCTATTTTGGGGTGCATGCTGTCAAACAAAAACAAAATTTGAGGGTTGCCACTTGCCCTCTTATCCACCTCAGCTCAGGTTTTATCTCCTTCATGACCAGGCCGTTTTTTTGCGGTTTAGCACTGCGCTACTTTAACTGGTAATTGTGGGGTCATGTAACACTGTACCCAAAGTTTCTATCTTTCTTTTTTCCCTCACAAATAGAGCGTTTAGTGGTATTTGATCACCACCAACTTTATTATACAGTATAAACAGAAAAAGACCAAACATTTTGAAAAACCATAACTTTCTGCTACAAAACACGCATTATATATACAGTATATAATCTAAATTTCTTCATAAATTTTGGCCTAAATGTATACTGCTACATGTCTATGGTAAAAAAAAAAAAACTCCCAATAAGTTTATATTAATTGGCTTGCGTGAAAGTTATAGAGTCTACAAACATATTATATATATATATATATATATATATATATATATATATATATATATATATATATATATATATATATATATATATATATATATATATATATATATATATATATATATTTATTTATTATACTATAATGGCCATGATCAGTAACTTGTAAATGGGACACTGACACCAATACAGTGATCAGTGCATATTTTTAGCACTGGTCACTGTACTAATTACACTGGCTGGGAAGGGGTTAAACATCTGGGGCGATCAAAGAGGTTGTAAAGGCAGATTTTATTTTTTTTATATTAATGCATTCTATGCATTAGGATAAAAAGCCTTGTGTGCAGCAGCCCCCCAACGAGTGTCCCAGCCATCCAGATTCTCTTTCCTGATTGGCTGAGACACAGCAGCAGCACCAGTGGCTCCCGCTGCTGTCAAAGTCAGCAAGCCAATCAGGGGAGAGAGCGGGTGGGGCCGAGTCAGGGCTCCGTGTCTGAATGGACAAAGGGAGCCATCACTCAGCTCGGTGCCCCCATAGCAAGCTGCTTGCTGTGGGGGAACTGAACAGGAAGGAGGGGGCAGGAGCACAGAAGAGGGACCCGAGAAGAGGAGGATTGGGGCTGCTCTGTGCAAATCCACTTCTACAGAGGAGATAAGTATAACATGTTTGATATTTTTATAGGAAAAAAAATTTGCCTTTACAATCACTTTAAATGTGTGCCTAGCTAGTGTGTTTGTGTAGTGTGGGGGAGGTGCTTTTACTAGGGGAAGACCTGGATCCATGTCCCTGCTTAGCAGGGACACAGGATCCATGCCTTCTCTACTGACAGAACGGAAATTTGCCTTGTTTACATAGACAGATCGTCATTCTGGCTCTCTCTGCCCAACGACTGATGGCTGTTGGTGGAAATAGAGTCCACAGAACTCGCAGGTCGGCTCCCGCTGCGTTCCCCCCACTCAGAAATGTTTACAGTGTTTTATTTACACATTGTATGTTTGGGTAACACAGGACCCTGGCCTGTGATTGGTCAAGAATCATTAGCTGGGACCTGCTGACAGATTCCCTGCGCGCCCTAAACAAAGAAACAGGCAGCAACGTACCAGTACGTCTCTTTGCCTGTACAGGCCTCCTGTCCACAGCACATTGCTGGCAGGCAGCCTGCAAGTTAATTTCATTGCACTGACCTAAAGCAAAAATTACATAGGGATTAAAAACCTTTGAGAATAAAAAATGACACAAACATGAGCAAAAAAAAAAATCTTTAGTGATTTTTCATCTGAGTAGCAAAAATTCCCCCATAAACCACTAATGATGTTCTTAATACAAACATTTACAAAACATACACTTAGCATCCATTTTTTTCAGCTTGAGCAAATAACTATTAAACATACACATATTTATATATATAAAAAAACTGTATCAAACTACATTGAAATGCGTAAATATCTGATCTGTCAGAGTTGAGTACTCATACAAGGCAATGCTGCCAAAGAATAGAGGAATTACAAAATGACCGTATTGTAGAATACCAAAGTGCAGAACATGTGACATCAGAATGACATAGGTGGACAAACAATGGATAAACTTTCAATAGCAACAGGCATGTAGGATAGGTTGTACTGCCAGTTACCTAGTGCTGCTGGCTTTGCTCTTTTGATGCAGATCAAGGTTTACTTCAAGGGAATCAGGAAGCACATTCTTGTATACACCACATAACACAATCATCAGCTCTACTGGTTTAGACACAGTGGGGTTGATTTACTAAACCAGGAGAGTGTAAAATCTGGTGCAGTTGTGCATTGGTAGCCAAACAGCATCTAATTGCAGCTTGTTCAATTAAGCCTCAACAAAAAAATAGAAGCAGATTGGTTTCTATGCAGAGCGGCACCAGATTTTGCACTCTCCAGTTTTATTAAATCAATTGATTTACTAAAACGGGAAGAGTGCAAAATCCGGTGCAGCTCTGCATAGAAAAAACAATCTGCTTCTATGTTTTTGTCAAGGCTTAATTGAACAAGCTGAAGTTCGAACCAGATTGGCTACCAATGCACAACTGCACCAGATTTTGCACTCTCCTGGTTTAGTAAATCAACCCCACTGTCTACCAATGCAAAGCCAAAACATTTTATTCTAGTTGTGGATAGAATGAGGAAAGGGTAGGGCGTCTGTCATGTTTATATTGCTATGTATGCCTGCTGGGAAGAATTGTTTCACCACTGGCTCTGACCAAAGTGATTTGCAATCCAAAATGTTTGAGTTGTCACAGAAACAGGAGGTAGGATATTCTTTTTACTTCCCAGTGTCTCCGGTAATTAGAAGTGAAGGCGACAGAATAAAAGAACTGCCGGAAGTCCTAACTATTCCGTACTTTACCCAAAACTTAAAAAAAAAAAAAAAAAAGTTATGTCTTTACATACAGTATAAAGAATTTGTCCAAACTTACACCGATGAGTATCAAAGAGATTTCCACTTTAAAAATTGAAATCAACAGCTTCTATAGATCTCTCAGTACTGAAACTAAAAGACAGCTTTTTTTTTTTTATTACTACCACCCCCCTCCTCCCATAGGTTACATTGATTGATGGTTCAAAGAATCATCGTTTACAGGGCACAAAAAAGATAAAAACCAGAATGAGAACAAGATTCCCGTCTGTGACCCCGTCATAAAGAAACTCCCACACTTCCTGTCTGACACCTGTACACAATGAGATGGGGAAGCAGCTGTCACTGACACAAGAAGGTACAGATTGCAAATCAAAGCAGCATCCATGTTTTAAACCCTTTACCATTATACTAACATTTTTATTTATTTTATTTTTCGTCTAACCATTGGAATGCGAGGGAAATCTGCGCCAGAGGAATGCAGAGGGCAATAAAAAAAAAAAAAAGGTTCTAGCTCATGTCGGTTGAATTTGGGGTTTAGGGGGCTGGCTTGCTAGTTTACAATCAAGGCATTGTTCCCTTCAAGCATTCAACCGAGTTCTCCCAACCTGATAAGGTATTTGAACAATGGTAAGTGGGAAACATGCCCCTCAGTGGGGTTTGTCCTGCAATAACAGATTTTACCAATAGGGGCAAAGCAGAAGAAATGGGAATTTGAATTTAGAGGTTCTGGTATAATCATGAGGGGGTGTAGGAGAGGGCTGGTATTACTCACCATTAAGGATGAGCTCAGGCGTGTTCGCAACCCGCACGTGCAGAGCCCCGCCAGGAAGTCGGAACTGAACAGCGCTAATCGCAGGCAGCGAGACATTTTTCCAATCCGCGGCTGCAGAGATCGAGAAATCTCACTGCCTGTGATTAGCGCTGTGCATTGCCGACTTTCTGGCGGGCTCTGCATGTGCGGGTTGCGAACACGCCTGAGCTCATCCTTACTCACCATACTGCTTTACCACTGTCTGTTTTAGCGGCTTTTAAAGTGGTAGTAATCTCAGTTTTTAAAGTCTTACCTACAGGTAAGCCTATAATAAAAGGTACAGTGAATATCACCTAAACTTGTACTGTATAGGAGATATTCACACTGCATGCAGCTGGTGACATCACCTGCGCATGCGCTCTGAAGGTCCAGCATGCCGTGCCAGACCTTCAGATCTCCGTGCTGTAGCTGAGGACAGGAGTAGCGTCATTGCAGCCCTGGTCACTCATGTAGCCAGAGGCAACAAACCCGGAAGGAAGACCTGGGGAAGATGGAAGCACGGTCAGTGGTGACAGTGCCCCGCTGGAGGGCTTAGTTTTAAAGGAGGGACTCTCATAATGTGCTAGTATGCGATGCATACTAGCACAATATGACATTGCCTTGCAGGGTTTTTTTTTTTAAGCTGCTTTTTAATATTGCTTTTAAACATCATACACGCAGCGACTGCATAATGACATTCCTGGGACTCACTGCCCCTGCATACAATCACCTACTGAGATCCATTAGAAGAGGCAGCTGTACATGGTTGTGTGCCAGGGGTTGTGTAGGCACCCACATGCGCGGAGATGTATGCTCCGAACACAGTCTGCGCTTGGAGCATACATTTGTGCACAGGCAGACACTTTATGTAACCCCCGATGCACAACAGCGCACAGCCACCTCTTAATGTGCAGCTGTAAGCAGCAACAGAAGGTCCCAAGAATGTAGTATCGCAGGCTCTGCACGCTGTATGCACGGGGCCCTAAAAGGTATGGAGGACTGCTGTTAATATCACTACAGCTGTCAAGGAATAAACTGCATCTGTTTCAAGAGTTATCTTTGCTTCCAGATACTTGCCAGAACTAAACATTTTTTTAAGCAGCTGAAACCTATAAAGATGGTATTATACATTTTCGTTACTGACATGGTGCATACAAATTTACATTTATTCACCTATCTGTGCTGAAAATATTGCACTCAGAGGTTGAGTCATCATTAAAATGACATATCAACTTAAAAGTGTAACTTCACTTTTTAAAATAAAATTTTAATCTTGCAAAACAGAGCAGTACAATAGTCAATTTTGTAATTTATTATTTACCTATCACATTCCGTTATGCTCAAAACAGGCTGCTGAAGTATCTATATTTTAAACCTTGCTAGGAGCTAGATGCAGGGGTCTCCAAACTACGGCCCTCCAGCTGTTCAGGAACTACAATTCCCATCATGTCTAGTCATGTCTGTGAATGTCGGAGTTTTACAATGGCTCATGGGACAGGTAGTTCCACAACAGCTGGGAGGGCCATAGTTTGGAGTTCCCTGAGCTATAGTGGCCCTTTACAGCTTTCTATAACAAGAGGAGTGGTTACAAAAGCTGTACAGATCGGCAGATCCCTAACCAGCTCCTGTACTGGTTCCTGGTGTAACACTGAACTCCTGGGTATGCTGCAGCAGGTTTAGAAAACCAGTGAGACTCAGAATCATAGTGATTGAGAGATGCTGCGGGCAACTTATTGTGTGCAGATTGGAGCACCTCCAACCACTGGAGCCACTGAGGAACAAAGCCACACAGGGGGAGATAAACTAAAACTGGCACACACAGAATCCAGTGCAGCTGCGCATATTAACAAATTTGCTTCTAACTTCTTGTTCAATTAAGCATGGATAATAAATCCTAGAAGCGGATTGGTTACTACGCACAGCTGCACCAGATCCTGTGTGCACCAGTTTTAGTAAATCTCCCCCCAAGTGTGCTTAGACCAAATCACATCATCTGTGGCTGAACTGCAGACTGAGCTTAAAGTCCACATTACAAGATCAAACACGATCATAGGAGGGTACCACTGACCATATGGAGAGAACATTCTCCACAAACAAAAATGTTATTTGGGTTAAATGTCTTCAAATGGTAGGAATGTAAAAACATCCGTCAACTATGCATTTAAAAAAGGTAAATAGTTGATCTCTGTTCAGTTATTTAAAGGGTAAGTTCACCTTTCATAGCACGTTATCCCCACATTCAGGGTGTAACATGTTATGAATGCACTGGTTCCCACTCCAGGGATCTTATCCCCCTGCTAGCTGCCACAATTTAATAAACAAAACAAAAAAAAAAACAAAAAAAAAAACAAAAAAAAAAAAACGACGTGGCGATGCGGGGCTCTGCCGGCCACATCACTCATTCACAGTCCTCTGAATGGAAAACAAGGTCTGGCAGCCTTTGCGGCTGTCGGCTTGTAGTTTTCAATGAACTACCAGGGTGCTGCGAGTTCTGTGGTAGTTCTTGTCTTCCTATCAGAATATATTGGCTTCCTTGTACGAGGCACAAACAAGACCAACGGACCTGAATGACATTAGCAATCTGTTGATCACTGGTGCAATGCTATGCGGGCTCGCGAAACAAAACGAAAAAAAAATAAAATGCACATTTTTTTTTACCTGCAAAAAAAAATCAGCATTTTATTTTTTTCAAAAGGTGAACTTATCCTTTAAAGCCCACAGTTCATTATCTTCTCCAGAAGAGGAAAGAGTTGTTATTGTAATTCTGTTGTACTGAGAGGGATTGCTTGTTAAGTGAGATGCTGCCATATAACAAAAGAACTGAGCAGGTGTCACTAGAAAGGTCACCATGTGATTCTGGACGGAATTCAAGCCTTGGGTGGCTCTTCAAGCACCACCCAGCTTGACAAAAACAGATTGAGCAAGGTGGAGAATCATCAGTCAAATAGTGACTCCATCCTATCAGCAGCGCATCTGGGTGCAGGGGTTGCCACAGCTGCCTGAATACCATGGCCGGAAGTGGAGGTGCAAATTGAATGTGGGTACTCGATCAATCGAGTCACGTATGGCCAGCTTAAGGCTGGTCTGAGACACGGGCTCTACCTTCAACCGAGTGCTGTGTGAAATCAGGGGTGCACTTTAGTCATAACCTAAAAATTGATTCTTTCGATGCATACAAGGGACACAACAATTTTTTGAGGGACAGACCCAGAACTAGGATGCAGATCAGAAAATTCCAGTTAGAGTTTTCAGAAGGAAAGGTCAGCAATGCAGTCCCTACTATACATCCTCAGTACAAGTTTAATTTATTGAAAATAAAGGCTTTAAAAAATACTGGAAATTCCCTTCATTAGTGGAAAGAATTCAACTATTTCTGAAGAACATTTTACAGTGCCCTCATACCCGTCTGCTCTGGTGTGAAGGTTTATTTGAATAATCTGCCAAAAAAAAAAAAAAAAAAAAAAGAAGGTGTTGGCCCCACAAGGTCACAGGCATCACTGTAATGTATAGATGTGAAGCCAACCTTAGAGCTCAGCTGGACTTTCAGTCAAAGTTATACACTTTGTTTTCTTTAGAAAGCAACCACAGCATGAGCAGAAAAGCCTGTCCCCTGCCAGCATGCTGCAGAAAAGGGCAATTGCCCGCCCGCCCCCCCCCCAATTTCCAATTAGCAGCCAGCATGAGCTGTGCTGATTGCAGACCTACAGTTGGACTCAGTAGAAGGCATGTCAGAGCTCTGCAGAGAAACCACTGCTTCCCCACAGTGAGCAAGTGCCATTCTCTACAGCATACTGGCAGGGAAGAAGCTTTTCTACATGGGCTGCGGCTGCTTTAGAACAGGGACGCATAATAATAATAATAAAAAAAAGGAAAAAAGGGGGGGGGGGGGGGGGCACATTGTAAGACACTGAAAACCTTTTGCTTTGATGCACCTGGAACGTATTACGCTAAAAACATCCATCTGGCCCCAGGACTGTGTACACTAACCAGATCTTCCCAGTAGAGGACAACATGGTAGACACCACAGAATTGATAATAATCAGCCCCATGAACACTCTGACCAAAACAGAGTACCCCATGTGATATTTTAAAAACCAGTAGATGAGGAATTCACTTAAAGTCCATGGATTAAAAAAAAAAAAAAAAAAAAGTTTACCACAAGTTATTGCTCTTGTTGATGGAGCTCATCTACACGATTTACCAGTAAAATGAATATCTGGATTGATCAATCACACTGGATCAAGTTGGTCAAAATGTGGAGATACATTTTAAATAGAAAAATCAGAAACATCAAGCTTTGGAAGGCAGAAAATCCTCAGAAGTGCAGCTGAGCCAGTTCTCAACATTTATACATGTGGCACGCAAGGAGGTGCGGATACCAGTCCGGTCCATTGGTAGTTGCACAGTAGGGTGACCAGCAGCTGTGCTCTGTACATAGCATTTAACACATCCAACATGGTCCAGCAAGATTTTTTTTTTTTTTCTCTGTTATGACATTTCATCATAATCCTTGCTACAGCTTGGCATTTCCTCATCTATAATAATAACTGGTGGAACCTCTGTTTTCAGACGCTTGGGTTCTGGAGGTCTGCAGAATGCGTCCTGAACTGGTGAATTGTCTGTAGAACAGAGGGAAGCTTGTTAGACTTAAATAAGAAAAAGAACAATATTTTTTTTTATGGCATAAGGCATTTTCATGGTACACCTTTGGGTTTGGTTTGAAATGAAGATCCATTAAAAATACTCTTAAAGCGGTAGTAAACCGTAAAAAAAAAATAAATACATTTGGACCCATGCAGGATAATGTCATAATGTGCTAGCATGCATTGCATACTAGCACATTATGACAGACTTGCCTCTAAAACGGATGTCTCCAGCAGTGCAATGTCACTGCTGGCAGAGCTTCCATCTTCATCTGGTCTTCCTTCTGGGTTCATGGGCTCTGGCCGAGTCGTGATGACATCACCCCCCTGCAGGAGTCACAGCCATGGCAGAGCTCTCTCAATGGACTGAATGCCATCCATTAAAAGCGCAGTGCACAAGAGTCTTCTGAATGGTGAACGTTCAGGAGATATTTACTATACCTACAGGTAAGCCTTATTGTAGGTTTACCTGTAGGCATAAATAAAAAAAAAATTAATAAAAAAAATGTACTTTTCTACCGCTTTAAATCCCATTTCTCCAAATGGAGAATTTAAAGGGGTTGTAAAGGTAAAAATTTTTTCACCTTAATGCATTCTATGCATTAAGGTGAAAAACCTTTGGACAATACCGCCGCCCCCAGCCCCCCTGTTTTACTTACCTGACGCCTCGAATCTTCGCTGCTCGTTCTCGTCATCTCCATTGCAGCTCAGCCTGGTCGCTGATTGGCTGCAGTGGATGGATTGAAAGCAGCGCAGTCATTGGCTCGCGCTGCTGTCAATCACATCCGATGACGCGGCGCGCCGGGGGGCGGGGCCGAGTGATACAGCGAGCGGCTATAGCCGCCGGCTGTATCACGGGAGCGCGCCCGCAAGCACTCACCACCATGCGAGGGAGCTCGCATTAAGGTGGTAAATGCTTGCGGGGAGGAGCTGAAACAGCCGCCGAGGGACCCCAGAAGACCAGGTTCGGGGCCACTCTGTGCAGAACGAGCTGCACAGTGAAGGTAAGTATAACATGTTTGTTATTTAAAATAAAAAAAAAATTACCTTTACAACCCCTTTAATTTGATAGAGTTTTACTAAAAATCACAGGTCAGTGGCACAGAAAGCTGTCCTAATAGATAGCTTAACAGAAAATGGCATTCAAAATTACATGGAAGAAATAAAACTTCAGGCGACACAAAGAACACAATAGGCTAAAATTATAGGTACATACAGAAACCTTGGAGTGCCTGCATTCCATAACGAATAGTACTGCTTGGAAACAAAACCTTGTATCTAATCTATCTGAAACTGTTGCGTTGTTTACATGACATTATACCTACAAAAAAAAAATGCTGGGAAAAGATACCTTGTATACCTTTTACTATACCTGGTAACAAAAACAAAAAAAAAATATGTATCCTGAAAATATAAGATTTGTATAGAAAAAACAAAAAAACACAAAACATTGCATTTGTATTCTTTGTACTGCTAATCTGTTTATTCTCCTTTCAGGCTGGGTTCACACTGGTGAGCTGTGCGAGATCGCATGTGATTCGCACCACACTGCAAATCACATGCAATGTCTGTGCAATGCAATTTCAGCCATACAGATTGCATGGCTGAATTTGCATCACATTCGGACCAAACTCGCACAGGACCCTTTTTTTTTTGGTCCGCACCAGAATCGGATCGCATGAGCGTTCACACCCATACGATCCGATTCCTGTCTGAACTGTCAGTTCACACTGCAACATGGGAACTAAAATGGGGGTGTCATTACTAATGTATTGACACTCCCAGCAGTTCGCATATGTTCCTGCATCGCACTGGGACTTACTGTATTACCTTGCAAGGCACGTTCTGTCATGTTTACTCTTAAAAACCCAATAAAAAATGTATTAAAAAAAAACGGATCATGATACTTTTATGACAGGTACACTTTAAGGCTAATTAAAGTGGTTGTAAACCCATTTCAACCACTTTAACGTACAGGTAAGCCTAGATTAAGGCTTAACTGTAGGTGCAAGAAATATCTCCCAAACCTAAAAGGTTCAGGAGATATTTGCAAAAATAGTGGCACCGATGTTTACGGCGCATGCGCCGTAGATATTGGGCGCAGGCGCACTGAGCGTGCCGTTTCTAACGGCGATCATGCCATTAGCGGCGGCACCCGCGCGCATGTACAGGAGTGACGTCATCGCAGCTTCCGGCCCGTCACAGCGCCGGAACCGCGATACCCAGGAAGTCACTCCGGGATATATGGCGGCGTTGGAGGAGGCGAACAAGGGCTGATGCGGGGACTTCGATCTCAGGCAAGAAATTCATAATGTACTAGTATGCTATGCATACTAGCTCATTATGCCTTTGTCTTGCAGGGTGTATTTTTTTTTTTTTCCAGAGGCTTTACTTCCTCTTTAAGTATATCTGTACACAGTGCATTGTAACTGTTTTGTCCCTTAAAGATTTCTTAATAGTATGGCCAAAGCTATATTGGCCCTACTTTTCCTATGAATCACAGCCGTGGACTTCGTTCTGCACTCATGTAACTAAAGCCCGCTGTTGACTGCCGTCACTCCAGCTGCACAATTGTCAGCTAAGGTAATGCAGTGCCGTATCACATAAAGTGGCCTGGTCATGAAGGGAGGTAAATCTGCTGGTCAAGTGGTTAAATAGACTCAGTGGGAGGAAGAGCTGCACATACAGTACGTGCTGCAGCTTCCCAAACCTTCCTGTCACTGCAGTTCTGAAAGGCAAATATTGGGCACTTCCCTTTCGGAATCCTGTGCATGCTTATTGGCTTGTGAGGCTGCCCATGACAGTGATGGGACAGTAGGAAAGCGTAGGGGCAAGGCTGGCTGGGAAGATCTGATAATACTGGGAAATGTAAGCGCTTTGCCTGTCAGAGCAATCTGGCACTTGGATGTACTAGAGAGATCTGGAATGGTGCTGCAACTGTGTGAACTTCTAGGTTCCCTGCAGAAGCTTGCGTCCCTCTCTACAGTGAGGTTATGGTATAATATGCATTATGAAAAGGCTGAGCATTTTATCTTTCAGTTTTGGAGTATTTCAACAGGAAACTACATAAATGTAACTCATTTAAAATATTTCCTATAGACCACAATGGATTCCCCAGGCACCCACACAAGCATAATAGAAAAATATCCACAAACACTAATCCCCCCCCCCCCCCTTTTTTTTTTTTAAACCTCTGTAACAATTTTCTAGAAAAGTTCGAAAAGATTTTGTCACTTACCAGTACTACTGCACTCCATCCTACTGGGTCCTGGGGACACTGGAGCGAGCTGATGTGTGTTGGGTGAATTTGTCTTTACAGGGATTAGGGCGATTCTCCTGTATAGTGGCAGATAGAAAGAGAAAAGGGTCAGTCATAATTCACTGCAAACTATAAACTAGAGGGAGTTACACTTTTAGTCCCTATAAACCTATTAAAAACACATACAAACAATCATGTACTTAAAAAGGTTACCTTTGTGATGAAATGCACTGTGCCGTCAAGGGGCCCCGGTATATAAATTTAAAAAAAAAAAAAACAATGTGCAGCTTTGAAATTTGGAGTTTAAATGCCGTAACCGTAGGCTTAAGCCTGGTACACACCATTGGTTTTTTTTTTCTCGTTCAACCCAGTGGGTTGAATGAAAAAAAAAAAACCGACAGCTCTGGTCAGAGCCACTGTTCTAACAGACCAATGATAGTGCAGCGAGGTCTCCTGCTGTTCTATTGTGTTCTAACATGGGGACAGCCCCCCTGCCGCCAGAACACTCCGGTCAGCTGCTGATTTTCCAGCGTGCTCCGCCAGCTTCTGTCAGACCGGCTGGCATACACACAGGCCAAATGTCGGTCAAATTATCATATAATTATCGTATACTAGGCTTTAGAGCGTCTAGAGCCTGGCTGAAAAATGAATAGTAGTCCTGCCTGTGATCTGAGACGTTGTGTACATTGGGCGTTGCTCCAAGCATCACAGGAATGAGAACTCTCCCTTTTACATGACCTGTCCAAACACAGCGCTCCCTCTGTCCCAGCAGCCGCTGAGTGCATCATCACTGCTACAATGGGGCGGGAGCGCGCACTGCACATGTATGAGACTTGAAAGTGGGAGAACACTCCTTATCTTTATTTTTTTGTCAGTTTTAAAAAAATGATTGCTAGCTACAGATTAGAAATGAATATAGTATGAAATAGCTTACTTGGCAGATGTAATAAAAAGATATATATACCCAGTTTGAGATACAAAGTTTAGAAGAGAAACAATACACAAGCCAGTCTGAGAACCCACTTAGCAGGATTTGCGGGGTTCAGGGTCGGGGGTCACCAATGGGATAATCCACCTTAGCAGCCCAAAAAGCAGGCAAGATGAAGCTCGGTTTTAGAGCGGGGACATCCTTAAAGCTTAACCATGGGCAAGTTTTGTTTTTTTCTGGATAAGGTGGGGAAAAAAAATTGTTAAAATTGAGGTCAGGTTTTGTTGGGTAGATTTTTCCTCCTTGTCCCGGGACATGATGGCACAGACCGCAACAACTTTTTTGGAACAGATATCAATCGTGCTTAAAAACAGAAGTATGGCCAAAGCTTGTTTTGTCATACCTCTCATAAGGGCCACAGGATTGCATTTGCCTATGCACTCCTGTAACCCAGAATCAACCAACAGCGGGCTAAAGTCTGCTGCCGGCTGACACCACAGAGCCATCCCGGTCTCTGAGAGGATCCCGACAATGTCGGGATCCACCCAGATGCCTGACCTGCAGATAGCTCAACCTCTCAGTGTGCTGCTGAGTGTCCCAGCTGCTCCAGTGAGTGCTGGAGGGGCAGAGCAGAGAGCAGTGACTGACAATCACCACTCTCTTCTCAGAGCAGACCTGGGATCTGAGCGATTAACAGTCACACAATCGCTCAGTTCTCGGGCTTACAGGCAGTGGAGGACAGCTGTAGTAACGGACGAATGCTACGCCCATATATAGAGTATAGAGGTTAATTTTATTTACTTCCCATACTTCTTTAATAAAGTGTATAGAACACCTGACTAAAATAACTAAGCTCACCTTTAGAAACATGTTATAACCCACATTAAGGCCCCTTTCACACTTATACGACTTCAAAGTCGCACGATTTTACCGCGATTTTGCGGCCGCGATTTTGCCGCTATTTTACCGCGATTTTACCGCGATTTGGGAGCAGTACTACTTTGCCACGTTTTTGGCATTAACAAATTAAAACATACAGTAGTTGGTATGAATCATAAGGGGAAACTCCACGCCAAGTTTTAAATAAAAAAACTGGCGTGGGTTCCCCCCCAGGGACATACCAGGCCCTTAGGTCTGATATGAATTGTAAGAGGAACCCCCCTACGCCGAAAAATCGGCGTGGGGGTCCCCCCAAAATCCATACCAGACCCTCATCCGAGCACGCAGCCCGGCCGGTCAGGAATGGGGGTGGGGACGAGCTAGCGGCCCCCCCCCTCCTGGACCGTACCAGGCCGCATGCCCTCAACATGGGGGGTGGGTGCTTTGGGGCATGGGGGGCACCCTGCGGGCCCCCCCACCCCAAAGCACCTTGTCCCCATGTTGATGAGGACAAGGGCCTCTTCCCGACAACCCTGGCCGTTGGTTGTCGGGGTCTGCGGGCGGGGGGCTTATCGGAATCTGGGAGCCCCCTTTAATAAGGGGGCCCCCAGATCCCGGCCCCCCACCCTATGTGAATGAGTATGGGGTACATGGTACCCCTACCCATTCACCTAGGAAAAAAAAGCATCAATAAAAAACACAGTACACAGGTTTTTAAAATAATTTATTAGGCAGCTCCGGGATCTTCTTCCGACTTCGGGGGTCCTCTTCTGACTTCGGGGGTCTCTCCGGCGTCCGCATCTTCTGCCGGCTCCACCGCTATCTTCTGGCGCTCTTTTGCCAGCGGTGGTCCGGACCTCTGGATCGTCTTCTTCCCTCTTCTCTTCCAGAGATGTTGACACGACGCTCTCTCCAGCCAGAATGGTCTCTGTGCGCTCCGCAGCTGACTTATATAAGCGGTGACCCCGCCCCCTATGAGGTCACTGTCCCGGGGCATGCTGGGACTGTGCCGTCATAAGGGGGCGTGGTCCTCACCCAGTGACCACGCCTCCTAAAACGTCACAGTCCCAGCATGCCCAGGGACTGTGACGGCATAAGGGGGCGGGGCCACCGCCTATATAAGTCAGTTGCGGAGCGCACAGAGACCATTCTGGCTGGAGAGAGCGTCGTGTCAACATCTCTGGAAGAGAAGAGGGAAGAAGACGATCCAGAGGTCCGGACCACCGCTGGCAAAAGAGCGCCAGAAGATAGCGGTGGAGCCGGCAGAAGATGCGGACGCCGGAGAGACCCCCGAAGTCAGAAGAGGACCCCCGAAGTCGGAAGAAGATCCCGGAGCTGCCTAATAAATTATTTTAAAAACCTGTGTAGTGTGTTTTTTATTGATGCTTTTTTTTCCTAGGTGAATGGGTAGGGGTACCATGTACCCCATACTCATTCACATAGGGTGGGGGGCCGGGATCTGGGGGCCCCCTTATTAAAGGGGGCTCCCAGATTCCGATAAGCCCCCCGCCCGCAGACCCCGACAACCAACGGCCAGGGTTGTCGGGAAGAGGCCCTTGTCCTCATCAACATGGGGACAAGGTGCTTTGGGGTGGGGGGGGCCCGCAGGGTGCCCCCCTTGCCCCAAAGCACCCACCCCCCATGTTGAGGGCATGCGGCCTGGTACGGTCCAGGAGGGGGGGGGGCGCTAGCTCGTCCCCACCCCCATTCCTGACCGGCCGGGCTGCGTGCTCGGATGAGGGTCTGGTATGGATTTTGGGGGGGACCCCACGCCGATTTTTCGGCGTAGGGGGTTCCCCTTAGATCCATACCAGACCTAAGGGCCTGGTATGCCCCTGGGGGGGAACCCACGCCGGGTTTTTCATTTAAAACTTGGCGCAGCGTTCCCCCTCTGGATTCATACCAGACAGCTGTCAGCACTGCCTGTCGCTCATCGGGAAAGGAAAGAAAAGTTTTCCTTTCCCGAATAGCGAGGCCAGGCTTGTGCTTACAAAGTCGTGCTGAAGTCGTGTCTATATAATATTCAGGCACGACTTGCATGCTACTTCAGGGTTTAACATTGAGGTCTATGGAGTACAACTCGCATAGAAGTTGGACCAAAGTAGTGCAGGGACTACTTTCAAGTCGGCACGACTTAAAGTCGTGCCAATATGAATGGTAGTCATTGAAAATCATGGAGAATGACTTGTCATACGATTTTGCAGTACAAAATCGTGGGACAAGTCGTATAAGTGTGAAAGGGGCCTAAGGGTGTAACATGTTCCCAAGCACCCTCACACCACCTCTTCAGCACAATCCCCTGTGAAAAATGGGTGGGGTTCTTCTCCCCCACAGCCACATTTAAAATAGGCACAGCTGTACAGGGCGCCACAGCCGCGTCATTCATTTACAGGAATCTGTGAAAGTCATGCTAAAAGAATAAAGAAAAATTTATAAAATGGGATTTAGACCTAGGCCCGAAGCTAGATGGGGAAAACTGGGTGCAAATCTGGTACACTACCAAAACTTGCTTCAAACACCGTTGTGGGAAAGGCACGCTGGTGGTACATGGTCCCTAGCCAACTGGCCAGATTCACCCCCCCCCCCACTTCTAAGGATATACAGAGCATATACTGTATATACTGTATATTTAATCATGTATGCATTTTATGCAGGGTGGATGAAAATCGAGGATTTAAAAAAAAAAAAAAAAAATAAATTAGAAAAATTCAGATTTTTTAAAAAATTAAAATCTGATTTTTTTGATTTTTATTAAATTTTAATAAATAGCTTTTGGGGTAAAAATCTATCTAAAGATAGTTTTCTATTTAAGATACATTAATAATTTAGTTTATTCAGCATGAAATTGAGTTTTGTTGTGTAGCTCATTCAAAAAATCCAAGCTCTGCAAGCTGAGATAACACGCACTGCATTGATGCATTCACACAATTTCACAGTAACCATGAGAGTTAAGGAATATTCCTTTATTCCATTGTTTTGTAAATCTATGTACACTACAAACTGTATGATAGTTTGAGGAGAAATGTATCTGTGTGAGGAGGAAGGGCAAGCAGTAAAAATAAAAGCGAAACCTAAGCAGCTTATAAACCTTGTGATCTTTCTACACATAGCTTGAAGTGCTTTATTCCTCCCTTGAGGAGTAAAATGGCAGCAGGCCATTAAAGATACCCCAGTTTGGGAATATTTTAATGAAGTTCCTCTACCTATGGGTAAAGCAGGTATGCGTGCAAAAAGCAAGCAATGCAACAAAGAGATGCAAGGCCTGGTGGCCCGAATTAATCATTATCATGAGAACAGACTGTTAGTGGGTCTATGGCCTCATGCACACACTGGCTTTTAGGAGCTACAATCCCTGGTGTGCTGGAAGTACGGAAGGTGTGCAGCAGGCAGCAAATTGGAGGACACAAACACACTAGAGGCTGCAATATTGGTGGAACGCACGCCGCTGATATCCTTATCCAACGCGGGACACCCATTGATATGATATGCTTTCTAGCCTCAGTGTCGGGCGATGGCACTATCTATGTAAGTAGCCATTTGGCTATTTGTTTTTTAATTTTTATACAATAAAACGGTATTATACTATTTTCAGTTCCTCTACATTTGTTTTATATCCCATTTGTGAGACCCTGTGGTGTGAGGATAGGAGTCCGGTTCACATTTCTCCATTGCAGCAAGCATCATTTTGCTAAAGCCTATTTGACCTTTTTTTCATTAAATTGGTCAACTACATCTGGTAAGCAGACACCCATTCCATGAGCACTTTTGGGTGTTATCCCTAAAAGGTGAAGGGGTTCCACTGTTCGATTGTGATTTCCAGATTCAGACAAGGACTTATTTTTCACATATAGACATTTATGTATATGTGTAATCATATGTTATGACACATGCTTTATGATTTATTATGTTATATGATCACTTTTGGGGCTTTTCTGAATATTTTTATGTTGTTGAATTAATTAGCCTATGCTAACACTGTTATTTATTATAGGCACTATATCACTTTAGCTGATGCTTTGGAATTATATAGGCAGGCTGTTTTTGCAATTTTTTGCGCCTTTGATAACGTCGATGACGAAACGCGTAAATCGGAGCTACGCGATTACGTCACACGCGGAAGTGGAAGAGAGTGTGGAACGCAGCTGAGGCGCACGCCGCTCAGCTGTTGGATTCGGGTTCCACGAGCTCTCTTTGTGCTTACCACTATACGCAGTGTGATTGTCTGACTTTGTTTTTTAGTTTTTTTAGTGTATTTAGCATATGAGCCTGAGATGTTGGGCAATCAAAAAGATTTTTTAATAAAACGTAATACACTACGGGAGCCCTGTTTCCTTTCCTATGTGGATGACCATACTGCGGATCGGTTCTGTGTCTGGAGCGGGAGTACCCAGGAACTACCTCACTGGAATCAAGGAGATCACACCAAGGCCTAATACTACATGCCTACTACCCCTGCAGGGGTGCAGGGAGCTGGTGAGTGGGGATCCTTGAGGGGGAGCACCGCAAGTCACTGGATACTAGCTGGTTATCTACACGAAAGTCACTAATAAGAACACTGTTGGATCACTGCTGGAATACTATATATCCATCTCTTTGCTGGAACTTTATATACACTTATATATATTTTTTGGGACTGTATTTGATTTATATACTTTTTGGAATTGGAGTTTTTATGCCGGGATTATATATATATATATATATATATATATATATATATATATATATATATATATATATATATTTTTTTTTTCTTATATGTGGACTAGATGCTCACACCTGTATGATTTTTATAATATTTTTTCACTAATCACTCACATGGAGTATTAATTGTTTAGTACACCCCCTATCATAACCAGACACGTCTATTCGATGATTGGAGGGTACTAAACATATGCTTGTTGGCTCTATGAGCTCTCACTTTTATGTATTGAATATTAACTGGTGTACTACACAGAATGTAGAGGGGAATTTCACAGATTAGACCCCCTTCACACAATAGGTGGGGACATTATTTATGCACAAAGTTTTTTCTTGCTGTTGAGCGGGTGTCCTTAATCACATATTTAGCACACCTATCACAATAGATACCCCATTATAGGTAGCGCCACTTACCCCTATCTTAACATTCTCCATACCATTAACCACCCTCTAGGAGGGTTGTTTAAGGGGAGGCTGCACACCTAAGTCCGTGAGCGTGGAAACCCTCCGCTATTCAAATACAAGAATATGTAATATAATGTTTTGATTAAAGAATTTTAGTAATTTTCTAACTATGTGTGATTAACCTATTAGCCTAAAATCGGTTCTGATATCGCCGTTTTACTAACCTGACAGCTTAGTTCTTCTAAATAGGAAACATTCATTTTGTTTGCAAATATTAAAGATTTTAACTACCAGCAAGAATAAGTCCTTACATTTAAAGAGCACCGGTCATTTCAGATCCATCATGGCAGTGCCTGTTAGCGGGCATCCACGTCCCTCACCTTGTCACTGCCGCATCACCAGCCGTCCTATTAAAGTGAATAGGACTGTCGGTGAGTCAACAGCGGGTCAGATGAGGATCTGCTGTGGGACACAGATGACAGTTGCTCTTTAAAAATTATGATTTAAATTGAGTTGGTTTAAATTAGAGGTGCACCGAAATTTTGGCTGCTGAAAACTGTTTTTTCATTTGGCCGAATTAAAAAAAAACCAAAACAAACAGATGTCCAGAGCTCCTCACAGAACGCAGCTACATCGGCTGGGGGACCTACTGCTTCATAGGAGGTACCTGCCAGGATGTCACAGCGCCGGAGAGCCTCCTCGCAGCCTCTGGGAACCGATAAGTGCGGTAGGGGCTTCATAAATGACTTTAGCGGCGGGCTGAAGCATGGGACAAAATCCAAGATGGTACCCGGCACAGAACGTGGGTGGGACACTGTAGCGGTGGCCAAAACCTCACAACGCCCTGCTGTTATTTCCATCACCTCTCCACGGCTGCAAGGTGACATGGCTCCCCCTGCCTCCCCCAGCTGGGATCAGACATCTGAGTAGTTGGGTGACCGGGACTTGAAACATCATATCTGGTCCCCCCACACTAGGGATGATCTTGATCATTTTGCCTGCAGGGTGGAGAAGGCATTCAGACAGGACATTGAGCAGCTGCAGGCAGACACCACTCACTTGGGCTCCAGACTGAAAACTCTGGAACAGAAGGTGGAGGATACACTCCCAGCTCTCACCCAGCTTAGAGGCAAGTGTTTAGCTCAGGACCAGAGACTCTTTTATCCCAGCTGGATGACAACGAAAATCACAGTCGCCGCTCTAATATTCGGATCCGGGGGTAACCCGAAGCAACACCATCTAAGGACATTGTCCCTACATTGCAAGGTATATTAAAGGGAAATCTTGGGCCTCTCCCCACGCAGTCGAGATTGACAGGGCACACAGGGCCCTCAGACCCCCTTCACAAGATGTTGCAAATCCACGCGACATTATCTGTAAGCTTCATAAATATACGGTCAA
Source organism: Lithobates clamitans (assembly GCA_037952925.1). NCBI lineage: Eukaryota > Metazoa > Chordata > Amphibia > Anura > Ranidae > Lithobates > Lithobates clamitans. The sequence continues at coordinate 804,187 of JBBGZY010000879.1, forward strand.
GGAGCAAATCATGCAGCATATGAGAAAACACCCCTTCTCTGACTTTGATGGGGCTCGCTTGTTCTTTTACCAAGACTTGTCCCTTCGCACTCTAATGCAACGCAGGGCACTCAACCCTCTTCTAGAAGCCTTGCGAACAGCTGGCATTGCCTGTCGGTGGGGATTCCCCTTTAGTGTTCAGGCGGGACCGGACGGAAAATCTTCCACCCTGCGCACCAAAGATGACCTTCCATATTTCCTCTCTCAGTTGGGCCTGGAGCCTTTGGATTTCCCAGACTGTCAGCACTCCCTGGATGTACAGATGCCAACCGCAACCCAGCCCTGGCTACCTGCATGGCCCAAACAATGGTCTCGGGGTCGTAAAACGCTCTTTCACGACTGCTACACCACAAGTACCCACTGAGGGTAACTGAGGAACCCTCTGGCCTGGGTACTGTCTCGACGCACAGTCTACCGGAACTCCCCTGCCTTCTTCGTTGTTTGTAGGACTACAGCTATTATACGCTCTCTTGATATCACCACCCCGTTGTAGCATGTGAGACACTGTCAGTCTCCTCTGGATGGCCTGCTCGAGCAGCCGCTCGATGGACACAATAATAGCATACCGTAAGGTAGTGTCATATAATGTTCGTGGTCTACGCTACCCTAACAACCACAACCTGTTACCTTTGTAATTGAGGCGCCTCAGGGCGCAGGTGCTATTTCTGCAGGAGACCCATTTTACAGAATCCTCGACCCCTAGGCTACCACCCACCTTTATCCACACTGGTACTTAAGTGACTCTCCGAAACCAAAATCCTGAGGTTCGGCCATTGTCATTCACAAGGATTGTCCGTTCCAACCAACTATGCTGACTCATAGGGACACTTTGTATTTCTAAAAGGTGCTATCATGGGCCTGAATTACACATTTGCCACACTGTATGCCCCAAATTCCCAACAGCTCTCATTTATAGACTCAGTCTTAGACACATTGGCAGACTTCTGCGAGGGTAGACTTATCCTGGGTGGGGATTTCAACGTTAGTCCTGACCCTTCTTTAGATACAGCCTCGAGTCGAGATGCACTCCCTTCAGAGCCACACTTTGGTTGACTGCTGGAGGGCATTGCAGGACTATAGCTACTATTCTAGCGTACACGGGGTATACACTAAAATAGATCTCCTGCTGGTTGACCAAGGCACCCTTGACCTATTAGTAGACTCTACTATTGACTAGATTACCATCTGTGACCACGTCCCAGTGACTCTTTCACTCTCGCTGCCTTGTGAGGCGACCAGAGTGTGGTCCTGGAAATTAAATGAGAACCTTTTGAATGACCTACGGATGGTCTCGGGGGTACAGGAGACTATCATTATTTTGCAAAAACGCTAATGGAGAAGTCAGTGAGGGCATTCTATGGGAAGGCCACAAAGCTGTAGTACGAGGGGCCCTTATCTCTTGGAGAACCAAACTGAAAAAGGAGGCAGGCGAACGTCCAGGGAGTCCTCTGGGCTTTTCCAACAGGCAGAGAGGTGCCATAAACAGACTCAGAAGTGTTACACCGTTTGATGGAATTAAGCACGCTTTTTTTTTTAAACTGTTGGATTGCAAAATTACCCCACAGTTACGCTATGTGGCTCATAAGTACTACGAATATGGAAATAAAATGTGGGAGGTTACTGGCGAGGGCGCTCCGGCTATTCATGTCCATAAGCTGCACTCTGTCGGGTGTGGCAGTACAGAAAACTTAAAAAAATTGCTTCACTGTTTTGCAATTATAATGCTGCCTTGTACAGCCTGGATTCCACCTCCTCCCCCATAGAGGTTGTGCTAAAGCGGTCCCATATTGAGACCCATTTATCCTTGGTAGGGCTCTTTAATGTATCCACTGAACAGCAAGCAGGACTGGAACTCCCCATTTCTATGATGGAATTGCTGACCGCCGCTAGGTCTCTCCCTAAAGGGAAAAGCCCAGGGCCGGATAGCTTTACAAAGCCTTACTATGTAAAATTCTTTGATCGGCTTCAGGCCCTGATATGTGTTTTTCAACTACCTTGCCACTGACGGGCATTTCCCCCATCTCCTTATTGAACACGGACCTCAAGTTATTTGCTAAAATATTCACCAATCATCTTAAACACCTTCTCCCCGACATAATTCATGCTGATCAGACTGGCTTCATTACGAGACGGGGGTGCTCTGTCTTGCACTCTCTTCCCTTCTGTTCGCACTGGTCTTGGAACCGCTGCTCCAAAGAATCAGATTTAACCCGAGCATTAGGGGGGTTCATGTGGGGTCTGTGGAGCACAAGCTCTCTGCCTATGCAGATGACATCCTCTTCCATGTCAAAGAACCCCTTGTCTCGTCACCTTACCTGGTGGAGGAGCTGTCCCCATATAGCCAAGTGTACAATTTTCAGCTCAATTACGCCAAGTCTGAGATTCTGCCGGTCACCATTCCCTTCGGCTCTGGCTTCCTCCTTGAAGGGATCTTTTCCTTTCTCATGGGCATCACCCTCCATGTAGGGCTGGGAGATTTTCTTCTTCAAAAAAAATCTTCGATTCTCTTAAAAAAAAAAAACTCGATTCACGATTCGAATCGAGTTTTTTTTTTTCTTTGGAAACCGCGCCGGTCCTGAAGTGCTGCGAGCATGAGCTTTTAGGCGAGGCTGCGGCTTCAGCCTAGTCCGCGAGGCCGGACGCCGCGGACTAGGCTGAAGCCGCAGCCTCGCCTAAAACAACTCCCTGCCCGCAGCTCTTCAGGCCCGGCGTCAGCACCGGTCCGGAGGCGCTGCGGGCATGAGTTTTTAGGCGAGGCCGGGGCGTCCGGGACTGGCGCGGTGAAAGGTAAAAAAAAAAAAAAGAATCTAAAAAAATCGATTTGCTTAAATGTTGAATCGATATGACCTCTTAACTCGATTCAAGATTTAAATCGATTTTTTTTCCCAGTCCTACCTCCATGATACCTAGGTATCCAACTCACCGATTGTCTAGGTTCCCTGTATGCACATAATTATGTCCCTCTACTCAGGAAGATTCGCCTTGATTTGCAGTCTTGGGATAGGGCTACCTGCACGTGGGTCGGCCGCACAAATATTATCAAGATACTATTTCTCCTGCAGATGATACCTGTGCCCCTACCCCGGCGCTTCTTTGCAGAACTACGCAGCCTTTTCATTGTGTGTGTGTGTGTGTGTGTGTGTGTGTGTGTGTGTGTGTGTGTGTGTGTGTGTGTGTGGGGGGGGGGGGGGGGGGGGGGAAGAGATCACGACTTGCCATGACTTTGCTTCAGAGATCCAAACGGGCCAGGAGACTGGAAGTACCTAATGTGTTACAATGTAATGATCCTTGAAAAAGTCACGTGTTGGGTGATGCAACGCGGAGGAGGAGGAGTCAGTGACGTCAGCTATTGAGGCTAAGTCAGCAGCTGGTACGAGCGGTGTGAGAATCCACCGCTCTCCGAAGCGGCTGTTCTTTTCAGGCTACCACTTTATTCCCGCTCATGTGAGTGCACTCTGAGTAGTGCTGTATATTTATTCTATTTACAGATCATTGCGCAATGATGTTTTATTCTTTTTATATTACATATACTGGGGACATCTGAGGAATAACTGGTGAAATAACACATCACACAGCACTATTTGGATCCTATATGATTAGACCTAAATTTTGGTGGACACATCTCAACATACAGTGGAATTTGAATGCTTTAAGTATTTATGGAACTATTCGGATCGATAACGATAGACTATTAAGATCGTTCATGTATTTGCACATTAAGATTTTTTGCACATATTTTTTGCATTATTCACTGCAATTTTCGCAATTTTAATTAATTGGTATATTAATCTATGCACGTTTTTTGAATATTCATTTTGAATTTTATGTTTTTGGGATTTTTTACATGTATAAGGTTTTTTATCACTTGAGCACATATATTTATTTATTGCTCCCCTTTTGGAAGGTTAATATCAGCACAACTTTAATCAATTATTAATGTGTTACAATATTATCAGGTGGTTGCACTGCAATGGATTCTTAACTGGAGGTTCAATTCCTCCAAGCTATGGGTTCCCCTGGAAAAGACCATAGCGGGTAGAGAACTGCCGTATGCGCCATGGGGGTTCCTCGGGAGGACAGGGGTTTCTCTGATTGATCTCTGACCTCTCATGCTCTGAAGGTGTGAGATGGATTGAATTTTTCCCTGGCGCCTCTGACGTTTCTGTTGGCGCCGGGAGGCGGTTACCCTTGGTTTCCCCCTGGGGAGCGACTGTGCTACTTTGGAACCCGGGTGCGCGACAGGGTTATTAGTTTTGCACGTTTTGTAGAGGATCACACATTGGCTCCACTCACCACCCTCAGGGAAAGATAGGGCAGCTTCCCCTTTGATTTCTGGAGGCATCGTCAATTGGCTGCTTTCGTCAATACAAAGACATAGAAACTCACAGATCAGGACCACCCTCACTAAATTTGAAAGCCTATAGGCGGCTAGTGACCCCCTGCCCCACATGATCAACTCTCTATAAGATGCTAGATGCAGCTAAACCTAGCCCAAAACCCTTTTTTGTGAGAGAATGGGAGCACGACCTCCAGAGTGATTTTACAGATGAACAGTTACATCATCTGTACCGCCTGACACACACTAGTTCAGTAGACTCCAAAAAAAAAAAAAGGAGAATAACTTCAAACCGTTACCAAGGTGGTATAGGGTACCTTTGTCTATTGCTCAAATTTATCCCTCCGCCTCTGACCTGCGTTGGAGGGAATGTGGGCAGAAGGGACCATTCCTACACATATGGTGGGAGTCTCCAATTTTGACACCGTTTTGGTCTTTTGTTATCCGGCACATATCTGAAGGCCTTGGCATAGATATTGCTGCTTCACCAAAACATTTTCTGCTATACATCCAAGTCATCCCCGTTTCTCACTATAAACGTAGAGCTCACTCTCACCTACTCAATGCTGCAAAACGCCTTATTCCAATACATTGGAAAAGCCCACACATCCCGAGCGAACGGGACTGGTTGGGGAAGGTGAGGGAGATCATGGAGGCGGAGGAATGGCTCACCATTGGTAAAGGTACCCAAGAACGATTTGAATCTATTTGGGCGGCTTGGAGGGATCATGTACACGGCTCGGCTCCAGTCTCGTCTAGCCTTGATGTTGCATTACTGGCACTGGCAGACCCGGCCTTTAAGCAACTTGTCCAAGCAGACCAACACTCTACGGTTGACAGCCTTGCTGCCCAATCAACTGATGAACCAGATGGGAACCTATCACTTTGTTAATTTTATACATTCCTGTTATGGACCTATGAGCGGTAGTTTGTTTTTACATCAGTTAATGGTACCTTAACGAGGTTATATGCCCTAGACAATCTTTGAGTTACGTAATAGGATCCTCCTATTCTCTGACAGGTGAGAGGTCGGTCCACGTGGACCGAATGTCTTGGACAGGGAAGGAATCCTTGCTGTTGCAATATGTTGACATATCTCACTGTTTCATTTTGAGAACTCCTTAGACCATGTATGACAACCTTGTTCTATTTTCTTTTCTACTATTATTCCTTTTTGATGCATCATCAAATACGCTAAATAAAGATTATATAAAAAAACAAACACTCAATGTGGATATGGGAATTCTCCCCACTGAGCTATTGAATTTCTGACAGCGGGGGGACTTCCTCACCATCAGAATAAACTAATCAGGGCTGCCGGCTATAGCCGGTGGCCCTGATCAAGCGGGGAAAATCCAACAGGCTGGTTGTACGGAAGTTGATCGATAGGGCTTAACCCTTCAAGTTTTTACTCTGTGTCCCTGCCGGGTAAATCCATCCTATTTGTCCTGATTACCACTGTCATAAGACAAAGTGCTAAGAAACGCAAAATGTTGCAGTTGTCACTGGATTGGGAGGGGAGAAGAAATTGTTCAGTGGAAATACCTGTTCAGCTGACAACTGTAATTTCCTCTCACTTCCTGTTGTGTCTTCAGGACAGAAAGTGAAGGGAAATCTTCCCAAAAGGAACACAGACAGTTACTCATTCACAAAAACTAGGGTACTCCCTGCGCTGCCTTACACCTCAAACACAATAGTTACAATAACCTACACCACTCCAAGTGGATGAGTGTGAAACCAGCAATTATCTGCGAGAGAGCAGCTAGTACCTAAAACTTTCACCCATCCAAAATGATGCAAACCTAAATCATCTGGAAATGGTACACCGCTATCTCTTAAAGTGCAAAATCTAACCAAATAAACCAAATATTGATTTATCTAACCAATAAATATAAACAAATATTACATATCATATGGTGGCACCAACTAATGATCCATAAGCTTAGTTCATCATATGTGTTTACATTACACAAGTGGAAAGTACAAAATAAAAAATATCAAGCAACAGATTTATATAAAAGTGCTTGAAAGAGAAGGTATATCTCATACCAGAAAAAAAAAATATATCAATTGCATACAGATAGTCAAATATAAGTCCAAATATAAATAAACTATATTTTTTATATTTATATTATCTCACAAAAGTGGGTACACCCCTCACATGTTTGAAAATATTTTATTATATCTGTTTATGTGACATCACTGAAGAAATGACACTTTGCTACAATGTAAAGTAGTGAGTGTACAGCTTGTATAATAGTGTAAATTTGCTGTCCCCTCAAAATAACTCAACATACAGCCATTAATGTCTAAACTACTGGCAACAAAAGTGAGTACACCCCTAAGTGAAAATGTCCAAATTGGGCCCAATTAGCCATTTTCCATCCCCGGTGTCATGTGACTCGTTAGTGTTACAAGGTCTCAGGTGTGTTAAATTTGGTGTTATCGCTCTCACTCTCTCATACTGGTCACTGGAAGTTCAACATGGCACCTCATGGCAAAGAACTCTGAGGATCTGAAAAAAAGAACTGTTGCTCTACATAAAGATGGCCTAGGCTATAAGAAGATTGCAAAGACCCTGAAACTAAGCTGCAGCACGGAGGCCAAGACCATACAGCGGTTTACCAACCCAGGTTCTACTCAGAACAGGCCTTGCCATGGTCGACCAAAGAAGTTGAGTGCACGTGCTCAGCATCATATCCAGAGGTTTTCTTTGGGAAACAGATATATGAGTGCTGCCAGCATTGCTTCTGAGGTTGAAGGGGTGGGGGGTCAGCCTGTCAGTGCTCAGACCATAGGCAGCACACTGCATCAAATTGGTCTGCATGGCTGTCGTCCAAGAAGGAAGCCTCTTCTAAAGATGATGCACAAGAAAGTCTGCAAACAGTTTGCTGAAGACAAGCAGACTAAGGACATGGATTACTGGAACCATGTCCTGTGGTCTGATGAGACCAAGATAAACTTATTTGGTTCAGATGGTGTCAATCGTGGGTGGTGGTAACCAGGTGAGGAGTACAAAGACAAGCGTGTCTTGCCTACAGTCAAGCAAGGTGGTGGGAGTGTCATGGTTTGGGGCTGTATGAGTGCTGCCGAAACTGGGGAACTACAGTTCATTGAGGGAACCATGAATGCCAACATGTACTGTGACATAATGAAGCAGAGCGTGATTCCCCCCCCCCTTTGGAGACTGGGCCGCAGGGCAGTATTCCAACATAATGACCCCAAACACACCTCCAAGATGACCACTGCCTTGCTAATGAAGCTGGGGGTAAAGGATATGGACTGGCCAAGCATGTCTCCAGACCTAAACCATATTGAGCATCTGTGGAGCATCCTTAAATGGAAGGTGGGGGAGCGCAAGGTCTCTAACATCCACCAGCTCTGTGATGTCGTCATGGAAGAGGACTCCAGTGGCAACCTGTGAAGCTCTGGTGAACTCCATACCCAAGAGGGTTAAGGCAGTGCTGGAAAATAATGGCGGCCACACAAAATATTGACACTTTGGGCCCAATTTGGACATTTTCACTTAGGGGTGTACTCACTTTTGTTGCCAGCGGTTTAGACATTAATGGCTGTGTGTTGAGTTATTTTGAGAGGACAGCAATTTTACACTGTTATACAAGCTGTACACTCACTACTTTGCTACAATGTAAAGTGTAATTTCTTCAGTGTTGTCACATGAAAAGATAATAAAATATTAAAAAAAAAAAAAATATATATATATATATATATATATATATATATATATATTCTCAAAGTCCATATAGTTGTCAGTGTACTATAAATCGAAAAAATAGAGAGGTTGTGTTTGTCCCATACACCACATAATATCTTCAAGACATTATATGGTGTATGGGACAAACACCACCAGTATATTATTTTTATATGTGCTTTATCTGTATGCACTTTACATATATTTTTTCTGGTATGAGATATACCTTCTCTTTCAAGCACTTTATGAAAAACGATTGAATATATATTATATTGATATTTTTTAATTATTTATTTTGCACTTTCCACATATGATGAACTAAGCTTATGGGATCATCAATTGGTAGCACCATATGATATGTAATCTTATTTGTTTACACTTATTGATTTGGTTAGATTTTGCACTTTGAGATATAGTGCTGTACCATTTCTAGATGATTTACTCATTCACTACTCTTTCCAAAACTAAAAGGAAAATATTTGTTGCTTTAAATACACTCATTTTTGTAAATAAAACTTCACAGAAGAAAGACACTAGCAACTGAATCACAGGATACCACTAAAAAAAATAAAAATAAAAATTAAGAAATGGGAAAGGAGTCAGAGCCAAGGACAAGAAAATAAAATAAAAAGAACTGCCATTCATAACTACCACACCTTATAAGTCATTAAGCTTCAAAACTGAAAAGGTCCACTGAACTAAAAGACAGCATGAACTAACCGTGGGCTGGGTGTGCTAGGTTTGCTGGACTTGCTCCAAGCCTCCAGAGTGTTGAGTGTAATCCTCCTGGGCTGTGCAGCTTTCCTGTTTTGTCCACTCTTTTTGTCCTCAGAGGTCGGCGTGGCCGGAATACTAGCTATGCCCACCGGAGTTGTTGGCTGACTTGTGGCAGCTGCTTTCATCTTGCTGTGGATCGGAGTGCATGGACTGGATTGCTCGAATAGCTTTGCAGAAGGGGTCAGCTCCCCTGCTCGGAGAATCGGAGAGGAAACCCTTCTACCTTGAGACCTCCTAATCTTCTTCTCCGCTGTGGAAGGAGTCCTTATAATTAAAGCAGGCTTCTCCTTAAGTGGCACACCAATCTCACCTTCCTCAAAAGTGACAAATGAGCAATATCCATCCGTGGAGGCAATAACTAGGATGGTTCCATCGTTAGACCTAACAAGAGAAAAGAGAATATTACAAGATTGTTTCTATTGGGTTTTAGGCTTCATTCAGACGACTGAATATCTGCAGCCAGCCTCAACCACCAGCAAAAGGTTTGTATATGACCATAACACAGTATTGCTGTATCCAAAGGGAACGTTTACCTGCAAGGCAATGTCATAATCTGCTAGTATGCATCACATACTAGCACACTATGATCGACTTATAGCAGATTTAAAAGTCTACACACCCCTGTTAAAATGTCATGTTTCTGTGATGTAAAAAAAAATGAGACAAAGATAATTAATTTCAGAATTTTTCCACCTTTAAATGTGACCTATGAACTTTACAACTCAATTAAAAAACAAACTGAAATCTTTGGTGGGGGGGGGGGGGGTAAATCTAAAAAAAATAAATAAAATAATGTGGTTGCATAAATGTGCACACACCCTCTTATAACTGGGGAGGTAGCTGTGTTCAGAATAAAGCACTTTTAAACTCATGTTAAATAGGAGTCAGTACACACCTTCCATCATTTAAAGTGCCTCTGATTAACCCCAAATAAAGTTCCGCTGTTCTAGTAGGTCTTTCCTGAAATTTTCTTAGTCACATCCAACAGCAAAAGCCATGGTCCGCATGATCCAAAGATCAGGGGGATCTCATCGTTAAAAGGTATCAGTATCAGTCAGAAGGGTACAAAAGAATTTCCAAGGCATTAGATATACCATGGAACACAGTGGATAAAATATGGCACAACAGTGACATTACCAAAAACTAAACGTCCCTCCAAAATTGATGAGAAGAAAACTGGTCAGGGGCCTACAGCAACATTAAAGGAGCTGCAGGAATATCTGGAAAGTACTGGCTGTGTGGTACAATCTCCTGTATTCTTCATATGTCTGGGCTATGGGGTAGAGTGGCAAGACCAAACCTTATCTCACAAAGAAAGGGATCCAAGTCCGGCTAAATTTTGCAATGACACATCTGAAGTCTCCCAAAAGCATGTGGGAAAATGTGTTATGGTCTGATGAAACCAAGGTTGAACTTTTTGTCCAGAATTCAAAAAATCTGATTTTTTTCGTCATACTTGCCTGTAAAATCCTTTTCTTTGAGTACATCATGGGACACAGAGTTAGGCTAATATTTATTACCTGCTGGGTTATACTTCATCTCCAGGTGAATGGACACTGGTAGACCAAAAATCTTTAGACAGGAAGTGATCCCCTATATAACCCCCTCCCATACAGGAAGTTACTTCAGTTTTGTAGCAAGCACTGAATCCTCAAAAAGAGGGGAGGGACCTCTGTGTCCCATGATGTACTCAAAAAAAAGGATTTTACAGGTAAATATGACAAAAAAAAAATCCTATTTTCATTTTTATACATCATGGGACACAGAGTTAGGCTAATATTCATTACCTGCTGGGACGTCCCAGAGCAATAACCCTGGAGGGGAGGGAGACACCCTGCCAAACAATAGCCATCAGATTTTATACGGCAGCCCACAGTACACCGCGGCCGAAAGCCGAAACCTCGGCTGCTCGAACATTGACCTGATAAAATTTTGTGAACGTATGCACTGAAGACCAGGTAGCAGCCTTACCAACCTGAGCCACAGATACCTGACGGCAAAAAGCCCTGGAGGTTCCTACACCCCTAGAACGAGCTCTCACTCTAAAGGGAGGAACTTTATGTTTCAGACTGGAGGCCTGAATGATCAATTGAAGGACACAATTGGCAATGGAAGCCCTGGAAGCTGTCTGCCGCTTCTTGGATCCTTTTGGTAAAACAAAAAAGGAGTCTGATCCTCGGATCTCCACAGATCTAGACAAATAAACCTTGACTGCCCAGACAACGTCCAAAGAATGCAGTCGCCTCTCTTCCACCGAACGAGGCTGAGAGAAAAAAGAAGGCAAAATAATGTCCTGATTTAAATGAAAGGCCGACACCACTTTTGGCAAAAGGGATGGAACAGATCGTAACACGACCCTGTCGTGGTGAAGGATCAAGTACGGTTGCCTGCATGAAAGGGCCACCAACTCAGACACCCTTCTAGCAGAGGTGATAGCGATCAGGAAGGCTAGCTTGCGTGACAGCAAGTCTAATGGAATTTCCTCGATAGGTTAAAATGGTTGCTTTTGTAACAAAGAAAGCACAAAGTTCAAGTCCCAAGGACACATAGGTGACCTAATGGGGGGAAGCAAGTGAGCTGCCCTCTGCATAAAAGGTTCGGACCAGTGAATGGGAGGCTAAAAGCCTTTGGAAGAATACTGATAGGGCCGAAACTTGACCAATGATTGTACTAGAGGTCGACCGATATGGGTTTTTCTCTGGCCGATGCCGATATTTAGAAATCGCGGTGGCCGATATGTGATGCCGATTTTTTTGGGCCGATATATTTGGCCGATTTTTTTTTTTTTTCCCCTTCATCTCATAAAATCTAACAGTTAGACCCCTTTCACACTGGGGCGTTTTTCAGCTAAAAATAGCGCCTGTAAAACGGCTCCCCTGCAGTCTTAGTGCGATATCCCGAGTGCTTTCACACTGAGGCGATGCGCTGGCAGGATGTAAAAAAAAGTCCTGCAAACGGCATCTTTGGAGCGGTGTATACCTCTCCTCCACCACTCCTGCCCATTGAAATGAATGCGCACCGCTGCCGAAGTGCCTGCAAAGCGTTTTGGCAGCGGCGCTTGAGGGGCGCATTTAACCCCTTCCTCGCCCGCTAGCTGGGTTATAAGCGCCCCGCTAGCAGCCGAATAGCACCTCTAAAATGACGGTAAAGCGCCGCTAAAACTAGCAGCGTTTTACCATCAATGCATGCCCGCTCCAGTGTGAAAGCAGCCTTAAGTAATACAGAATTTTTTTTCATTTAAACATTAAACAAAACAAACCTCCAATCAGTTCACTTGTATGTATAATTTAGAAAAAAAAAAAAAAACTCTTAAATATTAAATACACAAAAACAGGTAATCAAAACTTTGACGAAAAAAAATGGGCTAACTTTACTGCTTAGGTTTTTTTTAAATTCATTACTGTATTTTTTTTTTTTTTTTAATTGCGTTTGAAAGACCGCTGCGCAAATACCGTGTGACATAAAATATTGCAACAACCACCATTTTATTCCCTAGGGTCTCTGCTAAAAAAATATATATGTTTGGGGGTTCTAAGTGATTTTCTAGCAGAAAATACAGGATTTTTACTTGTAAGCAACAAGTGTCAGAAAAGATTTAGTCTTTAAATGGTTAAACTGAGAACTTCTCCACTGAGTTCAGTCTATTGATAAAAAGAACCTGAAAGAGATACAATGCATCTTCTTATCAGACTTGGCAGGCTGCCCAGGGAGGAGAGAATCCTCTCCACTGATAACCTCAGGAAACTTGCATTAACTTCTATTACAGAAGTCATTTGCAAGTCATGGCTGAAGTTACAATCCGCCTTTTTTATCAGCACAATCAGCCGATGCCGATTAAGTAAAAAACGCCAAATATCGGCCGATATATCGGTCGACCTCTAGATTGTACTCAAAGCCAATTTGATTTCCACAGCTGACTTTAGAAAAGAGAGAATTCTCCCAATCACGTATTTCCGAGGATGCCATTTTATGGCTTCACACCAAGCAATACAAAGTCTTCCAGACCTTATGATAAATCTTCCTTGGCTTCAATGGCCATGCCATCAAATTGAGAGACTGTAAATTGGGGTGGAATATAGAACCTTGAGACAGTAGATCGGGGTGCCGTGGAAGCGTCCATGGCCCGTCTATTGTCAGTCTCACATTCTCCGGGAACCAGGGCCTTCTGGGACAGGCTGGTGCCACCAGAATGACTGGAACTCCCTCTCTCAGAATCCTGCGCAACAAGTGTGGAAGCAGAGGGATTGGAGGGAAAGCATAAACCAAGGAGTACTCACTCCATGGAACTACCAGAGCATCTGCTCCGATTCCCAGAGGATCTCATGTTCAGGACACAAACTGCTGCAGCTTGTTGTTGAACCTGGATGCCAGTAGGTCGACCTCTGGCCATCCCCAACATTGGTAGATTTCCTGGAACAACCCTGGATGTAGGGACCATGCCCCCGGGCAGATCTGCTGGCGGCTGAGATAATCTGCCTTCCAGTTCTCTACTCCCGGGATATGGACTGCCGATAGAATCGGCACATGTCACTCTGCCCCAGGCTATTAAGTGGTTTACCTCCTTCAGAGCTGAACAACTCCTGGTACCGCCTTGGTGGTTTATATAGGCCACTGCAGTGGCATTGTCGGACAGAACCCTGATAGGGCAGTCCTGAAGCTCCACCGTCCAGGACCGTAGGGCCAATTGTACTGCCCGTAATTCCAGGACACTGATGGGCAGGATCTGTCCTTGACCATTTCCCTTGAGCTGTGAGCCCTCTAGGGTCACTCCCCTGAGAGACTGGCATCTGTAGTCAGTACTCTCCAAGTTACCGGGAGGAAGGATCTTCCCTTTCGCAGGTTCTGATCCTGGAACCACCAGTTTAGGCTTAAGTGTGCCCGAGGAGATAAGAACATTGGATAATCCAGGGCTTGTCCTCTCCTTTTCCAAGCCAACAAGAGGTCTTGTGGTAGAGGCCTGGAATGGAACTGGGCATAGGGCACCGCCTCAAAGGAGGCAACCATCCTCCCTAGAAGACTCATACAGAGCCGAATGGAGGGTTGTCTGGTGCCCCTTATCCGACGCACCGGATCCTTCAGGACACAGATCCTTGCGGGTGGCAAGAATACTACTGCTTGGACCGTATCTAGGATCAGACCTAAATACTTTGGACCTTGAGCTGGTTTCAAGGCTGACTTTTCGGGCTGACATTTCTGGTCCAGCCTAAGCTTTTCAAATACCACCCTGTGCATGTTATGCTCTGTTTTAGAGCCTGTAACGAGTGATCTCTGAGCAGGAGGTCATCCAGATACCCTAGCACCAGGATCCCTTGGACCCTTAAAGGACCCAGTGCTGGTGCTAGGACCTTTGTGAACACCCGGGAAGCTGTAGCAAGCCTGAAGGGTAGAGTCACAAACAGTAAATGCATGCGTGCACCTGTACGTGCGTGGTCCCGGCGAACGGGCGTGGCTGTATTCACGTGTGACGCGAATCTTCGCACAGCCCGATAAAGGCTACTGCACATGTGCAGCGTAGCCGCGTGCGCCATGGCTGCCAAACAAACTGCTAAGTCCAGCGCCGCTTTTGCAAATGCATATGCACCATGGCCACCACACAACAACCGCTGAATACAGCAGCTCCCCTGCGAACACACGTGTGCCATGGCCAACCAAGGCGAAATGGCGCACCGTTGTGAGCCCTCATACAGGTAAAAAACAGCCAGACACAAGCAAAAAAGGTACACTTTGCAAACACCCACAGCTAGCCCAAAACTCCCTCGTATGTTCACCACACACAGGTGTCCAGCCTCTAGCTAGCTTGACTGATTGTTACAATTACTGGGACACCCCACAATAAGTAAATAAGGGGGTTTTACTTACTCGTCTAGGCGCAGGGCAGCTTAGTAACCAAGAGCCCGATCTTCACAATTCAAGGCGGGTTCCTGTCACTTGAGGACCTTTAAGGACTGGGTACCCTTTTCATGTTTATGGTCCACTCCCTTGCACTTGTACAGCACCCTGCAGGAATGCCTTAGCGCTGTAGTGTCTAGGATTTCACTTCGCAGGGTCCAGCGCCCAGAGGCCGCATTACAGGCGAAACCTCGCAGGTCGCATCTTGAGTCTTCTTTGCGGGGCTCAAGTACCATTTATCTAAGCATATAAAGCCTGTGTCAAATGGATCCGATTGGTCAACCCCTTGACTCATTTAAGAACTGTTTGTGGGACAAGAGATCTGGAGCTCAGAAAGCTCAAACAAACTGTGCCACCCACCTTGCAGACACTGGTAAAAAATTTAAGTACCTTCCTGTATAGGAGGGGATCACTTCCTGTCTAAAGGCCTTTGGTCTACCAATGTCCATTCACCTGGAGATGAAGTAGAACCCAGTAGGTAATGAATATTAGCCTAACTCTGTGTCCCATGATGTATAAAAAAAGAAATATATGTTTGGCGCAAAAACAACACTGCACATCACCAAAAGAACACCATACACACAGTGAAGGATGGTGGTGGCAGCATCATGCTTTGGGGCCATTTTTCTTCAGCTTGAACAGGGGCCTTAGTCAAGGTAGAGGAAATTATGAACAGTTCCAAATACCAGTCAATATTGGCACAAAACCTTCAGGCTTCTGCTAGAAAGCTGAACATGAAGAGGAACTTCATCTTTTAGCATGACAATGACTCAAATCAACAAAGGAATGGCTTCACCAGAAGATTAAAGTTTTGGAATGGCCCAGCCAGAGCCCAGGCCTGAATCTGATTTAAAATCTGTGGGGTGATCTGAAGAGGGCTGTTCACAGGAGATGCCCTTGCAACCTGACAGATTTGGAGTGCTTTTGCAAAGTCAAAATGTGCCATGCTGATAGACTCATATCCAAAAAGACTGAGTGCTGTAATAAAATCAAAAGGTGTTCAGCAAAGTATTAGTTTAAGGGTGTGCACACTTATGCAACCGTATTATTTTATTTTTACTTCCCTCCACCTAAAAGATTTCAGTTTGTTGTTCAATTAAGTTGTACAGTTTATAGGTCACATTAAAAGGGGTAAAACGTTCTGAAATCTTTTATCTTGGTCTCATTTTTTTTTTATATCATAGAAACCTGACATTTCAACAGGGGTGTGTAGACTTTTTATATCCACTGTACCTGAGAACGAAGCCCTCCATCGCCACAATGTCACTGCTGAAATGGCCGACATCTTCCCAGTCTTCCTTCCCGGCTCCCCAGATCCCGGCCCCCACCCTATGTGAATGAGTATGGGGTACATTGTACTCCTAAAAAAAGTGTATGGTGGGGGGGCGCGTAGTCTAAATTAACGGTTAGCTACTATGTATGAAAAATGTGGAACCCAACAGCGATATTTTCAATATACATCAATGTGCTATACAAAAAAGCTATATACTAGCGTGGAAATACAATGTATAAGAAAAGGATGACATCCGTGACGTTTATGCATGTATGAAAAATAAAAATAAATGTCCTTTGTAAAAAAAAATATAAGAAGACGTCCATATACGATCGTCCCCCACCATACACATTTTTAATTTGCACTGGATTTCTCACCCAGTTTGGGGGTTAGCAGCTTTTGTTTAATTTTTAATTTTCAATTTATTCACATTATTGTTTTTGGAGCGAGGATTACACACATTTAATTACATTGTACTCCTACCCATTTGCCTTTATAAAAAAAAAAGAAGAAGTGTCAAAAATAAAAACGCAGTACACTGGTTTTTAAAGCAATTTATTAAGGAAGGCAGCGCCGGCGTCTCTTCTGATTTCTTCTCCCCTCTCCAGCTCTTCTGCTTCCTCTGCTGATGTCTTCTAGCTCTCTCCGGTTCTTCTCCTTCTGTTCTTCCTTTGATGTTGACCCAACGCTCTCTCCCGCTCTAATGCTAGGTGCGCCACTACTTATACTGGCATGGGGCGAAGCCATCCGGTGACGTCATCTGGAGGCCCCGCCCCTTACGACGCCACTGCCCCATCATGCCCCCGGGTGGTGGTCATAAGGGGCAGGGCCTCCGTATGACTTCATCGGATGGCCCTGTGCCATGCCAATATAAGTAGTGGCGCACCTAGCATTAGAGCGGGAGAGCGCGTCGAGTCAACATCAGAGGAAGAACAGAGGAAGAAGACAGCGCAGAGAGGAGACCCGGCAGAGGCAGAAGACAGCGGAAGAACCAGAGAGAGCTAGAAGACATCAGCGGAAAAGAAACGGAGAGGGGAGAAGAACCAGCAGAGGCAGAAGACATCAGCGGAGGAGGCAGAAGAAGTCGGAAGTGAACCTGGAGCTGCCTTAATAAATTACTGCGTTTTATTTTTGACACTTTATTAGATATATGAAGTCGGATGCATGTTGGACTTCAAGTCGCAGGGCAAAGTCGGATCCACAGACGACTGTCTATCGTATCAGTGTGAACCCAGTCTAGAGCATAAAGTGGAACTAAACCCATCAATTTAACGGTTTCAAAAAAAAGATACATTTCTGGAATGCCAGGATTTGCACATTTGCTTGTGACCTGCAAACTGTCAAACCATCAAATGGCCGGTGTCATAACTGATCACTTGTGCAGCACCATGGCGGTGGCAGATGAAGCAGAAGCTGCCAAGAAGCATCCTTGGCAGTAAAAGGATAGGAGGGTTTAATTCCACTTTAAAGTGAAACTTTAGTCAGAAAATTAAGTCCTGATAGATCACTTCAGGTTGGTCACTTTTGCAGGTATAGCTGTAAAACATTAAAAGTAAGGGTCTATAATGTTTAAAATCCAGTAATACACTGTCTCACTCTGCTCTGCACATGCTCAGTTCTCAATTTTTAGGCACTGCTGTATTTGTAGAGGCTGATTTGGTGAAAGCCCAACCTTTAGGCCCCTTTCACACTGTGGGTGGGTGCGTCAGCGGTCAAACGCCGCTTTTAGCGGCGCTTTACTGTCAATTCCGCTTCGCTATTCGGCCGCTAGCGGGGAGCTTTCCCCCCCTCTAGCGGCCGAGAAAGGGTTAAAACCACCGCAAAGCGCTGGGCGTTTTCTTACTGGTATAGCTGCGCTGCCCCATTGATTTCAATGGGCAGGAGCGGTGAAGGAGCGGTTTCACCGCTCCAAAGATGCTGCTAGCAGGACTTTTTTTAGCATCCTGCCAGCGCACCGCTCCAGTGTGAAAGCCCTCGGGGCTTTCACATTGGAGAGACAGCAGTGGCTCTTTCAGGGCGCTTTGCAGGCGCTACTTTTAGCGTTATAGAGCCTGCAAAGTGCCCCAGTGTGAAAGGGGTCTTACAGAAAAGGAAGCTGCTTTGGTTTAATCTGCAACGGCCATGGTTCTGCACATGTGATCAGTTATGACATCAGCCATTTGATGGTTTGACAGTTTGGTTGAGGACACAAGTGTGACAGCAATTTCAACAGGAATGTAACTGTTTTTTGAAACCGTTAAATTCATGGGTTAAGTTCCACTTTAGGACTTACTGCTGGGGCTCTGGGCTTCAGCAAAATGGCAGCCTCCGGCAAGCGGCAACAGGAGCAATGCTGGAGGCAATTTACAGCACATTTTGCAAGAATAATTAATGAGGAATGCATGCTCCTTGATAAACAACATTATTTTTTATCAAGTTGTATGGGTAAAAGTTTTGCTTTAAAAGGAGTTGTAAAAAGTCTCGAGGTTTTTCACCTTAATACATTCTATGCATTAAGGTGAAAAATCTACTGTGCTGCAGCTGCCTGCCAGAGCCCCTCTTTTTCTTACCTGAACCCAATCTTTCCAGCATCGAGGATGAGCCCGGTAGCTCCAGTCACTATCTCAGGTCTTCATTGGATAGATTGATAGCAGCAGGAACCATTGGCTCCCGCTGCTCTCAATCAAATCCAGTGACATGGGAGTCGGGGCAGGGATGAGTCCTGCTGTCTGGTGCAACGGATGCAGCAGTAGGACTCAGGAGTGCGCCCGTACGGGTGCCCTCATGGAAAGCGGCTCTGAGGACCTACCCAAAGAACAGGAGGAGCCAGGAGCACCGCCAAGGGACCCCAGAAAAGGGAGGACTGGGCCGCTCTGTGCAAAACCCCTACACGGAGCAGGTAAGTATAACGTTTTTTTAATAACAAACACATTTACAATCACTTTAAGACTGTCAGCAGATCAGCCTCTATAAAGTCGGCAGTGCCTAACAATGGAGAGCAACTGAGCATGAGCAGAGCGAGATAGTGTATTACTGGATTTTTAACAGTATGGACCTTTTTTTTTATGTTTTACATAGCTATACCTGAAAAAGAGCGCCAGCCTGATGTGATCTAGCAGAAGTTAATTTTCTAACTAAAGTTCCACTAAGTTCATTTATCCACAACTAGCGTCTAACCTGTTTTAGTAGACACTCTTCTTGGTTTCTTACTGGCCAGGCAACATGCTTATTCGTACCCTGAAACAGTGCACATTTTGATCTTATGCGATGTAGTCTTACCAAGATATGTCGCTTAGTGTATGATAATGAACATTGGAAACATAACCAAAGGGGAAGGTCTGCTGGGTGTCGTAGAAGAGCACAGAATCTTCAGAGGCCACTGCAAAGACCATCCGATAGGGTTGAGAGATCAGGCCAGGAGGAGGAGCTTTACCATTTTCACCTGAAAGGAAATAAAGATGACTGCTTATATCACGAATTCCTCATTTACATAAACGCATAGGGGCAAATTAAACAGTGGCACAGCCATAAAGCCCTTTTGTTAAATAGTGATCTGCTCAGTTTTCTGACACCTACATACAGAGCGAGCAGGATGGCTTCCGCTGCTTTTTAAGCTACCTCTATCTGCCCCCACCCACTCCTTTGCTCAACTGACAGAGAGAGGAAGCGAATGAATTTGCTAGGGTTAACATGCCAGCATATCGCCAGGAAAAGGAGCTTTTTATTTTAATCAATTTTTTTTTTAATCAAATTTTAATAAAAAGCCTTTGGAGTAAAAATCTAAACATAGTTTTCTATTCAAGATAATTTAGTTTATTCAGCATGAAACGGAGCTTAGTTATGTAGCATTAGTCTGTATATTCTGCAATATTTACATTTTTGGTAAACTCATTCAATGAATCCAAACTCTGCAAGCTGACATAACATGAACTGATTGATGCATTCACACAAGGTCACAGTAACCATGATATAAAACAAAGTTAAAATGGTTGTAAAGGCTCTTTTTTTTAAAATAACAAACATACCACTACTGTGCAGCTCATTTTGCACAGAGTGGCCCCGATCCTCGACTTCTGGGGTGCCCCTGTGGCTCCTTCCCACATCTGATAACCCCCTAGGAAAAGCGCTCTCCTGGGGGGGGGGGGGGGGGTTTACCTTGCGGGCACGCTCCCAAGTCCAGCATTTGCTTCTATAGAAACGAATGCCGGACTCGGCCCCGCCCCATTGGATTTGAATAACAGCAGCAGCCAATAGCTGTCTGACACTGTCTCATGATGGCCATGTGGAGCACCTGTTTCCTATGCAAGGCTGGGGGGCCGGTGACTGCCAGAAGCGGGCATCCAATCACCTGCTGCTGCCATGTCCCTCACCTTGTGTCACTGCCGCATCACCAGCCGTCCCATTATAGTGAATGAGACTGTTGGTGAGTCAACCGCGGGTCAGATGAGGAGCCGCTGCGGGACAGAGATGATAGTTGCTCTTTAAAAATTATGATTTAAATCAAATCCACCCTGAATGTAATTATTGCAAGGCAGAGGAGAAAAGGGAGAGAAGGGCTGGTTTTTTTGTACCTATCTTGTTCCCATTGGGGAGATTTTCTTTTACTTCCTGTCCTTGATACACACTAGCCATTCAAAGAACAGTTGTCACCATTCTAGGATTATACATGAGAAAGCAACTGAATGTAAATCTCACCTTTCACTTCTGGCCTCAGCTCATAGAACACAGGGGAGCATCGTACAGCAAGTGTGACTTTTGCTGGACAGGGCAGGTGAGATACAGGTCTGGAATGAAAGGATGAAATAAAAAAAATAAAAAGTATTACAAAGCAATAATAACAAAATAAAAAATTACACAATACAGTGCATCACAAAATAAGCAAAACATATCTAAAAAGGAAAGTTAATATTTATTTTAATATTTCTGCTCAGGAAGATGGGTGCTCTTACCACCAGTAGCATCCTTAATAATACTGTCAAGAGCTGGCCTGAAGAGACACTGTCTCATGATGGCCATGTGAAGCACCTGTCTTATGCAAGGGTTTTGCAATCCAGCACCTAAGCCAAAGTGCCATCATGAGATACATGGACGAAATGAGATCGGAGTATTCTTGCAAATGGGCACAGGTCAAAATTAACACGAAAGCCATCTGCTCCATGAGTTCAGTAAGCAAGGGATCAATTGCAGCAGTGGTTAGATCTTTTATGGATTTTGACCAATCAGACATGGTTTCTCAAAGTAAAGTCCCAGCCATAGTTTGATATATGGGCAGGACCCGCCAGTAAGAACTTAACTCTAAGAAAGGGCTTCCAGCCACTTATCAGTTATAGAGGTGTGTCCTCTATAAAAACAAAACAAAAAAAAAAAACACACCACCTTGAAGTGGTTCTAAAGGCAGAAGGTTTTTCTACATAAATGCATTCTATGCATTAAGGTAAAAAAAACTTCTGGGTGCAAGGATAAGAGGACAACTTGACTCTAGGCTGCAAGCATTGGTAATGTCAGGTGGTGTGCTACAAGCTGCCCTGGAGCGGTTAGTAGAGAGCGACCCAGCAGGACTGTCCCCCTGAGATGCTTGCTTGACGCTATATGGTGGGAAAGAGCATGCAGCGCACGCATACGACACTCCAAGCAATGACATCAGCTCCCAGTCTCACAGCAATTACTGAAGTCCCAAAGGGTTAACACACAGCAAAACCAGGGAGTAAAGGCTTCCAGTGATCTAGGAAGAAAACAACTTGTTCCAAGTTGACCCAACTGGCCCACTTTCCAAGTGCTTAGTGACATGGCAAGTGCCAAGGCAGTGCCAGGGATTCTGGAAAGTGCTCCTTAGCTAACTTATACCATTATAGAGTCTGGAAAGTACCCCACTTCCAGACTATAGCCACAACATCCATTCAAGCAGGGTCCTGATGTGGCCAAGCAAAAAATGATCACACAGTATAACTGCAAATTGGAGAGACAAAGCTGCAGCAACTATGTAGAGAGAGGTCTTGACTGAAGAAAAAAAAAAAAGTTAGTCCTTTAACCCTTTCACCGTTTCCAGCTGGACCTCATTCCTCATCCTGCTATAAGCTCATGGTCACTTCATTGACCATGAACGTATAGAAGAAATGTTCAGCAGACACTGTTGAACAGACCACTGATCAGAGCTTTTTACCTAAAATGTCACACCCACCCCACCCCCACCCGCTGCTGCTGCACTGTGCCCTGTCACCCACCGCTCCACCTAAATCTGCTGCGGTCTAAATTGGCATTCACACCTGAGCGTAGTGTTTTCAGGCAGAAAGTCGCGCGATTTTGCCACGTTTTTGCACAGGTCAAAAGGTCACCAATGTAAAAAGGAGAAAAACGCCCAAATCTGCCTAAACAAAAAAAAAAAAAAAAGTTCCAGAACTTGTTGAGCTTCAGGCGTTTTGGAGCTTCTTGCCTCAGGCGTTTTGGAGTGGAGATGTGAACCATTTCCATAGATCATAATTGATTTTTTTCCCCCTCCAGCGTTTTGTAGCTTCAGGATTCAAGCTACAAAACGCTCAGGTGTGAATGGGGCCTAACTCTTCCTTTCCCTGCCGCTTCACCCCCCTACTCTGATTCCCCCCCCACAGTACAAATCACCCCAACCCCTCTCACAAACCTGATCCCTTCATCAGGTCAGTTTCCCTCCCCTGCCCTCCCCACTGGCTTTTCGTGCTGCAGCCACAGAGGGATCAACTTCTTAAAAAAAAAATAAAAATACATACCCCTGGCTTTCTGACACTCCTCCAGTGCTCCCCACCTCCTTGATGTCCGGGCACTTCCTCCCTGCAGATACTACTCTTTTTTCCTCCGCCCCCTCCTGCGGCTGCACCTGATCTGTGAGGAATGAGAGGGGGGGGCTGATAAACACATTTACCCCCCCCCTTTGCGACCCCCCTTATGTGTCTCCCACTTCCCCAATGTTGGGGCGCCCTTGCCACCTATCCCAGGGGTGCAGCTCACAGATCTGTCAGCATGGAGCAGCCGCTGATAAATCTGTTAGAATTGAGAGGGGGCTGGTAAAGACATTTTTACCCCCCCCATTGCTTTCTGACCCCTAGTGTCCCCCACTTCCCTGATGTTGCAGGGCATTCCTGCTGCACTCCTTCCACCCTCCCCCGCAGCTCACAGATCTGTCAGAATGGAGCAGCCGCTGACAAATCTGTGTGGATTGAAAGAGGGAGGGGGGGCTGGTAAGCACATTTTCATCCCCCCCACCCTGCTTTTTGACCCCCCCTTCAGTGTCCCCCACTTCCTCAATGTTGCAGTCTCTGTCAGCATGGAGCAGCCGCTGACAGATCTGAGAGAGAGACCGCTTTCTGACACCCCCCTTGCTCGATGTTGAAGCTGCTGACAGATCTGTGAAGATTGAGAGAGGGAGGGCTGGTAAACACACGTTTACCCCCCTCCTTTAGTGTCCTCCACTTTCGATGTTCGGCACCGCTGCCGCTAGCCGGCTCTCCTTCCAACTTCCCCCACCGACTGCAGCCAGATTTCTGTCCCTTTCTAGGTGTCAAAAAAGAGACAGAGGTCCGTTTCAAAGACCCCCCCGTATATGGCTTGGGGGGGGGGGGGGGCTTTTATAAACTCTGAAACCTGCATGTGAAAAATGAAAACCTACAGATGTTTAGAGAAATTTTTGCAAACGTTCAATTTTCACCATTTCGCAAAAGACGCAATTTAAAAATTACAAATATTTGGTATTTCTTAACTGAATACAGGTTAAGCTTTTATAGTTAATAGGAATTTAGCAGGAATTTTGTAAAATTTGCTGCGTTTGTATCTGCTAATAATGATTTTAGTTTATTTTTAGCGAAAATATTGTTTTGATAATCATTTGCGCAAATATCGCAGGGATTTAAAAATCAGTAGCACCTTCATTTTATTCTACAGGTCATGTGCTCAGAAAATATATGGTTTGGGGGGGGTCTTTTACAAACTATGAGAGCTATAAAAGGTAAAAATGAAAACCTTCAGTTTTTTGAGAAATTTGGATATTTACATTTTTGCGTACGTTCAAATTTCCCCATTTTGCAAAAAAGGCATAATTTAAAATTGACAAATATTTGTTACTTATTAACTCAACATAGGTTAAGCTTTTATATTTAGCAGGAATTTTGGAAAAGTTTCTGTTTTTATCTGCCAATAATGATTTTAGTGTATTTTTAGCGAAAATATTGTTTTAAAAAACATGTGCACAAATACAGCGGGGCTTTAAAAATCAGTAGCACCTTCCTTTCATTCTACTGGTCACGTGCTTTCAAAAAATATATGTTTGGGGGGGGAGGGGGTCTTTTACCAACTCTCAAAGCTGTAAGGGAAAAATAAAAAAAGCAATGGAAAAATTCCAAAAATGGTCCGGCCAGCTGAGTTAAAAAGTGACGAGCAGGGCCTGGCAGCGAAAGGGTTAACACAAAGCAGAGTTGAGGAAAAGATGATCTTGGGACATTAGAAGTAGCTTAACCACTTAAAGACCAGCCTCGTTTTGGATTTTAGGTGTTTACAAGTTTAAAACAGGTTTTTTTGCTAGAAAATTACTTAGAACCCCCAAACATTATATATTGTTTTTTTTCTAACATCCTAGAGAATACAATAGCGGTCATTGCAATACTTTTTTTTGCACCGTATTTGCGCAGCGGTCTTCTAAGCGCACTTTTTTTGGAAAAAATTCACTTTTTTGAAAAAAAAAATAAGACAACAGTAAAGTTAGCCCAATTTTTTTTTATATTGTGAAATATAATGTTACGCCAAGTAAATTGATACCCAACATGTCACGCTTCAAAATTGCGCCCGCTCGTGGAATAGCGTCAAACTTTTACCCTTAAAAATCTCCATAGGCGACGTTTAAAAAATTCTACAGATTGCATGTTTTGCGTTACAGAGGAGGTCTAGGGCTAGAATTATTGCTCTCACTCTACCGGTCGCGGCGATACCTCACATGTGTGGTTTGACCACCGTTTTCATATGCGGGCGCTACTCACGTATGCGTTCGCTTCTGCGTGCGAGCTCGTCGGGACAGGGCGCTTTAAAAAAATTTTTTTTTTGTTTTTATTATTTATTTTATTTTATTTTATTTATTTTTTCACTGTTTTTAAAAAAAAAAAAATTTGGATCACTTTTATTTCTATTACAAGGAATGTAAACATCCCTTGTAATAGAAAAAAGCATGACAGGTCCTCTTAAATATGAGATCTGGGGTCAAAAAGTCCTCAGATCTCATATTTAGACTAAAATGCAAAAAAAAAAAAAAAAAAAAAAAAAAAGTCGTTTGAAAAATTACATTTAAAAAATTTGTGCCTTTAAGACAGTGGGCGGAGCCGTCGTAATGACGTCGCTCCGGCCGTCACATGGTATAGAGACGGGTGGGGGCCATCTTGGCCTCACTCGTCTCAGTACCTCAGCGGTGACAGGTCCCGATCTCCTCCGCCGTTACCGACGGTTCCGGTAAGCGGCGGAGGGTGCGGGAGAGCGGCGGGAGGGGGGGTGGCACCTCTCCCGCCGCCGATAACGGTGATCTCGCGGCGAACCCGCCGCTGAGACCACCATTATCGTTTACAGAATCGCTCACTGTAAAGATGGATATCTCGGTTGTGGCAGCAGCTGCTGCCGTTACCGAGATATCCATCTTCAAAAAAATGACGTATATATACAGTGAGCGGGGCTGAAGTGGTTAAGCATGTATAGTCCTGGGCTGGTCGAAAGTTTTTCTTTTTTTACCAGCACATCCAAAGGTTAAAGACTTCCCGTGCCCCTAAGTCAAGGGTCTTCAAACTACGGCCCTCCAGTTTTCAGGAACTACAATTCCCATCATGCCTAGTCATGTCTGTGAATGTCAGAGTTTTGCAATGTCTCATGGGATGTGTAGTTCCGTAACAGCTGGAGGGCCGTAGTTTGAGGATCCGTGCCCTAAGTGGATGAGAAAGAAATAGGAGTTCTATCAGACAGACATTAACGAATAGAGACAGTAAGGAATACACACCTTTTCAGATGATTCCTGGAGAAGACAAAGGTTGTGTTGACAAGCACGTCCCCAACCTCAACACAGCCAGCTAAAAAAAGCAGAGAAGAAATCGCGAGATGACATCTTGGACTACTTGTATATGCAGGAGTACATGAATAATTTACTATATATAGAAGCCAAACCTGGAGCGAGGAGGAGAGAGCCATCAGGTGTAAATGTCAGCCTTCTAAAGAAGGACTTCATGCTGTCATCATGGAACATTCGATACGTTTTATTCTGTCATGAAAAGAAGAACAAATCAAACGGGTCAATTTATATTTTTATCCAAACAAACTATGTAGACCATATAATACATCCTCAGTGTAAATTAAACATTTCTGAGGGGGAAGAATGGGGGGACAAAAAAGTTTAATAAATAATAATAATAAAAAATAAAATAATAAAAAAAAAGCTGCCTGTAGAAGTTGTCAGAACACTTACCAATCCCTTCAGCAATGCCAATCTTGCAGAGCTACATCAACTGAGAAATCTCAGCATCCCACAGTGGGTGTGCGTAATGCCTGCATCCCCTACTACACATGTTCAGGTTTCAGCCACTCAGCTACATCACTACAGGTCTGGAGGGACACAGTAATGACTTAGCGGCTGGCAGGTGAGACCAGAATGTTCCGTGGGGAAAAGAAGCCCTAAAGTGTTGGATGCTTAAGAAATTTGGCGGGTGGAGCTTTGCAAAAAAGCCAGCTGGTAAGTATTATGACCCTTTTTCTTTTACGCATTATGTATTTAAGAGCAGGAACAAAAAAATAATGGGCACTTATCTCAGCAATACACAGTATCTTGAAGAAATGTATTATGGCACCCCATACCCACATACCTCTCCTTCAGTTGCACTGTTGGATGGCAACTTGCTCACATTGAAGGCCACTCTCTTTGTCTCTGTTCTGTACACTCTCATAATACTACATGCAGAGAAGAACGGTTAGGTGATACTCACAGTAAACAACTAAAATTAAAAAATTGTCCTGTTAGGATGCAAGACTTCATGTATCACAGTAATACCCATAAAACAATAAAAAAAAAAATTTTTTTAAAAATCATGACACCACGGTGGTGTATATACAACCAAACTCATCAAAGTACAAGTCAGAACTCTTACCGATCACAGCTCAGTGTTGCTATGTACTGGCCCAGGGGATCCCAAGTCACTCCCTGCACATAACTCTTGTGTTCATTAAATATAGACAATTTCTGACCTGTAAATATATCGGGAAAAAAATATTTATATATATATAAAATAAGGTAGTTATTTACTTAAGGTAAACAATCACCTTGTAAGACAACCCATTCTGTTTAAAATAGAAAGGAAAGGCAAAACATTTTCTACAGAATAGAATTTTTTTTTTTAAGATATATTAAAAAAAAAAAAAAAACAAAAAAAAAAAACACCACACATTATAAAATATATTTTTGTCTCTTTTTTTTTTTTTTTAAGTGATCACATTCCCTCTGTTCTCAGCTGCATAAGAGCTGGGGGGGGGAGCAGCAGTACACTCCACTTCCCAGTGAATAACTGTGCAACAAGGGCGTGTCAGGGCAAGTCTTGTCACTCCAATGCCATCATTGGAGGAGAGTACACTAGCATAGCTAGAGAACTGACCAAGGTGTGCTCTCCTACTTAATGTGGTCAGATTCTAACACGAAAGCAGAGGGACTGGAAGGAACACCAGGGATGTCACACAAAGGAAGCAATATACAAAGAGAACAGGATACCTTCTCATACAAGTACATAGTACAGCAGGCACATATCAGGATATGAAATGATGGGGTTAACAAATGCTTTAACAATAATAACCCCTTCCCGACTAGCGCACGAAGATATACGTCGGCATAATAGCACGGGTGGGCAAAAGGGCGAACCCATACGTCTCTCTGTGTTAGCCACCTAGCGGGCGCATGCCCCGCGGACTTGATGTCCACCGGTAGCCCGCAATCCCGGCAAGGACAGGCAGAACGGGCAAGTGTCTATGTAAACAATGCATTTCCCTGTTCTGCCTAGTGACATGACAGAGATCTACTGTTCCCTGTCATCTGGAGCAGTGATCTCTGTCATGTCCTAGGTAGCCCACCCCCCTACAGTTAGAACACACTGAGGGAACACAGTTAAGCTCTTGATTACCCCCTAGTGTTTATCCCCTTCCCCGCCAGTGACATTTATACAGTAATCAGAGGCTATTTTTTTAGCTCTGATCACTGTATAAACGTCACTAGTACCAAAATAGTGTCAAGTGTCGGATCTGTCCGCCGCAACGTTGCAGTCCAAATAAAATAAATAAATAAAATTCGCAGATCACCGCCATTAGTAGTACAAAAATAAAAATGCCATAAATCTATCCCCTATTTGGTAGATGCTATAACTTTTGTGCAAACCAATCAATATACGATTATAAAATTTTTTTACCCCATAGCTGGAGCCAAAATTTGGGGTCTCTGGACCCAAAGGGTCCCAAAATTGCATTGCTGCAGATGGACACAGTTGACCGACTTTGGGGCCCCGTATTTCAGGGCCACTTGGCGATAGGAAGCCCACATTTGGTGTGCAAACCTAGTGGAGCACTACAACATATCTAAAGCTGGGGTTCCTAGCACCGACTGGCCTCGAGTAATGGGGCCCCAAATTTGGTTTGGAAAATGTCATTCTCTGCTGCAGAAAAGGGCTTGACATTTTCCGAACCAAATTTGGGGCCCCATAACTCGGGGCCACTTGGTGCTAGGAACCCCAGCTTTGGATATGTTGTAGTGCTAGTTCCTTTGGGCTTGCACACCAAATGTGGGGTTCCTAGCACTAAGTGGCCCTGACATACAGGGCCCCAAAATCGGTTCAGAAAATGTCATTCTCTGCTGCAGAAAAGTGCTTGACTCGAGTATAAGCCAAAAAATGTGCTGAAAAACTCGGCTAATACGTTATATCAAATTTGCTTGTTTTAAACTTTTTTTTTTTTAATTACATTTCTTCAGTTACTTCCTGGTTTCCAGGCCTAGGCAAATTAGGTCATACATCCCAGTCAGTCTTTAGGAGGCTTGTTCTAAGCTAAGCACATTGCCTGACTGCATGCCTGAGCTAAGGGCAGATGGATCGCTGGAAGTTAATGCTACATGAAAATGAATCATCTGCCCTTACTCGAGATGGCCATAGACAGAAATGCTAGGGGGTGTTTGTTAAAGGGATTATTAGCATAATGCATAGAACGGTGTTTCTCAACATTTTTTCAGTCAAGGTACCCTTTAAAATTATGCACACTCTCAAGGCACTCCATTGTAACATGTAAAAAAACAAAACTAATAGGTTTTACATAATGCAGCGACATACACACACTTAGGACACCGAACGTTAGAGGTGATTTATTCTTACAAAGCAAAGCTGCTCTACCTCACTCAGCTAATATGACCCCAGTGCTGATGGAGAGGGGCAGGGGAGGGTCAAAACAAGGATGGGTTTTTATTTTATTTTCGATTTTATTACACGCATTTTAAAGTGTTTCGCTTTTTTGGGAGGTATCTGTTGTCATGTAGGAGAACCCAGCAAGCACTGCGTTTTTGATGTGTTTCCATTGAAGACTATGAAATCATAAAAGAAACCTGCTGCAGGGCAAAAAAAGTCCCTGATCCTTTTTTTTTTTTTTAAAACAGGAAGTGATCATGACTCATAGGAAATCATGTTTTATTAACTGTAGTGCATTTTTGTAAAACTGAAAAAGCACTTAAAAACACATAGGTGTGAACTAGGCATTAGGAATTTTGCTAAGGCACACCTGAAGAAACCTGAAGGCACCCTGGTTGAAAAACGCTGGCATAGGGACATGGATGGATGAATGAGTTTGCTTTGCCATTGACAGAGCGCAGAACGGTTACTTCTGTCGAAGGGGCATGACCGAAAAAGGCAGACCTTTTTCGGTCCAGCCCCTTCGACAGAAGTAACTCCACTTTTGTTGAGATAAAAACATTCCACTCAGGGTGATCTATGTACATTGCAAAGATTTTAACAAAAACTTTGTTGCAGATTCCTATCTTTTGTCATTCTGAAGAAATCACGGTTTGCGTCTCTGTGCCCCTGTTCTGAATGAGTCTAATGAGGAACCTAGAGGGCCCTAATGAGGACAATTTGCAGTGTCTGCATCCCTTTAGACATGATTTCCTATTGGGAGGAAAATCTCACCAAAATATTACATTTTTGTTGCAGGGGATGCCTGAAATCAGACTGGTCTACGAGTGCAGACTTCTGGGAAAAAAAAATCAATGAGCCAATCACACACATGCAGGAAATAATGTTTTTTTTTTTGGGGGGGGGGGGGGGGTGTTCTGTACCTGTGTACAGAACACCTCCAGGTAGCCATATCGCATTGTATTTTACAGGAAATTACAGTGCAGCAGTTTGAAATGGAAAGGTAGTTTTTAGGAACATTTAATTACAATATGACTTGCGTCACAATTGTATATGCTATATAATTCTTTTTTTTTTCCCTCATGAAAGTGGAGTTACCCTTTAAACCACCATCCCCTAATTAGGTCAGCCAGTCAAGGGGGTCTTAATATGATTGATTCCTTCAATCACTAGAATAGCCACTTTGAGATACACTGCTATAGTCAGTTGAAAGGGGGGAGTCTTTAGGCTTGTACTGAGAATACCCAAGAATCTATTTAGCTATCACACCTTTAACAGCATCCCACATGATAGCGGAGTTGTCCACAGACGCCGAGACCATGAAGTTGCTGTCTTGTGTCCAGGAGATGTCATACACATCCTCTAGATGACCCCTGTTAAAAAAGGTAAAAGTAGATTAACACACAAATGATAAAGCAATATTAAGAGCTCCAAAAGGGAACTTTGTTTTGTGATGTCTTTCTAACGTTGTACCATCTACATCTTTACTAACCTCCTAACATACCATTCTGCATTTCCATACATAGCAGTTTGCCCCAAACAAGTGAGCCGAAGATGTACAGGAGGTTGCCTAATGCTGGAGCTTTAAAGCTGCACACTGCAGGATAAAATGGTACTAAAAGACAGATTTACACACCTCTCTCATTTCCATGCTTTTTTTTCATACATTTAAAAGTACAAAATGCCAATGAGGCCGACTGTAAATGAGGCTGTATGGTAATAATGTCCACCATAGATCCACAATGCCATAAATATTTAAAGTGATTATAAAGTCTCTCTTTTTTTTTTTTAAATAACAAATAAGTTATACTTGCCTCCTCTGTGCAGTTTGTTTTGCACAAAGCAGTCCGGATCCTCCTCTTCTCGGGTCCCTCTTCTTTTCTCCTGGCCCCTCCCTCCTGTCGAATTCCCCCCCCCAGCCAGCAGCTTGCTATGGGGGCACCCGAGCCGAGACACAGCTCCCTGTATCCATTCGCACACGGAGCCCCAACCCGGCCCCCTCTCGCTTCTGATTGGCGAACTAACTTTGATTGACAGCTGTTGGAGCCAATGGCGCCGCTGCTTTGTCTCAGCCAGGAGAGAGTCCTGGACGGCTAAGACACTCGTAGACATTGCTGGAGAGAGATGGGGCTCAGGTAAGTATTAGGGGGTGCTGGGGAGGCTGCTACACACAGGTTTTTTATCTTAATGCATAAAAAATGCATTACGATAAAAAACCTTCTGCATTTACAATGCCTTTAAAGTGGTTGTAAACCCTTACACACCACTTTTCACTACCTCTAGGTACCGTGGATATCTCCTAAACCTGCACGGTTTAGGAGATATCCACTGTATCAGCATGTGCCGACATCATTGGCACATGCACACTGAAACAACGGCTCGTTGCTTCAGTTGTGCACGTGCGGGAGTAAAGTCATCGCGGCTCTGGCCAATCACAGCACCGAAGCCCACAATACCCAGAAATAACTCCGGGAGACATGTCGCCGGGCAGAGCAGTGTCCCGTGACCGTTGCGGGGGCTTCGATCTAAGTTGAGTATTTCATAATGAGCTAGTATGCTATGCATACTAGTTCATTATGCCTTTGCCTTGCCGTTTTTTTTTTTTTTTCCCTCGGGTTTACAACAACTTTAAAAGCGGACGTTCACAGATTTGACCTGAGCACCAAAATTCCTCCTGGTACCTGGAATTTGTTAAATCTGGGTTTATGCAAACAAAAACTACTCTGAAATACAACCTGTGTTGATCCAGAGAGACTGACTGGATAGGGAGCAGCACATGTGAACCTATCAGGATTGGTCAGTTACATTGATCAGTGTCTATATCTATATGTAGTGATCACCCAACACCTCTATTCTCTGCTTTCCTCCAGTGTAAACATGTCACTATACATTCAGGGAGACTTCATTTAGAAAGAGCAATGGATGCTGAAAACATTGGAGCAGATACCTCAAGTGTTTGTAGACAGTCCAGTTCTCCTTGCTCATTTCTGCCTCATCATCTTCATTGAATGGGGTTATTTCCATGCTTGTGTCTTTGCTTTCACTCAGTTTCCATAATAATATTACAGCATCTACAGTGCAGAAAGATCATTTGAATTTTCTTGTAGACATTTCAAATCACCAGGTACCCCTTGACATTGTGACCCCAATGTATCAAAGTGTTGAAGGAAAAAGTTTTTGTTGCACATAATCAACCCGTTTCTCTTTTCTAGAGCAGTATAGGAGGACAGTTGCACGTAACTGGCTTCTATGGGCAACAAGGTCTCCACAGTCAATCATACACTACCAAACTGTGTAATATTCACCCATACAATTCTGTAACAAAACTGCACAGCTCAAATGAGGAACCTTTGGGTGCTCTGTAATCTAGTCGGGCATGTCTGGAAATAAAACGCTGGGGATACACACAGCAACTTTCTAGTCATTTTTATTAAATCAATCATTTTCGACCAGCTTTTGAAAGCAAAAACGACCAAAAGCATAAAGGCAACCAACCATCAATAGTTTAATTTGTCTGAGGTTGCCATAAGTGTTCGATGGCAAAGTTTGCCATTTGAAAATGACCAGACAGTTCACTGCAATTGGAAGATGGTGCAAAGTGGCTGCAACAGCTATCAAACTGCTACGTGTGTGGCCAGTATTAGGATAGAGATTCTAGCCTGTGAGAAGGGAGCGGGGATGTGGCTTACTGGTACTGTGTGTGTTTATGGACTCACACAACCCACCTCACGAGAGCGCCCGCATGGGTGCCCCTTTAGACCATGGCCTGCTATAGGGGCTAGAGGTGCACCGAATGGAAAATTTGGTACCAAAACAAGCAGGATGCACTTGGCCTAAAACCGAAACCAAAAAGAAAAATTTTTGTTGTGCAGAGCAAGTAAACTCCAGCACTTTGTTTAGCACAGGGGAAAGTTGAACTCCATGCAAACAGCTAATATACATATGATGGCCGTTTTACCTGTCAAAGGATTTGTATTTCTGTTCATCCAGTTCTGAGTTTTACATAGCTCTGCCACACAGCATCACCCTGTCTAGTACCAGAGGGGACCTCATTTGTCTCTGCAGGAGTTTCACTTTCAGGTCTCCTCCCCACCCCAATCTGACTGGACACTGAAGGAGAAGCAGCAAACTCATGATCTCTTCCCTCTGTCCCTTCTACTTTCATCAGCATCCTCTTCAGAAACATAGAAAAGTGATAAAAAAATAAGACCAAGTAGTCGAGTCTGCCCGTTTTTGTTTTTTTTTTTTAAATACAAGTTTTGTATTTTTTGTCCGAGTATAGATCTATGTTTGTCCCAAACATGTTTGAAGGCCATTTACTGTTGACTATCTCATTCCTCTGCTGGATGTCTATTCCAAACATCAACTACCCTTTCAGTAAAATACTAAGATTCGTTTGGAACTTTTCTCCTGCTAGTTTGAGGTCATGTCACCGTGTTCTTGCTCTTGGCATCATATAGATAAAAAACTGCCCTCCTGAACCGTATTCGCTCCCTTGATGTATTTAAAAGGTTTCAATCATGTCTCCACTTTCCCTTCTTTCCTCCAGACTGTACAGAAGTTCCAAAAATGGAACTTCCGCTTTAAGGGAGGTGACCCCCTGACATGCCACATTTGGCATGTCATTTTTTTTGGGGAGGGGCCCTCTAGGCAATCATCTGGGACACGTCACAGGTCCCAGATGATTGCACGGCCAGTCACGGCGCGTGGCGCGACTCGCGCATGTGCAGTGGGTGCCCGGCTGTGGTGCCCACAGTTACAGTACCGGCGCCACCGAGCGGAGGGGGGAGACTAGCGGGGTTTCAATCACCCGCATCACTGGACCCTGGACAGGCAAGTGTCTGATTATTAAAAGTCAGCAGCTGCAGTTTTTGTAGCTGCTGACTTTTTTTTTTTTTTAAGCAGAACTCCGCTTTAAGTTCCTAAAGTCGCTCTCGATAGGTCTGAGGGATAAAACCTTTCACCATTTTGGTTACCTGTCTCCGGACTCCTATCCTATCACTATCTTTTTGTAAGTGAGGTCTCCAGAACTGGGCACAATATTCTAAATGAGGTCTCACTAACGATCTATATAGGGGAACCAGAACCTCCTTCCTCCTGCTGGTGATTGCTCTAGTGATGCATCTTTGTACAGTAGCAAGACAGACTGTCTCCTTGTGTTGTTTTCCCCTCTCCCAGTCTGAGCTCTGCTATACAAGAACTGTAAGGAGTCAATACAAAAGTCAAATTCAGGTATTTACACTGCTTGCATTTAATAAAATATATTTTATCAAGGATCGTTCCTCCTTTTCTACTTATTGTTTCTTCAAAAACATCTGGCAAAAAATACAACTGCAAATTCATATAAAGCTTACCGTCTCCACCCGAGGCCAAAATTTCACCATTAGGAGAGAATCGAACAACGTTGACAGCTTTGGTGTGCCGCACAAGGCTTGCCAAGAACTCCACAAGGCCTGTTCCATCTTTTGACTTTTCAACCTTCCATATCTAGAGAAATACAAACACACTGAGCTTTATCTTAGTGTCCTTCTGCAACTTATGAATGAATGAATGAATGATTTGTAAAGCGCTGCACATGCGAACTGAATCGCCTCAAGGCTTATTACCTAAAGCAGAACTATAGGAAAAAAGGTTACAAATTACCTCTAATGATGATTCCACCAGATTACTACAGTGTGCTGTAAGAATCGTTTCATGGATGCCAGAGAGTACAGCTAGTGCAAGACTTCTGGCACCGAGACAATAAGACCAGCAACTCTCATACACAGAAGCCGCAGTGTCATTTACCCCTCTGTCCATTTATCCTCCTCTCCTCCATTCACAAAATGTGGGAAAAACAAAAAAAAAAGACAGCTGAACTGCCGCTATGATCGTTCTTATGGTGAAGGTAATCGTCCGCTGAAAAAAACGATATCTGAATGATCCCTGCAGCTGTAGGGATCATTCAGATATCACCACTGAAAGCCGAGGACGTCATAAGACGTTCGGCGGTATGGAAGTGGTTAAATGCCAAGTTCAGTGCACATTGTCAACGTGCCGAGATCAACTGACTACCGGGTACATGCATGGGGAGTGAAGTCATCATATGCCAGCCAATCAAGATGGGTGACGATGACGAACCCAGAAGACAACCCGGAAAAGATGTCAGCGTCAAAGCTTGCATCATCAAAACACTGGAGGAGAGTATTGAGGTCACAGGAACCGAGTCATCGGCTGTCAATCAGCTGGAGGTCTCTCCCCTGTCACCATTTTTCTCTAGGTGTCAGGAAACCTTGTCATTAGTGATTCATGCTGATAGAGGAACAAAGCATCAGACAGAAATGACACGAAGATCCCTTTCACACTGAAGCGCTTGAAAACTGCCTATAAAACGCTTAGCGCTTTTGAGGAGTTACGTGAAGGTCACGTGACTCAAAAATCAGCTGCACAAATAATTTTTATGTGCTTTTAAAGCGCTTCCCATTCATGTCAATGAAGAGGGGCGCTTTTGAGGTGCTTTTTTATTTATTTTTTTTTTTTTTAGCTCTTCAAAAATGCTCCAAAGATGCTGCTTGCAGGAGTTTTTTCACCTCCCCGCCAGCACACCGCCCCAGTGTAAAAGCATCCATTGATTTAAATATGAAGCAGTTTTCGTTACCTTTTCAGGCACTTTTTTTTTTTTTTTTTTTTTAACAAAAAAGTGCTTGAAAAACTCTTCAGAGTGAAAGGGGTCATAGTGCCCTTAATTGAAACAAGTACACAGTATAGGGGCATATGCTTTGTTCATATTTCATGTCTGAGGTTTACAACCACTTTAAGCCAATATTAACCACTTAAGGACCGGAAGGATTTACCCCCTTAAAGAGAAGTATTTTTTTTCCCCCTATTCATACTTACCTAGATAGATGCTGCATCTGTCCCCCGCCGCCTCTTCACCGAGAACCAAGCCACCGAACATCACCAATGACTCGGTTATTTTTCATTTCCCCAAGTGGAGAGCTGCTGACTGTCAGTCAGCATCTCTCTTGCTCTGCTCCTCCACGCCCATTGGAGCACTGAGCTGTGGAGGGGCGGGGAGCGGCCGTCTCTGCGGCTCGCTGAGAGGCTGAGACTGCCATCAGTCCAGGCAGCTGGCGGCTCCAGACTTCCTAAGTCGGGATGACGCGCTGCCTCGACTGAACTTGGTGACGTCAGCAGAGAGCGGACTTCAGACCGTTCTCTGCTGAAAACAGGTCACAGGAGTGCAAAACGAATTGCACTCCTTTGACCCATAGGAGAAGCCCAGCGAAATGAGCTCAGGCAGGACTTCTCCTTAAATATTTATGCTATAAAACAAAAAAAGAGCGACAATTTTTTTTTTTTTTTTTAAAGAAATATTTTTTACTTTTTGCTATAATAAAACTCTCAAAAAATACAATAAAAAAATAAATACATTTCTTCCTCAGTTTAGACCAATCTATATTCTACATATTTTTGGTAAAAATAAATAAATAACTATCGCAATAAGCATATATTTACTGGTTTGGGTTAAAGTTATAGCGTCTACAAAATAGGGGATAGATTTATGGCATGTGACAGACTCACCTAGGTATCTTATATCTATATTCAGACTAAGGCTGGGGAAAAAAATGGATTCAAATCTTGAATCGAGTTGAAAGGTCAAATCGATTCAAAATTTAAGCAAATCGATTTTTTTTTTTTTCACCGCGCCGGTCCTGAGAAGCTGCGGGCAGGAGTTTTTTAGGCGAGGCCTCGGCCTAGTCCGCGAGGGCAGACGCCGCAGACTAGGCTGAAGCCGCGGCCTCGCCTAAAAACTCCTGCCTGCAGCTCCTCAGTACCGGTGCGGTGAAAAAAAAAAAAAAAAAAAAAACACTCGATTCAAATCGTGAATTGAGTTTTTTTTCCAGAAAATCTCCCAGCTCTAATTCAGACTGGGAGGAGGCGGTATATGACGAAAGCACTCAAGTGGAGTGTGGGACTTTCGTTACATTGGTGGCAAGCAGTGGGACGCTTCCTGCAGTCTGGGACATCCAAACCTCCACCTGGATCCAAGGCCTGGATAGCAGGAGAGGAGAGGTACAGATACCAGCCGCCATGGAAGAGGAATTTGGAAGGAGGTTGCGAGAGATGCAGATACAGCACAGAGGACCAGTATCAGAGCAGATCCTGCGAGAGATGCAGATACAGCACAGAGGACCAGTATCAGAGCTGATCCTGCTGGTATGGAAGGATTCTATCCACTGTGAACTCTGGAAGGAAACGCTAGCTGTGAGCAGCACCACAAGGGAAAAGTTCTCCCCTCCATCCAGGAAAGGTACTGGTCGCAGTATGGATTGCGGGTGCTGTTTTTGGGAGAAAAACCGCACAAGGAGCAGACAACTGAATTACGCAGGCTGATCTGGGCAGAGATGCGGCTGGATGAGAGCTACAGAGCCCTCTGGTGGCATGTATACCAAGCATGCCCTTAGATAGCGGATGACAGCCCAACGAAAGGCTTTGGCTACGGCGGCCTGGGACTGTTGTGTGTGAAGCTGACAGGGGATCGATTTGGAGTGGCGATTTGGAGTGGTGGTTGGACGAAATGATGGATTTCAGAGAAGAGCTACTGGACATCTCAGAAGAGCACTGGAAGATAAGAGTTTCTGGCCGTTCAGGAATAGGAGCTGGAGATCGCCTACAGATGGCTGCAAGACTCTGCTCAGCGCCAGGGCTGGGCTCCCTTTGCCTGGGACTATGAGGTAATACCAGCAGACAGCTCTGAATTCCTTGCTGAAGAGTAGGCAATGTGGCAGAGTAACAGTGTGCTTTGCCAACCTACCCCCGCAGCTATTGACGCGGTGGTCCTATGGCAGATGCAGCAAGTGCTGACCGACCTTGACGAACCTGTTTCTGCACAAGACGAGGTTGGATGGAGGAATGTGCCTGTCCAGCAGCATGCCAGAGAATCGGCAGTGGAAAATCTGGAGATTACCATCCCCAAAGCTGAAGTGCTGACAACAGGGCAGAGCTCTGCTAACCTCTGCCAAGCACCGTGTTCCACGGACAGAAGATGGTGAACCTCTATCCCTAGGCACCAGTTGCAGAGACATGGGATTTGATAGACTTTTCTGCTGAGGAAGAACAACCTGGTGAGCCTCCAGCAGAAGAGCTGGTATCAGGGCCGAACTTCACTGAGCTCTTCCCAGCACCAACAGTGGTATCTGTGGAGTTACAAGGAACTTCCCCAGCTGAAGCGCTGGCCACCGGACAGAGGGTCCAAGACCTATGCCCCACATCTGTGGCAGTTCCGGAGGCTCAGGGTGAGAAGGTGGTGGTCAGTTCCCAGCAGCAGATCAGGATACAGGGGGAGAAGGTGTTAGTCGTCCCTCCCCAACAGTCGGCCAGGGTGGAGGAAGCAGTCTTTCCACCCCAGCAAAGATCCGTGCACCTGGGAGACAGTACCGCAGACATGTCGTCCCAGCAGCCAGATGAGGGAATGGAAGAGGAAGCAGCCGACTCACCTCCCCAATGGCAGCTACACAGTTTGGGAGTGGAGGAAGCCATCCTCCTTCCCTAATTGTTAGACGGAGCAGAGGATGTGGAGTCCCCAGCAGAAGTGCTGGCAACAGGGCAAAGTGCTACCAACCTCTGCCCAGCACCGGCAACAACAATGGAGTTCCAGGGAGCCGGGGCAGTCGGCCCCTCTCTCCAGCGACAAGCTGATGTAGTAAAGCTTCTACTCCCAGCTCAATCACTGGCAACAGGGCAGAGCGCTGCTGGCCTCTGCCTAGCACCTACAGTGTCTCTACAGCTTCAGGAAGCTGGGGCGATCGGCCCCTCTGCCCAGCAGCAGACCGAGCCCCAGAATGTTAAACACCCAGCTGAAGTGCTGGCAGCAGGACAGAGAGACAATGACCTGTGACCCACACCTACTGAGGTCAACTATTCCTTGCAGCCAAGAATGGAGATTGTGACAGACTCACCCAGGACAGAGGCTTTTGGAGGGGACTGAATGCTAGCCTCTTGCCTACTGACTATGGGCCCTGGCATTTGAGGGAGCTACAAGCATTTAGGAAGATATTGTTATGTAATGCAAAAGGAAATTATTAAGGAGAACATGATGGTACATCTATCCACGTGGGACTCCGTGGATAGATGTATGTGAAAGGAATGCTGATTAATGAGATCTGGAAAGCCTGGCTCTGTCACCTAATAGTTTATTGTGCTCGTTAACACACCTTTGTCTCCTAGCAAACTATTGGGGGATGTGTTTATACTTATGTGTATTGTAAGTTGTGAGTGAGGAGACGGCAAGTCTACCCTGAAAGGTCATATCTCTGAGTCACCTAGTCTGGGTAAATGATTAGATAACTAGCTCATGTTAAAAAGGTTTCTGGTTACAGTTTGTATTGTCAGCCTGCTGTATATATTTGTGCGTCATCTCAAATAAATTACGTTCATGTTGAGCAACCAAACGAGTATTGCCTTGTTGTGGTTGTCAGCGGTTGGAATATCTGATATCTATATTCAGACTGGGAGGAAGCGGTATATGATGAAAGCACTCAAGCGGAGTGTGGGACATTTTTATTATTATTTTCTTTTTATTAGTAATGGCGGCGATCTGCGATTTTTAGCGGGACTGCGACATTGCAGCGGACAGATCGGACACCGGACATTTGACATTTTTGGGAACCAGTGACATTATTGCAGTAATCAGTGCTAAAAATATGCGCTGTTATTGTACTAATGGTACTGGCAGGGAAAGGGGTTAACATTGATGGCGATCAAGGGGTTAAAATGTGTTCCCTGTTTTTCTAACTGTATGGGGGACTGCGTGACTGGGGAACACACACAGATCCCACTTCCTGCATAGCAGAGACAGAATTGGTGTGATCTCCACTGTCAGAACAGAGATTTGCCTTGTTTACACAGGCAGATACACGGTTTGTCACTGCTGGAGAACGATCGTGGGTGGCTGGCGGGCATCAAGTGCACTCCACTCGCTGATTGGCTCCCCCGCTGGCTGTGCACGCCCACAAAATTGAGTTCCCAAGCCGACGCACAATGATGGCAATTCGTGGCAACGAGCCAACCTGTCGCAGTATAATGACGGCGGCTGGTCAGCAAGTGGTTAACTAAATCCATTAATCATGTGTATCCTTCCTTGAATCTTGGCGTGATTTGTGTATTTCTTCCAGATCTGTACAGTAATCCAGTGCGATACTCATCTCTGTGTAGGAGCTTCCTGTAATAAAGACCTCTCACTGCTGCTCTCTCTCCTTGTGCAGGGTGATCGGTCTTGTCTCCGCCCCCTCCTGTAGTTTTCTGCAGACAACCTGTAGTGGGTGGATCCTACCTGACACCTCCCACAGCTCTGCTCTCTGAACAGGAAATATGCCTCACAGTGCTACTTTTACAAGTTTATACCTGGGTTTGCAAACATATCTGGTGCAAACAAAGTGGACCTGCATGTTTGTCAGCTATTGAGGAATATAGGGTATTTAAATGAAAGTTCTTTAGTGCTGAGATTAGGTTTAAAGTGGACCTTTCCCACCGTTAAAATATTTTAGGTGAATGCCAATCATTAACCAGCTCTAAGTCAAATAAAAAATAAAATAAAAAAAGAAATAAAACTTGCAAATGTATATTTATTATTTCCTGGTTAAGTAAGGCACTGGAGGACATAGCCCTGGCCTCACAAATGCCCCCTATCAATGCCTTTCACGGAGATCTTGCATGTGCCGTATGACATATCACCAGATCTGTGGCGGAAAAAAAAAAAAAAAAAATATCCCCCCATGCCTGTGTCCCCGCAATCTTGCACAAAATAGGAGTAATTTGCTGGGCTGCCAATTTTTTTTTTTTTTGTGCACCGGGGGAGGGGGGGGGGGGGGTCATACATCTAGGAAGAGAATGCAGGAAGGAGGCAGGTAAGTACTGATAACTTTACTTCTTTTACTAGATAGATTGCATGTCAGGTTTATTCTCCAGAATGGAGGAAGGTTCGCTTACACCAGTTCATCTGAATTGATCAATGCAAACTTAATGCATGGAAACAGAGAAAACTATTGTTTTGCTATGTGCCCAGTTCAAACCATAAAAATGTGATGGTATATGCTGCATAAAAACACAGCATATCTACATCTTTACGCAACATAAAAAAAAGTTATTACAAATGAAGTGTTAAAGAAAAAAAAGAAAAAGTAAACACTGCCATGCATTTTAAAATTGAATTTTAGTTAGAAAATTAAGTCCTGATAGAACACTTCAGGCTGGCCCCATTTGCAGGTATAGCTAAGTAAAACACTAAAAATAAGCGTCTATACTGTTTAGAATCCAGTAATATACGGTCTCACCCAGTTCTGCACATGCTCAGTTGCTCTCTATTTTTTGGCACTGTGCCCAAAATGAGGTCAATCTGCTGACAGCCTTAAGATTTACTGCTTAAGGCTCTGAGCTTCAGCAAAATGGCAGCCTCCAGCAAGAAGAAACAGGAGCAATGCTGGGGGCAATTTACAGAATACACTCATTTTGGTAGCATAATTATTATAGTGGAGTGTATACAGTTGCACCGATACCCTTTTTTTTTTTAATCAGCAAGTAGGAGTACTGATACTTTCGGTCAAGTACTCACCGAGTACCAATACTTTGCAGTGCGATTTAAGCACATGCAGAAAGAATGGGCTCAAATCGCTCTGCAAAGAATCTCATGTGATTTGAACAGAAATGTGATTCCTGTGCGAAGCGCATGCGGTTTTCCCACTGCTAAGTGAACCCAGGCTTGTCATAGTGATGATTTCAGCCTGGGTTCAGACAGGAGCAGTGCGGGGAAACCACATGCAATTCGGACAGGAATCGGATCGCACTCCTGTTCAAAGTGCATGCGATTCTTTGCAGTGCAATTTGATCCTGTTCATTTTGTATGGGCTCAAATCGCACCGCAAAGTATCAGTTTCGGGTATTGGAGCATTTTCACAAGTACGAGTACTTGTATGACAATACTCAGTATCGGTGCATCCCTAGGAATGTATGTTCCTTGCAAAAGAACAATCATTATTTCAAGTTGTTATGGGTGGAGTTCCGCTTTAACAACACATCAGTGGACACCTGCACAATGCACACCCACTGGTGGGAAAAAGCACCAAGGAGGGCCCCCGGGGGGGGAAGACACGTTAGAGCTACAACAGGGGACATTCTTCATTTTTAATAAAGGACTCGTCAAAACCATCTCGTTTTTATTTACACTTCACTACTTTTTTTGGGGTGAATGGGTAGGGGTACCCCATACTCACATTGAGATGGAGGGGAGCGGGATCTGGGGGCCCCCTTGTGAAAGTGGGCTTCCAGATTCTGATAAGCCCCCTGGCCGCAGACCCCGGCAACCCCGGGCCAGAGTTGTCAGGAAGAGGCCCTTGTCCACATCAACATGGGAACAAGGTGCTTTGGGGTTGGGGGGTGCAGAGCCAGGGTCTGCTATGGACTTTTTTTTTGCCATCGGGTTTCACCTCAAAATCCATACCAGAACGAATGGTCGTTTTTTTGTTTTTTTTAAATTTTGGCGATTCTTTTCATTTTGTATGGGCCCCAAATCGCACAGCAAAGTATCGATTTCAGGTATCGGAGAATTTTCACAAGTACGACTACTCGTGAAAATACTCGGT
Source organism: Lithobates clamitans (assembly GCA_037952925.1). Classification (NCBI taxonomy): domain Eukaryota; kingdom Metazoa; phylum Chordata; class Amphibia; order Anura; family Ranidae; genus Lithobates; species Lithobates clamitans. The sequence goes on from JBBGZY010000879.1 coordinate 847,226, forward strand.
ATCGGTGCATCCCTAGGAATGTATGTTCCTTTGAAAAAAATATAAAAAAATTTTCAAGTTGTTATGGGTAAAGTTCTGCTTTAACAACACATCAGAGGACACCTGCACAATGCACATCCCTATTATTATTATTATTATTATTATTATAATACAGGATTTATATAGCGCCAACAGTAGTGCTTTACAACTTAGGGGTGGACAGTACAAATGCAATGCACTTTAATACAGTAGGAATCAGAGGGCCCTGCTCCTTAGAGCTTACAATCTAAGAGTGAATGGTGTGAAAAGGCGCTAAGGAGGGCCCCAGGGGCAGCTGATCTGTCACACTAGTTCAGCACTAGTGGGTATAGGGTATAGGATTGTGTATATGGGATGGTATGATTTTATTTTATTTTTTTTCCCCTTTTAAAAGTTAATCTAGATGGCCTTGTGTCTTTTTTTCAACCTAACTATGTAACTAGTTGCCGGGAGGATTACAATGTATTTCCATTTATATATCCTAAGTGTAGGAGTAACATACCCGCACCGCAGTGTCCACGCCTGCTGATGCCATTCTATTCACTTTACTTGTCCCATGCTGGAAATCAACACTATAGACGGGCTCACGGTTGTGCCATGAAATCTCACAGGTCTTGACCTTCATTCTAAATGCTGGGACCTGGAAAACAACAAAACAGAAAGACAAATTCATAAAAATGACCAACAAAGTAGTGAATAGCTTTTTCTTTCTTTTTTTTTTTTTTTTAAGTACTTAAAAAAAATGCTTTGGAATCTCAGTTCTGCCTACCAGGGACTCCACAATAAAGAGGTTTTCTTTGCCACTGTCCTAATGGCAATAATATTACCAAGACAAGAAACCTCCAACAGGAACACGGACAACACAACCTTTGAAACTATACTCACCTCAGCTCCAGCGACGCACTTCCCAGAGATCTGTGCCCAGTCGCTGGCATCTTCAGACGGCCGGCTTCCAGGTCTCGATCGCCAGCCGCTTGCATTGGCCGGGTAGGGATGATGGCACTTACACACGTGTGCTGGATTTCAGCCAGATTGCGGCATTGCTGATTTCATGAGGTGAAATCTACGGCTCACTGTACAGGGGGGGCTGACAGGCAGGTTACGTAACTTTAAAGTGGTTGTAGGGAGATCACATCACAAAGACAAGTGCAACATTTTGGAGTCGCACAGGACCCATTTGTCAGGCATAAGATAAAGTGTAACAGTGGCAAAACAGAATATATGTACAACCACCAATCAGAACATGCAAACATTGAAAAAATGGTGCCACCACAGGATGGCAAACATGTCTTGGCATTTATTAAAGGGGAGTTCCACCCAAAAGTGAAAGCTCCGCTTATCTGCCTCCCCCCCTCTCCGATGTCACATTTGGCACCTTTCAGGAAGGGGGAGCGGGTACCTGCTTTCAACAGGTACCCCTCACCCACTTCAAGCAGACTGCGCCAGTTAGAAAGCGCAGTAGGGAACCGGCTGTGAAGAGGAAAGGCTTGGGGGCGGGGGGCTGGACCTCCTTTTTAAATTCTCTAGCTAAAAAAACAAACAAAAAGATGTGGTGGTTGAGCCACGTTTTTACTTCCGCCACGCCCCCCCCCCTCCCTTAAAGGAGAAGTCCAGCCTGAGCCCGTTTGGCTGGGCTTCTGTGGATCACAGGAGTGCAATACGTTTTGCACTCCTGTGACCTGTTTTCAGCAGAGAGCGGTCTGAAGTTCTCTCTCCGCTGACATGACAGATATCAGTCCAGGCCCCGCATCATCCCGACAATAAAGTCTGGATCCGCCAGGTGCCTGGACCGATAGCCGTCTCAGCCAGCCACTGAGAGCCCGAGATGGCCGCTCCCCGTCCCTCCACAGCTCAGCGCCCCAATGAGCATGGTGGAGCATAGCAGGAGAGATGCTAATTGACAGTCAGCAGCTCTCCGTTTGGGATCTGTGAGAACTGAGCCATCGCCGATGTTCAACCGCTCAGTTCTCAGTGTAGAGACTCCGGGGGACCAATGCAGCATCCACCTAGGTAAGTATAATGGACAAATAAAACAAAAAAAACCCCCCATACTTCCTTTTTAAAGTGGAGTTCTGCTTAAAAAAAAAATAAAAATAAAAGTCAGCAGCTACAAATACTGCAGCTGCTGACTTTTAATAATCAGACACTTACCTGTCCCAGGGTGCAGAGATGCGGGGGATCGAAGCCCCTCTCGTCTCCCTCCTCCTCTCTGCGGTGCCAGCATTGTCACTGTGGGTGCCTGGCTGTGGCTTCACCCCCAGGCACCAACTGTGCATGTGTGAGCTGCGGGCCGTGACTGGCCGGGCAGTCATCTGGGACCCGTGACGTGTCCCAGATGATTGCCGAGAGGGAGGGGGGAGAGGTGATCTTCCTTACAATGCCCCGGGAGGAAGTGGGAGCTGGATCCCTCTAAAAAGAGGGTTTCCGCTCCCCCCCCCCCCAAAAAAAGACATGCAAATGTGGCGTGCCAGGGGGTCACCTCCCTTAAAGCGGAAGTTCCCTCTTTGGGTGGAACTCTGCTTTATGTAATTTTCTTGCAAAATAGAAGACATTTTACGTGTAGGAGAAAAGCGTCAGAATAGGCTGATTTGAGCGGAAGCCTGCTATATTTGTTTTCCCCCCAAGGCCCCCCAGGTGGGTAATGCCATAATGTACTAGTATAAACAACATAATAGTACATTATGGCAGACTTACCTGTCATATGGTGTCCTCCAGCGCAGCGTTGGGAGCGATCCGGCGGGGCCCACCCCGACGCTTCCGTCTTCACCCCCGGCCTGCCTTCCGGGTCCCGTGCCTTCGGCCACTGGATAGGCCAGGAGGTGGCGATGACGCCACTGCCCCGCATGCGCACGGGAGTCACATCACTGCGGCACGGATCGGGGGGGGGGGGGGGCGTAAAACGTTTGCTGAGCTGCGCATGCTGACAGGCAGAAGGATACATATATGGCAGAAGAGACTAACAGGGTCTGTTCTGTCATAAATACCCTGCCTGTCAGCCATTTAAATAAGAAGTTGACTTCTTCTTCAACCACTTGCCAACCAGCCGCCGTCATTATACTGCGGCAGGTCGGCCACGATCCCACGAACCGTCGTAGCTATACGTCGGTCCCTTTAAGCGGGATAGCAGGCGCGCACCTGCTGCACAGCGGGGGTGCCGAAGCTTGTAACTGGCGGTCGCGATGTCTGCCGGCCACGAGCGATCGCGGGCACGAGAGGCAGAACAGGGACGTGTGTGTGTGTGTGTATGTAAAAAACAAAAACAAATCCCTGTTCTGTGATGAGAGAGCGTGAGTTCCCACGAGCTAGGAACCACGATCTGTCATCTCCTATAGTCAGTCCTCTCCCCCTACAGTTAGAACACACAGGGAACACAGTTGAAGTGACACTAAAGGTTTGTTTTTTGTTTTTTTAATTTTTAAATAACAAACATGTCATACTTACCTCCACTGTGCAGCTCGTTTTGCACAGAGAGGCCCCGATCCTCCTCTTCTGGGGTCCCTCGGCGGCTCCTCCCCACTTCTGATAACCCCCTTGGAGAAGCGCTCTCCCGGGGGGGTTACCTTGCGGGCACGCTCCCGAGTCCAGCATTCGGCGTCCATAGACGCCGAATGCAGGACTCGGCCCCGCCCCCCGCGTCACTGCATTTGATTGACAGCAGCGGGAGCCAATGGCTATGCTGCTATCAATCTATCCAATCAAGATCTGAGAACCCCGGGAAGAGAGAGAGTTCGAGGGTTCAGGTAAGTAAAACTGGGGGGGTCACTGACAGGTGTTTTTTCACCTTAATGCATAGGATGTATTAAGGTGAAAAAACAGGAACCTTTAACCCCTTGATTACCCCCTAGTGTTAACCCCTTCCCTGCCAGTGACATTTACATAATAATCAATGCATTGTTATAGCACTGATCTCTGTATAATTGTCAATCAACCCAAAAATGAGTCAAAAGTGTCCGACGTGTCCGCCATAATGTCGCAGTTACAATAAAAATCGCAGATCGCCGCCATTACTAGTAAAAAGAAAAAAAAATAATAATAAAAATGCCATAAATCTATCCCCTATGTTGTAGGCACTATAACTTTTGCACAAACCAATCAATATACGCTTATTGCGATTTTTATTACCAAAATTATGTAAAATACGTATCGGCCTAAACGGAGAAAGAAATAGTTTTATTTTTTTTTTAATGGGAATATTTATTACAGCAAAAAGGACAAAATATTGTGTTTCTTTCAAAATTGTCGCTCTTTTTTTTTTGTTTATAGCGCAAAAAATAAAAACCGCAGAGGCGATCAAATACCACCAAAAGAAAGCTCTATTTGTGGGGAAAAAAAAGAACGTCAATTTTGTTTGTGTGCAGCGTCGCACGATCGCGCAATTGTCAGTTAAAGTGACTCAGTGCAAAAAAAATGGCCTGGTCATTATGGGGCAAATTATCCGGGGCTGAAGCGGTTAAAGTGTTACCGTAAGGGGAAAATCTTCCAATGGGGGACACCTAAGAGGGGGACTTCCTGCTGTGTCTCTGGGACAGGAAGTGAAGGGAAAGTTCCTGAAGGGGACAGTAAAGTCACCTGACAGGGGCTCTAACCCTTCACCACTACAAATAATGGAGCTTTGTCTGTATATGGAGTGGAGGGAGACATGAAGGGGACAGGCCGATGGCTATGGAATGTATTCTACACCATCAGGGGCCCCCAGGGGCCCAAATCCTCAGCAATGAAGTAATAAATCACACACAGCACCCCCTATATACAGCCCCGGTGTCCTGACCTCCTCCATATACCGGAATAACCGGGATCCCCTCCCCCCCCTCATAGAAAACAGCCTGCACCCCATTCCTGTCACGTCCCCGCCCGTCCGCCCCCACAAACACTGCACACCCACCTCCCTGTCCCCGGGCCTCGTACGGTACGTGCAGCAGATCCCGGTGTGTGGGCGCCTCCCCTCCCCCTTTCCTCTTCTCTCCCGGTACCGGCAACTCACCTCCCCTCCGTGTGTTTGACTGCAGAAACTTTCCCGCCCGCGCCCCTCTCTCTCTGCTCCTCCCCGGCACCGGCTGCTACAGCGACATCTGGCGGCGCGGCGGAAGAACTGCAGCGTCTCCATGGCAACCAGGGGGCATTTCAGCTCTAGAGCCCATTCCCTGCATACATTTTTTATTATATTTTTCTTTTTTTTACATTTTCTAAAGTATAACTTAGACTCCTTTCACACTGAGGCGCTTTACAGATGCTGCAGCACTAAAAAATAGCGCCTCTATAGCGCCTGTAAAGCGCCTCTCCTGTCTCTCCAGTGTGAAAGCCCCGAGGGCTTCCACACTTGGGCGCTGCGCTGGCGGGACGCTAAAAAAAGTCCTGCAAGCAGCATCTTCAGAGCCGTGTATACACCAATCCTAAACCGCTCCTGCCCATTAAACTGAATGGGCACCGCTGCCGAACCGCCGGTCGTTTTAACCCTTTTTCGGCCGCGCTGCCAGCGGCCGAAAACCCCTGCAAAGACGGCGGTAAAGCGATGCTAAAAATAGCGGCGCTTTACCTCCAACGCCCCTGTGTGAAAGGGGCCTAAGACCCCTTTCACACCAAGCCGCCCCGAGCGTCAGCGGTAAAGCGGCAATGTTTTTAGCGCCGCTTTACCGAAGTTTTAGCGGTGCTATTCGGCCGCTAGCGGGGGCAGTTTTAACCCCCCCGCTAGCGGCTGAAAAGAGGTTAAATCCGCCCAACAAACGCCACCGGAGCGGCTTTTTGCCGGCGGTATCGCAGCGCTGCCCCATTGATTGCAATGGGGTGCAGCGGTGGAGGAGCGGGGAGTTCACCGCTCCAAAGAAGCTGCTGGCAGGACTTTTTCTGACGCCCTGCCAGCGCACCGCTCCAGTGTGATAGCCCTCGGGGCTTTCACACTGGAGTGAATGGAGTAGCTGTTTTGGGGCGGTTTGCAGGCGCTATTTTTAACGCTATACTGCCTGCAAAACGCTCCAGTGTGAAAGGGGTCTAAAGGTGACCATACACTACAATCTCATTATACAATCGAATAGCTCCCAACTGTCCCTGATTTCGAGGGACTGTCCCTGATTTGGAGCAATGTCCCTCTGTCCCTCCTTCCTCCTCATTTGTCCCTCATTTTGGTCTGATCTATATAGTTGTGTATAAAATGCACTTTTTATCTATCAAAAAGTGTTTTCCAGCGCTAAACCTTTCATCTGATTTCTAAATTGCTACATTTGTAAATTCCAAAAGCCAATATAAATGAATAGAAGTGGTAAAATAATTTGTGTGTTTAACAAATCTTGTTTTTTTTGTACAATTCTCCTTTAAGGGGGCGTGACAAGGGGTGTGTCCTACGCCTGAATACTTTTGCTGATAGGTGTCCCTCATTCCCATCTCAAAAAGTTGGGAGGTATGCAATCACCTTAAGGCTGGGTTCACACTCATGTGATTGCAGACATTGCGTGTGATTTGCACCGCATTCCTGTGTACATCACATGCAATGTGAATTGGCTAAAATCTCATCGCCTTCGCACTAAAACGCTGCACCCTTTTTTTGGTTCCGCACTGGAATCAGATCACATGGCTGTCCAGACTCATGCGATCTGATTCCATCTGATTCCACAGTTCGCACTGCGTTCTGCGAAGTGATCTGGGGGTGTCATTAACGTTGTAGTGACACCCGCAGCGGTTCGCAGAGCGCAGTGTGAAATGCCTGCGAGTCGGATGTGATGTGGGAACCGCGCAGGAATCACGTTGGTTCCCGCATCGCATAAGTCTGAACCTGCCCACAGGGATCATTTATACCATGATCTCACTGTATGTGGTTTTTTGTGCCCCTTTCAGTTTAGTGCATGTTCATCTATATGGAATACTTTTTTCATTTATTTCAATTTTTTCTCTTTGATATGTTGTGTTTACATGCGTTTGCACGCATTTGTATCAGGGACGCACGGTGAGGTGAGTGGCTGGGGGGGCACTGGCTAGAATCAGAGCCAGATACACACAGGTTACATACGCCGCGATCGTTAGAGCGAGAGCAATAATTCTAGCACTAGACTTCCTCTGTAACTCTAATGCCCCGTACACACGGTCGGATTTTCCAATGGAAAATGTCCGATCGGAGCGTATTGTCGGAAATTCCGACCATGTGTGGGCTCCATCGGACATTTTCCATCGGATTTTCCGACACACAAAGTTTGAGAGCAGGATATAAAATTTTACGACAAATTCCGATCGTGTGTACACAAATCCGACGGACAAAGTGCCACGCATGCTCAGAATAAATAAAGGGATGAAAGCTATTGGCTACTGCCCCGTTTATAGTCCCGACGTACGTGTTTAACGTCACCGCGTTCAGAACGATCGGATTTTCCGACAACTTTGTGTGACCGTGTGTATACAAGACAAGTTTGAGCCAACATCCGTCGGAAAAAATCCTAGGATTTTGTTGTCGGAATGTCCGATCAAAGTCCGACCGTGTGTACGGGGCATTAACATGTAACCTGTAAAAAGTGTTAAAGCGTCTGCTATGGAGATTTATAAGTACTGAACTTTGGCGCCATTCCCGAGTATGCGCAATTTTAAAGCGTGACATGTTAGGTATCTATTTACTCGGCGTAACATCATCTTTCACATTATACAAAAAAATTGGGCTAACGTTTGTGTTTGTGTTTTTTTTTTTATTCATGAAACATTTTTTTCCCCCCAAAAAAACGCATTTAAGGCCAGTTCACACCATAGAAATGGATGCATTCCAGGTGCTTTTCTGCATGCACGTTTTCGATGCGTTCCAGTGCGTTTTTGATGTGTTTTTGATGCAGTCCAGTGCTTTTTTCCCCCCCTCTTTTTTCTTAACTTTAAGGGCCAGTTCACACCACATGCAGTCCAGTGCGTTTTTTTTCTGCATGAAAAACGCATGGAAAGTAGGTTATATGGTTTTCAATGGCATAGTTCACACCAGTGCTTGCAGTTCCAGTGCGTTCCATTTCCAGAAAAAAAAGTAGAACATGCTGCATTTTTTCTGCACTGGACTGTACTGGAACGCTGTAAAACGCATCAAAAACGCACTGGAACACACCGGAACGCACCTAAATGTACCAAAAACACACTGCAGCACACTTGTCCTTATTTAAGGTTAAGAAAAAAGGGGGGGAAGCACTGGACTGCATCAAAAACGCACCAAAAACGCATTAAAAGCGCACTGGAGCGCATCAAAAACGCGCATGCAGAAAAGCACCTGGAATGCATCCGGACTAGGTTTCCATGGTGTGAACTGGCCCTAAATAAGGACAAGTGTGTTGCAGTGCATTTTTGCTGCATTTAGGTGCGTTCCAGTGCGTTTTTTAAGCGTTTTACAGCGTTCCAGTACAGTCCAGTGCAGAAAAAATGCAGCATGTTCTACTTTTTTTTTCTGGAACTGGAACGCACTGGAACTGTAAGCACTGGTGTGAACTATGCCATTGAAAACCATATAACCTACTTTTCATGTATTTTTGATGCAGAAAAAAACGCACTGGACTGCCTGTGGTGTGAACTGGCCCTTAAAAAAATTGCTGCGCAAATACCGTGTGACATAAAAAGTTGCAAAGCCCACCATTTTATTCTCTAGGGTGTCTGCTAAAACAATATATATAATGTTTGGGGGTTCTGAGTAATTTTCTAGCAAAAAAATGATGATTATTACATGTAGGAGAGAAGTGTCAGAATTGGCCTGGGTGGCAAGGGGTTCATTACCATAAGTAATATACAAATAATTATTATATATTGTTTTTAAGGTAATTTACTATATTTTCTAAATCTGTACTCAAGCAGGTGGCTTAACAGACAAATTACTGAAGTATGAAGTTATAACTTCCAATCAGTAATTTCACAATAAATAATAAATTATTATCTTATAACATATAGCATAATATTATAGGATTTAGCTTGTACCTTTTCAACAGCAGATTCTCATTCTCCCTCTTAACTGTGTGAGAAAAACATGGGATTGTGGGTAAATCTTATACACATAAACACATTATTATTTCCTTGTAGTTAAGAGGGTTGGGCTGGAAGGGAGTATTTATCTTTTAGACACACCCCCTTCTATGACACTGCAGTGAGAGGCGTGCCTCCACTACAGCATTTTTATTGGACAGCTGGGGCTAATGTCGCTTTACCATTGGTCCAAGACTCCAAGCTGTCCATTGAGCTCAGTGCCTCTGACAAGAAGTGAGGAGAGGCTCTGTGAGCTCATCCTCTCATTCTGCTGCAAACAGAGTGTGTCAGCTTGTATTTAAACTGGCCGATCTGTATGTAGCTTCTGACAGTCTGCGCAAGGAACCCCGTATCTCCGGAACCATAGGTGGTAGAAGCCCCGACTTAGGCTACATCAACCCCCCAATTTTTTTTTTTTAATGTTCATGGCAGGTGAGTCCCTGCCTCACCTTCCTCCCCTGACTGCACGTCCCTGGTATGTACTGTGTTTATTATGTGTTTAACGGCTTGACCTCCGGAAGATTTATCCCCTTCATGACCAGGCCATTTTTTGCGATACAGCACTTCATTACTTTAACTGACAATTGCGCGGTCGTGTGATGCTGTACCCAAATAAAATTGATGCCCTTTTTGTTCCCACAAATAGAGCTATATTTTGGTGGTATTTGATCACCTCTACGTTTTTTTTATTTTTTACACTGTAAACAAAAAAAGACTGACAATTTTGAAAACAAAAGCAATATTTTTTACTTTCTGCTATAAAACATACCCAATAAAAAAAAATTTAAAAAATCAAATTTCTTCATCAGTTTAGGCCAATATGTATTCTGCTACATATTTTTGGTAAAAAAAATTCCAATAAGCGTATATTGATTGGTTTGCGCAAAAGTTATAACATCTACAAACTATGGGATAGATTTATTTATTGACTAGTCCTGGCGACGATCAGAGACTCAGAGGGCTGGTTCACACCACAAAAGCGCACTCCAGATCTATTCCGGATGCGTTTCTGCATGCACGTTTTTAACGCATTTCCGGATGCAATCTAGATGTCTTTTTTTCTTTTTTTTTTCTCCACTGTACTGGGGCACAATGCTTTTTTTGATGCATTCCAGTCCATCCCGGTGCGCTTTTTGATATGTTTTACCGCGTTGCAGTACATTCCAGTGCAGGAAAAATGCAGCATGTTCTACTTTTTTTTTTGTGGAACTGGAAAGCCCTGGAACCGACCGCACTGGTGTGAACTATGCCATTGGAAACCATAAAACCTACTTTCCATGCAGTTTTTTTTATACAGAAAAAAGAAAGCACTGGACTGCATGTGGTTTGAACTGGCCCTACATATGTTCTCATGCAGAGTCTTTTTGTGCCCAAACTTAGTGTTCCACTTTACAATTTGTAGATTGTTTTCACTTTTGTGTATTTTTTTTTGCAACTTTGTTTTCATCTTGCATTTGTCGCATGGGATCGCACTAAAACTAAATATTTTGGTTGCGTATAATACAATCCATCATATGTGCACTGTATAGTTGCACTTTATTTGAATTTATGCTATTTAATGAATATGGTCATATTGCACTTTAATAATACAGTGTTATATTTACTTTCATATATGTTTTTATGCCCAGGATCATTTTGTGTTTAAACCTAGCGCTGCACTTTATTTTTTGCATTTTTATTTAGTGCCCTGTATCTGGGTTATAGTGCTTAACTGCAGGTCATTAATTGACAAATTTTTCACATTGTTTAATTCATCTATCACTTAGCGCAGATATATAATTTTTATTTCTATGTACTGTGACATACTGAAGCAGAGCATGATCCCCTCCCTTCGGAGACTGGGCCGCAGGGCAGTATTCCAACATGATAACGACCCCAAACACAACTCCAAGATGACCACTGCCTTGCTAAAGAAGCTGAGGGTAAAGGTGATGGACTGGCCAAGCATGTCTCCAGACCTAAACCCTATTGAGCATCTGTGGGGCATCCTTAAACAGAAGGTGGAGGAGCGCAAGGTCTCTAACATCCACCAGCTCTGTGATGTCGTCATGGAGGAGTGGAAGAGGACTACAGTGGCATCCTGTGAAGCTCTGGTGAACTCCATGCCCAAGAGGGTTAAGGCAGTGCTGGAAAATAATGGTGGCAACACAAAATATTGACACTTTGGGCCCAATTTGGACATTTTCACTTTTGTTGCCAGCGGTTTAGACGTTAAACTTTAGTATTATACAGGCTCAAACACAGGGCTTACTAATCGCTTAGCAAGCTACCGACATAGGTGATTTATCTTACATATATGGTCTAAACACGGTTGTGGGATTCGACATCAATTAAGTGTTACAAGTCACCTTTAATGTGAATCTAGATTACCTTGAATCTGCCCCATTATATCCTACATGGTTGTGTTAATGATAGCGAAACAAGGAGAGGTTGGCTTGTGAAGAATCATTATAATCTCATAAAATTAAACTAAAACACTTATATGTATATATACACACATAAGTGACCCTCTGTCATGCATTTATCATCTTTCAGTTGACACCAACTATGTTGTGTTCTATATCAACTTTTCAACAACTATCTGTTCTCATTGAGCGCAGGTAGGATACATATGTATATACATTATTTTTATATATTTTACATATATACCTCTTCAATATAATAATCTCTCTGTATACATCTTGCTTGTACATTCTCTAAAAACTCTTTTAGTAAAAAAAAAGTAACGTAGGTTAGCTGAATCGAACCATTTAATATGCCCCAATTTACTACTTTTACTTAAAGGGCTATGCCCTCCTTTGGCTTCAGTGTTGTCAGCTGTCCAATGCCTCTCCTGCTAGCCTGGCTGTACTCAATTCTCATTTGATGATATACTAAGATGTGCTGTGAAGACGAGCTACCCTAACACTTCCTCTTATATTCTTTGTTTATAGCTTTATTGGAATGTTTCACCTACGATATCTCCACAAAATGGAGAGTCTACACAATATTCATTGTTATTGTAATATGCTATAAATAATATTGTTTATTGTACATCTTTGTATACTCTGTATTTGACTTTCTGTTATATTATACATTATAGATCTACAATTGACCTTCTTATAAACACCCGTAAAAAAGGAAACATAGATGCTCTGAAACGCGTTGGGTAAATTACGAGAACTTTACAGTCAATCATTGTGGTCATTTTGTACCTAGTATACAATAATTGTAACCATTCCAATATACTTTGTTTTTATTGTGTTTAATAAAATATGTTTTTTCTACAAATTATGTTAGTGCCGTAAAAGTCTACTTAGGGGATCCCTCCTTCTGTCTAGTCAATTTGGATGTGGCACCTTACAGGGACACCTTCACTGAGAGAATTATTGCCCTGGCTGGAAAGGAGAATTTTTTAATTGAGAAAGAGCATGCTTGTTAAATTCCAACAGAATGTTTTGTTGGAGGAGTATAGAATCTAAATTGGGTGAATGGGACAGCCCCAGAGGAGGCCACCATGATGCCCAGAACTTTCCTGGAAAATCTCACAGAGGGGCTTTTCTATGATCTCAAAACCCAAGTGTGAGATTTGGGGGAGACCAGTTTGTTATCTGGAAGGGAGAATTTTTCCTGGGCTGTATCTAGAATTGGGCCCAGATATTCCAGGCGAAGAGAGGATTGGAGATTGGAAGGCGATCACCCAAATGAAAGCCCAGAGCATCTGAATTGTTCTTTGGACATTTGCAGACAGCTGAAAAGGATTGGGTGGGGGGTAGACCAGGGGCATTGTGGCAAACTGGAAACAACTGTCTCCTACCACAAAGCGTACAGATGAAGTGGATAAATGAGAGAATGACGATAGGTATCTTATATGTCTATGTGCGCCAGGTATTGCCCTTGTCTCAGAGAGGCACAGACTGAACTTGCAGATTCCATGTGGAATTTTGTAATTTGAGGTATTTGTTTAGGCATTTAGGGTCCAGGATAGGGCAAATACCCCCATCGTGTTTTGGTACTGTCAATAGGTTTGAACCGGTCCTCTGGAGGCACTGGAACAAGAGATGGTTCACGGTATTCTGCAAATCTGACTGTCCCAAGGTAGATTTTGGTTGGTTTGAAGGAAGGAAGAGCTAAGGGCAAAGAGTTTTAAACTCTATTTTGGACCCCACTGAAAGCAGCAGTTGAACCCACAGGTCTCGGGTGTCTGTGACCCAGAAACAGGCAAACTGTAACAGACATCCCCTACTCTTTAGGAGTAAGAGCTTAGTTAGCTTTGTGCATAAGAGAGTTTGGGCTAAGGTGGGGATGGGAAGATTTGCGCTGGGAGGAGGGGGAATTTATGCTTAGTTGGTCCTGGGCTCTAGATGACCTTGTCCCAGCATTGGGTAGGCTTATGGGGTACACCCAGGGGGGCATGTCCTCAAAAGCTTGCCAGTGTCCAATCATCTGAAGGTAGCAGCCTATAACCCAGGGCCTATGAAAATATTCACCCTGTGAGCTGTATGATTAACCACTTGCCGACCGGCTCACGCTGATATATACGTCTGCAAAGTGGCACAGGTGCACAAAATCACGAATGGGTACGTCGGCCCTCTAAGAGCCGCCAGAGGGCACGCACCTGCCCGCTGCATGACAGGGGACCCAATCCACGTGGCCTGCGGGCGCGATCACTTGCACGAGCACCAGCATGGGGATTTGTGTGTGTAAACACACAAATCCCTGTGCTGTCAGGGCAGAGGAGACATGTCGTTTGTTCCTAGTAAGTAGGAAAAGCAAAATGTCTCCTCTCCTACTCAGTCCTATCCCCATACAGTTAGAACACACTGAGGGAACACACATTTAACCCATTGATCACCCCCTAGTGTTAACCCCTTCCCTACCAGTGACATTTACACAGTAAACAGTGCATTTTTATAGCACTGATCGCTGTATAAATGCCAATAGTCCCAAAAATGTGTCAAAACTATCCGATCTGTCAGCCGCAATCCCGATAAAAATCGCAGATCGCCGTCATTACTAGTTAAAAAAAAAGGGGGGGATAAAAATGACAAAAATCTTTCCCATCATTTGCAGACGTTATAACTTTTGCGCAAACCAATCAATATACGCTTATCATGATTTTTTTTTTTTTTTACCAAGAATATGTAGAAGAATATCTATTGGGCTAAACTGATGAAGAAATATGTTTTTTTTTTAAATTTTTGGGGATATTATAGCAAAAAGTAAAAAAATATATATATTTTTTTTCAAAATTGTCGTTTTTTTTTTGTTTATATCGCAAACAATAAAAAAAAAAAAAAAAAAAAAAAAAAAATTGCAGAGGTGATTAAATACCACCAAAAGAAAGCTCTATTTGTGGGGGGAAAAAAAGGACGCAAATTTCGTTTGGGTACAGCATTGCATGACCGTGCAATTACCAATTAAAGCGACGCAGTGCCAAATTGTAAAAAGCGCTCTGGTCAGGAAGGGGGTAAAATCTTTCGGGGCTGAAGTGGTTAAGATATAACAGCTAGAAGAAATTGTTATTGCACCATTGAGATAAGTTGATTTTTGATGAGGACACAAATTAAATGCTTATTTCAATGTGCTTAATTCTGTTGGTCCTAATGAAGCGGATGATCCGCGAAATGCATTGACCTTCTACGAAGATTTAATGCACTTATCTTTGTAACATATTATATAGATAGTAACTCTAGATAGTAATTCTTTATTGCATGGTAGATATGTACACGGGAGAATATTTAAAGTCCCTTTACCCGGTTTAAATTTTGCAACTATATCGGGATGATACCCTTGTGTTCACATATTTCAGGCGAATTGCACTCCTTCCCGCAAATACAAACTCGTGGGGTGCAAATTAAAGCGCTTGTTACCCCCAACACTGCATATTTCTGAAATGTGCCTGCTGTACAATGTACTTATATCAGAAAGTATCCTGTTCTTTTTGTATTGCTCCCTTTATGTGAAATCCCTGGTGTTCCTGCCAGTCCCTCTACTTTCCTACTAAAAACTGACCACAGCAAGCAGGATCACACACCGTGGTCAGTTCTCCAGCTATGCTGGGAACTCAGTGTACTCTCCTCCAATAATCATACTTGTCCTGACATGCCCCCACTGCACAGCCATTCACTGGCAAGCTCAGTGTACTGCTGTTTCTCATTCCCCCAGCTCGTATGTAGCTGAGAACAGAGAGAATGTGATCACTTAAAAAAAAAAATGATATATCTTTTTTTTTTTTTATAATATCTACACAAAAATGTTTTGCCTTTCATTTCTATTTTAAACTGAAAGGGTTGTTTTACAAGGTCAGGGGTCTTCAAATTACGGCCCTCCAGTTGTTTAGGAACTACAATTCTCATCATGCCTAGTCATGTCTGTGAATGTCAGAGTTTTACAATACCTCATGTGATGTGTAGTTCCGCAACAGCTGGAGAGCCATAGTTTAAAGATTCCTGTACAAGGTGATTGTTTACCATCACTAACTTTTTTCTTTACAGATTTGCGATCACTAAAAATTCCAATGACTTACATTCACCATCATGAGCATTTGTTACTTGTGCAGTGAATGTAAATATCATCCAGATCATCTGATGTCATTCTTGTGACCTGGGGATTATTTTTTTTTCTTTATGGGAGGAAATGGTTTTTTTTTTATTTTTAGGAGGCAGATAGCATATTTAATTCAAATTTTTATCTTCATGGGGGTGCAGCAGCATTACTCCTGTCATTCGTCTCTCTACCATGTGACAAACTTGGGTGAGGGTAAAGGAAGGGGTGTCTGTAAATGGGGAGCACCAGTGGCACTACAAGTCCAAGAATGCTATATTAACATAATGTAATGCAAATGTTTAGGAGGAATGTCAAGAGGGCCTTTTGATTGATTCTTTAGGTCTCTTTTCATCATAACCTTTATAATGTTCATGTTCCATTGGGCCCCAATCCCAACTCCATACACTGTTTTGATGATGGCCAAATAGCCCAACCCAGCTGCTTACACTTTGGAACAAGCATCTGACCAGAGGAGTAAAAAGCAATTGGCATGGCTCGGTCTACCATCCGGAAATAAGGAATAATCCTCATTTTTAAGATACAGCACCTTTCCCACATTTTGTCATGTTACAACCAAAAACGTAAATGTATTTTATTGGGATTTTATGTGATAGACCAACACAAAGTGGCACATAATTGTGAAGTGGAAGGAAAATGATAAATGGTTTTCAACATTTTTTACAAATAAATATGTGAAAAGTGTGGCGTGCATTTGTATTCAGTCCCCTGGAGTCAATACTTTTTACAACCGCCTTTCACTGCAATTACAGCTGCAAGTCTTTTTAGGGATGTCTCTACCAGATTTGCACATCTAGGGAGTGACATTTTTGCTCAGTCTTCTTTGCAAAATAGCTCAAGCTCTGTCAGCTTGGATGGAGAGCTTCTGTGAACAGCCATTTTCAAGTCTTGCCACAGATTCTCAATGGGATTTAGGTTTGGACTTTGACTGGGCCATTCTAACACATGAATATGCTTTGAGCTAAACCATTCCATTGTGGCTCGGGCTGTATGTTTAGGGTCGTTGTTCTGCTGGAAGGTGAACCTCCTCCCCAGTCTCAGGTCTTTTGCTGACTTTAACAGGTTTTCTTTTAAGATTGTCCTATTTTTGGCTTCCTCCATCTTCCCATCAACTCTGACCAGCTTCCCTGTCCCTGCTGAAGAAAAGCATCCCCACAACATGATGCTGCCACCACCATGTTTCACGGTGGGGATTGTGTTCAGGGTAATGTGCAGTGTTTGTTTTCCCACATAGCGTTTTGCTTTTAAGCCAAAAAGGTAAATTTCGGTCTCATCTGACCAGAGCACCTTCTTCCACGTTTGCTGCGTCCCCCACACGGCTTCTCGCAAACTGCAAACTGGACTTCTTATGGCTTTCTTTCAGCAATGGCTTTCTTCTTGCCACTCTTCAATATAGGCCGGCCTGTCAGTTTAGGTGGATGGCCATGTCTTGGTAGGTTTGCAGTTGTGTCATACTCTTTCCATTTTCGGATGATGGATTGAGCAGCGCTCCCTGAGATGGTCAAAGCTTGGGATATTTTTTTTTTTTTATAACCTAACCCTGCTTTAAACTTCTCCACAACTTTATCCCCGACTTATCTGGTGTGTTTCTTGGCCTTCATGATGCTGTTTGTTCACTAAGGTTCTCCAACAAACCTCTAAGGGCTTTACAGAACAGCTGTATTTTTACTGAGATTAAATTACACACAGGTGGATTATTTACTAATTAGGTGACGTCTGAAGACAATTGGTTCCACTAGATTTTAATTAGGGGTATCAGAGTAAAGGGGGCTGAATACAAATGCACACCACACTTTTCAGACATTGGTATAAACATTTTGAAAACATTTATCATTTTCCTTCCACTTCACAATTATGTGCCACTTTGTGTTGGTCTATATCTCAAGATCCCAATAAAACATATTTACGTTTTTGGTTGTAACATGACAAAATGTGGAAAATTTCAAGGGGTATGAATACTTTTTCAAGCCATTGTATGCGATGGAATGAGACATGTGAAATAACTTCTGTTTTAGGAAGGCTTTACAGTGATACACAGTTGAAATCGCTGGCAATTGAAAAGCACACCTGTATGCAAATCTCACAAACTTGGGGACATTTTTACAGGGCTACATGTCAAAGAAAAAAAAAAACGCACACACACAAACACACGAAAAATCAAACAAATTGTATTTATTGAAATGGTAAATGGAAAAAAAAATCTCAGAAATATAAATACAAGTATGAAGACATTAGCACTCTGATTCAATCCTTTTTTGCTGACTGATAACACTAGATATGAAAACATTACAAAGTCATATTAGAAGTATACAGAGAAAATCTTACATCTATGTACAATACTCAGCCAAGGTTCAGAGTGATGCAACACAGCTGGTTTTTTTTTTTTTTTATTTTTTTTTTTAACTTTTATAATTTTTGACCAAAAAAAAAAAAAATCAAGGATAAAATTACTTTTGCCGTGACATCTCCTGGTCAGTGCCTTCACAGCATTAAATAAATAAAATGCTCTTAATACCAGTGGATTTTGCATAGTCACCTCTGAGATAACTAACACTTATCTATGTACCTTTATTTTAGGAGGGGGACATATGCCCCAAAACGGACACGCTTGCTGTTTATGGAGCCTTGCATCATAGTCGTACATTAATACCTGGCTAACAATTATAAAACAGAACAAAATGTATATCATTTATAAATAGAGTAATAAACAATCCCTCAATAATTCAACATTAAAAGGCCAGATAATGTCTCAAATATGTAGAGAAAATTTCGTTTTCAACAGTACGCCAAGATGTTGAAGAACAAGAGATTGCAGTATTTTATACCAATTCGTCAGAGTCTTACAATGCCATACTGTTAAATGCACATATGGGATTGGGTGCAAAGTACTAGGAGGACACCAGTGTACACCTAAGACCCCTTTCACACTGGGGCGGTTTGCAGGCGCTATTGCGTTAAAAATAGAGCGTGCAAACCGACCTTAAACAGCCGCTGCTGTGTCTCCAATGTGAAAGCCCCGAGGGCTTTCACACCGGAGTGGTGCGCTAGCGGGATGCAAAAAAAAGTTCTGCTAGCAGCATCTTTGGAGTGGACAAGGAGCGGTGTGTATACCGCTCTTGCCCATTGAAATCAATGGGGCAGCGCGGCTATACCGCCGGCAAAGCGCCTCTGCAGAGGCGCTTTGCGGTGGTTCTTAACCCTTTCTCGGCTTCTAGCGGAGGGTAAAACCGCCCTGCTAGCGGCCAAATACCGCCGCTAAAACAACTGTAAAGCGCCGCTAATAATAGCGGCGCTTTACCGCTGACGCACCTCCCGCCCCAGTGTGAAAGGGGCCTTAGACCTGTAGAATGAATGTAAAAATGGGCCTCATTATGTAAAGTGTTGGGCCTCATTCACATGAGGCCCAACCACCATGAGCCACGTGCAGGCAGCTGATGTTAGGCCGGCCATACACTGTTCAAATCTGCTGAACCGGCCGAGATTCAAACCGTAAATGGGCAGGCTGAATGTACCAAGCTGATCGATCAATCAGCTTGGGTACAACCAGCCTGATGGATTCTCTTGCAATCATCGCTAGCAATAATCACCGTCTACTCCCAGCGGGGACGGCTTTCCCCACCGGGAGCAGACAATGGCCCGACAGGAGGGATTCCCACATCAACACACTGTGTGTTGATGGGGGAAATCAAGCAAATTTCTTTCCTGAAAACCATGGTTGCGGGAAAGAAATTTGCTCCATGTATGGCCGGCCTAAAGCCTCGTACACATGATCGGATTTTCGGCAGGGAATTGTGTGAAAACAGACTGTTAGCCTAAAATCCGACCATTAGTACGCTCCATCAGACAATTATTGTCCAACTTTCGGCCATCAAACGTTGGTTGGCAGGCTAGTAAATTTTCGGCGGACAACGGTCTGTTGTCAGATTTTCCTATCGTGTGTACACAAGTCCGTCACACAAAAGTCCAAAGTACAAACACGCATGCTCGGAATCAATGCTCACCAAACACAACATTAGCAGAAGATGCCCAAAGGGTGGCGCTCAAGAGCTGAAATTCCACATAGTACGTCAGTACGTTCGCGTTTGTTGGCCGACAATTGTGTACCGTTGTATGCAAGACAAGTTCCCGGCACACGCCCTTTGGACAAAAGTCTGGCGATTTGCCGGAAGTCTGATCGTGTGTACGAGGCTTAGGTCTATGAGGACGCAGCAGCGGCACAGAAACAGCCTGAGCATCCCAATTTGAGAGGCGTGTGGGGGAACGCATTCTGCATTCAGTACCGCTCTCCCCTTCACATCTCATAAATGATGACATTTACATTGGCTGCCTGCGTGCAGCACCTGTCCGCATAAACAAACAGCCCATTTACTGTGTACGGGCCTCCACATCAGTGTGACCAAGGCCTTAATAAGGACCCTTCTCTCATGAATAAGATATGGAAACCTAGCAACTTTTCCAATTTGCTACAATAAAAGCTTTTCTTTACTCTTTAACCTTGCTGGAAATTCAGTGAGCTTATCAGCTCCTGTGCTGTTTGCAGTGCTATGGCAAGCAGTGTATATGAGCTTCTGTTCTGTAATTACAACACACTTTCCACCCTAAGGTGCCAACCCTGCTCCTTCATAGGATACAGAGAACTGAGCGATCGTTATCATCCTAAGACAGCAAATGTGTTACTGGCAGGAACAATAGGTAAAAATAAAGCTTGGAAAATAAAAACTAATGTAACAACCATATATACGGACTGGTAAGAGGTAATATATTTAGGATTTTTTTTTCTTGGGTTTAGATACACTTAATTTATCCTGGTTACTTTTTAGAATGTAATTTTAGGAATGAATAGGAAACTATCAGTCTTTAGGTGCACTTAAAAATTAAAGCATATTTGACTAGTTATGGAGAACAAAATCAAATGTTTAATTTTTTTTTTTTACACTTTTCATACAGGAGGCTCTACTACAAGACCCATGGCCCAATGAAGAATTCTACTTCAACCACCTATCAGATTATTTCATGTTGCTCTAGAAACATGCAAGGGAGACTGTGGTTGCAATGGGCAACATGAAACGTCCTTCATACAGTTATGGGTGTATTTAGAAAAAAAACAAAGAAGGATTCCCAGACATCTCAAATAATCTCCGTAATGCATGTATTATGTGTGAAAATGGCAGTTTTCATTTATTTTCAATAATCTTCAGCTCTATCTAGTAGCCATAATGCCGTATTTTCCAGCAATATTGCAATCAGAAAAATACCGCATTATGGCCACTAGATGGAGCTCATGATCACAGAAAGTAAATGGAAATGAATATTTCACAGATTAGATACAATACAGGGATTTTTATTGATAGCTGTGCGACTGCCAAGACATATGCATAGCAATTTTTTTGAAAAAATACAAACCCTTAAAAGTGGTTGTAAACCCCCCCATTTTACATATAGCTAAGCCTATAATAAGGCTTACCTATATGTACTGAAAATATCTCCCAAACGTGCGCCGTTTAGGAGATATTTGCTGTACACTGCGTGACGTTTCTTCCCCAGTGAGTGCCGTGACTGGCGGCATGCGCGGGAGTGACGTCACACGGTACTGGCCAGTCACAAAGCCAGAGTCCGAAGGAAAAGGGGCGAAGATGGATGCTTCCACCAGCGGGGAAATCGCGGGCTTCATTTGCAGGTAAGTGGCACATAATGGGCTAGAATCCGAAGCATACTAGCCCATTATGCTTTTACTTTGCAGGGGACTAAAGGAAGTAAAACCCTCTGTGGTTTTTATTTCTTGCGCTATAAACAAAAGAAGAGTGACAAGTTTGAAAAAAAAAACAAAAAACAATATTTTTTACTTTTTGCTGTAATAAATATCCCATTTTTTTTTTAAACAAAATTTTCTCCTCAGTTTAGTCTGATATGTATTCTAATACGTTTTTGGTAAAAAAAAACAAACAAAAAAACAAAAAAAAAAAGCAATAAACGTATATTGATTGGTTTGCGCAAAAGTTATAGCGTCTACAAAATAGGGGATAGATTAATGGCATTTTTATTTTTTATTTTTATTTTTACTAGTAATGGCGGCGATCTGCGATTTTTATCGTGACTGTGACATTGCGGCAGACATATCGGACACTTTTGACACTATTTTGGGACCATTCACATTTATACAGCGATCAGTGCTATAGAAATGCACTGATTACTGTATAAATGTCAATGTCAGGGAAGGGGTCAACACTGGGGGGCGATCAAGAGGTTAAATGTGTTACCTAGGGAGTGAATGTTTTGCTAGGGAGTGATTCTAACTGTAGGGGGAGGGGACACCGATCGGTGTTCCTCTGTACTGGGAACACACCATCGGTCTCCTCTCATCTGACAGGACGTGGATCTTTGTGTGTTTACACATACACACACAGATCCATGGTCCTGCTCTGTTATCGGGCAATCGTGGGTACCCGGTGGACATCACGGCCACTGGGCGCGCGCATCGGCTGCCGCGTTGGGCACGTGCGCGCCCCCTAGATGGCCGGGAAGCCGAGGACGTCATATGACGCCCGCCCAGGATGGGAGATTCCTCCTGCGGACGTCATTTGACAATGGCTGGGATGGGAAGTGGTTAAGTGATCCTCTTTACTGGCCAACTTGGGTTAAAATGCATTGGGTCACATATGTCAAACACAAGGCTCACGGGCCGAATCCGACCCGCAAGGCCTTGCCATGTGGTCCTTGCACAGTTTTGCAGCCAGAACGTGAATGAACTGAATTTCGCCACCTCTGGCTCCCCACTGTCCCTTGTGAACACAGTAGTTTTCTTCAAGGGAAAGCTCTGCTCTAACAGATCCCTGCATGTGCTCATGGCGGCAACAGATCTCCAGAGAGAACAATCTCCCTGCAAGGCGCGCTGCGTACACAGAGAGGTACCAGAGCCAGGCTGGGTAGGAGAGTCAGATGCGATGCAAGGAAACTTTAGGGTGGGGGTGGCACACCCCTAAACTCTGCATTCTGTATGTAGAACACCCCTAAACTCTGCATTCCATTCATCCCTAACTCTGTACATAGCGCACCCCTGAGCTCTGCACACAGCACAACCTAAACCCTGCATTCTGTACATAGTGTACCCCTAAACACTGTATGAAGTGTAATCCTGATCCCTGCACTCTGTATGTAGCGCACCCCAGATACAACCTGACTTTTGAGGTCAACCATACTGCTGATGCGGCCCGCAATCAAATGGAGTTGGACACCTCTGCATTAGGTTAATTTCTCAGTCATTTTACAATAAATAATATTACTCCTGTTGATGGAATCCAATGGGTCCTGACAAAGTGTTTCTAAACCCAAAGAAAATTTCATATATTTCAGCTTACTAGTCCTTAGGCATGCTGGCTGCTTTCATTTCTTTTTTTTTTCTTTTTTTTTCTTTAAGACTTTTGTTCCCCATTTATTTTTTATCTGCCAGTAACAAACTTCGTGTCCTAGGGTTACAACGCTCGCAGTACTTTTCTCTGAAGGAATAGAAAGAAAGGGCACTCAATTGCCACGTCCGTAATATTAGAGGGAAAAAAAAGGGGGTACTACCAAATGTCGGACTTTGTAGGTCAGGAAACAATGGAGAAGGAAAATATTATAAATCATCACATTTATTGAAAAAATACAAAATATACATATAATAGTTAGAAAGGGTAAAAAAAAATCATACATATACATTTAGGCAATTTGTACAGTGAGCCCTTGTGCGTCTACACGTTTCGCCGTTAGGCTTCTTCAGGACACGGCCAAGGTTCAAAGACGCAACAGATAAGAGAACAAATCTCACTATCTGAAATGAGATATAAATGCCATTAAAAACCAAAATTATTATACAAACATAGAACAGCATGATATTTTTGAAAAGGCATATGTTAATCACTCAAGGGAAAACATAACAAGGAAGTTATGTTTCCCTTGAGTGATTAACATATGCCTTTTTAAAAATATCACGCTGTTCTATGTTTGTATAATAATTTTATTGGTCGTGTCCTGAAGAAGCCTAATGGCGAAATGCGTAGACGCACAAGGGCTCACTGTGCAAATTGCCTAAATGTATATGTATGTTTTTTACCCTAACTACTGTATGTATATTTTGTATTGTTTCAATAAATGTGATGATTTACAATATTTTCCTACTCCATTGTTACCTGGCCTACAAAGTCCGACATTTGGTAGTACCTCCAGTAGTACCCCCTTTTTTCCCCTCTTTTTATTCTGAAGGAGAAGTGTTGTCACCTTAGGATGTTTGCTCGTGATTTGGAGTACACTCACTGTAACATAGGGTGGAGGCGTCCTATCTAAAAACACTGCTTTGCATTTCAGTGCAGCACAGAAAACCAGGAGTTAACTGTATTCTTGCCAGGAAAAACAGGTATTATTGTGTACTTGCAGTGCTTTTAAAGAACCAAAACATGGAAAAACGTGGATAGATTGCAGCGATGTACTGAATATTTTACATATACATACACTTTAATCATTGAGGTCCAGTATTATTAAAATTCCTTTATAATATAAAAAGAATAACCCAAATTTATACAACGATAACATATTACTCTATGTTCCCTTATTCTAACAGATGAGATGAGTGTTGCCACAGTATAGTCAGCAAAAAGTGTATCTGAGGAATTTTTTCATTTTGTGGAACAGCCCAATATTCATCCTATTAGATCCAAAGGAAAAAGAGTGACCAAACTGAATTATTGGAAACAAAAAGGTGGATAATTATGAAAACTGGAAAGAGGAAATGAAGAAGTGGGATTTGTTGCACCCAGAAAGGATTCTCCTTGTCAGGCAGTACAATAGGCTAAGCATTAGTATTCCTTGGCCAAATGAAACAGGGTCCCATTAACTATAATCATTTGAGTTTCCTCTGGTTTCGTTCATATATATATATATATATATATATATATATATATATATATATATATATATATATATATATATATATATATATATATATATACATACATGCAAACTTTAAGCATAATGACCCTCCTGCATGTATAGGCTCTGTAGGCCTATATGGGCTCTCTAAGGCAGGGAATGATGTGAATGAAAACACATTTCCTTCATTAGAAAAACAATACAGTCATTGCTACACACAGCTTCACTTGTGTTCCAGTTTATAAAAGAATCTTCAGAGAAATACAGAGGCCACCAATACAGATCTCAATTTAAAAAATGCCCATCGCCTGGCTGTCCGACTTCCAATATTTTACAGCACAGCCTCTGAACAAATGCACAGCCTCTAGGAGTCATACATGTAGCCCGTCAGTCTTGCAACACCTCATGGGAATTGTAGTTCCAGAAGAGCTGGAGTGCCCAGACTGCCTTCACCTGCAAAACAAGTCCCAATAGTGCTGAAGCTTTCCTGCACATTCTTACTGGCCAGTTAAAACACCACATCATAGTGTTATAAGCCTGTAGGGACATGAAGCTCCAAAACTACTTGGACACTTTGGAGTTGCCTTTCAGCAACATCTGCAGGCATTTGGAAGCTGCTGCAGTGATGTGAACCTCCAGGCGCCTGCAATCTAAACCCAAAGCAGTAGTTTCTTCCAGAGACAGAGTCCTTTAAAGCTGAACTCCAGGAATTCAGCTCCTTTGTAAAAAGTGAAGGCACACAATGAGTTAAGTCAAATGAGGTGCATCACACCCCCTGCACTTATCTCTATTATTTCGATCTGACCGGTTTATAGAACTCCTAGAAGACATCACTGTAGTTCTGGGAGTCAGACACTGGACCCTCTGATCATCTTTAATAGTAGTGTTGATGCAGCTGCCATGCCTGCCCCTCCGCTCCTCCTTGCCAGTCCCAGAAGCCTTTGCATTATGTGAAAGAATTCACAAAATACAATGGCTTCTGTGAATGGGCAGCCGAGGGGAGGGGCAGGCATAGCTGCTGTGTATGTGCTTCTCTTATCTTAGAGCCGCAAGTGTATCCTCCAGCAGAGTTATAAACCTGTCAGATGTAAATAGACATAACTCGAGGATATGGCCATACACCTCATTGGCATTAACAGACTGCCTACACAAATTACAAAGCGTCTGAATTCCTGAATACAGTTTTCTGTGTAAGCGAATCTAGCCTCTGAAAAAAATTCTGCCTCTGGCAGCCATACATGTGGCTGTCAGTCTTGCAACACCTCATGGGACTTGTAGTTCCAGAGAAGCTGGAGTGCCAAGATTGCCTACCCCTGCATAACAACAAGTCCCAATAGTGCTGAAGCTTTCCTGCAAATTCTTACTGGCTAGTTAAAACCGCACATCATAGCGGTTCAAAACTACTTGATACGCACATCATAGCTCCAAAACTACTTGGATACTTTGGAGCTTTGCCTTTCAGCAACATCTGCAGGCATTTGAAAGCTGCTGCAGTGATGTGAACCTCCAGGCGCCTTTTCGGTATTATTTGGGTATGACTGGTTTATAGAACTCCCAGAAGAGATCACTGTAGTGCTGGAAGTCTGATGCTGGACCTTCTGATGGTTTTTAACAGTAGAGTTGATGCAGCTGCTATGTCTGCCCCTCCTCTCCTCCTGGCCAATCACAGAAGACCTTGTATTATGTGAACTCATTCACAAAATACAAAGGCTTCAGTGAATGGATAGCAGAGGGGAGGGGCAGGCATAGCTGCTGTGTGTGCTTCTCTTATCTCAGAGCTGCAAGCCTATCCGCCAGAGCTATAAACCTGTCAGATGTAAATAGACACAACTCCTGGATATGGTATACACCTCATTGGTCTTAACTCAAAGTGTACCTACACATATTACAAGGTAGCTGAATTCCTGAATACAGCTTTTACTTGCGTGTAATCTAATCAAGGCTACAGGAGACTTCTGGCACTGACTATTAGCGTCCTACAGACCAGACATCTGGAGCACAAACAGAAAACACTTTTGTCTATTTTTAGGCAAATAACATTTTTTTCCCCAGAAATGATTACTTTAGAATGACCAGCCATGCTATTGGCTTAGGGCATGCTCACTGTGCTTTTAAGAAACCTATGAAGGAAAAAAAAAAATATATATATATCTATATATAGATCTCTCAGCATGTATCGCTTACGAGCTGTGAAAGGTTTTGCTCAGTGTAGTTACTCTTGTGATGGCATTTCTATACACTGGAATCCATCTTTCACTTTGGCCATAGTGCTGGCAGATCTCAGATTTTGCATGACAACACTGTTTTATGCAATAGCCCACCAGCAACCGGTAATAACAGAAACGGTATACGCTGCGCAAGGTTAACACGGCAGTTTTATCGAATTTTTGAGAGTTGATAAAATTTCTAGCATGTCCAAAATCCTTGAATATTTGTAAAAAGTTAATTTTACCACTCTTTTTTATTTGGCAATTTAAGCTTTAAAAAAAAAAATACAGCAAAACATTTGAAAATCTGTATAAAAACTGAGGTAACTGCAGAGTGCATAAAACGTCTCTTGCATACCTTAAAAAAAAAAGAAAAAAGAAAAAAAAAAAAAAGAAAAGAAAAAAAAAAAAAAAATCTTCTCTTGTATAAAAATCTAACCATTAGTCTGCTTGTAAAGGTATAATGTGCTGATCCTGTGGAAGCTGGAAAATCCAAAAGCTTGCAGTCTTCCAAGCAGCAAGAGGGCAGCGTTTAATTCAGTTCGGACAAGTGGTGATGCTCAATTGTGCAGTGAAAGTTACTCGTTCCCATTGACTTGTTTCTCTGCCTGTTCCAGGACTTGCTGTAGAATGTCATCAATCACATCAACATCATAGTCCATCTCTCCCAAATTCAGATCCGGCATTAGCATGGTGAGTAACTGGGCAGTGTTAACTCGGAGTGTCCGGAGGCTTGTGCTAGAAAGACAAAGATTATTCATGAAACAAAAAAACATCTTGTATGAGAGGTATTCTCACAAAAGTAAAACCGTCATAAACCTCCAATAAATTGCTGAATAATGTGGAACTTTATTGACAGCTAAGTAGGGAGTGACCCCTTGATAAAGTATACACCAGAAATACACAAAAAACACCCTACATTTTTTATTTCCATTTTCCCCTTTAACCACTTCCCGTCCAGCATACCGGTACGCTGCTGCACTTTTGGTGGTTATACCGGGATGATCCCTGCAGCTGCCCAGTATCATCTTTTTTTTTTTTTTTTTTTAGAGCCTGGCGGACGGCTCGCTTGTAATAGCAACCAGAAAGGCTCACTAGCCAATCGGTTGCTATTGCAAACAGCGGAAGGGGAATGTCCCCCCCTCCTCCGGCTCTCCCAAACCCCAGGAAGACTCGAGCGACCAGCTGAACAAAGCCAAGACCGGACATGCCATCACTTCTGGTTTTACCCAGGAACCATCGGCGCCAGTTTTTGAAAATCTAAAGCATTTAAAAATACCGATCTTGGTATTAGATATACCAAGGAACACAGTGAAGACAGTCATCATCTAGTGGAGAAAATATGGCACAACAGTGACATTACCAAGAACTGGACGTCCCTCCAAAAAAAGTTGAGAAGAAAACTGGTCAGGGAGGCTGCCAAGAGGCCTACAGCAACATTAAAGGAGCTGCAGGAATATCTGGCAAGTACTGGCTGTGTGGTACATGTGACAACAATCTCCCGTATTCTTCATGTCTGGGCTATGGGGTAGAGTGGCAAGACTGAAGCCTTTTCTTACAAAGAAAAACATCCAAGCCAAGGAGGGAGAGGAGGGGGCAGGGTCGAGCCGCAGCCCCGCGTCTGAATGGACACACAGAGCAGCGGCTCGGCTGCCCCCATAGCAAGCTGCTTGCTGAGGTAGTGGCCAGGAATAAATATGTGAAAAGTGTGGTGTGCATTTGTATTCAGCCCCATTTACTCTGATACCTCCAACTAAAATCTAGTGGAACCAATTGCCTTCAGAAGTCACCTAATTAGTAAATGGAGTCCACCTGTGTGTAATTTAATCTCAGTATAAATACAGCTGTTCTGTGAAGCCCTCAGAGGTTTGTTAGAGCATCTTTGTGAACAAACCGCATCATGAAGGCCAAGGAACACACCAGACAGGTCAGGGATAAAGTTGTGGAGAAGTTTAAAGCAGGGTTAGGTTATTAAAAAAATACCCCAAGCTTTGAACATCTCACGGAGCACTGCTCAATCCATCATCCGAAAATTGAAAGAGTATGGTACAAATGCAACCATACCAAGACATGGCCATCCACCTAAACTAGCATGGCCGGGCAGGGAGAGCATTAATCAGAGAAGCAGCCAAGAGGCCCATGGTAACTCTGGAGGAGCTGCAGAGATCCACAGCTCAGGTGGGAGAATCTGTCCACAGGACAACTATTAGTCGTGCTCTCCACAAATCTGGTCTTTATGGAAGAGTGGCAAGAAGAAAGCCATTGTTAAAAGAATACCATAAGAAGTGCCATTTGCAGTTTGCGAGAAGCCATGTGGGGGACACAGCAAACATGTGGAAGAAAGTGCTCTAGTCAGAAGAGACCAAAATTAAACTTTTGACGTAAAAGCAAAAAACGCTTTTTGTGGTGGAAAACTAACACTGCACATCACCCTGAACACACCAGCCACACTGTGAGACATGGTGGTGGCAGCATCATGTTGTGGGGATGCTTTTCTTTAGCAGGAACAGGGAGCTGGTCAGAGTTGATGAGGAGATGGATGGAGCCAAATACAGGGCAATCTTGGAAGAAATCCTGTTCGAGAGTCTGCAAAAAACTTGAGACTGGGACAGAGGTTCACCTTCAAGCAGGACAATGACCCTAAACATACAGCCAGAGCTACAATGGAATGGTTTAGATCAGTGGGCTCCAAGCTGTGGCTTGGGGGCCAGATGTGGCCCTTTGTTTGCCTTTATCCGGCCCTTGGAGTACTATTTCTCCCACTGATATGAGACACTATTCTGCCATCTGACACCAAAAACAGAGCACCATTTCTCCCACCGACACCAATAATGGGGGCACGAAGCTTCCCTAAAATACCAATAATGGGGGCACGAAGCTTCCCTAAAATACCAATAATGGGGCACCATTCCCCTCCCCCCCCCCAATACCAAACATGGCAATGTTTACTCCCACTGATGCCAGGAGAGTTGCTACTCCTGGGTGGCCACAAGCCCTCTGTTTAAAACGTTTGGAGACCCCTGGTTTGGATCAAAGCATATTCATGTGTTAAAATGACCCAGTCGAAGTACAGACCTAAATTCAATTGAGAGTCTGTGGCAAGACTTGAAAATTGCTGTTCACAGACACTCTCCATCCAATCTGACAGAGCTTGAGCTATTTTGTAAAGAAAAATGGGCAAAAATGTTACTCTCTAGATGTGCAAAACTGGCAGAGACATCCCCAAAAGACTGCAGCTGTAATTGCAGTGAAAGGTGGTTCTACAAAGTACTGACTTGGCTGAATACAAATGCACACCACACTTTTCAGATATTTGTAAAAAAAAATGTTGAAAATCATTTATCATTTTCCTTCCAATTCACAATTATGTGGCACTTTGTGTTGGTCTATCACCTAAAATACATTTACGATTTTGGTTGTAACATGACAAAATGTGAACAATTTCAAGGGGTGTGAATACTTTTTCAAGGCACCGTATGCAGGTTCTGCTTCCTGCCTAGTAGTGCTGCACAGTGACTATGCTTCGCTGCTGACTATCAGTGCAAGTCTAAAGAACAAGTCTGAAAACAATAGGCTTTCTATAAAGGCAAACTGAGCTCATCATATTGCCAGACACACAGATGACCTCTAAAAGGGAGATAAAATCTGCATACAAAGTACAAATGATCTGAATATGAAGCTGCAGGCATGTTTTAATACATCTATGGAACATAGTAGTAGAATATTTGTCACCGATATCAATGCAATTTTGTCTGGTCAGTTTGTTTCGGTGCAGGCTTTCACATGCTACAAATAGGGTTTATGCAGGCTTGAATTTCAGACCTTGGGCAAGCTTGTAATGAAAAATTAGGGGGCTTCTCTGCTCTGATTGGGCGAGGTGGAGAAATGGAGAGGTATCATCATGATCTCGACTTCGTCCAATCAGAGTACGCCTTGCATTCATAGAAAAACATAACACAAGGCTTTCTATAAATGGCAGCAGTGCCAAGCAAGTGAACTTCTGTGGTCCGTGCACAGTGGGGAAAGCACTCGGCACAGGACCCAGAAGATTACCGCAAAGACTACAGTGATTGTCAACTTCCCCAGCGGTCCCTCGGGTACCAAAGCTGCACCAAAGTAAGGGTGTATTCCGGGGAGCTCAGCTTTAGTTGTTACTACTGTAGAGCCCTAGTTGATGTTCACAGCAACCTGCGGAACAGAAGTGTGCAGCCAGGAAACTAAAATAATAAAAACAAACATGCAATAAGCTGGAAATACCTTTCTTTCGATGTACTGGCTAAGGCCGTGTTCTGGATGTCCTTCTTTAGTTGTTCCACTTTAGTTTTAAGTTTGCCATTTGTAGATTCCAGCTTACATTTCTGTTGCTTCAGCCGCTCAATCTGTGAAAAGAAAGCGGAAAACTGACATGAAGAAAGTCCTGTTTATAGTTTTAAAATGTTTAGTCTCATTAGAGATCTTCATCCAGGAGTGCATAAAAATCAATCTGCTAGGCAATGGGGGATTAGGAATAAAACCTGTAAGGAAAAAAAATCGTTCTCCGATTGGACAAGGTGAAGAGGCGGGGGTGTAATGGCATCAACGCTCTCCCACCTTGTCCAATCAGAGAATGTTTTGTATTCATTCAGGAAAGCAAGGATTCGATAAGCCTGATGATGCTACAGGGAGTAACGAAAAGTAATTTCTTGCTACATGAACAAGTAAAAAACAAAACAAAAAAACGTCTAAAAGTCTTAAAAAAAAAACAGTGAGTGGGCAGACTCTTTATTGCAGAAGAGAAAAGCAATGTCTCTTCTGCAATAAAATAAACCTATCTGCTTGCTCAGAGTCTTCTGTAGAATGTACACAGAGATGCGCACACACAGCTCAGTTTACATTCAGTCAGTGTGAGCGCCAGGGTGACCGCACTCCTGAGCGTGTGTGGAAGTGACATCGTCCTATAACAGCCAATCATGATGGCCAAAGGCTGGCACTTAAAAGAAGCCGGGGAGAGGATACCAGCATTGAAAAAGGGACATCACAGGCGTGGGAGCGTTGAAGCAATAGGTAACCATTGCTGTTTTTAGGGGTTGGTTCACAGCAGCAGTTGCTAATGCACTATAAACAGCGCACTGCAAGCTTGCCGACATTTCATTATGTTCCACCGGCTGCAGTGCGATGGATTGCGTCGCACCACCCTGTGCTGAATTAACCACTTGACCTCCCTTCGGAAGGTTTTACGCCTTTCGTTTACACCCTTCGTGACCACTTGCTATTCAGAGCTGTGCTACTTTAACTCGCAATTGTTCGGTAGTGCAAAACCGTAAATTATATGATCTTTTTTTTCCCCCCACAAATAGAGCTTTCTTTTGGTGGTATTGGATCGCTACTGATTTTTTTTTATTATTTAAACAAAATAACATCCATAAAATTAAAAAAAATATATATAGTTTCTATTCTGTTCTAAAAACACATCAAATAAAAAAAAATGGAGCTTTGGAAGTAGAGCTGGGCGATTTTCTCCCAAAAAATAAATAAATCTGCGATTTTTTAAAATAAACTTGATTCACGATTCAAATTTTTTTTTTTTATGGACACCTCGCCGGTCCTGAGGAGCTGCGGGCAAAAGTTTTTAGGCGAGGCCGCGGCTTCGGCCTAGTCCATGGCGTCCGGCCTCGCTGACTAGGCCGAAGCCGCAGCCTCACCTAAAAACTCCTGCCCGCAGCTCCTCAGGTCCGGCGCGGTGTCAGCAGCGGTCCTTTAAAAAAAAAAATCTAAAAAAATCGATTTGCTGAAAATTTGAATCGATTAGACCTCTCAAATCGATTTTTTCCCCAGCCCTATTGGGAAGCAAGTCTGGGTCGTGTCTGAAGACTAGTTTTTAATATATATATATATATATACATACATATACATACATACATACCGTGTTTCCCCGATAGTAAGACACCCCCGATTGTAAGACGTATCGGGAGTTTCAGAGGGGTCAGCTAATATAAGCCGTACCCCGAAAGTAAGACATATGTCTTACTTTCGGGGAAACACGGGGGGATAGGAAGGTCGGGTGTGTGGGCTGGTTTCTGGTGAATGAATGACCCATGAGAGTGTGTGAGGAATGCGGGCGGTGTATGAATTCCGGGAATAGGGTTGTCCCGATACCGATACTAGTATCGGTATCGGCACCGATACCGAGCATTTGCCCAAGTACTTGTACTCGGGCAAATGCTCCCGATGCCTCCCCCGATACCTTGACTGTCAGCTGTGATCGGCGCGTGGGGGAGTTACAAGATTCTCCCCCAGCGGCTTTCACCAGCTTTAGTGACATACAGCTGTGATCGCTCACCGCTGTATGTCACTGCATCCTCCTCCGTGCCCCCTCCTTTCCTCTGTCCCTCTCAGCTGTCCCCTCCGTTCTGCTCTTATCTGTCCCCTCCGTTCTGCTCTTATCTGTCCCCCTCCGTTCTGCTCTTATCTGTCCCCCTCCGTTCTGCTCTTATCTGTCCCCCTCCGTTCTGCTCTTATCTGTCCCCCTCCGTTCTGCTCTTATCTGTCCCCCTCCGTTCTGCTCTTATCTGTCCCCCTCCGTTCTGCTCTTATCTGTCCCCCTCCGTTCTGCTCTTATCTGTCCCCTCCGTTCTGCTCTTATCTGTCCCCTCCGTTCTCCCCTTCAGTTCTTCCGTCCTCCCCCTCCTCCTTCCTTTGTGTATGGATAGAGTCAGCTGACTCTGTCCATTCACATAACTGAAACATTGTAATCTTCTGTGATTACGATGTGTCAGTTTATGAATGGAGAGAAGCTGCGGTCTTCTCTCCATTCATTGTCAGTGCAGCTGACGCTGCAGAGAAAGGGACTGGGGAATCTCTACCCTCTGTCTCTTTCTCTGTCTCAAGGGGGAGATATCAGAGGTCTGTTAAGACCCCTGATATCTCACCAAAGCCCCCCAAAAGGGCTGATTAAAAAAAAAAAAAAAAACAATAAAGAATAAAAGAAATATTATTGTAAAAAATAAAAATTGTAAAAAAAAAAAAAAACACACACATACAACGTTCTCAGGTGATTGCTAACAGATCCCCGCACCCCAGGTAATTCGACAATTTTTTCCCAATATAAGACATACCCCGAAAGTAAGACATAGTGGGGCTTTTAGGGATAAAAAGAAAGTAAGACACTGTCTTACTTTCGGGGAAACACGGTACACACACACATATATATACACATATACACACATATACATACACACATACATACATACATATATATATAAAAATCATTTAGGGCAACTGTCTACAAGTTACACGGGAATGTGGACAACACCATACTGTTCACTTAGACACTTACCTCAGCCTTATACTGATCCCGCTCAGTGCAGCAAGCGTCAAGCTGGCGGAACACTCCATCCAGCTGAATGGCCATGTCGTCTACTTCACTCTGGGCATTTGCTTCGGCCTCATTTACCTGGCTGGCCCCTGGCTCAGATTTCATTGACTGCAGCGTGCTGCACAGAACTTTCAACCTGTGTACCTCTTTTAGGGCTTGTTCATAATTTGATACCATTTGTTTGCTGGACATGTCCTGTGCGGGTACTGGATCAGTTTGGATACAGGCCTGAGAAGTCTCTTTCTTCACTTGCTGGCCTAATGCCGCAGCTAACTGGTCCTGTAGACGTTTCACCTTCGCAGAGAGCTCATCACATTGATTATGGTAATAATCTTCAGAGCTTTGGTGGTTTACATGGTGAGATCCATCTTGTGTGGTGGTTCCATTACAATAGCTGTAATCTGTATTCGGCACTTGTTGGCTTGCCTGGAAGTTGGCATAGCCGTTGGAATCTACTTCCTGTTTGATAGTATTTCCTCCCCTGTCAGTCTGGGTGGTGGCTGCAGTCATTGCTCCCGTGTTTAAAATAGGGCCGGTGCTGTTCATGGGTTTGGAATTATCGTTGGGTTTGGGAGTGCTATCTTCTTCAATAATGATAACATCAAAGTCGGTAGCTGTATCTTCATCATCATCACCATCCGGAAGCTCAATTGTCTCTGATATAGTCATATGAGGCTTTTTAGCAGGGGTCATCGAAGATTCAAAAGCACCTGGACGTTTTAGCCTATGGTGAAAAGAGGAGACAGGTAACCTTAGGTTAAAAAAACAAAATAAATAAATAAATAAAACACCACCACACAGTATGCAGAACTGGTCAGATGTATGGTATTCTTACTGGGAAGAGCATCTACTGTATAAAGCAATGACTCCTCACTATGCAGCATAGTACATTTGTGCATCATGCCAAGTGACCACATCACTGGCTGTAGTCAGTAGCATGAAAGTAAACTATCAGACATTTTCAGTTTTTTTAAAGTAACATTTCTGCATAAGAACAAAAAACAAAAAAAAACTATGACAGGAATATTTTCCACATACACTATATTGTCAAAAGTATTGGGACACCTGCCTTTACACGCACATGAACTTTAATGGTATCCCAGTCTTAGTCTGTAGGGTTCAATATTGACTTGGCCCACCCTTCGCAGCTATAACAGCTTCAACTCTTCTGGGAAGGCTCTCCACAAGGTTTAGGAGTGTGTCTATGGAAATGTTTGACCATTCTTCCAGAAGTGAAATTGTGAGGTCAGGCACTGATGTTGGATGAGAAGGTCTGGCTCGCAGTCTCCGCTCTAATTCATCCCAAAGATGTTCTGTCGGGTTGAGGTCAAGACTCTGTGCAGGCCAGTTAAGTTCCTCCATTTCAAACTCGCTCAAACCTTGTGGAAAGCCTTCCCAAAAGAGCTGAAGCAGTTATAGCAGCAAAGGGTGGGCCAACTCAATATTTGACCCTACGGATGAAGACTGGGATGTCATTAAAGTTCCCCAAGGTCCTTATGGGGTAACTGGAATGCTTTTTAGAAAAGTGTGTACAAAATGTCAAAGCAGATTTTGTTCTAAGAGTAAAGCTCCACTTATTGCATGGTACTTTCGCCCGGGCTCCAAACAGGCCATTTCAGTCTGCCCCGGAGCTTAATCATGGGGAACAGCCCAGGCGGAGGCTGTCATACACCTCCTTACAGGGTTTTGCTGTGATGTACAAATTTTAGGACTTCCCTTCCCAAGCTAGCAGGGTGTTTGAAACCTTTGGATAGAAAAAGCTGCCAATGGGAAAGTCTTCACTGTCTTGGGGCACGTATAAGGTCCAAGGCTGGTAGCATCACTGATGGAAGCGGCAGACTGATCTTCTTGCCTCAGGCAGGTTTGCATTGTTTCTGAGGTCGATGGCTGAGAAGCCACTACGGCTCCAGGTAAATCCGATGCAGAATTTATCAGAGAGCACTAAAGCGCACTTGTAGCCTCTGTGAGTCAATTGGGTCAAAGTCTTACATGACAGTAGTAAAAACCTCAGTCGAACAGAGGACCTAGCAAGACCTAACAGGGCCAAGGCAGACTGCAGGGTGGGAGAAATTTTACATGACTCCAAGCTGCAGATGTCGGCACCATCAGTGGGTGCGTTGCAAGCAGTCCTCAACCAATTAGCAGAGAGAGCTGGGGGTAGCCTGCAGATCTAGACCCCCCCCCCCCATATATCTAGAATCAGACATATTGTGGCCACAGTGCAGTTAAGCAACATACTGGCTCAGAGTAAGCAACAAGGCTCACAAAACCTGGAGGGTCAGATGGCAGTAGGGGAACAAAGTCAAAGTCACTGTAGACCAGCAGCAAGAACAGATCAGCAGGAGCAAAAGCGAGGAGATGTTTCAACGCTATATGACAGGAAGGAGTGTGTGCATGATACTCCATGCAGCACAATCCATAGCGTGAACCCCTTCCACGGTAAGACCAACGGGAAAGAAGGGCTCTTAGCAACCAATAAAAATTAGGAAGCTCCAAATGTTCGGCTAGACTGGCCTACCCATTGAGTCTTCAGAGACATGGCAAAGGCAGAGGCAATGCCAGCAAATCTGGACCTAAATAGCACTACGCAGCTAAACTTTTACCAGAACTTTGTCTGGAAAGCGCTCCATGCAGTACCAGAAGATCACTTCAGGCCTACCCTGAAATGTCCAGTCCAGTGGGGTCCGAATGCAGTGTGGTCCAAATGTCAGACTTTTGACAACCATCCCGGGAAAACTGCAATTCAAAAAGGAAACCTCCAGCAGTCTGAAGAAAAAATTGCTGGAAAAATCACAGGGTAGATATTAAAACAGCAGAGCTGGAAAAAAAAAAAAAGAAGATGTCTATCCTCCTAGGACACTGGCAAAAAACTGGAGGCACACTGGTAGTAAGAGGGGTCTTACCATGAGATTTGAGATCTTCCTCATTCCCAGAATCTCTCCAGAAGAAGTGTGACCACCCTAGCCCAGGAACCATTAGTAAGGTAAGCATACTTTCTATTTTTTTTTTTACAAAGATGTTTTGTTTTTACAGAATTAATGCAGCGATTTAAGATGGGGGGGGTTGGCGGGACTATGTAATAAGCTTGCATTTTAGCCATCCTTCAATATATACTTTTAGGCAAACCTTCCAATGACCTAAAAATGCATAATAATATACTATAGATTACTTCTAACGCAAATGTCACTTGAGGTGAGGGGGCACTTGTAGGTACGTAGTGCCTAGATGTCTTCATATAACTACTACAGCCTCCCCAAAACGTCCTGGCCAGGCAGATTACTGGGTATTCTGGCAAGTAAAGCCTTGCCACTTTTGAGTAGAGTTAAAGCGTGACTCCAATACCTTATACCTAATAACAACCAATATCTTATTTCTGGCTGGTCCAACACAACAATGAGCAGCCTCACTGGCGTATAGAAATGTGCAGGAGGCAATAACAGACGGGCATGCGTTGGAAATAACAGAAGGTGATGAAGCTTTGTGATTAAGAACACATTTAGGGCTGGGTAGACACATGTCCGGTGCAAATATCCCCTCTGTTTTCGCTGCAAATTTTCAAAGCAGCTGTTCAGCTGCGATTTTAGATGTGGTTCAGATGCAAATTTTTGGAGCCGACAGTCATCAGCATCTTCAACATTAGCTGGTTAAGGAGCGTGTTGGGAAGCTGGCCACCGCGTCCTTAATAACGGAATAATCATCAGCGCTGTCAGCGGGGATCCCTGTTGACAGCTGAATGTAAAAAAAGAAAACACAGTGCCGTGAAAAAAAGTAGTGAAAAACCAGTGTGGGGGTCCACCCCCCCCCAATCTCTACCAGACCCTTATAAAAGCAGTCCAGGAAAGGGGGGGAACAAACGAGGGGACTTATCGAAAACTGGAAGCCCCCTTTAACAACCAGATCCCAACCCCCCCCCCCATGTGTGTGAGTATGGGGTACCCCTATTCCATCAAGAAGAAAAAAAAGACAGTTTCTTTTTTTATTTTTAACAAATTGTCAATGTGCCCCGGTGTAAATTCATCGCCAATCATGATACCCGCCGCCACCGCTGCCCCAAAGAAGGTAAAAACAAAAAACTTGCCTCCCGTCTACCTGTTCCGCCGTGTGACATTTCTTAAAGAGGTTGTAAAGTCAGAAGGTTTTTTTGACTTAATGCATTCTATGCTTTAAGATAAAAAGCCTTCTGTGTACAGCAGCCCCTCTCAGCCCCCCTAATACTTACCTGAGGTCCCTCCCTGTCCAGCGATGTTGTCGGAATGTCTCGGCCGTCCGGGACTTCCCTCCTTATTGGCGTAGACAGCAGCATGGTGCCATTGGCTCCCACTGCTGTCAAAGTCAGTCAGCCAATGAGAAAAGAAAGGGGGCAGGGCCGGACCAGGCCGCAGCTTAGTTTTTGAATGGACACAGGGGGCGGTGACTCAGCTCGGGGGCCCCCCATAGCAAGCTGCTTGGAGGGAGGGGCCAGGAGAGCCGAAGAGGGACCCGAGAAGAGGAGGATCCGGGCTGCTCTGTCCAAATCCACTGCAACAGAGCAGGTAAGTATAACATTTTTTTAAAAATAAAAATAACAAACCACACACAAACAAGACTTTACAATCACTTGAAAAAGCAGGGGGTGGGTTCACTTGACAACGTCACCAGGTGGCACCCCCCCCCCCTGCGACATCACCGACCCAGCATGCACCGGTTGGTGTCATCACAGGTGGTAGTGCCAAAAGGTAACGTTGCAGGGTGGCCCTGTCCCTTAGCTATTTAAGAACAGCACACGGTGGAGCAGGCAGATGGCGGGAGCCTTTTTTTTTAAAAGAAAATTTCAGGGTCGGCAGTTGGCATCGTGATTGACTATGGATCTACACCGGGTTACATTTTTTTTTTTTAATAAAGGAATTGTTAAAAACGATTTGTTTTTATTTCTCTTTGACACTTTTTTTGGTGAATAAGTAGGGGTACAATGTAAAAGGGGGCTTCCAGATTCTGATAAGCCCTCTGCTCGCAGAACCCCATATCCACTGGCCAGGATTGTGGGAAAGAGGCCTTTGTCCCCATCAGCATGTTGAGGGACATGTGGCCTGGTATGGTTCAGGAGGGGGTTTGGATTGAATTTGTGTTCAAAACTAATCTGATCTGAGATTTAGATGTGCCCCTATAGAACTCAATGAGCCTGCAATTCACATCTGAACCACACAGCAGTGCTCATAAAAATGCACAGGGCTCTTTAAATTCGCAGCAAATTCCCACTGCACCGCACATATGTGAACCAGCACCATAGAAAGCCGACTTGATTCACATATCATGCAAATTGGATGAGGTTCAAAACGCATCCAATTCGCATATATGTAAACTAAGCCTAAGTCTGCCTGTGACAGGAAGCTTTGGAAGGCTGCTGCAGCTAACTGAAGCCCTAGGGTGCCTGCAGCAGTTTGCCACCTCTTGCTAGCAAGGACAGTGTCTCTTTAAATGAAGCATAACCTTTCAATAATGTGACCAACCTTACTTCTTCATGGAGTATGAGTTGAGTTTGCAGTGTATAGATTTCATAATAGCATGGCACAACAGGCCAGAATAAAATTACCTGTCAGCCTGAAACCCGGTCTGGCCAGCTGTTTCAGATGCTATTGTTGGAGGCGCTGCCATTAGTCCCATTGGTCTGTATTGCGCCTGGACATGACTGAGAGCTGCTTGCATTTCTTTATTGAGTGGAGTAGACAGAATGGTCGGTTTATTACTAACCTGAAATAGGATAAAACGTTTAGGAGGAATGTGGATACATTTTCCATACGAAATATAATGTGCGTTTCACACTTTCATATAGTTTTAAAAAAAATCAAACAAAAAAAAAAAAACGAACAATACCTGTAGGAGTAATTCAGATTTCCTGCAAGAAAACAAAAAAAGGTAAAATGTGAATGTTTTAATTTCCAGCTACACAAACTGGACAGCTGTAAAAGACTAAACACAAGATAAAGCAAAGACCACATTTTATACTGATAAATATACATCATGGCCTGCCAGCAATAAAAAATGTCCCTTTTTCCCCACAAATAGCGCTTTCTTTTGGTGGTATTTGATCACCTCTGTGGTTTTTATTTTTTGCACTATAAAAAAAAAGCGACAAATTTGAAAAAAAAAACACAATATTTTGTACTTTTTGCTATAATAAATATCCAAAAAAAAACCCCCAAAAAACATTTCTTCATCAGTTTAGGCCGATATGTATTCTACATATCTTTGGTTAAAAAAAACAAAAACAAAAAAAAAAAAAAAACGCAAAAAGCGTATATTGATTTGCGAAAAAGATCTACAAAATAGGTGATAGAGTTATGTCTTTTTTTTTTTATTATTATTATTTTTTTTTACTAGTAATGGCGGCGATCTACGTTTTTTATCGGGACTACGACATTGCGGCGGACAGATCGGACACTTTTTGGGACCATTGACATTTATACAGAGATCAGAGCTAAAAATAGCCACTGATTACTGAATAAATGTCACTAGCAGGGAACGGGTTAACACTAGGGGGCTATCAAGGGGTTAAATGTGTTCCCTCACGGTGTGTTCTAACTGTGGGGGGGATGGGAGTGACTAGAGGAGACAGATCTTGTTCCTACTTAGTAGGAAAACAAGATCGTTCTCCTCTCCCCTGACAGAACTGTGATTTGTGTGTTTACACACACACACATCCGCGTTCTGTCACGGGCGATCATGAGTGCCTGGCGGGCACGCGCATTGGCTACGGGGACACACTGCGGGCATACCTCCAATAGCGTCTTAAAGAGCCGAAGTATACCTACGGCAATTTACACAGCCGTGCCAACCTGGCGCAGTGTAACTGCGGCGGCTGGTCGGCTAGCGGTTAAAGGAGTTGTAAAGATTCAAGGTTTTTCACCTTGATGCATTCTGTGCATCAAGGTGAAAAACCTTCTGTGCTGCAGCAGCCCCCCAGGGTTCCCCCTTTTTCTTACCTGAACCCGATTGTTCCAGCATCGAGGATGAGCCCAGCAGCTCCAGCCGCTGTCTCGGGTCTTCATTGGATAGATTGATAGCAGCATGCTGTCAAGCAAATCCAGTGACACAGGAACAGGGGGGACGGGTCCGGGTCCTGCTGTCTGTGTCAATGGACACAGGAGTCGGGGGTGGGGCCGAGTCCTGCTGTCTGTGTCAATGCACGCAACAGCAGGACTCAAGAGCGCGCCTGCATGTGTGCCCCCATGGAAAGTGGCTCTCCGTGGGGGCACCCAAAGAAGAGGAGGAGGCAGGAGCGCTGTGAGGGACCCCAGAAAAGGAGGATCGGGGCCGCTCTGTGCGAAACCCTTGCACGGAGCAGGTAAGTATAACATTTTTTTTTTTTTTTAAATAACAAAAAACCTTTACAATCACTTTAAGACTCCTGTATGACAGTCTAAACTACTAAAGTTAGTATGCAATAGTAAACTTCCCCCACCTTCCCTGACTAAGCTAATTCCTCTTTCATTTCTGTCTCTCATGCTTCCCTTCCCAAACACTGCAGCTCGCCTAGGGAGGGTTTCAGTAACAGACAGTTCTGCCAGTCCAGAAAGTAGTGAACAGGTCTAGGAGAGTGACAACGCTGCTCTCAGTTCAAGAGCAAGGCAGTAGTGTTGCCACACCATCACAGGAAGCTGGATTACGTGGACTTCACTGGCAGGGTCAACATGTCTTTGTGGGACTTGGCAGGGGGAGCAAGAGAAAACTAAGCGCAGATGTACTTATAATTAAAGTGGTAGTAAACCACCCCCCCCCCCCCCCCCAAAAAAAAAGGGTCCCCTGCAGGTTTATGCCATAATGTGCTAGTATGCACCGCATATTGGCACATTATGACATATTTACTCTACAAACTAAGCCCTCGTACGGGCTTAGGGTTGCAACGATTAGCTGGGGGAGAGGAGACCCCCCCTAAGGGGGTAGGCTTATGTCTCCGCCTCCTGATGACGGCGATTGAGTGGGGGCGCTCTCTGCTGGTGTGGCGGTTGGGGTGAGGTTGATGGAGGCGATTAGCCCTCCTCTACTCGGGTCGCTGTTGGGGGAGGCCCCCCCCCCTCTATCCTCTCGAGCATTCAGCACCTCGGGTGGTTTGGAGCTGGTGCCTGACCAGACTCCCATCCCTTGGTCATCTTAAGTTAATATGTTGACCATTGTTCTTCTAAAGTGATGTTGCCCTGAGCCTAGAATAGTCTCTTGCACTAGCCTGTATCAAAGTATAACTTCTATAGGTTTTGTTCTGTATGTCTACATTGTGTGTAGTTTCCTACTAAAATGTCATTAAAGATTTTACAAACTAAGCCCTCCAGTGGCATGCGGTCGCTGCTGGCAGGTCTTTCATCTTCACCCAGTCTTCCTTCCGGGTTTGCGGGCTTCGGGGCCGCGATGACGTCACTCCCAAGCATACTGTGTAGAGCATCACTGCGCATGCGCAGGTGAGGTCATCAGCTATTGCCGATGTGAATATTTCCTAAACGGTGCACAATTAAGAAATTTTCACTGTATATTGTACCTACAGGTAGGCCTGATTATAAGCTTGCCTGTAGGTACAAGTTAAAATAGAGAGTTCACTACCACTTTAAGCTACGCAGCACATATTTTGTTAATGGGGAGGCTATAGCCCAACTTTAATGAAAAGGAAGGAAACATGTCACAGCGAAGAGCTTCCTTCCTGTGTTTCATGTGCCAGTTATGGTATTACATTCATGTGCAAGAACACCCACACAGAATGGCTCTCCTCCTGTCTTTCAATGACATTAAAGAGCAGCTCCTAGTGTAAGTGGAAAGGGTTAGAAGCAGTTAAGGTGATTATTACAGTCTGTGAGGATGCAAAGAGCACCTCCCTTGCTGGTAAACCGCACACCTTAACTCTTCTAAAATTTTGGCATCCAATTCAAAAATGACAGAAAAGTTGAGATTTATAAAAGGGTAGACCAACGAGCAAACACACAATTTTAAGTGCTAAAAGTGAAAGTGAAAAGTGCATTACTCTAAAAACAAAATATTAAACACAAAACCTGGATAAGTTCATAGCACCTTGTTTGACTTCTGCCCATGCTCCAGTTGTCCAGCAATGGAAAACTGCCCACTATTGCAAGCAACTCATTGGGGCTGATTTACTAAAACTGGAGCATGCAAGCTTGTTCAATTAGGCTGTGACAAAAAACCTAGAAACAGATTTGTTTCTATGTAGATCTGCACCAGATTTTGCACTCTCCAGTTTTAGGAAAGTAACCCTATGGTGTCGTTCATCTCCCCTCATGCTATGTACATCCTGTGATTGCAAAGTCAGACCGGAAACTGCTTTAACACGTGTCGTCCTTGTCCAGATACGGTCAGAGATGTAGATAGCATGAGGGATGCAGAATGACACCATGGGGGAGATTTACTAAAACTGGGAGTGCCCAAAATCTGGTGCAGCTGTACATGGTAGCCAATCAACTTCAGCTTGTTCAATTAAGCTTTGACAATAAAATCTAGAAGCCGATTGGCTACCATGCACAGCTGCACCAGATTTTGCACTCTCCAGTTTTAGTAAATCGACCCTCATGAGTTGTTTGGTGTTGCTGGTAATAGATTGCTGGAAAACCTGAGCACAGATGGCAGACAAATAAGTGCTATGCATTTATCAAGTATATAAGTACAGTGGAACCTCGGAATGCGAGCAACGCGGTTAACGAGCGTTTCGCAATACGAGCACTGTATTTTTAAAAATCGTAACTCGATTTGCGAGTGTTGTCTCGCAAAACGAGCATGATTCAAGCCAAAGCTGTGTGCAGTACCGCTTTTGGCCTGAGGTGGGGGGGGCGCCAGAGCAGAGCCGAATGTCATGTTCGGAAAGGCCCGAGTACAGCAAGGCTGACCTTGGCAAATCTCAGGTAGGAAATCTTTCCGAGGTTTGCCGAAGTGTCCTCAGGCCTTTTCGTCCGTTTCCGAGGCTCTCCAGCGCCCCTCCGC
Source organism: Lithobates clamitans (assembly GCA_037952925.1). Classification (NCBI taxonomy): domain Eukaryota; kingdom Metazoa; phylum Chordata; class Amphibia; order Anura; family Ranidae; genus Lithobates; species Lithobates clamitans. Next base: position 891,161 of record JBBGZY010000879.1, read on the forward strand.
CTTTGGCCGCATGCGGTATTGCATCCCATTGAAGTCAACAAATTATTTTCATTTCCATTGACTTCAATGGGAAAACTCACTTTGATATGCAAGCACTTTGGATTATGAGCATACTCCTGGAACGGATTATGCTCGTAATCCGAGGTTCCACTGTATAGTTGTTATATTATGGTTGTTTAAAAACTTGCCGACCGCTGCACGCCGATGTCGGCACAATGGCAGCGGTGGGCAAATGGGCGTATCTGTACGTCCCCTTTAATTGGCAGGGCTAGCGGGCAAGTGCCCGCCGCATACAGGGTGACTGTGCCCGCGGGACTGGCGGACTCGATGTCCACTTGCTTATATTACATATACGGGGGGGCTCTGTGCTTAAAGATTTATTACAGAAGCAGGACAATAAAAGTCGCCTATGTGGCTGATGTCAGGGGGTTAAAAAAAAAAATCTGTGGCAACCATGAGAATTTTCTGCTATTTAGGTAGAATCTCAGACCCATGGCTGTGTATATCGCGTGACTACAGATGTCTGCAGAACCAAAAAAAAAAAGAAAAGAAAATCAGTGGATGTTGTCCACATCATATACATAACACTATGGGGGGCATAAGGCTAATTATTTTTTAACTGTAGTGCATAACAAGTCTGTTTTGCACTGTCTTGGTCTGTTTTGGAAGGGGACACAGGAAACCTCACACACCTTCTTTTATGTGTCTTTTCATAGGTTGAATGTGTGATTTCATCGTCATCCTCGGGCTCCTCAGGTACGCTGCAGTCTCTGTAGTAACAGATCCATGATAAAGATTAGGGATGCAAAGATGTACAAAAATGAACGAATCTGCAAACCATATAAGCACAGAGTGGTTATCCTTACCGGAACTGAGGGTCAGCGTTCATGGAACAAAACCACTTTGATGGCAGTTTGCCTACAGCATCAGGAATTTTTCTCCACTTCAGACAGTTGTCACACTGGGCCCAGTTCTGGTCAGGCTTTTTCCTAGACACACAAGGAATGCATAACCTCAATCAATAATACTCCTATTATAATGACAACATTTTAACACTAGGCTTGACCATTGCTCTTGCACAGAACTTAAAACCAAATTACAGACACTCCCCATCAAAGCATATGTCTAATGCCCCGTACACACGATCGCACATTAGGACAACAAAATCTATGTTTTTTTTCCCCGAAGGATGTTGGCTCAAACTTGTCTTGCATCCACACGGTCACACAAAGTTGGTCGGAAATTCCGAACGTCAAGAACGCGGTGACGTACAACACGTACGACAAGCCGAGAAAAATTAAGTTCAATAGCCAGTGCTGCTCTTCTGCTTGATTCCGAGCATGCGTGGCACTTTGTGCGTCGGAATTGTGTACACATGCTCGGAATTTACACGAACGGATTTTGTCGGAAAATTTGAAAACCAGATCTCAAATTTTGTGCGACAGAAATTCCGATGGAAACTGTCCGATGGAGCCTACACACGGTCGGAATTTCCAACAACAAGCTCCAATCGCACATTTTACGTGAGAAAGTCCGACCGTGTGTACGGGGCATAAGAGTTTCAACTTTCTGTGACACCAGTAGTGTTCTGCACATCTACAGGAATGCAGAATTTCTTATTACAATACTGGGAGTGATCGTTCAATATAGTAAGCAGTTTGGTGAACATCTGTAATGAAGCTTCCATAGAGAACTGTTCATTTCCTCAGCAAAACCAAAAACAATTTAAACCATTAAAGCGGTAGTAAACCGTTGCAATATAAAAAAACAAACAAAAAAATGCAGCACATATTAGCACATTGTGAAATACCTTAAAACAAAGCCCTCTTCAGCGGCGAGCTGTCACCGCTAAGAGGGCTTCCATCTTCAACTGGTCTTCCTTCCGGGTTTGCGGACTCCGGCTGTGTGAGTGATCGGAGCCCTGATGATGTCACTCCCATGTATGGGAGCCCTTTGTTACGGCACGGTACTCTGAAGGTCCAGCACGGTATGCCGGATCTTAAGAGCGCATGCGTCGGTGACGTCACCGCCTGCATCCAGGGTGCAGATCTCCTAAACGGTGCAAGTTTAGGAGATATTCATTTTACCTACAGGTAAGCCTCATTAAAGGCTTACCTGTAGGTAAAAATCACAAAGCTGACTTTACTACCACTTTAAAGTGATACTAAAGTCTCGTTTTTTTTGGTTTTTTTTTCTCCCAAAGAAAAAACAATCATGTCATACTTACCTACTCTGTGCAGTGGTTTTGCACAGAGCAGCCCAGATCCTCCTCTTCTAGGGTCCCTCTTTGGTGCTGCTGGCCTCTCCCATCCTGCTGAGTGCCCCCACAGTAAGCAGCTTGATATGGGGGCACCTGGGCCGAGCCACAGCTCCATGTGTCCATTCAGACACGGAGCTAATGCCCGACCCCACCCCCTCTCCTGGGCAGCTGAGTCTCTTGTGCAACATCGCTGGATCGAGATGGGGCTCAGGTAAGTATTGGGGAGGGCTGCTGCACACAGAAGGCTTTTTATCTTAATGCATAGAACGCATTAAGATAAAAAACCTTCTACCTTTACAACCACTTTAAGGCGGATTAAAGAAAATCTACAGTCACAGCATATACTTTCATTTTATAACATCAGCTTTGGAATAATACAAACAATAGTTATATTATTATTACTATTATTACTACAGGTACTTCTATAGCGCTGTCACTTTACGTTGCATTTATACATATATATTGTACATTCACTTGACAAGCCAACATAAGCTTACTTGAAAAATCTTTCATGTTGTGAGTTCTGCCTGTCTGCTCGATTCCCTGCATGCTTTACAGATTCTCCTCTGCTGTTTATTTTCCATTTCTAAGGATTCTACAGATTTCTATATATCCCATGGTACCTTGCCTCCTGCAAGCTATGACTGTTGAACTGACTCGGCATCTCTTAGCACCTCTGGAGGCAGGCTCTGTGAAATGTGTGACATGGCAGTGCCTATCAACAAAGGCATAGTGACTACAGGTCACAGAATTCAAGAATGTAAATGTGTGGAGAATGTCACACATCAAGCTTTAACATTGTTCAGATTAATAGGAGTAGGCTAGAAATAATAATACAATGTGGAAAGGAATATATGATTTTACATTTTGACCATAAATAACTCATTAAAAGCATCAAAATCTTTTTGGCGACAACCAATTAAGGGCCAATTCACACGTAAGCGTCACGTCATCTTTTACGTGCAACAGTGTGACTTGAATGGGCTTACCTACACCTGAAAAAAAACGCACCAAAGTAGCTCCTGTACACTTTTTTGGAGCCAACTTTGGCGCATTTTGTCACGCGACAATACGTGTATTTTTGGGGTTCCATTAAAATGGTAGTAAACCTTGTTTGCTCAATTGTACCTACAGGTAAGCTTACAATAAAGCGTATCTGTAGGTACAAGGAACATCGCCTAAACTTGCACTTTTTTGGTGTGTTTCAGAAAAAAAACGCACATTTCCCCTATGCTCAGGCATGAAGGGAGCCTAAATGCTTCTGTGAATAGTCATAGTCAGTGTATTGGGGAACAGAAGGGAGAATTACTAAGGTTCCAATTGGTAACAAGAACTTGTCTTCCTTCATGCCATTCTGAAAGGCCTTGGGGACCACTGTCTGTAAAGTATAGCAATTATATCTTTGTACAATTATGACAAACTATATAAAACAGGTACAATTTAAAAATGTGAAAACTCCACTGGCTGCAATTTTTTTTTTAAGCTGCACTTCTGACAGTGCAAATACAGATGATTGATAGCCAGGCACTTACTCAACATCTTCCATAGGGAGGTCCACCCCGTCAAGGGTATTCTTTTTCAGTTTCATCTCATGCCAGTAGTCATTAAGTTTCTCTCCTAATGCAGTCAGCGTGAGCCTAAAAAAAATAAAAAATAAAAAAAAAATTATTCTGTAGCAGATTTAACCTTTTCGCACACATTAAAATAATAATTTTAGGCCTGAATATTACACAAAACCCCCAAACAGTATATATTTTCTGAAAGCAGACACCCTAGAGAATAAAATAGTGGTAGCTCCAATTTTTTATGTCACACGTTATTACCGCAAAGGTCTAGGAACCCAAAATGGCAGTAAAAAAAACACACTAAAAAGGAGAATTTTAGGGCAAACCAACGCAAATCAACTACCCAATTTTGTGGTAAAATATAAAAGACGAGGTTGCACTGAGTAAATGGATACCAAACATGTCCAATTTGTGTGCGCCTGTGAAATGTCAAACTTCAGTACCCTATATTTTCTGTAGGTGGCGCTTCAAAAGCCTTCTATAGATATCAGTTTAGTGTTATGGAGGAGGTCTGGTGCTGGAATTATTGCTCTCCCTCTGGCGAACGTGGCGATATGTAACATGTGTATCACAATAAATGTTTTCATGTGCAGGAAACCCCGACACATGCATTTACGTGTGTGTGTGTGTGTGTGTGTGTGTGTGGTGTGGGGAGGAGATTTTATGTGCTTGCGTGCATCTTTTTTTTTTTTTACATTTTTTATTATATTTTCCCATTGCATAGGGGACAAAAAGTCCCCTATGTGATGATTTTTAGGCGACAGGTTCTCTTTAATGAGACATGCAGGGTCTCCCCTGTGCTCCACTGAATGCTTTGCAATGCAGATTGCATTGCAAAACATCTTTTCCTGGCTAAGCTAGAGGTCATCAGACGTCGCTTTCCGGGTAACAAGAAAGGAGGAGAGCAGACGTGTGTCCGCTCTTTACCGCCAGCCGCTGGCACCCACCATCTCACCCCTGAGCCCGCAGACGAGCAAGCGGAGTCCGGAAAGCATGGTGGGGCGTGGCAGCGCGCCAGTACCGGGGGTGTGCGAGAGCAATCGGGCAGCTGCACTGCCGCCCGCATGCTTCTGCCTGTCAGTTTAACACACAATCTCAATGGCTGCAGCCCCTGGATTGTATGTGAAACCCCCCCGCTGTCAGGTCCATGCGACGAACAGACCTGGCAGCGAAAGGGTTAAAGAATGAGTCAATATAAAAGGTACTTTAGTTACTGGCGGAGCATGATTTCCAACATCTCTTATTTAAGAGATGCCCCTGTTCTAGTACCTGCCTACCTTTGGAAATGCTGGTTGTTCCCATCCACCTTTGGGTGTTTTCCAGTCCTCATCATGTATTCTTTAAAATGTAAAAAAGAACTGAATGTACCCTTTAACCTTCTATTTGCTCCCTTTTGGTCTGTTAAATAACTTCATGCTGACCTTATCAGTTAATCACCTCAATACAGGGCATTTCATCCCCTTCCTTCCCAGGCCATTTTTCAGCTTTCAGCACTGTCGCACTTTGAATGACAATTGTGCGGTCATGCTACACTGCAACCACGTGATTTTTTTCACACAAATAGAGCTTTCTTTTGGTGGTACTTAATTTAGGAAAAGTTTTTCTTTGTCAGTAAATTTTGTAAATAAGTAATTTTTCTCCTTCACCGATGGGCGTTGATGGGCACTGATTAGGTGGCACTGACATGGAGGCACGAATATGCCACACTGATGGGCAGCATTGATAGCCAGCACTGACTGGCATTACTAATGGGCACTCATTGCTGGCACTGGTGGGGGCTTTATTGTAATCAGGGCACTGATGATTAGTGCCCTGATTACATATCTAGATGTCCTCTGTGAGGAGATGCCTCTGATGGGCTCTCCTCACCACACACTGTCAAAGCGAGGTGAGGAGCGCCGATAACTGGCATCTTCGTGTTTACATGTGACTGGCCGTGGCTTTTTACAGAGATCGGGGTCGTGCTGTGTCCTAGCAACACAGCGCGGCCACGATCGCCGTGGGCGCACAAGAGTGGTCGTTCTGGGACGCCGTCATATGACAGTGGGTGGGTGGCAAGTGGTTAAAGTAGAAGTATAGGTAAAACTTATTTTTCATTTTGGAAAGAGCACGGGATGATTATAACTAGTGATACACTGAAATTTCGTCCGCCGAAAATTATCGGGCGAAAATAGGGTTTTCAGAGTTGTGCCGAAAGAAAAACAAAAAAGTGCCCATAATAAGTGCTGAAAACGCCCGTGATTTGACCTTGCTTACGGTGTGTTTTTCATAGGTCTTGCGACTCAGAAAAATGCACCAAAAATGCAACACGGGTGTATTTTTGATGCGTTCTTGCTGCGCTTTCAATGGGGAGGTTTATTTTTTGGTGTTTGCCAAATATGCACCAAAAATGCAGCAAGTAGGATTTTTAACACCGCTTCAAAAAGGTGCAGATAATAGCTGACAATAAATTCATATTAAAGTGGAGTTCCACCCACTTTTATTACTCTTCAGCATCCCTCACTAAACTGTGCACTGTAAACGAATTGGATATTTAAAAAAAAAATTCTCAGCACCTACTGTATATCTGCTGTATTCATTTTTCACTACCTCCTCCCTGGCCGCGGCCCATCGCATCATTTCCTGTTTGCAATGCCTTCTGGGAAGGGGCGGCAACTTCCTGTGACACTGCCGTTGCTATGGAAACCTGACCTGAAACCTATTACACTGCTTGTGCTGCACTGAGCATGTGCGAGATCTGCAAGGATGAGATCCAGGAAGAAATACAGTCTGGCTTCAGATGCCCACACTTAAGATGGCCACGGCCTGCTGTAAGTTTATAAAATAACAAACTACTTCTATAAACTAACAAAACAGACCTTAGTTTACAGACTAACTTTATTAGAATACATTAAGCTTGTGTATTATAGGGGTATTTTTATTTAAAAAGTATAATTTCGGCCGGAACACTACTTTAATTAAAAAGTTGAATATAATACAATTATTTATAAAAATAAATATATATTTTTAAAAATGTCAATTTCGGTTTTGGTCAAGTGCATCCTGAATTTTCATTTCGGTGCACCACTTATAACATATCAGATTATTTTTTTCGCCATCTGTGACATTTTAGAGATTTCCCTTCACTCTGTCCCATAGCCAAAACAAGTGAGAGGAAATCCCTGCAAAATAAGGGAATCCCTTGGGACTCCCCAGGTCACTGCTAGTGTCACCACTGGAAGATTTACCCTCTTCCCCTTTTCTGGGAACAACCAAAAATTTGGAATTTACTTTCAATGATATTAGTAAACAGGACAAAAAAAGGAGGGCGAATCTCGTTAAGGGGAGAACAGACAGCAAATAATGGTGACTGGTTCTAATCCTTCTCCGTTCTATCCAAAACTTAAAGCGGTTGTAAACTTCAGACATGAAATTTGAACAAAGCATATCCCTTTAGTGTGTACTTGTCTCATTTATTCTTATGTATTAATTTATCTTGTCTTTGTTGAGTGTCGCAGCAATTTCCCTTTGGGGTTAAAGTATTCTGAGTCTGAATTAAGAGCACTAAGTGTCATTTCTGTCTGCTGCTTCGTTCCTCTGCTAACAGCATGAATCACTTCTGACAAGTTTCACCACTTGTGACACCAAGGGATAATGGTGACAGGGGAGGGATCTCCAGCTTATGTACAGCCTCAGCTCTGTTCCTGTGTACTGTGTGAAGGGGGGGGGGGTGTCCCTTCCCTCCAATCAGCTCTCAGAGCTCTCCTCTCTGACCTCTACAGAATGTAATTTCAGCTCTACGCCCCCTTTTTTCCAAACTCTCAGACAAGCTTATAAATTCAGCACTTCAAACAGAAGTAGAGAAAAGAAGATTGCAGATAGACAGATACAACTTATGTAGGAAGATTTGTTTCATCTCTGTATCACCTGAGGATAGTCCCTTTACTGGGTATTATGTAAGTGTTTACAACCAGTTAAAAAAAAAATATATATATATATATATATATATGTTTGCTTTTAGTTATACAGTGGAGGACTACAGGAGACGCCCATCAATGTTATGAACAAGGGGACAGGGGGAGCTTGTTTCTTTTCTTCTGATACAGAATTATGAGTGAGCGTTCTCATCCTAGGATTGGAAGTTTGTTATTGGCAGAATCAACAAGTGAAAAAAAAAACCTAAAATAAAAAATCGAATGCAGCTGCCACAACCAAGGATTGGTAAACTATACTTTTACACTCTTGTTTTAAGCTTTAGATACGCTTTTAAAAATCTGAGCGGGGGGGAACAGCATCCCCCTCTGCCAACCCTTGTAATGGCTGCATCATGTGTGCACACTCCATTACATAAATCTCGTGACCAGGGTCCCCAGGGGTGTAAAAAACCCCCCACAACAGCTGGTGTAACTCCTAGGCACCTGCTGCTGGGAGAACCTGGTGTTGAAAAAAGCATCTCCAGGCAATGAGTTAAAGCATGTAATGGTGTACGATTTCTGTCCAGTAAACCCCACGACTACACAAAAAAAAGTCAGTAAATGCACTCAATTCATTTTAATCTGAGTTGTGTGTAATTTCCTGCAGAAGTTTAAAGAGACCCTCTACTGCAACTAATTGCTTAAACTGATTGTGGACCACACGCCTGAAACAGAGTCAAAACATAAATTCCTCAGATTGGGACTTTAAGCGGGGCCACAAACAGTTTGATGGTAAAAAATATTCAAAATTTATTACACATTAATAATATATAGCAATATGGAACGTTGCTATATATTATCAATGTGTAATAAATTTTGAATATTGTTTTTACCATCAAACAGTTTGTGGCCCGGTTTAAAGTCCCAATCTGAGGAATTCATGTTTTGACACAATTTCCTGCAGAAGAAGCATACACAGCTCCATAGAATTAGAAGGGCAGAACTTCCTGAAGCCCATGCAACGTCCTTTCGCTGTTTGAATCTGACCAGTGGTTAAAAACTTTTGTACCAGTATTTCTTTGCATTAGGTATTCTATGTGTGAGATGCATAACAGCAGGTGTGTGTTCCAGAATCACCAGCAGGTGTGTTCCAGGATCACCAGCCTGCAGGCAGAAGGGAGTGGAGTGGGCTTGTACAGTACAACTATGATTAACCACTTGCCGACCAGCCACCGTCATTATACTGCGGAAAGGTGGCACGATCCCGCAAAACGCCGCAGCTGTACGCTGGCTCGGGATCTCGCTTTTGTGGGCGCAGGGGAACCAATCAGCGGGTCTGGCAGACTCCATGTCCACCAGCCACCCGCGATCCCTCCCCGAAGTGATAGAACGGGGATCTGCCTGTGTAAACAAGGCAGATCTCCGTTCGGACAGGGGAGATCACACAGATCCTGTCTTTCTGCTAAGCAGGAAGATGGATCTGTACGTTTCCCCAGACACACAGTCCCCCATACAGTTAGAAAACACCTGCAGGGAACAAATTTAAACCTTTGATTGCCCCTGATGTTAACCTCTTCCCTGCCAGTGTTATTAGTACAAGAACAGTGCATATTTTTAGCACTGGATACTGTAATGTTACTGGTCCCCCCCCCCAAAAAAGTAAAAAATGTCAGTTAGGTGTCCGATCTGTCCAGTGCAATGTCGCAGTCCCCCTAAAAATCACAGATCGCCGCCATTACCAGTAAAAAAAAAAAAAAATGATAATAAAAATGCCATAAATATATCCCCTATTTTGTAGATGCGATAACTTTTGCGCAAACCAATCAATATACGCTTATTGCAATTTTTTTACCAAAAATATGTAGCAGAATACATATGGGCCTAAACTGATGAAGAAATCTGTTTTACATTTTTTTTTTTTTAAGATTTTATAGCAGAAAGTTAAGTTTTTTTTGTTTTGTTTTTGGAAAGAATTTATAGCAGAAAGTAAAAAGTGTTTTTTTTGGAAAGAATTTATAGCAGAAAGTAAAAAGTGTTGCCCTTTTATTGTTTATAGCGCAAAAAATAAAACCTGCAGAGGTGATCAAATACCACCAAAAGAAAGCTCTTTTCGCAATTGTCAGTTAAAGTGACGCAGTGCCGTATCGCAAAAAATGGCCTGGTCAGGAAGTGGGTAAATCCTTCTGGGGCTGAAGTGGTTAAGACTAAATTCCCTCTAAGTGTCCTAAAGCCATTTCTAGCCTACAATTTTTACATGTCCCCATGGAGGAAAAAAAAAACAAAATTTAAACAGCGACAGAGTCACTTTAAGAATTATTCCTTTCGATTGGATTGTGCCAACAACATTTTGTGGTTAACCTGACAAAAGATTAAATTCTGATTACTGCTTGGTTGGTGTGGATGATTACATTATTGGATAGGGTTAAAGAATATTGAATATATTTCTCACCCTTACCTATAGTCATTGGTGTAGTCAAAGTCTTGTTTGTTATGTGTGGGTTTTAAAAAGTTACATTCAATAATGCCAACAACACCAACTCCCATATTGTTAGCCTAGAAAAAAGAAAAACAAACATGTTAAAATAAAAAAATAAATAAATAAATAAATCGATACAAAAAAAGTCATACAGCTCTTAAAGTTATGAAAACAGAATGCGCACCTTTAATTGGCAGCCAACTCTAACGTAGGCCTTAATGAGCCTGTTCTTGTGATACATCATTATCCCATAATGCTCTTTGTTCCGGCAGTTGTATCCAAAAGTAATTTTCACAGTTTTAGGCTTACCATGTTAAGGAAATTATGAGATCTTATCGCACTGGTAAAACAATTAAATACAATATTTCTCCTGAGAAGGTTGTTAATAAAACAAAGGGGTTGATTTACTAAAAGCAAATCCACTCTGCACTACAAGTGCACTTGGAAGTGCAGTCATTGTAAATCTGAGGGGTAGATCTGAAATGACAGGAAGCTCTGCTGATTTTATCATCCAATCATGTGCAAGCAAAAATGCCGTTTTTTTATTTTCCTTGCATGTCCCCCTTGGATCTACAGCGACTGCACTTCCAAGTGCACTTGTAGTGCAAAGTGGATTTGCCTTTAGTAAATAAAGCCCAAAGTGATGCAAAATGTTTAAAATCAAAAAGCTAAACACATATACTGTAATCTCAAACCTGTATAACCCCCTAGAGACCAGAAACATTTTTGCTACAATCGGCCTATTGCTTTAGACCAGGGGTCTACAAACTTTTCAGTACAAGGGTAACATGTTTTGTTGAGTAGTGCATATATCTTTTATCACTGACTGCAGGCAGTCAGGATAGAAGGCCCTTTTATACATGGCACTTGGCCTGAGATTGTTTAATTTCATTCAGGTAATAGGTTGTTATAATCTTCCCGTTATCTCTCATTTTTTAATTAGTAGTACTGTGTATGTAGCTAGTTGCATTCACGGACCATCAATGGTTTGCCGTATTGGGCTTCATTAAAATGGCCGCTTTACATGGTCAGTAGTTAGCCAACATTCTATTACTATTACTTATAACTGGTCACCAACAAAATGGCCGCCACAGGCTACAAGAAAATGGCAGTCACCTCCAGGCTCCTACATACGCTGGGCTGGCGACTGACTCCACCCCCAAGTTTATGCTCGAGTCTCAACTCGGGGTTGAGCTGCCTTGAGGCCTTCTTGCTTGCAGAATTGCAGAGAACAGGAGAAGTTTGGTTTGTGGGGAAAAGCTGGAGTCTGGTTTGTAGCAAACGCAGCAACTTTGAAGCTATTTTTATTTTAAGTTTCCAAAATGAGCTGATCTTGCAAAGTGTTGAATGCAAAATGGTAGCAGTCATTAAAAAGATGGGATATGGTCAGGGAAAAGGGGGCGGAGTTGCAAAATGGGGTTTCGCCTAAGGTCTCAAAATCCTTGCACCAGCAGCTTGCTATGGAGGCACTGGGAAGAGGGGAGGAGTCTGGAGAATTAGTGGGGGACCCCAGAAGAGGAGGATTGTGGCAGGTAATTATAACAGGTTTATTTATTTTTATTTATTCCTTTAGAATTACTTGTTAAAAACAAACTTAAGTAGAACTAGTTTGGGCATCTGTAGGGCTACCCTATCACTCTTGTAGCAGGAAAACCTCCGATAAGATCAAAGCCTAACACAACAAAAGACCACTGGCAGTGTAGGTAAAGTGATGTGAATGTGTTTTTCTTTATTCCATTTACCAAAGGATAACCTAGAAAAAAAAAATATAGACAGTCAATAAATCATATAATAAAAGGATACAGCCAGAAACTTGGGTCTGTAGACATCCTTTTCTATGAGGGCAAGGCTTTTGGAAACAAGTTGTGTTTGAACTTTTTCACCTCTGATAATGATCTGCATCCTTGGTTTCAAATACAGAATGCTGCAATAAGCCTGTAAATGAAACAAAACTCAAATGTAAATTATTTTCTGCAAGGAGCTTCCAAAGTTGTATTTTACAGAAGAAACAGAAATACACCACATCAAATGTTTCTGGAAATTTCTCATAATCCACCCAATTGGTAATATATGCTAGACAGAACAAGCTTATCTAAAAGGATCGGCAAGACTCTGGCTCTAGTTCCCTCACCTGGTGGAGTAGTAGTCAACTCATTTTGTTTAAAAGAAAGAAAAAGTAAGACCATGGTTTTGTTTTTTGTTTTTTTAGGCGCACGACACAGAAGCAACAAATACCGTATTTATCGGCGTATAACACGCACTTTTTTCCCCTTAAAATCAGGGGAAAATCGTGGGTGCGTGTTATACGCCGATCCCCCGCCGATTGTGAGCCTTTTGGCGGCTCTCGGCGGCTTTTGGCCATTCTCGGCGGCTCTCGGCCATTCTTGGCGGCCGAGAGCCGAGTGCGTCCGAAAGCCGCCGAGAACGGCCGAAAGCGGCCGAGAGCCGCCGAGAGTGGCCGAAAGCCGCCAGAAGAGGCCGAGAGCCGCCGAGAATGGCTGGGAGCGCCCGAGAACGCCATTTTCAAAAACAGTGCAAGGCAGATGGACACTGACAAGGCTGCAGTGAGGGACACAGCTGCAATGAGGGACTACAGATGGACACTGACAAGGCTGCAATGGGGGACAAGGCTGCAATGGGGGACAAGGCTGCAATGGGGGACAAGGCTGCAATGGGGGACACTGACAAGGCTGCAATGGGGGACAAGGCTGCAATGGGGGACAAGGCTGCAATGGGGGACAAGGCTGCAATGGGGGACAAGGCTGCAATGGGGGACAAGGCTGCAATGGGGGACAAGGCTGCAATGGGGGACACTGACAAGGCTGCAATGGGGGACACTGACAAGGCTGCAATGGGGGACACTGACAAGGCTGCAATGGGGGACACTGACAAGGCTGCAATGGGGGACACTGACAAGGCTGCAATGGGGGACACTGACAAGGCTGCAATGGGGGACACTGACAAGGCTGCAATGGGGGACACTGACAAGGCTGCAATGGGGGGACAAGGCTGCAATGATGGACAAGGCTACAGATGGACACTGATGAGGCTGTATTGATGGGCATTTAAATGTAAGTTTTTTTTCTTAAACTTCCCTCCTAAAAGTTTTTTTCCTTAAAAATCCCTCCTAAACTTGGGGTGCGTGTTATACGCCGGCGCGTGTTATATGGTGTTTGTTTCTTTTGGGTAATCAGCTGATTTTGTATTGTGCTGTTCATTTTCACAGGAGTGCAGAACACTTGTGTGATCCACAGGAGAAGTACAACCAAACAAGTTTTGGCTGTACTTCTCCTGTAGCCCTGGTTCACCTTGATGCGATTTGACATATCACCCCAAAGTCGCCAAAAATAATTTCTGTACTACTTTTGGCAACTTCAGGGTGCGATTTCCATTGACATTTGTGCAGCAACCCGCAGAGAAGTCTCTGAAATCATCCCCGACGTCGGGACTGACATGCGGAAATGAAATCGTGCGAGTTCAGCTGAACAATTTCGCACAATTTGATTCCCGCTGTCAGTGTGAACCAGGGCTGAGGCTGGGTTCACACCTATGCGAATTGGATGTGGGTTTCCCTGTATCCAGTTCTCAGATTGTGACCAGCTCTCTATGGAGCCGGTTTACATATCTCCGCTGTGGCTCCTGTGCAAATTTGCACAGGGGTCATGTGCGTCTTTTGGTCCATTTCAGGTCCAAATTCAGCAAAAAAAAAAAATTTGGGCAGAAAATCGGACCTGAAAAACGGTGAACGGGAAGGCACCTGATCCCCAGCTGTAAGCCGCATGCAAAGATCATGTGAAGCCAGCCTTAAAGTAGAACTAAAATGGAAAACTTTTTTTTTTTCATCACGTTTCTTTGTATTCAGGAACAGGAAAAAAAAAAAAAAAAAAAACGAAATCTTGTACTTGAGCATAGTTAAAACAGGCCTATAGGAGGTGCCGGCATGTAAAGCTACATATAAGTATTCCTTCTTGTTTATGGACAATTTGTTATAATATTTTGTGTTGAGAAATTATACCTCTTTTGCTCTGATTTATAGTACTCTATTTTGAATTCTCATGCAATAAAAAGCGTAGAAAACAAAAGTAAGTAATCCTGCATGATGGAAGGCTTGGGTGCCGGAATTCACTAACGTTCATTTATCTGTACTAAAGTGACTACAAGGACGTTTTAAGGCAGAAAACACCTTTCACAAGACAATTCCATGTAGTGCCTTACAAGTATTGAGGATTATGCCTCCTCAACAAAGAGGAATGTGTCAAATAGCATGACTATCAAATGTTATTAGCACACACATACAAAGCCTAAGAGCATACGTGAACACTTGACATACACGTAATGAGTAGTCACTGTCTGGAGCAACTTGGTCCATCCGGTCTTGCTTCTTATAGCCCTTCTTATTAGAACCATCAGTCTCCTCAGGAATTCTTATGTCATATTTATCATTAACAAAATCAAATTCTGTACATCCACGCTTGTCCCTACGGGCAAAAATAACAAAACAAAAAAAACACGTTAAAAAACAGAAAATGTTAAAAAAACAAGAAACTTGTAGGTTAAAGTATATTTAAAGCCATTGAGTTTAGTATGGAGTAGTAAATAGTTAAATCCGTTCACCGTCTCTTAGACAGATGTTACGGAAACAAATGCCCTCGCTGGAAGTTTTCCCCACTGACTGAACAAAGATGAAGCAGCGGCACAATTTGTCACCTCTCCTCCTGTCAGCGTGTTCCCTTTTGGCAACATACTCTGCAGCTGAGCAACTTCGTGTTGGACTTCTCTCTGCCTGTGCATTGCCAAAATAAAAATGGAGGCACCAACGATAGTTTTATTAAAAACATTTTTTGTTGTTTGTTTTTTTTTTTTAAACACATATACTTGCCTAGAGCTCCCCTTTAACATTAGTGAATCAGAAGGCTGCTAATTACAGGATAATCTGCCATTTAAATATCCTCCTAGTAAGTAGTAAGGAAGCATTATTTGCCCACAGCACACTCTTCAAATAAAAGCAAATCTTGCACAGATTCCATTCTAATGATACACAGTCTGTGTAAAGAAACGGTGTAAAAAACATCCACTATGTTTCTGTGTAAAGTGCCTGGCCCTTCCTATGGCATGCAACTCTATGTTCTCCCAAGAAACTTTAAGGCTGGGTTCACATCTATGTGAACTGGATGTGGGTTCACATGACAGGAGACTGCGACTGGCTCTCTATGGAGCCGGTTCACATATCTCCAGAGCGTCTTTGGCTCCGTTTCAGGCAAAGATTCGACCCCGATTCATCCCTGAAACAGAGAACAGGGACGTACAGCATTCCTGTGCGATCCGCCGCCGTCTTAGGTGTGAACCCAGCCTAAAGTGTTACTAAACCCAGAACCCTGCATTTACTATATCTGGTCTCCCACAGTACAAAGAACATGCAATTATTTTAGTAACTATAAACTGCTAATTTCCTTTTCTCATCAGCAGTATATAGCAGTCTTGTGACTTCTATCAGTGTCTGGTTAAAGCTTGTAGGAGGAGTTTTTTTCATTCTGGTCTGATTGTCTTATGAGGCTGCATGACCCCTGACCCTCTGTCTGGACAGTACTGATTGGCCCTGTGCTGATCACATGCACCCTCCCAAAAAACAAAACAAAAAAAAAACCCCTCTCTAGCAATACACACCAAACTGAGCATGTGCAGAGTGCCCCCCAAGGCTCTGCACTATAAGGAGATGGATTGGGGACTGTGGAAGAAGAAGAGGATCGGAGAAGACAGGATCAAACAGCCTTTTTACACAATGCGGAGGATTAACCCCTTCGGTTCCGCAGTGAGAACAAGCATGCTTTACTGCATATACAGACTGATTGCACTCTTGTAGGTTTAGTAACATGTTAAGCTGGGTGTGAGAGTAGCTGAATGTTTAATTGAAAAAAGACACTGCTGTATGGTATGGGAAGGGAAGCCCGTATTGTAGAGGGTATGGGGCCATCATGCTAGGGATAGCTTAAAAGAAGTCTGCCCTTTGAGAGCCAGCAGCCAACACTATGAGGACTGGTGGTGCTCAATCCTAGCTGTCACAGATAGCTCTAATACCCACTGATAACGGATTAGAGTGGTTCCCAATAACATGATATCCATTACAGATACAACATTGTGGCTGGAAGTACAGTTGAGAAAATAAGCATTTCAGCTACAAGTTAGGAAAAAAGAAAGAAAAAAAAAAAGAAAGAAAGAAAAATGCCTCAATTTCTTCATATTTCTCAGCCAATAAAGTAGGATTTTAAAACAAACAAAAGACCCAAAAGGGAAAGCTCCGCTTGTCTGCCTCTTAACCCCCCCCCCCCCCACACACACACCTTTCGGGACATTTCTATTCACAAAGCCCGGCACGCTTCGCGCAGTCGAAATCCTTAGTAGGTTTCCCTTAGTCAAGATGGCGGTGCCAGAACCCCATAGCCATTTGAATAGGCTTGGGTGAGGCCACCGCTGGATTCCTGGACAGGTAAGTGCCCTAAAATTAAAAGTTAGCAGCTACAGTGTTGAGCCTGGTGCACCTATTTAACCACTTAAGGAACAGGCCTATTATGACAGTTTTTGTTTACAAGTAAAAATCTGCATTTTTTTATTACAAAAACCCCCAAACATTTTATATATCTATCTCTATATAGATATCTATATAGAGATAGATATATATCTCTATATAGATATCTATCTCTATATAGATATATCTATCTCTATATAGATATATCTATCTCTATATAGATATATACAGATATAGATATATATCTATATATCTATATAGATATAGATTTTTTATATATATATATATATATATATATATATATATATATAATAGATATAAGCGCAGAGGCCCTAGAGAATAAAATGCTGGTTGTTGCAAATTTTTATGTCACACTTTATTTGCGCAGCGACTTTCCAAACACAATTTTTTGGGAAAAAAATACGCTTTAATTATTTATTTATTTTTTTAATAAAATATGAAAGATGATGTTACACTGAGTAAATCAATACCCAACAACAACATCTCCGTAGGTGATGCTTTAACAAATGTGCACAGGTTACCCGTTTAAAGTCAGGAGGCGATCTAGTGCTAGTAATATTGCTAGTTATAAAGTTTGCGGCGATGCCTCACATGCAGTGCATGACCTACTTATGTGTTCGCCACTGTGCACATGATTTTTTTTTTTTATTTTATTAAATTTTATTTTTACACTGCCCCTTTAAAGAGGTAAATCCTCTTTTGTTGAGAAAAAAAACAAAAAAAACCCAAAACATTCCCCCCTGGGTGATCTGTGTACATTGCAAGGATTTGAACAAACTTTGTTGGAGATTCCTACCTGTTATTCTAAAAAAGTCCCTGTGTTTATCTGTGTCCATGTGGAAAGTGAATATAATGGGAGTTGTTTCATAATTATCAATCAGCTGGAGCACCTGCAGGGCTCTGAGGAAAATTGCAGGGTCTGCATCCCTTTAGGCCCCTTTCACACAGGGCTGTCCACTTTGACGGACTCCATTTGCTCCGCTGGGATCTATCCGTTGATCTTCGCTGAGCAGGAGAATGATATGTCCGTCTCCGCTCACTGTTCAATGACGGACCCTGTCAGAGCCCCGCTGTCCTCTATAGGAGATCGAATGAAAACAGATCCGCTAGTTCGTTTTCATCCGATTCCATCCGATCAGCCGTTAGACGTGATTTCCTACTGGAAGCATTTCACCAAAAATGAGGTTGTTGCAGGGGATTCCTGAAATCTGACTTTTATCTTAGTGCAGACGTCTGGGAAAATCAGTGAGACAATCACACAAGCAGGAAATGATGTTTCTGGGTGGTGTTCTGTATACATTCTGTGTACAGAACACCTCCAGGTAGCCATATTGCATTTACATTTACAAAATTATAGTGCTGCATATTGAAAAATAAAAGTCAGTTTTTACATTCAATTACAATATGACTAGTGTAGCAATTGTATGCGCCATTTGCCATTTCTTTTTCCCCACGAAAGTGGAGTTACCCTTTACAATTTTTGATCACTTTTACTGCTGTCACAAGAAATGTGAACATCTCTGACAACTATAAAGCATGACAGGTCCTCTTTATGAAGATATCTGGAATCAGTAAGACCCCACATCTCTCCTCTACAATAGAAAGCATCTGATAAAAAAAAAAAAAACAAAAAAAAAAAACCACACACACACACACACACACACACATACACACACACACACACACACACATTGATCTAATGCTTTCCAAAAAAAAAGAATGGTTTTGTTTACATCAGCCGTGATCCAGGAGCGATGTCATGATGTCGCTCCAGGCCTCCTAAGCCATAGAGATAAGCGGAGGCCATCTTTCCTCTGCTTATTTCTTTGGCCAGCCGCGGCCACTGCCAGATCTGTTCCCAGGCTTCCAGATGTGCAAGGTAAGCCGGAGAACCACTGGAAAGCAGCCGGGGGGGGGGGGTGACCTTCTGAAAGTGATCCATCAGCTAATCAGCCTCTCGGATCACTTTTAGCAGTAAGAGCAGTGGCTGCTGAAAATTTTAATACTGGGGTTATGGCATCTAGCTGCAGCCACAACCCTAGTATTAAACTGCTATGATGCATTTTTCCACTTAAGCGGCCGACAAGTGGCTATAAAATATATTTAACCCCTTGGAGCTGGGCAAACGCAAATATGTTACCTTTCGGTGCCTAGTCCTTGGCGCTGAGAGGCCGCATATTTGCATAAATTGCTGTCAATTCAGCTGCGCCGAGAGCACGCGCCCTGTGTGCCCCCCGGCAATTATTGGCGCCTAACCAAAAACCAATTATCTTTTTAGGATTATGTGACTGCCATGACAGCCAATCACACTGGTCACGTGATCTTAAGCTCTGCCTCCTGGCAAACCTAAACTTCTGAAAGGGCAGGGAGGCGTGGCGTAATGTGGTTAACTATTTTCAGTTGTATGCAAAAGTTTAGGAACCCCTGACAATTTCCATGATTGTCATTTATAAATATTTGGGTGTTTGGATCAGCAATTTCATTTTGATCTATAAAATAACTGAAGGACACAGTAATATTTCAGTAGTGAAATGAGGTTTATTGGATTATCAGAAAATGCTCAATATGCATCAAAACGAAATTAGACAGGTGCATAAATTTGGGCACCCCAACAGAAAAATCACATCAATATTTAGTAGAGCCTCCTTTAGCAGAAATAACAGCCTCTAGACGCTTCCTATAGCCTGTAATGAGTGTCTGGATTCTGGATAAATGTATTTTGGACCATTCCTCCTTACAAAACATCTCCAGTTCAGTTAGGTTTGATGGTTGCCGAGCATGGACAGCCCGCTTCAAATCATCCCACAGATGTTCAATGATATTCAGGTCTGGGGACTGGGATGGCCATTCCAGAACATTGTACTTGTTCCTCTGCATAAATGCCGAGTAGATTTTGAGCAGTGTTTTGGGTCGTTGTCTTGTTGAAATATCCAGCCCCAGTGTAACTTCAACTTTGTGACTGATTCCTCAACATTACTCTCAAGAATCTTCTGATATTGAGTGGAATCCATGCGACCCTTAGCTTTAACCAGAATCCCAGTACCGGCACTGGCCACACAGCCCCACAGCATGATGGAACCTCCACCAAATTTTACTGAGGGTAGCAAGTGTTTTTCTTGGAATGCTGTGTTCTTTTGCCGCCATGCAAAACACCCCTTGTTATGACCAAATAACTCAATCTTTGTTTCATCAGTCCACAGGACCTTATTCTAAAATGAAGCTGGCTTGTCCAAATGTGCGTTTGCATACCTCAAGCGACTCAGTTTGTGGCGTGTGTACAGAAAAGGTTCCTTTCGCATCACTCTCCCATACAGCTTCCCCCTGTGCAAAGTGCGCTGAATTGTTGAAGGATGCACAGTGACACCATCTGCAGCAAGTTGATGTTGTAGGTCTTCGGAGGTGGTCCGTGGGCTGTTTTTGACCGTTCTCACCATCCTTTGCCTCTCCAATAATTTATATGGCCTGCCACTTCTGGCCTTAACAAGAACTGTGCCTGTGGTCTTCCATTTCCTCACTATGTTCCTCACAGTGGACACTGACAGCTTATATTTTTGTAGCCTTCCCCTAAACCATAATTTAGAACAATCTTTGTTTTCAGGTCATTTGAGAGTTGTTTTGAGGCCCCCACTCTTCAGAGGAGAGTCAAAGAGAACAACTTGCAATTGGCCACCTTAAATACCTTTTCTCATGATTGGATGCACCTGTCTATGAAGTTCAAGGCTTAATGAGCTCACCAAACCAATTGTGTGTTCCAATTAATCAGTGCTAAGTAGTTACAGGTATTCAAATCAACAAAATGACAAGGGTGTCCAAATTTATGCACCTGTCTAATTTTGTTTTGATGCATATTCAGCATTTTCTGTTAATCCAATGAAGCTAATTTCACTACTGAAATATTACTGTGTCCTTCAGTTATTTGATAGATCAAAATGAAATTGCTGATCCAAACACCCAAATATTTATAAATGACAATCATGGAAATTGTCAGGGGTTCCTAAACATTTGCATGCAACTGTATGTACACAAACTAGCATTATTATCAAAGTAAAAACTGTATGTCCAAAAGAAAAATGTCTTCATTTAGATTTAGTAGGGAAAGGTTACAACCGGTCATGTTTTAAATGCAAAAAACATGCAAAATTCTGTGTTCGAGAGGTGCGCTTGCATAGGGAAACTGGTGATGCATAGAAGCACCAGGGATTACAAAAGATCAGTTCACTTCTATGGCTGGCCATATGCAGCTCCCTCAGCACGGGACAGTGCTAGGAACTTACGCTAGCCATATAAAATGCTTCTAAAATCTCAGTAGATCCTGCATTCTCCCAGTTCAGGAATAAATGAGCAGTTCCTCTGCAATCCGGACAACAATTAGTGGTTGCTGAGTGGTTTATTAATGTCTTTCCAACAGCAAGGAAGGAAATTATGTAAATGCTTAGTATTACTGTTACAGATTCTTGTTGGTTTTGTTGTTCATAAATTTGCCATATAAACTACCGAAGAGGAAAAGCACAGCCCAAATATGTAAGGAAGGGACATAAGGGATGCAGAAATTCACAAATTTTTGTAGGACTCCGATCTACCATCAGTTACAAGATCATAAGCCACAAAAGTGTGTTGGATTTATTTTTTTCAAATTTGGTGTCTCCAAGAGACTGTAAGAACCATGGAAGTTCTGGACGGTGGCAATTTGTCAAGGAGACATTTTGCTGTAGGAAGGTTCCAGACAAAGACACATCTCTCTATTACGGTTTGGAAATTAAACAGCACTTGAGTGATAAACAATGCCGAGACTTCCCCTTGCTTCTTGCTGTCAGTCTGTAAATAATTTACAAGACATTATATATTATGTATCCTCTGCTGTAGTTTGTCTTCAGCCTGGGCATATGAATTAAATCTAAGAGTCCTTGATCCCAGCATTTAAAAGGGAAAAAAACAAAAACATTACTTTGGTCCCAGTGCCCTTTTTAGAATGGCGTTGGATCAGGTTGTAGACAGGCACAGTCTATTTTCTCCACTGCAAGTGGCGCTCAACCGCAGTGGCATTGGAGAAGGAAAGGAAGTCAAGAGAAACATGGTTCCTCTATGGTTTCCTGGGTCAGCGATCTGATTGGATGCTGCAGCCCCATGTGAATCTAGTGGCCATCTTGTGTCAAGCAGACACTATTTAAGACCATGGCTCCCAGGTTTGGCGCACATTTAGCATCTGCTTAGTGTAGAGACGGGTCATCTGCCTAACAGTGACAGTGAACAGCGGTAGAGAGGTTCCAGAGGAATAGGGAAAGGATAAGGACATGCCATCCTACCTGGAAGCCTCCCCATTTGGGCACGGATCAGCCAGGCTGCATTCTGCCCCTCAAGACAATTGTTTGCACCTCTGAGCTCTGCTACACATCCTGGGAGTGTTCCTGGTTGGGTGACCTCCCACTGGGCTTGTTGTGACTTGCAAACTAACTTTAATAAAAGTTCTGTTTACTGCCACCGCACCTCCCCATGAGGTGTTTTTTTTAAACACACTCCCCCCCGGCTGCTATACCGGCTAGGAGTATGTAAACATTTGTTAAGTCTACTGTTGGCCTATAGGTGAAAGTAATACAGGCAGCTATGAAGCTGCCTGATCATTTCAACTGCCACAATGTGCCAAAACCCCCCGCCATGAATATTGGGTTCTGCTGTCCCATCTGCAGAACATGCAGATAGTGATATTGAGGATGAGGAAACTTTTACCAACTACATCCAATATACGCATTAGATCCACGAGGATGCCCCTGATTTCCAAATATAAGTGGACAGGCCTTTTTCTGGATCTTGTGCAAAAAGATCTAGAGAAAATAAATTAGAATGGGAGAGGTCTTGATTATTTAAACAAGGAAGAAAGGAAAGCCCTGAGAGAACTAGAAAAGGCACCCAACCTAGTGATTAAGGAAAGCCACAAGGGCGGGAATGTAGTATTAATGACCGAAACAATGTATGAAAAGGAGGTCATGTGACAGCTAAAGCATCTACCTATAAAAAACTTAACTAATCCACTCCCTGCTCTGGTGGTTACCCTTAATCACAGGCTTAAACTGATCTTTGAAGCGGAATTGATTTCTAAAAAGGAATTGAATAACTTGATTGTTAAAGAATTTAATATTCCAACATTTTATGGAATCCAGAAGCTGAATAAATTTCTAAGTGAACCCCCCCCTCCCCCCCCAAGGAAGACCAATTGTGTCTGCTTTAAAGGGTCCATTAGAGCGAGTGGGTAAATTTATAAATGCGTGATCAAAGAGCTGGTGTGCAAACTTCCCTCTTTTGTGCAAGATACTAGAGATGTCCTCCTGAAACTAGTAGACGTAGTTATACCAACAAGAGATCTCTTGGTGGGGGATCAACCTTGAGTCACTATATACATTGATCCCACATGAATAGGGATTGCGGGGGTCTCACATTTCCTTAAACTCAAATTTCCTTAATTTGGATCCCATAATGAATTCAATATTGAAATTTTGGAATTCCTGTTAAGCCATAATTTCTTCCAGTTCTTAGGAACTAGTTACCAACAACTAAGGGGCACTTCATGGGTGCACTCTGGGCCCCAGCCTATGCATGCTTGCACCTGGGCCTTTGGGAAGGGTAAGTGGTCTACCACTCCTCGCTGTACCTCGGCCACAGTCTTCTGTAGCTGAGGTACATTGATGATGTCCTGATATTTTGGGGGGGGGGGGGGGGGCACCAGTAACCTTTGTGCAAGAATTTAACAACAATAGGAATATCAAATTGACTTATACGACTTATACCTACCATGAAGAATCAATGTCTTTTTGTGACCTATTGATTAATGTGAAAGACAACAGATTAATTACCAAGACTTTTCGTAAAGAAACAGCAGCAAACATGTTATTGTAGGCCGGGAGTCATCATCCTCACTCTGATTTGTGGAATACCAGTGGGACAGATTCTCCGCATTAGGAGGAACTGTTCACAAACGGAAGACTTCCGAGAGGAGGCCACCGATATGTACGGAACACCTTTCAGGGTGAATTAGAGTTAAGACTGTGAGCCAGGTCCCCTTGTTAAACATTCCCATAGATCAGTGATGGCGAAACTTAGCACCCCAAATGTTTTGGAACTACATTTCCCATGATGCTCATGCACTCTGCAGTGTAGTTCCAAAATATCTAGGGTGCCATAGATACACTCCTAAACCTTGTGGACAGCCTTCCCAGAAGAGTTGAAGCTGTTATAGCTGCAAAGGGTGGGCCAACTGAATATTTAACCCTAGGAACTAAGACTGGGATGACATTAAAGTTCAAGTGAGTGTAAAGGCAGGCGTCCCAATACTTTGGTAATATAGTGTAAGTGCAAAGTTTAAAAAAAAATGCTTAGGTTACCCTACTAAGGAATATTACCCTATTAGGAGATTTTGTACCCAAGTGACTGTCAACTATTCCCCCTCGTGTAAGCTCTGTTTAGCTAAATACAAAAAAATACATAAAAAAAAACAAAAAAAATTTAAATAAAAACACCCCCCCTCCTCCACAAATTTTAACGCCCCTCCACCCCGACACATAAATGTAAACAAGATACCACGATAATTCTAGAAGCACCATTCACTGTTCATTTTAAATGGATGACCTGTGAAGGCTTAAAAATCATTACCTCAACTATATATATTTTACACGTACTGTAGTTTGTTGCCATGGTTTTGCATGAATGTTAGGGGTTAATATGCTTGGTATCTACTCACTCAACACAGCTTTATCTTTTATATTTTAACAAAAATTGAGGTCATATACTGTGTTTGTGCCCACCAAATTAACTTTAGTGTATTTTTTTTTTACAGAAAATATGGCTTTGATAAACAGTTGCGCCAATATGTGACAAATAGCAACTACCACCACTTTATTCTCCAGGGTCTCTTTCAGAAAATATATGTTTTAAACAAATCTTCAGGCTTGAAACTGGCCTTTTAACATATTTGTATAAATGGCAGAAAAAGGGTTAGACAGACAGTACCTTTCCCCATTGAAAGCAAAGGGCCAATCAAAACTTTCGATACCTGCAGCATTCTTAAAGAGACAAGACATGGAGAAATGTGTATGTATTGGCAAGATCTACGAAGTACGATTTCCCCAGGTAAAAATGTAAACCTGCACGCCCCTTAAATAGCACAATTTCTTGATTCTGTCTGTTTTACCAGCAACAGGACAACCATTTATTTTTATATCAGCTGTATTCGTTTACTCCGGTTTCTAGTCAATGTTTATAAAGTGCACTGCATTACTAAATTATTTACACCAAGGCTCTACCTTCTTAGGTTCCAGATAATGATCCTTGTTCCTTTTTTGCCTTTAATGGCTTCAAGCTCAGCCAAAAGTTCAGTTTGAGTTTTCAGGAGAGAGTGCGTCAGGATGGCTCTCAGGTTAGCATCGGAGTCTTGCGTCTTCACCAACTGCTGTAAGGAGAGTTAAGGGACCTCACAGAGAACATGGATTTTTAATTTAAATGGTGTATGCCACAACACATCTTTGGATGTCAGAAAAACCATCCAAAGTGCTCCAAACCAATGCCTTTTATTTACACAATCCCTAACTTCCGGTCCAGGTTAGAGGAAATGGCCCTGTCCCAGCATACAAAAATACACTAAAAAAAAACTAGTAAAAAGTTTGCAGGCACCTATTAAACTTCTATGACCTTGTTGGCGATTCTATTAGATTTGATTTCCCTTAGCATTTAACCCATTCCCGTCTTGGGCAATAACAAAGGTAATGCCCAAGCACAATTTTGCACCTTTGACATGTGTTCGTAAAATTGAACATATCATCACAACTGGATTATAACTTATTTGTTTTTAAGACAAATTGGGCTTTCTTTTGGTGGTAAGTGGTAAAGGATATCTCATAATTTTTTCTATCAAAAGGAAAATTGGCCAAATATTGTAAAATTTTATTTATCTGTATATTTCTTGTTATTACGATAATTTACCACCAAAGCAAAACCCAAAATTAATTCACCTGCTGCTGACGATTGCAGCGATACCACATATGTGTATGTTAGTTGTTGTTTGTACCTGTAGTATGGCCCATAAATAATGGTGTGCAATACTGCATTTTTTTATCATGCCTAAAACACACAGACACTGATAATATATTAAAAAAAACTACTGTAGAAGAGCTGGAGCAAGTAATTACAGCGGATGAGGTAATAGGAGCGGTAAAAGCCCAGGTCCCGACGGTTTCACCCCTAAATTTTACAAAACATTTGCTCCCCAACTGACCCCCTTCTTGGCTAAGGTGTTCAACCCCCTATCGGAAGGCTCATTGTTTCCTCCACAAACGTTTGAAGCCCACATTACCATTATCCCAAAACCAGATAAGGACCCAACTTTGTGCGCTAATTATAGGCCCATATCGTTAATTGGAGTGAACTTGAAATTATATGCCAAAATTTTAGCCACTAGATTGCAGCCGCTGCTCCCCCGCCTCATACACCTGGACCAGGTGGGTTTTGTAAGTGGTCGCGAGGCAAGGGACAACACCCTAAAAACCCTGCTTCTTACCGACTATGCCCGCATGATGTCCCTCTATGCCTTTTGACGGTCGACGCGGAAAAAGCATTTGACTGGGTCGACTGGCAATTCCTCCAGATGTCCCTGAAGCAGATAGGTCTGGGCCCTAAAATGATATCCCGAAGTATGTCCCTTTACTCCTCTCCCTCTGCTAGAATTCGGGTGAATGGTTCATTGTCACCTACATTTTCCATCCACAACAGGACACGACAAGACTGCCCTCTATCTCCCCTTCTCTATGTCCTGGTCATGGAACACCTGGTAATTGCCTTGCGCAATAACCCTAACATTTCAGGTGTATCAATAGGCCCCACTCATTCCAAACTGGCTCTCTTTGCGGATGACCTGTTAATGTTTGTAACCCAACCCCATATATCCTTACCACATATAATGCAGGAATTCAAAAGGTTTGGGAAGCTGAGCAATTTCAAAGTGAACCATACTAAGTCAGAAATCCTGAATATCTCACTGTCCCAGGAGGCCCTCCGCCAAGTCTCCACTAAGTATCCTTTTAAAACAGGTTCCACTTCCATCTGTTACCTCGGAATCCAAATACCCACAGAAGTATCCCAATTATTCTCTGAACTATGCTCCCCTTCTGCTTAGAACCAAGACGGATCTCTCAAAATACACGAAGAAACGCCTTTCGTGGCTAGGCAGGGTGAATGCCCTAAAAATGGACGTTCTCCCTCGGTTTCTCTATTTGTTTCAGACAATTCCCATTTCCATACCCTCCTGGTTCTTTAAGAAGCTCCGCCAACTATTCTCCTCCTTTATATGGGGAGGGGCTCATCCTCGGATACGCTATGAGACTCTCGCTCCCCAAGTTTCGTGGCGGAGCTGGAGCTCCAGATGCCTCTATATACTATAGGGCAGCAGTACTCACGCGTATACTTAACTGGTTCCATCATTCCTCCACCAAATTATGGGTACAAATAGAGAACCATATCAATTTGATAGATCTCCGCGCCTTACCTACCGAATTCCTGAAAGGAGGGATACCCCTGAGCGACCTCACACGACAAACCATACAAATGTGGACCCGAATG
The DNA here is from genome assembly GCA_037952925.1 of Lithobates clamitans. Taxonomy (NCBI): domain Eukaryota; kingdom Metazoa; phylum Chordata; class Amphibia; order Anura; family Ranidae; genus Lithobates; species Lithobates clamitans. Next base: position 918,498 of record JBBGZY010000879.1, read on the forward strand.
AATTCCTCCAAGACCCCATCTATTCTGAAAGGACCCATGACTTCACTGTTTGGGACCCCAGCTTTTCCACCGGCCCTAAAGGGAGCAAATTTTGGACCTTGGTGTAAGGAAGACCACAGACGACTTGCCAAGTCCTGCGATCATACTCTTCTCTGACTCATGACATCCCCTCCGGCCCATCTTCCCATACCTCGACGCATTGGCTGCAGAGGCAACACGTGATATCCTTCATTCGCACCTTTCCATCCCTGCCTGATATACTTGCTGACTTAACAGACTTGGAGCGCATGCTGCTCTAGACCGCCCCCCCTACACATGTGGTCTCTCAACTATTCTCTCATACATATGGTTTATAATCCTGACCTCCCCCCATACACACAGGCCTGGAAGGAAGATTTGGGTCACCCCATTTCACCTGTAGACTGGCAAAAGTGCTTCATTCTGACTCAGAAAATATCCTTAGCCTCCAAAGCCCAAGAAAAAGGATTTAAGTTGTTGACCCGTTGGTACAGATGCCCCTCAACTTTGCACTGGATAAACCCGGCACTCCCGGATACCTGCTGGCGTTGCTTGTCATCCAAGGGAACCTTACTCCACATTTGGTGGGAATGCACCCCTGTGCGGAGGTTCTAGCAGAAGATCCTCGACTTGTACTGCAGACTCATGACGACCTCAATCACACCCTCTCCTGAGGTAGTTCTGCTATCTTTGCTCCCTGGACCGCTTAAATCGGTAAAAAAAAAAAAAAAAAAGACGTTTTGCGTCACTTTCTGGCGGCTGCTAGAACAGTTCTGCCCAGACATTGGAAGTCGACAAGCATGGGCAATTGAAGTGGACCAAATTAATAGATTGGAATGAATGTTTCGCAGAAAACGAGTAAGGAGGAGCAATTCTCCAAAACCTGGACCTCTTGGTCTATTTTTCGCTACTCCTCAGAATTTATTCCATGGGCCTCAGAGGACTCCACCGACGCACTTGTATAGCCACAGTGGAAACTCTCTCTCTTAATTTCTACATCCTTGACCCTTCTATCCCCACTCTCCCTTCTTTCTTCTCCTTTCCCTTTAAATGTTAGTGTTACACGCTCACCTAAATCATAATCTCTAGTCTCATTAGACCGGAACGATGGCACACACAGAGCTTCCCCCTCAGAGAAAATGTGCTCAGAGCAGAAGCAAAAGCCCTAGCCTACTTGTAATGAGTGGGCACGGCTCATTGAGTAGATAGTGGTGCTAACCTAACCTTAATAAGCCAGGTTAGACGCTGTAGGTATATAGGCTTATATACCATACCAATCAACCAAAGCTCACGAATTATCTAAACCATGAGACGGTACATTGCACGAATGTATATCTCTGTTTATGTGATATTGAATGACATATTTGTATACTGTACAATTTTTCAATGCTAATTTGCCTAACTCAATAAAATAAGATTGAATTAAAAAAAATCATTTATTTTTTATTCTACCCAAAATATGCTGACCATGGCTTTTGACCCTAACAAACCTTGAATATATATATATATATATATATATATATATATATATATATACACACACACACACATATATATATATATATATATATATATATATATATATATATATATATATATATATAATTACTTATGTGAGGCCACATATAGGCGTACGGTCAGCGGAAAGGGGTTAGAACAGCCTAAACACTCATGAGAAGGCTTTCAACAAGATTGTGGTGTGTGGGAATTTGTGCCCATTCAGCGAAAAAGAGATGGTGATCATGTACTGATGTTGGATGAAAAAAACCTCTCAAATGGCATTCCAATCTATTCCAAAAGGGGTTCAGGTTAAGGTTCTGTGTAGGCCACTCAAGTTCCTCCACACCAACCAACCATTTATTTTGTGCACAGTCCTGCTGGGAAACAAAAAGTCCTTTTAACAATCTGTTGCCACAGTTGGTCATCATTGCGTTATGGGATAACTCATGGGATACCTCAACCCCCCCTAAAGGGTGAGATAAACTTTACAGAAAAAAATGTAGAGGTAAACTAACCCCAAGACACTATCCCCCCCCCCCTCAACCTTCACTATACCTCTGGGGTTGCTGAGTGGTCAGCACCTTGCAGCTGGTCTAGTGATCAGGGGATTTGAAATTCCCGATTTCCCTCCTCCCTGTGCACGTTCCTGGAACAAAGCAGATTGATTCACCGCAAAGGTGCTGGTCAGTAAGGGGGTAATTCTTCCTAATGACCACAAGTGTAAGGAGAATTCTTCCCACTGACCATCACACTAATGTATCGTAAGTTGTAGATTGTCATTTTTTAGTAGGGGTTCCCTGTGAATGGAATGCTGTTTCAAGGGTTTTTTTAAATTTTAATAGCAAACATGTTATACTTACCTGCTCTGTGTAATGGTTTTCCACAGAGAAGCCCCAATCCTCTTCTTTTTGGGTTCCCCCCACAGCCGTGTGTGCCCAATAGCAAGCCTCTTGGTATGATGGGGGCACTTGGGCAGGCTCTCATCTGAGTCGGGCACTGTGCATTCATATGCAGAGCACGGCTCGGCCCCCAGCTCTCTCCTTGTGGGCTCACTGGCTGTGATCGACAGAGCCAATGGCTCCTGTAATGTGTGAGCCAATGAATAGAGAGACCAAGGACAGCTGCTGCTCTCATGCACATTGCTGGTTAGAGATGGGGCTCAGATAAGTCTAAGGGGGAAGGGGGGCACCGATACCGAGCACTTGCATGAGTACTCATGTAAATGCTCCTGAAACAGATACCTTTGCGGTACGATTTGAACCCATACAAAATGAATGGGCCCAAATTGCACTGCAAAGAATTGCGTGCGTTTTGAACGGGTATACGGTGCGATTCCTGTATCCCATGCAGTTTCGACCACCGCTACTGTGTGATCCCAGCATAGAAACACGGGGAAGCGCCATCTAAGTAGTGTTCCAATGGGCAAATAGTTTATTAAAAAAGGTCATCTTAAAAGTAAAAAATATACACTATATTTTATTTGCAACATACACTATATTTCAAAAGTATTGGGGCACCTGTCTTTACACGCACATGAACTTTAATGGCAACCCAGAATTAGTCCGTAGGGTTCAATATTGAGTTGGCCCACCCTTTGCAGCTATAACAGCTTCATCTCTTCTGGGAAGGTTGTCCACAAGGTTTAGGAGTGTGTCTATGGGAATGTTTGATCATTCTTCCAGAAGTGCATTTGTAAGGTCAGGCACTGATGTGGACTAGAAGGTCCGGCTCGCAGTCTCCGCTCTAATTCATCCCAAAGGTATTCTTTTGGATTGAGGTGAGGACTCTGTGCAGGCCAGTCAAGTTCCTCCACTCCAAACTTACTCATCCATGTCTTTATGGACCTTGCTTTGTGCACTGGTGCTCTGTCACGTTGGAACAGGAAGGGGCCATCCCCAAACTGTTCCCACAAAGTTGGGATCATGAAATTGTCCTAAATGTCTTGGTATGCAGATGCCTTAAGAGTTCCCTTCACTGGAACTAAGGGACCAAGCTCAACCCCTGAAAAACAACCCCCTACCATAATCCCCCCTCCACCAAATGATTTAAACCAGTGCACAAAGCAAGGTCCATAAAGACATTGATGAACATTGGGGTGGATGAACTTTACTGGCCTGCACAGAGTCCTGACCTCAACCCAATAGAACACCATTAGGATGAATTAGCAGGGACTGTGAGCCAGGCCTTCTCGTCCAACATCAGTAGCTGACCTCACAAATGCTCTTCTGGAAGAATGCTTAAACATTCCCATACACACGATCCAAAACCTTGTGGACAGCCTTCCCAGATAAGTTGAAGCTGTTATAGCTGCAAAGGGTGGGCCAACTCAATATTGAACCTGACGGACTAAGACTGGGATGCCATCAAAATTCTTGTGAGCGAGTAAAGGCAGGCGTCCCAATAATTTTGACAATATAGTGTATGTTGCAAGTCAAATAAAAAAGCACAGCTGCTTGCGGTGCTCTCGGGGCTGGAGATGTATAGGTAGTCAAGCGGACATCACTTCTGCCCTATACCTACAGAGGTCCCGGAACTTCCTCCATCCCTGTGAGTACCACAAGGCCGTGGTTTTGGATTTAACATGCAGGATATATTATGTACATTTAACATGTGAGTTGTGATAACATTTTTGAACAAACTGTTTGTCCATTGCTGCACTTCGTAGATGGCGCTTTCCCTGACGGTCTATACTATGATAATAGAGGAGCGGTGGGGGGAACCGCATGCACTTTGAACAGGAATTGCACCGTATTCCTGTTCAAATTGCATGCGATTCTTTGCAGTGCATTTTGAGCCCAATCATTTTGTATGGGCTCAAATTGCACCGCAAAAGATATCGGTACTCGGTATTGGTAAGTACTTGACCGAAAGTATCGAAAGTATCGTTAGTTGTAATCACTGGTTTAAAAAAAAAAAAAAAAAACAGCATCAGTGCAAACCCAGAATTTTTTAAATTTTAGAGCAAAAAAATAATTTATTTTTTTTTTTTTTACATCCTTGTGCAGATTCTTTTCACCTCTATTGTACAGCAATGTCTGAGAGTGCAAAGGCATTTGTCGCACACGACAAATTAGATTTAAATACACTTGTTTTAATAGTATTAATATTATATGTATAAAAAAAAACTAAAAAAAATAAAACCACTTAAACATTTCCCTTGCAATGATCTTATGTAAGCAGTCCCCTCCCCCAACTCTGCTGGTCACAGCCTAGTAAGCATGCTCTGCAGTCTTGCAGAACATTCAGCTCAGTCCTGCATCACAGACAGCCAGATCAAAACAAACATACCTTCTATCAATCAGCCAGGGGGTGAGCACAGTTTGCTTAGGAACCAGAGCTGCTCTTTATTTACATATCTGTTCTATTAGCTGCTACCAGGTAATAAATGATTAAAAAAAAAAAAAAACTTCATCACATAAAACGATCAATTTAAAATGATAGGTGCATTTGAGAACAGCACTAGCCATCTCCACTAGGGGGCATTCATCACTTAACATTTCTACTCCATTTTCAAAATACAAAACAAAAAAAAAAAAAAGTCTGCTCCATGTTTTATGCCACAGAACAAGGTTCTGGAAAGCATCCCTTTGTGTCCCTATGGCCAACGGTGCATGAAGTACTTCTGCTCTCAGAAGATCTGCTATATACCAGCTGTTCTGGGGCAAGAAATGCTTTGCATCTCAGATCCTTTCTCTCCTAAAAGGAATAAACACCCCTTTTCGAGACTGACGGCAATGGCCTCTGAACGCGGCTTTAAAGCCCAATTCCAGGAATTCAGCTTCTTTGTAAAAACTGCAGGCATACCTCAAATTACAGTGATAGAAAAGATTTGTTTTGTTTTTTAATTAAAATAAGAAACATGTTATACTTACATGCTCTGTGCAATAGTTTTGCACAGAGCAGCCCCCGATCCTTCTCTTCTCGGGTCCCCCCCCCCACACTTGCTTTGGGGGCACTTGTGCATGCTAGCTCTTGATCCCCACCCCCCACTGGCTGCGATTGACAGCAGTGGGAGCAGAGCTGCTGGAAATGCTATGCCCCCTCTCCCCTCCTTCTGTCCATTCACAGAAGCTCTTGTATTACGCAAACTCATTCACAAAACACAAAGGCTTCTGTGAATGGGCAGGGGAGGGGGGAGGGGGGCAGGCATAACTGATCTGTGTACTTCCCTCCTGTTTACAGCCAGAGGTGGGAGTGAAAAAAAAAAAAAGGTGACAGGCACCTAATTGGACTCAACTCATTGCGTGGCTCTACATTTTGCAAAGTTGCTGAATTCCTGAAATTCGGCATTAAAGTGGTTCTAATGGCAGAAGTTTTCTTTGTTATCTTTATGCATTAAGATGAAAAACCTGTGTCAGTGGCGGCTGTTGGTTTTTGTTTTTGAGGGGGCAGCAAACAACCACCCCCTCCATGGTCAGTCATCCGGCCCCACACTTACCCCCGGTGGCTTTTATCACATCTCTTCCTCCTTTGCTTCCACCATGCGTCTCCACCCCCGCGTCCAATAGGATCATCTGTCCTTTCAGCCAATCGGGTGACGGGTCTCAGGACCTGCTTCCTGATTGACTGGGAGGAGGATCAGTGTGGCAATAGCGAATATCCACACAGCTGCGCCCTGAGCCCACCCTTTTCTGAAGCCCATTAAAGCCTTTGGCTCTAATCACGTGCTTCAAAAATAAAAAAAACCACCCCCCCCCCCGCCATTGGAATCCACATGTCCGGCACCCTGTATGTAGATTAGGGGGCCAAACACATGAATGGGGGGCAGCACCCGTGCACGCCTATGGATGGGCCGCCACTGTTCTGTGTGCAGAAGCCCCCCTCATACTTACCTGAGCCCCATCTCCATCCAGTGATGTTGCACAAGAGTCTCAGCTGGGACTCCTCCCCTCATGGGATGAGACAGCAGCGGGGTACAATTGGCTTCCGCTGCTGTCAAAGTCAGTGAGCATGCCCCAGTTGAAGTCCATTGGGAAGAAAACGCATCGGGCTTGCATTTATTTCTCCCCACATTTTTAACCTTGTGATCACATTGCTGTACACATCTGTGAATCGAAGTTTGTACTTTTTTTTACAATAAATCCCCCTTTTGACCTGCACCATATGAAGCCTTTTTGTTTTCTATCATTTTTATGTTGGTCCTGGTGAGAGCATTTTTTTACCCACCATCCATGTCTGGATCGATCTCCAACTGAGTTCCAGTTCCACCCTAGTCCCGTGCAGCGTTGGACTCCCAGGCTTTGGCCAAAACAATCGTGATTGACTTACTGCCGCTGGCATGTGAATCCCACCGTCCGGTAAGAGTACATATCCCATTTCCTTGCTGGAAGATATACTATCTTTGGCATTCTAACGGCCAGCCACTTTTTTTCCCCATTTTCCAAGTGTCACCTCAAGAGTGGATCCTAAGTCCTTCACATTTATGGACATTTGTTTTAATTAGCTCACTACAGTGGTGAATTCTTGTTTTCACTAGTTTAATCGGTTCCCGACTGGCGCAGGCCGATGTGCGTCGGCAGAATGGGCGTACCTGTACGGCCCTTTGAATTTGCCGCCGCGCCATCGCGTGCGCGCCGGCGGCACGTGTGCGCACTCGCCATGAGCTCCGCGAGTAGGATCACGGGTCTGTGGGGATACCCGCGATCGTCTCACAGAGAGGAAGAACGGGAAGATGCTGATGTAAACAAACATCTCCCCATTCTGCCTAGTGACACTGACACTGATCTCTGCTCCCTGTAATCAGGAAGCTATGATCAGTGATGTGTCATACGTAGCCCCTCCCCCCCACAGTTAGAATCACTCCCTAGGACACACTTAACCTCTACAGCGCCATCTAGTGTTAACCCCTTCACTGCCAGTCACATTTACACAGTAATCAATGCAATTTTAAACCGCACTGATCGCTGTATAAATGTAAATGGTCCCAAAATCGCGCCCAAAAGTGTCCGACGTGTCCGCCATAATGTCGCAGTCACGATAAAAAAAAAAATAAATACATAAAAATCGCTGATCGCCGCCATTACTAGTAAAAATAAAAAATTTAATAAAAATGTCATAACACTATCCTCTATTTTGTAGACGCTATAACTTTTGCGCAAACCAATCAAAACGCTTATTGCGATTTTTTTTTACCAAAAATATGTAGAAGAATACGTATCGGCCTAAACTGAGGGTAAAAAAATGTTTTTTTATATATATTTTGGGGATATTTATTATAGCAAAAATATTTTTGTTTATAGCGCAAAAAATAAAAACCGAAGAGGTGATCAAATCCCACCAAAAGAAAGCTCTATTTGTGGGAGAAAAAAAAAAAAAGGACGTCAATTTTGTTTGGGAGCCACGTCGCACCACCGTGCAATTGTCAGTTAAAGCGACGCAGTGCCGAATCGCAAAAAGTGCTCTGGTCTTTGGCAAGCCAAATGGTCCAGGGCTGAAGTTGCTATAGTCACTGGACTGTATTAGTATAATTTTTTTCAGTATACATCATTCTTAGTTTTTTTACATATTTAATGCACTGTACAATGCCGTTTCTTTGATGGTTTTCTAGCACTACACTGTGTTTTTACATATTTCTTTGACTTTGGTTTAGCGCAGTGATTTCCCGAACTTTTTCAGCTAATGACGAGAGAGGGGGGGGGGCGGCTCCGTGTCTGAACGGATACACAGAGCAGCGGCTCAGCTGCCCCCATAGCAAGCTGCTTGCTTAAGTGCACTTGGCAGGAGGCAGGGGCACAGAAGAGGAACCCTAGAAGAGGAGGAGGATCTGGGCTGCACAGTGCACAGCCACTGCACAGAGATGGCAAGTAGGATATGTTTTGTTTAAAAATAACAAACAAAAAAAAAAAAAAAGAGAGACTTTAATATCACTTTAAGAGAGCATTGCTGTACTTGGTTGTATTATGGTAAAAGTTTTAATACATCTTTCTGTAACTTGAAGATAAAACCGCACGTTCTTTGGTTTTCTATACCCATTTTCATTAACCACTTCAGCCCCGGAAGGTTTTACCCCCTTCCTGACCAGAGCACTTTTTACAATTCGGCACTGCGTCGCTTTAACTGTTAATTGCGCAGTCATGCAATGGTGTACCCAAACGAAATTTGCGTCCTTTTCTTCCCACAAATAGAGCTTTCTTTTGATGGTATTTGATCACCTCTGCCGTTTTTATTTTTTGCGCTATAAACGGAAAAAGACCGAAAATTTTGAAAAAAAATGATATTTTCTACTTTTTGTTATAAAAAAAATCCAATAAATTCAATTTTAGTCATACATTTAGGCCAAAATGTATTCGGCCACATGTCTTTGGTAAAAAAAATGTCAATAAGCGTATATTTATTGGTTTGCGCAAAAGTTATAGCGCCTACAAACTAGGGTACATTTTCTGGAATTTACACAGCTTTTATTTTATGACTGCCTATGTCATTTCATGAGGTGCTAAAATGGCAGGGCAGTACAAAACCCCCACAAATGACCCCATTTTGGAAAGTAGACACCCCAAGGAAATTGCTGAGAGGCATGTTGAACCCATTGAATATTTTTTTTTTTTGTCCCAAGTGATTGAATAATGACAAAAAAAAAAAAAAAAAAAAAAAATTACAAAAAGTTGTCACTAAATGATATATTTCTCACACAGGCCATGCGCATATGTGGAATTGCACCCCAAAATACATTTAGCTGCTTCTCCTGAGTACGGGGATACCACATGTGTCGGACTTTTTGGGAGCCTAGCCGCATACGGGGCCCCGAAAACCAAGCACCGCCTTCAGGATTTCAAAGGGCATAAATTTTTGATTTCACACCTCACTACCTATCACAGTTTTGAAGGCCATAAAATGCCAAGATGGCACAAAACCCCCCCAAATGACCCCATTTTGGAAAGTAGACACCCCAAGCTATTTGCTGAGAGGCATGTCGAGTCCATGGAATATTTTATTTTTTGACACAAGTTGCGGGAATGTGACAATTTTTTTTTTTTTTGCACAAAGTTGTCACTAAATGATATATTGCTCACACAGGCCATGGGCATATGTGGAATTGCACCCCAAAATACATTTAGCTGCTTCTCCTGAGTACGGGGATACCACATGTGTGGGACTTTTTGGGAGCCTAGCCGCGTACGGGGCCCCGAAAACCAAGCACCACCTTCAGGATTTCAAAGGGCATAAATTTTTGATTTCACACCTCACTACCTATCACAGTTTTGAAGGCCATAAAATGCCAAGATGGCACAAAACCCCCCCAAATGACCCCATTTTGGAAAGTAGACACCCCAAGCTATTTGCTGAGAGGCATGTTGAGTCCATGGAATATTTTATATTTTGACACAAGTTGCGGGAAAGTGACCATTTTTTTTTTTTTTTTTTTTTTTTTGCACAAAGTTGTCACTAAATGATATATTGCTCAAACATGCCATGGGCAAATGTGGAATTACACCCCAAAATACATTCTGCTGCTTCTCCTGAGTATGGGGATACCACATGTGTGGGACTTTTTGGGAGCCTAACTGCGTACGAGGCCCTGAAAACCAAGCACCGCCTTCAGGATTTCTAAGGGCATAAATTTTTGATTTCACTCCTCACTACCTATCACGGTTTTGAAGGCCATAAAATGCCAAGATGGCACAAAACCCCCCCAAATGACCCCATTTTGGAAAGTAGACACCCCAAGCTATTTGCTGAGAGGCATGTTGAGTCCATGGAATATTTTATTTTTTAACACAAGTTGCGGGAATGTGACAATTTTTTTTTTTTTTGCACAAAATTGTCACTAAATGATATATTGCTCACACAGGCCATGGGCATATGTGGAATTGCACCCCAAAATACATTTAGCTGCTTCTCCTGAGTACGGGGATACCACATGTGTGGGACTTTTTGGGAGCCTAGCCGCGTACGGGGCCCCGAAAACCAAGCACCGCCTTCAGGATTTCTAAGGGCATAAATTCTTGATTTCACTCCTTACTACCTATCACAGTTTTGAAGGCCATAAAATCCCAAGATGGCACAAAACCCCCCCAAATGACCCCATTTTGGAAAGTAGACACCCCAAGCTATTTGCTGAGAGGCATGTTGAGTCCATGGAATATTTTATATTTTGACACAAGTTGCGGGAAAGTGACAATTTTTTTTTTTTTTTTTTTTTTTTTGCACAAAGTTGTCACTAAATGATATATTGCTCAAACATGCCATGGGCATATGTGGAATTACACCCCAAAATACATTCTGCTACTTCTCCTGAGTATGGGGATACCACATGAGTGGCACTTTTTGGGAGCCTAGCTTCATACGGGCCCCAAAATCCAATCACCGCCTTCAGGATTTCTAAGAGCGTTAATTTTTGATTTTACTCCTCACTACCCATCACAGTTTTGAAGGCCATAAAATGCCAAGATAGCACAAAACCCCCCAAAATGACCCCATTTTGGAAAGTAGACACCCCAAGCTATTTGCTGAGAGGCATGGTGAGTATTTTGCAGCTCTCATTTGTTTTTGAAAATGAAGAAAGACAATAAAAACATATTTTTTTTTTCTTTTTTCAATTTTCAAAACTTTGTGACAAAAAGTGAGGTCTGCAAAATACTCACTATACCTCTCATCAAATAGCTTGGGGTGTCTACTCTCCAAAATGGGGTCATTTGGGGGGGTTTTGTGCCACCTGGGCATTCCATGGCCTCCGAAACTGTGATAGGCAGTGAAGAGTGAAATCAAAAATTTACGCCCTTAGAAAGCCTGAAGGCGGTGCTTGGTTTTCGGGGTCCCGTGCGCGGCTAGGCTCCCAAAAAGTCTCACACATGTGGTATCCCCGTACTCAGGAGAAGCAGCAGAATGTATTTTGGGGTGTAATTTCACATATTCCCATGGCATGTTTGAGCAATATATCATTTAGTGACAACTTTGTGCAAAAAAAAAAAAAAAAAAAAAAAATTGTCTTTTTCCCGCAACTTGTGTCACAATATAAAATATTCCATGGACTCAACATGCCTCTCAGCAAATAGCTTGGGGTGTCTACTTTCCAAAATGGGGTCATTTGGGGGGGTTTTGAACTGTCCTGGCATTTTATGCACAACATTTAGAAGCTTATGTCACACATCACCCACTCTTCTAAGCACTTGAAGACAAAGCCCTTTCTGACACTTGTTGTTTACATAAAAAAATAATTTTTTTTTGCAAGAAAATTACTTTGAACCCCCAAACATTATATATTTTTTTAAAGCAAATGCCCTACAGATTAAAATGGTGGGTGTTTCATTTTTTTTTTTCACACAGTATTTGCGCAGCGATTTTTCAAACGCATTTTTTGGGGAAAAAACACACTTTTTAAAATTTTAATGCACTAAAACACACTATATTGCCCAAATGTTTGATGAAATAAAAAAGATGATCTTAGGCCGAGTACATGGATACCAAACATGACATGCTTTTAAATTGCGCACAAACGTGCAGTGGCGAAAAACTAAATACATTTTAAAAAGCCTTTAAAAGCCTTTACAGGTTACCACTTTAGATTTACAGAGGAGGTCTACTGCTAAAATTACTGCCCTCGATCTGACCTTCGCGGTGATACCTCACATGCATGGGGCAATTGCTGTTTACATTTGACGCCAGACCGACGCTTGCGTTCGCCTTTGCGCGAGAGCAGGGGGGGACAGGGGTGCTTTTTTTTTTTTTTTTTTTTTTTTTTATTAATTTTTTGATTTTTTATCTTATTTTTAAACTGTTCCTTTCATTTTTTTTTTTTTTTTATCTTTTTTATTGTTATCTCAGGGAATGTAAATATCCCCTATGATAGCAATAGGTAGTGACAGGTACTCTTTTTTGAAAAAATTGGGGTCTATTAGACCCTAGATCTCTCCTCTGCCCTCAAAGTATCTGACCACACCAAGATCGGTGTGATAAAATACTTTCCCAATTTTCCAATGGCGCTGTTTACATCCGGCGAAATCTAAGTCATGAAATGCTCGTAGCTTCCGGTTTCTTAGGCCATAGAGATGATTGGAGCCATTCTGGTCTCTGATCAGCTCTATGGTCAGCTGGCCGAATCACCGGCTGCATTCTCAGGTTCCCTGTTGGGACAGGAGAGCCAGAGAAAAACATGGAAGACGGTGGGGGGGGGGGGGGGGAATCCCTCCCACTGCTTGTAAAAGCAGTCTAGAGGCTAATTAGCCGCTAGGATTGCTTTTACATGAAAGCCGACCGCTGGCTGAAAAGAATGATACCAAGATGATACCTAAACCTGCAGGCATCATTCTGGTATAACCACTCAAAGTCCAGCAACATACCAGTACGTTGCTGGTCCTTGTATTGTAAACTTTTTTTTCATGCAGCCTGTGGGCTGAACGAAAAAAAGATATTGATCGGTGGGTATGCCCACCATTAGAATACCTCCCTTCATCCGCCCACTTCTAATGATGGGCATACATGCACCATTTATATATGCCGAAGCATGGGGGCATCCTCCCGCAAAAGGCAGGAGCAAATTGCTCCTCCACCCACTACTGCCCCCACGCTTCGGCATATATGCTGAAGTATGGAACTGTGGTGGTGAAATCACCTCCGACAGCGCTGGAGTCACGGCTTTATATATCGTGGGAGCAAACGCTTTTGCTGTCAAGATAAATAAATCCGCGCTGCAACTGAATGGCGTACCTGCTAAGCAAATGATGGTTAACAAAAAAACAAAGTAACATTACAGTATAACAGTATACCTTACCATACCTGCAAAGCAAATACAAAAAAAACATAGTAAAAAATAAAACATTTAACGCAACCTGTGCCTACCTAAAATATATATATGCCGAAGCATGGGGGCATCCTCCCGCAAAAGGCAGGAGCAAATTGCTCCTCCACCCACTACTGCCCCCACGCTTCGGCATATATGCTGAAGTATGGAACTGTGGTGGTGAAATCACCTCCGACAGCGCTGGAGTCACGGCTTTATATATCGTGGGAGCAAACGCTGTTGCTGTCAAGATAAATAAATCCGCTCTGCAGCTGAATGGCGTACCTGAAAACAAAAAAGTGGTTAACAATAAAAAAGTATAAAAAAATTGCATACCTATAAAGCAAACCTGATAAAAACATAACAATAAAACATTGCAGTATAGAATACAATAGAAAAGAGCAGAACAATAGAGAGAGAATAGAGAGAGAGAACAATAAAACGACAACTATTTTTGGTTTTTTTATTTTATATTTTTTTTGTATTTTTATTTTTTTATTTTTTTTGTATTTTTTTTTTTTTATTTTTTTTGTATTTTTTTTTTTTTTTTAACACTTTTTTTAGTAACTTTAACTTTTAACTGTAACTGTACCAGGTTTGGGTCTCTCAAAATGCGATGGCATCTTGGGAGACCCTGTGTTAGTGTGCCTAGTCTGTGCCGTGCTGAACCCTACGCTAATACTCCACTAGTGTATGGTAGCGTTCAAAACATTCACCAATGCATAGACCAGGATTGTCAGGACAGGAGGGACAATAATAGCGGGTGTCACGCCTATATCCGCGCTTGCTGCAGACACGACATCTTTTTTGGGGGGCTCGTTGGGAAGGGGTACTCTGGAGGACATAAGGAAAATGCCTCCCATGCAGCCGGCTTACTGCATTTGGATTGGGAAGGTGAGGTGGAGCACCATCTGGATACAGAAGGGCTCTGACGATCTCTTCCTGGAATTTAAGGAAGGATCCAGTCCGTCCTGAAGCTCTGTATAGCACATGAGCATTCAGCAAAGCCAATTGAAATAAGTAAACAGACACTTTTTTGTACCAGCGTCTGGCCTTACGGGCAACTAAGTACGGCGCCAACAACTGGTCGTTGAGGTCCACCCCTCCCATATTAAGGTTGTATTCGTGGACACAGAGGGGTTTCTCCACAACACCAGTCGCCGTAGGAATTTGGGTCGTCGTGTCTGCATGAAGGGAGGTGAGAACGAAAACATTCTTCTTATCCCTCCACTTCATAGCGAGCAAATTATTATACTGCAAGCAGGCTCTCTCCCCCAGCCTAAGACGGGACTCTACAAGCCGCTGGGGAAAGCCCCGGCGATTAGGTCGCACGGTGCCACATGCTCCAATCTGATGATCAAACAAGTGACTAAAAAGTGGCACGCTCGTATAATAATTGTCCACGTACAAGTGGTACCCCTTTCCGAATAAGGGTGACACCAAGTCCCACACTATCTTGCCAGCGCTTCCTATGTAGTCAGGGCAGTTTATCGGCTCTACGTGACTATCTTTGCCCTCGTAAACCATAAATCTACATGTATAGCCTGTGGCCCTGTCACAGAGCTTATACATCTTGACCCCGTATCTGGCACGCTTGCTGGGAAGGTACTGTTTGAAGGACAAGCGGCCAGAAAACTTAATCAGGGACTCATCAACGCAGACAACTTGATGGGGGGTAAACAAGTCTGCAAAACGTTGGTTGAAGTGGTTTACGAGGGGCCGAATTTTGTAGAGCCGATCGTATGCAGGGTCTCCACGAGGACGACAGAGTTCATTGTTGTTGAAATGCATGAACCGCAAAATCTGCTCGTATCGTGCCCTGGCCATGGAGGCAGAGAACACGGGCATATGGTGAATTGGGTCAGTGGACCAATATGACCGCAACTCACTCTTTTTGGTTATGCCCATGAGGAGGGAAAGGCCCAGAAAGATCTTAAATTCGGAGACCGTAATTGGTCTCCAATCTCTGGCAAGGGTGGACTGGGGAATAGTGGCGATGTGTTGACCAGCGTACAAATTGCTTTGGTCCACAATAGATCTATAGAGATCTTCGGTGAAAAACAGCGAATAAAAATCGAGTGGCGTAAAGTCAACTGTTTCCACCTGAATTCCGGGTTGGCCAGTGAAAGGGGGAAGTACGGGTGCTGCAGAAGTGGAAGGTTCCCAATTCGGATTGGCCAATGCAGCAGGAAGGGCACTATGGGCACGACGGGCCTGTCTTTGTCTTCTTGGTGGCAGCGGGACACTACTACTGCTTGCCACCTCGCCAGCTTGAACTGCACTTATGGGACTCGCCACGTCACCACGTGATACTGCAGTGCTGGATGTACGACCAGGGTGTACTAGGCCGCTGGTGCTTGCCAGTTCACCAGAAGGAGTAGCGGCACTAGTACCTCTCTGCTCCCTACGAGAGCCCTGCGGTTCATGCACTTCAAGGACAGCATAAGTTCGGGGTCTGGTACGCCTGACCCTAGCAGGGACCACAACTCCGTCGTCAGAGCTATCTGTCATGGAGCCGCTGTCCTCTACAGGTTCGTATTCTGAGCCTGAACTTGACAGATGAGTGACTTCCTCTTCACTATCTGTCATACTCAGAATCCTGTAGGCCTCTTCACTAGTGTACCTTGGATTTGCCATTTTGGCCTCTAAATTTAGGGGTACACTAGTGAGACTCACAGGCAAAAAAGCTCCTGACTGTTAGCGACTATCAAAACGCTACCAAAAAACTGTTAGCGATCGCAGGGATCAGGCCTGACTCTGCGACCGCTGCAGTTGTGTGCTTAGTGTTTTGTAAGTGTCAGTTATCGATCGATACTGCACTTGGGTGGGCTGGGCTGGGCTGGGCGCAGAGGCAAAACGCAGGTGCTAGCAGGTATCTGGGCTGATCCCGCTAACACTGTGTTTCAGGGAACCCTAAACTGCTGGGGAGTATAGATCTGATCGGATCAGATATCGATCCGTTCAGATACTATAGCACTAAGGGAGGTGTATGCTGCGTGCGTGGGTTTTAGCGGTACTAGCGCTAACCTGACGCTGCCTGGGGCGACGCAGACCTTATCAGATCCTAAAAACTTAACTTCTATCACCGCCGGGCAATTAGGGGGTTAAACCTTTATAAGGTAATAAACGGCGGGTGCCCTAAAACTATAATAAACTATAATAAACTGTAATAAACTATAATAAACTACAAAAAACAAACTATCTAACCAGCGTCACCCGTAACACTTATACGGTGATCGCTGGTGAAAGGGTTAACTAGGGGGCAATCAGGGGGTTAAAACCTTTAGCAGGTAGTATATGGGGGTCCCTGTCGCTATAAAACACTGACAGCAAACCTATATACTCACCTCCCTAACTAGCGTCACCTGTGTCACTAATACAGCGATCAGAAAAACGATCGCTTAGCAACACTGGTGACGGGGGGTAATCAAGGGGTTAACTTTTATTAGGGGGGGGTTAGGGGGTACCCTGGACCTAAGGGGGGGTACCCTAGACCTAAAGGGGGCTAACCTAACTGCCCTAACACTTATAACTGACAAACTGACACCAATGCAAAAAAAAAAAAAACACTGCTATTGGTGTCAGAGTGACAGGGGGTACAGGGGGGTGATCGGGGGGTGACAGGGGGGTGAAAAGTGTGCCTGCGTGTTCTACTGTTAGTGTAGTGTTGGTGCACTTACTTGGATGTCTTCTCTCCTCTGCGCCGGACGAAAAGACCGACTCGAGGAGAGATGACATCACTTCCTTTCCCTCTGTTTACATTACAGAGGGAAAGGAAGCATTTTCATTCGCCGGGAGCGATCGGGAGGGGGTGGCCATCAATGGATGGCCTCCCCCTCACCTCCCATCGCCCGCGAACGAGAGCCGACCGTCTATGGCACCGGGGGGGGGTCCGATCGGACCCCCCACCCGCGGAAGGCAAATCACGTACAGGTACGTGATTTTGCCTGTCCGTGCCACTCTGCCGCAGTATATCTGCGTTAGGCGGTCGGCAAGTGGTTAATAGTTACAGCTATAACAACTTCAAGGTATCCTGGTCGACATCTTCCAAATAACCCTTTATGGTTTAATCCTACCCTAAATGAGCTTTATTCTTTACCTCAGTGGTTCTCAACCTCAGTCCTCAAGTACCCCCAACAGGCCATGTTTTCAGGTTTTCCTTTACCTTGCACAGCTGCTTTAAATCAATATCAATGACACGGTATTGATAAGAGCTATTGTATCTAAGGGAAGTTCCCAAAACATAGCTCGTTGGGGGTACTTGAGGACTGAGGTTGAGAACCGCTGCTTTACCCGACCCCCAACAGTGGTCCTACCGAGGGGTTAAATACTAATGCCATCTTTTTACTGCACAAGGCTTTAAATCCTTTCAACAGTTGAGCTGGCCATACAGTATAGAATATTCTTGTTCAATTTCCTTTAGATTTACCTTCAACTATGTAGTGGAAGGGCCTACCTGATTGCATTCAAATTAAAAGGGTTTAGGTTTGACCTCATACTGTATGGTTTTGGTAAGTCTAATTGAAAATTGTACAAGAAAATTATATTATGTATGGCCAGCCTTACAGGCGGATTTTAATTTGCCCTTCAATTACTTATTTTATTATCATTAACTCCGCCATGCAGTACACATACAATTTGGGTCCCTGAATAACCAAGTAACACCCTTAGAAGAAAATGCTCAGACAGCTCGTTTCTACCTACTACTCTGCCCTTGTGACAGATTCCAATCCTAGGTTAAATCGCTGCTCAGGTAAAACACGGGCTTCATTGGATAAACCATATTCACATTGGACTGAATTTAGTGACAGCTACAAAAATTCTGTTATTTCCTCCAAAGATAGAATCATACAGCTTTAAGAGGAACTGCAGTCTGCTCACATAATTTGTAATAAAAACATCTTTGCCATTCTGAAGTTTCCCTCCAAACACTTTGCATATTAATTTATATATACTGTGATTCTAAACGAGCAGGGTTTTCCGAATCCTTCTGTATTGAATTCATGTTGTAAAGCGCTGCGCAAACTGTTGGCACTATATGAATCCTGTATAATAAGAATACTGCTGTACTTTACAAATATGCTGCAGAAATCTCCCTCCACCAAGTGTGGCTGCAGCCATTTAACTAATTTTAGCTGAAGCTGCTGCCTGTTCACTTCCTGGATTTACACAGACGCACACCTCCAGCTCTGCAGCTTTCATTGGCCCCCTTATGACTCATCCCCACTCTCTTCCTGGCAAACTCTCACAAGAGTGAGAGAAAGAGAGAGCTGTGCATGTCGTCATAAGCCTAGGCTTTTTACCAGACAAGAAACAGGAAGTGGGCTGTATAAGGTATTTAATGGCAGAAAAAAAACTTTGCTATCCAAAGTTAAAACAACAAGGGCAGAAGATTTAATAGATGGAAAGATTAAAAAAAAATGACTGAAGGTCTGCTTTAAAGTTTTTCATCATTCTAACCTTACTCCTGCTTAAATTACATAAAATGGGTTTATGACCCTCAGCAGAATGTTGCAGAGGTTGTGGTCAGGTTGCCGATTTCCTACATTGTTTCTGGTCCTGCCCGGTAGTGCAGAGATTGTGGGAGGAAGTAGGGTTCTTTTATTTCTTACACACTGGGCTTACTTGATATTTTACCACTAAAAAAAACTGTCTCCTGGGAATCTTTGGAGATCTGACACTTTAATATGCCAAAAGATTATTACGCATATTATACTTTTTTGCTAAGAAAATACTGTCCTGGAAAGGGTCAGTTTTACCTACACTGGCTTAAACTTAGTGACTCCCTCCTTTGTATAAACTCATTTAAACAGTCTTGTGCTTTAAAAAAAAAAAAACAGTAACGTTAGCCCTATTTTTTGGCATAATGTGAAAGTCAATGTTACGCCGAGTAAATAGATACCCAACATGTCACGCTTCAAAATTGCACACGCTCGTGGAATAGCGCCAAACTACAGTACTTAAAAAACCATATAGGCGACGTTTTAAAATTTTTTACTGGTTACATGTTTTGAGGTACAGAGGAGGTCTAGGGATAGAATTATTGCCAACGTTCGCAGCGATAGCTCACTTGTGGTTTGAACACCATTCTCATATGTGGATGGGACTTGCATATGCGTTCGCTTCTGCATGCGAGCACACGGAGACGGAGGCACTTTACATTTTTTTTTTTTTTTTTTATTGTTAATTTTACTTTTGTTAGTTTGACACTCTTAAAAAAAAAAAAAAAAAAAAAACAACTTTTTTGATCACTTTTAATCCTATTACAAGGAATGTAAACCATCTGGTCTGCTGGAAATATCTATCCGGGGCCAGAGAATCCTGTCTCCGACTCACCGATGAGTTGGTAGAAGCACCGGAGGGCGGCGGGACGGAGGGATGTCCCCTCTCGCCGCCTGTAAGAACGATCAAGCGGCGGAACAGCTGCTATGATCAACCACATGGTGTAGGGAATCGCCGGCTGAAAAAGCCGATATCTGAACGATGCCTGTAGCTGCGGGCACCAGTCAAGGACCTTATATGACGTATGGCGGGAAGTGGTTAAGGCTGGGTTTTCACCGCAGTGAATCCTGTGCGGTTCCCGCACCACATCAGAATCGCAGGAAGTTCACACTGTGCTCTGCGAACTGCTACGGGTGTCAATATAAAGTCGTCATCCCCCAAATTGGTTAAGAACGCAGTGCAGACTATGGAATCGGATCGCAGAGGTCTAAAAACCCATGCGATCTGATTCCAGTGTGAAAAAAAAAAAAAAAAAAGAAGAGAGAGGGTCCTGCACGTTTTGGGTGCGGATCCAGTGTGAATTAAACCACACATGTATGGCTCAATTAGCACCACACTGAAGTCGCATGTCATTTGTACAGGAATCGTGTGCGACTCCTGTACAAACAACATGCGATCATGCGATGTGGTAGACCGCATCAGTGTGAACCTAGCCTAAAAAAGAAAAAACTATAACAAATTTAGCAATGTCTTTAGTCTGAGAAAATAGGATTTTATTAACACTTTTCTTGGAGTCCACTGAGGGACACAGAAGTCTTTTGCCTTTGGGTTGTACTGTCACCTACAAGAGGACTGGACACTGGAGCACTAAAAAAACAAAAACAAAACAAAACTAAAAAAAAACAACTTCAAGTTTTCGGACTGGAAGATTTCCTCTTTCTATTCTTGAGACCACTCCTAACTTTGGATTTCACCTCACTTTCAGTCCCACTGACAATGGTCACCGGGCCTTTATAGAATTTAGTAAAGGTATGCACTGACGACCAAGTGGCCATCTTGCAGACCTCTGATATTGACACTTGATGACGGAAGGCCGAAGAAGTACTAAGCGCCCAAGTAGAATGCACTTTGACAGGGAAAGGAGGAACCCCACCCTTAATAGAATAGGCCTGAGTCACAGTCTGATCCATTTGTAGATGGTAGCTGAGGAAGCGGCCAGCCCTTTCCTTGGTCCCCGTGCAACCAAAAAAAGTGAGTCAGACCTCCGGAAGGACTCAGTGGCTGCCAGATGCACTCGAATCACACGAAACACATCCAAGGTATGCAATACAAATTCCTTGGCATGAGCCGGCTTGGGACACAAGGACGGCCATACAATGTCCTCATTCAAATGGAAGTCGGAGACAACTTTGGGCAGAAATGATGGACAGGGACGAAAAACCACTTTATCCCTATGGAGTACTAAATAGGGACTACGACAGGATAATGCCGCCAACTCCAAAACCTTGCAGGCTGAGGTAATAGCCACCAAGAATGCCACCTCCTGGGACAACGTAGGTAAGGGAATCTCCTGAATATTCTCGAATGGAGGTTTCTGGAGAACCGATAGTACCAAGTCTAAATTCCATGGCAGCAAAGGAGACCGTACAGGCGGAGCCACATGCTGGACTCCTTGAATGAAGGTATGAACTAAAGAGTGAGGGGCTAGGGGTTGCTGAAAGAAGATTGCTAAGGCAGACACCTGGACCTTGATACTCAAGGCCAACTTCTGCTCAACGCCCCATTGAAGAAAAGCTAAGATCCGAGCCACAGAAAAGGATAGAGGATGAACGCCAAACGACTCACCCCAAGAAATGTACGCTTTCCAATTACGATGGTATATCTTACTAGAGGTCGACTTCCTCGTCTTCACATAGGTCTTTTGGGATCAATGATCCCTACTATCTCTCAGTACCGGGATTTCAATGGCTAGGCTATTAAAACCAGTAACTGTAAAGCAGGATTGAAGCTCAGCCCTCTATACAACTGGTCCTCTCTGAGAGGTAGCTCCCAAGGGACGTCTACGGCCACCAGAATGACCAGAAGACTTTCGCCTTTGGTCCTACGCAGGCACCGCAGTTGAGTAAGGTGTTGGCCCCACAGTGGCACTAGGATGACTGCAGCATCTACCACAAGAACTTGCAAGATTTCCACGAGCCTCAGTTACTTCCTGTTGAACTGAACATGCTAAAGGGGCCGACGTTTGAGAAGGAAAAACTACTAACCTGGTCAGCATTCACTCCAGAGTCAGACCCAGGTAACCCAATTTCATGGATGGGGTGCCTTAGGTAGTTCGGACATCATTTGAACCTTTACAGGAATTATACCAACACAAGCAGACACAGGGTCCCCGAAGCCCCAAACAGGCGGTCGCCTTGAAAGGGCAGATCAATGAGAGCTTTCTAAGAGGCTTGGTCTGCTGACCAATTCTTAGACCACAGCACATGTCTAATCACCACCGCTGAAACAGAAAGCTTGGACAGCACAGGAGCTGCATCACAAAAATACTGCAGCCCATGGGCCAACTGGTCCACTAAATCAACAAAAGCAGCGAGAACCTGCTCACTACCCAGACCCTGGCACAAAATCTTGGCCCATTCAGTTAGGGTCTGCGACACCAGGGCCGAGGCAAAGACTGGACGCAATGCCAAACCAGCCATAGTAAACATGCTGCGTGCCACAGCCTCTGCTTTCCTGTCAGCCGGGTCCTTAGAGGACAGGGATTCCTCTACTGGGATCATAATCGTTTTATCCAACCTGGAAACAGGAGGGTCCACCACTGGTGGGGTAGTCCACTTTTTTTTAAAGTGGTTCTTCAAAGGGGTAGCGTACTGAGAAATGTTTGGGGACCACAAAGGGCAACTTTGGTTGTTCCCATTCCTTATAGGTAAACCTATCAAAATAAGGCAGATAGGGAATCACCTTTGGTGTGTGAGGTGACTTATGTGTACCAAAGGACACAGCCACATCCGTGGCCCTGTCAGCCGCATCCTACTACACTCACTGTATTCCTTTTCAGGTTTGAGCTACTATGGGTTCAGTTTCCTTATTCATAGCATATCTAGGTGTCTTAGTGTCCTAATTTTTTCCTCCCTGTACTGGCATCTCCTGTGGGAAGGGGTGGACCGGGGGTACATTGCCCTTTAACTGCGGGGAGACACCCTAGCGGCAGGGGGGCTGTTGGTCCCGCCCTGCTGGGGTGGACTTGGGAACTCCCCATGTACACACATCTTTCCCAACAGACACCTGTGGGGCTCTAATGCTTTTACAGGCCTGCTGTAGACAGAACTGAGAGGTGACGATGGGCTTTCAGGGAATGTTTCTCCCCCTCCCCGAGAGATAAATTCCTCCCACGGCGAGGGAGACACAGAAGTGGACATAACAATGACTATCGCAATGAGATCACAGGGACCGGTAAAATAACTCCAATTTGGGGGGGGGGGAGTTCCTGAATGGGAGGGTGATTATGATTGTGCTGTGATTTTCCTTTGAAGATTAATATGTCCTGTACAGGTACTAAGGGAATTACTTGCATTCTATGAACACATGCTCTAGATAAATGCATAGATGTTAACACTGTTTGTTCAGATTCGCATGTACTAGCAGAAGACGTGAAGTTTATCATTGCTAGCTTATGTTCACATGCTCTAGATAAATACAGGAAGGTTAGCGATGTTTGCTCATATTTACATGCTCTAGATAAATACATGAAGGTTAGCGATGTTTGCTCATATTTACATTCTCTAGATAAAGACAGGTAGGTTGGCACTGGTTGCTCATATACACCTGCTATAAACTCATGAAGGTTAGCAATGTTTGCTCATGTTCACATGCCCTAGATAAATACATGAAGATTAGCATGGTTTGCTCACATTCACACTGCTCATGCCCATATGATAACTCCTATACCTATTTTGGTCGGGGAGGCCAGCTGCTTTTCGGCCTCCGCTGACCACACTCCCAAATAGGCTAACGCTTACCCCCAGCCTGTTGCTGGGAAGCGTTTAATCAGTGTTCTTGCTGCATCTAGTTTCTTACCTTCCCTCTTCCTTTTTCTCAAGGGGCGGCGATGCCCAGTTTCTAAGGTAACCACCTTTCTAAGGTAAAGCACTCCCCTCCATATAGAGTCTTTTCTTTTCCTTTCTAGTTGTTCTTTTTCTTTTATTTCCCTTTCTCTTCTCTCATCTACTTTCTTCCTCTCCCCATTCCCCCTACTTACCCCTCCCACCCCCTCCACACCCCACCCTCTCCCATGGAGGCTCTGAATGTATCCTCGCTTAACGCCAAGGGCCTTAACACACCCGATAAAAAGACAGATGCTTTTACATGATTTGCATCGTCTTAAATCTGATGTGGCCTTCATACAGGAGACACATTTTAGAGATGACAAATTGCCCAGCCTTAAAAACAAGTCATTCCCGTTGCTGTACCCTTCCACCAACCGGACAGCTAAGTCAAGGGGGGTTTCTATTCTCCTTTCAGGAAGAGTACCATGGTCGCTCATAGATTCCATTACTGACCCTGGAGGTCGCTACCTGTTTGTGAAGGGCATGATCAGCGATGTCAAAGTCACATTTTGCGAATCTTTACACCCCGAACGAACAACAAGAAGCTTTCCTAGGTAGGACACTAGCGAAGCTGACCAATTTTAGGGCGGGCCATCTGATTGTAGGAGGTGACCTGAACGTCCAGTTAATTCCAGCAGAAGACACATCCTCAGATCTGTCATCTATCCCCCTTGGGAACGTATTGCTCACTCCGTACACGATAGCCAATTAACGTATGGCGTCTTCTCCACCCTATGGAAAGAGACTTCACCTTCTCTTCTACCACCCCCACAAGACATACTCGCACATTGTTATTTCCTCATCCCCCATGCCCAGTTACATGCAGTATGCACCTCATCCATAGGCTCCATTACCTGGTCCGATCACGCTCCTATTTTCTTGTCCTACGCTCTTCAGGACTCCAAGACCACCAAAACTAACCAATGGGGACTGAATGAAAGTCTCTAACAAGAAAAGGACGTTCTGGAAGATGTTACTAGAGAACTGAACTGCTACTTTAGAACTAATGATACCCCAAAATGTGACCCAGGCATTATATGGGAGGCACAGAAAGCGGTTATCCGCGGCATGTTGATTAAACACAGGGCCAGGATCAAACGGAAACAAACCGAACAACTTAAACCCCTGCTTGCGGATCTGGCCGCCCTGGAGCTCCCCCATAAACGAACACAAACCCCATCTCTAGAGAGAGACCTCCTTGTCAAACGGACACAAATTACAGATATCCTACAATTTAAAGCCAAGGCAACACTGCAGATATGTAGGAAGTTCTCATGAGTCGGGAAATAAATGCGGGAAGCTTTTAGCCAGAACTTTGCGAGACCAGAGACTAGTAACATATATCCCACATCTAGTACCCCCCAATAAACCAAAAGGTAACGAAACCACATGATATTACAAGAGAATTCCAGGAATTCTATAATTCATTATATACTGATCTCAAACTCTTTACTAAGATACTAGCAAATAGGATTCAAAACCTTATCCCGAGCCTGATACACCTAGACCAGTGATGACGAACCTTGGCACCCCAGATGTTTTGGAACTACATTTCCCATGATGCTCAACTACACTGCAGAGTGCATGAGGATCATGGGAAATGTAGTTCCAAAACATCTGGGGTGCCAAGGTTCGCCATCACTGACCTAGACCAAGTGGACTTTGTCCCTACACGGGAAGCTAGGGACAACACTACGAAAGTACTGAATCTGCTTCAGGCAGTAAACCATTCACAGACACAATGTGTATTTCTTAGCACCGACGCGGAGAAGGTCTTTGACAGGGTGAACTGGAATTTTATGCTTGCTGTCTTACGACATGCTGGCTTCTGCACCAAAATGCTACAGCGGATTTCCGCGATTTACTCCCGACCAGCAGCAAGAGTCCGGCCAACGGTGTTCTATCAGACACCCTTGGTATCACCAACGGGACACACCAGGGGTGCCCATTGTCGCCTATCCCTTTCGCCCTGTCATTGGAACCATTTCTCTGCACGGTCCAACATAACCCAGACATTGAAGGAGTTAAGATAACAGACACCCAACAAAGTTTCAGCCTATGCTGATGACATGCTATTCTCCCTTACGAACCCTCTGGTTTCACTCCCAAACCTGATGAAGGAGTTTGAGAGATACAGAGCTCTCTCAAATCTCCAGATTAACTTCTCCAAGTCGGAAGCAATGGGAGTTAAATTTTCCACAAAAATCAATCATACAGCTACAAAACAACTTTAAATTTAAATGGACTGACAAGGTGCTGACGTACTTAGGTACATTGGTCCCCTCCAACACAGCCAAAATCTTTGAGCTAAACTTCCCACCATACTTCATAGAGCTAAACAACTTTTAGACAAGTGGAACACCGGTCTTCATTCTTGGATAGGCCGCTGCAACATTATTAAAATGAGCATCCTCCCCAAGTTTCTCCTACAGGCACTCCCCGTCCATATCCCGGCTAGCTATTTCAAACAAATTCAAACGGCATTCTTCATCTGGGCACATAGACGCCCTCGATTACAGCGTAAACAGCTAATGCTACCTAAGCAATACGGGGACTGGCAGTGCTGGACATACGCAAGTATTACCAAGCTGTACATTTGAGCAGGATGGTTGATTGGAACAGACACAGATTTTAAACTATGGGTTTGTATCGAACAGACCCAATCGGATGTTCCTCTTAGTGGAGCTTTGTGGTGCTATACCTCCCTCTCACGGGAGATGAAGAATCACCCCCTAATAGGCAATACAGCTAAGCTATGTTCAGTCCTACTTTCATCCCCCAACATATTCTCGAAGACATCACCCCTGTACCCATGGGGAAACCCCTATTTCCTCCGGGAAGTGGTGGTCCCAGTTTTCGAAACCTGAAGGACTTGGGCCTTACATAGGCTTCCCGATTTGTACAGGGGGGGGCGTGGCCGACGATCCCGAAGCTGGTGGACCAGTCAGGAGCTTTCCGGCTGGACTTTTGGGAGTGCCCTCCAGCTCTCCTACTTCTTCAGAACTCTTCCCGGCTGCGGGGTGGTTTGCCAGGCCCATTACCACCTTCGAGGATTTCTGCTCAGAGATGGGGGCAATGCCCCGCACACTTTCTACTAACTATGAGTTGCTAATTACCCCTGCGGAACCTCACGTTCTGAACTGCATACAAAGTTGGGAACGGGACCTGGGTAAAACTTTCAGCACAACAGAGCAACAACACATTCTAAGGTTCACGTACAAATCTTCTATTTGCACGAAAACACAGGAGACCAACTTTAAGATCCTAACCAGGTGGTACAGAACCCCAGTGAGACTGAAGAAAATCTTTCCAGACACCTCTGATCAGTGCTGGAGATGAAAGGAAGACAAGGGCATCATCTTACATATTTTTTGGACCTGCCCCAAACTACAACACTTCTGGACAGAGGTCCAACGTACCCTCCAAAAATTCACAGAACGTGAAATACCAAATGACCCAGCATTCTTCCTCCTACAGGCCACTAATATACCAGGGAAAATATACAAAAAATCTATTATCTGGCACCTTCTTGACGCTTCTAAAGCTTGCATCCCTCTTAAGTGGAAATCTCCGCAACCCCCGACAGTAGGGATGTGGATTTGAAAAGTGAAGGAAATAAGTAGATTGGAAAACCTAGTACTAACTGCACGACACCAGCAGGAGCGATACTCCAAAACTTGGTCGGCATGGCACGTTTTTATCTTCTCAGAGGAAGGAAGAACCCTTCTTGACAGCAACCCGAATGACTAAATGTCACCATACTGACTAACTATTGACCCCACTGGCTACAGAGCATCCAGGTGCCTTGCCTGATTACCTCCGCGCCCGGCGGGCTTGCACAAAGTTACCCTCCAGATTCCCACCCCTACCCCTCCCCCTCCCGAACCCTCCGCCCCCCCCCCAACCTGAACCCTCCGCCGCCCCCCCCCTGAACCCTCCGCCGCCCCCCCCACCCCTTTTCTCTGTCTTTTCTCTCTCTCTCTCTTCTCTTCCCTATATAATTTCTAACTATCCTTCCCTCTATCCTTTTTCTCGGTTCCTTGGACCCGAATTAATGGGATCCAAACTCTTCTAGTATATTAAATTAAAAAATGGACTGGGACCGGTCTGGGACTCACTAGAGGGTAACACCTGCATCATTAGTATTGCTGCCTTGTGCACACCCAGTAACAAGACGTTGCTTTAAGCACCTATCACACAAAATGAAAGATGTCTCAGATAGCAAAATGTCATACTGTCCTTGGCATGTAATAAAATGCTCTCGTATATAACATATACATGCAATGTGATGTAAGATAACACACTGTGATTGCCCAGATGTCTGTCTTTGCCCTTGTTCCTTGAATAAATAAAATAATTGGAAAAAAAAAAAAAAAAAGATTAAAAGGAGGCGCTGTGTCTGTTGATGAACGAAAGAGAAAGTTCAGTTGAGAGTTGACATAAGACAAAAAAAAAAAAAAAAAAAAAACAAAAAAGCACCTTTCTTGTGACCTTGGCACCTTTCAGACGGGGCAGACTCAGTCAAGCGGATCCGCCTGCACAATGGTGGATCTTTCAGCTGATCCCCACTGTGCAGGCGAATGACAGGTCGTGTCCGCTATGCAGAGCGAACACAGACACAACATGCTGTCCTCTATGGGGTGGTCCAATTACATCCGATCCGCTGTACCGATGAGGAACAGATCCCCATCCAGCTGTTTTTAGCAGATCGGATGCCAGCGGGTATCCCCGCCGCTCCATAGAGAGCAATGAATGGTCTGATGGGGTCCGCCTGAAAAACTGACCCAGGCGGACCCGATCAGTCCATCAGTGTGAAAGGGGCCCAAGTCATAGTATTTCTCCTGCAAAATAAAACACCAAAAAAAAAAAAAAAAAACCACCACAACCTCCTGGTTATAATTATATTACTTTTGATGGAAGGTAGGGGTTTCTTTTTCTCCTCAATGCCTGTAAAAAAAATTCTGTGGTTTGAACGCACCTGCTTTGTGTGTTAATGCATGTGGTTGCAAAAGTCACACGAGATAGGGAAGAAAACAAAAAGGATATTTTGCTTGTCAAAGGAGATAATTGGCACAATGACATGCTCTGCATTAATCTTCTCCAAATAGGTCTGAGATAACATTCCCACGTGCAATCCATTTTCGTTTTTTGTGAACACGATGGCATCCTTTCCTAGACGCATAGATCCTGACTTAAATCCATTTCCGTACAGCCCGACAGGCACATGACCATGAACGGCAACCTTGTCACTGAAACCGAAACTGAAACATGACAAGAATGAAGACTTTGTTAATACACAAAAAGGCAAGTCACAAAAGGAAAAAAATACAAATGAGACAAACAGTCATCTCTAACCATAGCATTATTATAACAACTTAAAGGAGTTGTAAAGGCAGAAGGTTTTTTCATCTTAATGCATTCTATGCATTAAGATAAAAAACCTGTGTGTAGCAGCCTTCCCAGCACCCCCTCTAAATACTTATCTGAGCCCCATCTCTGTCCAGTGATGTCCACGAGTGTCTAAGCCATCCAGGACTCTCCTCCCGATTGGCCGAGATGCAGCAGCGACGCCATTGGCTCCTGCTGCTGTCAAAGTCAGTTAGCCATTAAGGGGAGGGGGGGGGGGGGGGGTAGGGGCGAGTCGGGACTCCGTATCTGAATGGACATACGGAGCTCTTATTCCGCTCGGGTGCTCACCATAGCAAGCCGCTTGCTGTGGGGGCAGGAGCAGCGAAGAGGGACCCCAGAAGAGGAGGGTCTGGGCTGCTCTGTGCAAAACCAACTGCATAGAGGAGGTAAGTATATAAACAGGTTTTTTTTTTTGGTTTTTTTAAACAACAAGATTTTACAATCACTTCAGCGTTGGCTTTTTACAAAAGGCCATTTAAAAGGGGTGCATCCAATGCATTAAGGTGAAAAAACTTCTGTCACTGAGCAGCCCCCCGTTCTTCGTTCCCCTGCCGGAGACGCGCTCTACTTCTCTGGCCGGGGTTCTAGGCTCTTGATTGGATAGATTGACAGCAGCGCAGCCATTGGCTTCCACTGCCGTCAATCAAATCCAATGACACCGGGGGGCAGGGCTCAGTCCGGCATTCTGTGTCTATGGACGCAAATGCTGGACTTAGGAGCGCACCCCCTAGGGAGAGCGCTTCCCCTAGGGGGTTTACTGATGCGGGGAGGATCCGCCAGTGCTGTTGGGGGACCCCAGAAGACTATGATCGGGGCCATTCTGTGCAAAAACTGCACAATGGAGGCAAGTATGATTTTTTTTTTTTTTTTTAAACAACATGAGGGTTTACAACCCCTTTAATTTTTTTTCTCTCAGTGTTGTGTGGTTGCTGACAGGTCAAATCTTATTGTTATTACAAACCTTTCAGGGATTCCTGAAGGGAGACATAGTCACAGAATTCCCATTATCAGATGTTGGAATCTCCATAATGTAGACTACATTGAGCTTGGTTCAGACTTGTGCGGTGTGGATCACAGCATGCAATTCGGAATCACACCGCATCCCTTTTCAAATCACATGCGATTATTTCCAGTGCGATTTGAGCCCATTCATTTTGTATGGGCTCAATACGCACCGCATGAAAAAAGTGCAGGCATCTTTTTTCTTTTCAGTATCAGATCGCATGGGTGTTCAAACCCATGCATTCAGAATCTTGCAATTGCACTGTTTTGTGACCTGTTTTGGGGTGTCATTCATTTATGCTAGGATTACACCTTTCCGTTTTAGCAGCCTAGGTTTACGTAGGCACGGCAGCCCATTCATTTTAATGGGCTGCCATCTCTGAGGATCTTGCATTCACCATGCAATTTTTCATGGGTGGGGGGTGTCATTCAGAATTCTGCCGAATGTATAGGTAAATCAAGATTTGATCCCACACATGACTATGCCTTAACATCCAGCAGGCTAACTGGTCATAATAAATGTCCATTAAATGTCCTAAAGGAGAGGGGGTATTTTTGGGACTTTGTGTGATACACATATGTGGTATGCCTCCATCCCTAATTCAAAAGTAAACTGAGAAGGTTGGGACTTTGAATGAGGCCATGACATAGTGGAGGTAATTTGATAAAAGTACATATTTATTGATCAGAATGGGATGCATAAAACATATCAATGGCAGAAACCACATACATGAAAGACATTATAATTTAGAACATCTCTCACCTTCCAATCATGGTTTTTACTGTGTTGTCTCTATTTTATTCCCTTCGCTAATGCTGCTGTAATGTCTAGGGCTGCAACTAACGATTATTGTCATAATCGATTAGTTGGCCGATTATTGTTTCGATTAATCGATTAATCGGTTAATAACCTTAAAAAAAAGTGTGGTGTATAATTTAGTTAATATGTAAAGTTTTAAAAAAAGGCGATTTATTCTTAAATATCTCTATGCAGTGGTGAATATAAGTAACCAACTATATGGTTAGGGAGCAAAATATCTAATCCACTCTGAGAATAACAGACAGAAGAGATATTCTGTACATACTATTAGAGGAGATATACTGTATATACTATTAGAGGAGAGATATACTGTATATACTATTAGAGGAGGTATACTGTGTATATACTATTAGAGGAGGTATACTGTGTATATACTATTAGAGGAGGTATACTGTGTATATACTATTAGAGGAGGTATACTGTGTATATACTATTAGAGGAGGTATACTGTGTATATACTATTAAAGGGTGAATCTGGTAAATATCATCAGACTCAGAGATCTATTTTTTATTTTAAAAAAACAAACAATGTCTTCCCCGACAAATGACAAAAAATGTCATTTTAAGAACGTTCGTTCAATTTTCTAATTGTTAGTGGGGTCAAAATCGAATTGTCAAAGGATCTGCGGGAAAAGGTAGTTGAACTGTAAAAAAAACAGGAAAGGGATATAAAAAGATTTCCAGGGAATTGCGAATGCCAATCAGCAGTGTTCAAACTCTAATCAAGAAGTGGAAAATGAGGGGTTCTGTTGAAACCAAACCACGGTCAGGTAGACCAACTAAATTTATTTATTTAATTTATTTACAGTAGAGATTATTTGCTCTATTTGTACTATAAAGAGCTCATTTTAGTTTTTTTTAACCCCATTATGTTACTGGCCGATTAATCGATTATGAAAATAGTAATCGATTCATTTCATAATCGATTAGTTGCCGATTAATCGATTAGTTGTTTCAGCCCTAGTAATGTCACATGTATATATATGAAATTTGTAGGGTTGTCCCGATACCGATACTAGTATCGGTATCGGCACCGATACCGAGCATTTGCCCAAGTACTTGTACTCGGGCAAATGCTCCCGATGCTTCCCCGATACCTAGAAGACAGCTGTGATCGGCGCGTGGGGGAGTTACAAGATTCTCCCCCCGCGGCTTTCACCAGCTTTAGTGACATACAGCTGTGATCGCTCACAGCTGACTGTCACTGCATCCTCCTCCGTGCCCCCTCCTTTCCTCTGTGCCTCTCCGCTGTCCTCTTCGTTCCTCTCTCCTTATCTGTCCCCTCTGTTCTGCTCTCCTTATCTGTCCCCTCTGTTCTGCTCTCCTTATCTGTCCCCTCCTTATCTGTCCCCTGCATTCCTCTCTCCTTATCTGTCCCCTCCGTTCTCCCCCTCTCCGTTCTCCCCCTCCGTTCCCCTCCTCCTTCCTTTGTGTATGGAGAGAGTCAGCTGACTCTGTCCATTCACATAACTGAAACATTGTAATCTCCTGTGATTATGATGTGTCAGTTTATGAATGGAGAGAAGCTGCTGTCTTCTCTCCATTGATTCTCAGTGCAGCTGACGCTGCAGAGAAAGGGACTGGAGAATCTCTATCCTCTGTCTCTTTCTCTGTCTCAAGGGGGAAATATCAGAGGTCTGTTAAGACCCCTGATATCTCACCAAAGCCCCCCAAAAGGGCTGATTAAAAAAAAAAAAACAAAGAATAAAAAAATATTATTGGAAAAAATAAAAATTGTAAAAAAAAACAAAAAAAAAAAAAAACACACACACACATACAATGTTCACCCCCCCCCCCTAAAAAAATAGCAAAAAAAAAAAACACTGTCACGTGACATTAAAAAAAAGTATCGGTAATCGGTATTGGCAAGTACTTGAAAAAAAGTATCGGTACTTGTACTCGGTCCTAAAAAAGTGGTATCGGGACAACCCTAGAAATTTTTGAATGTATAATCCATCAATTGAGACCACTATGTGGCGTCAAGTTGTTATATATTTGATGCACCATATTGCGTGCATACATATGTGTTTGTAAATACTTACGAAATTATATTATGTCTTTCCAGTACTGTATGTGGTTTCTGCCATTGATATGTTTTATGCATCCCATTATGATCAATAAATATGTACTTTTATCCAATCACTTCCACTATGTCCATGGCCTCATTCAAAGTCCCAACCTTCCCATTTAATGTCCTAAAAGATAGATACAGCCGAGGTATATGAGGTTTGGTCTTTTTAAATGCTAAATTATTTGTGTACACAATGTTGGTTGTCGAACGATAAAATGGGGTCATTTGAAAATATGTATACAGATAGAAAAACTGGCATGAAGGGAGCGTGTCTGCTAAACTCAAATCAAAACATTTGGACACTCCTCAGACCCTTTCATATGTTGATGTACATATCCTTCTCATGGACCAGAAGAAAAGGCTTCATATGCAGCTTGGAGCTTTCAATGCTCCATTGAAATTATGCAAGAGGGCCAAGATTCAACTGACTGTCAGAATTTGACTTCCAGTGAAGTGGAACTGGACTCTGCCGAAACCAAATTATACTGTTGCTATTATCTGTATGTGAAATACTCTTTTCTATAAATATTCTCCTTGCATTGTTTTCCTTCCTTTCATTAAAACGATGTTTAAAAATTGTTAGGCCGATTCTCTAAGTGCTGTAAATAAAAACTTCAAGTGTAAGTTAATATTCACAGAAAATCTAAGGTGACATTACACTGGACCTCATTCCCACCCGGTGGTCCCGCTGTACCAGTTTGCTGCAATTCCTCACTGTCAGACATAGAAAAGCTGCTTCACCAGTCCGGAGATTTGAAACTCCTGTGGCTTAATCTTGTGTCAATATTGCTTAGCCAGTATGGACTACAGGGATTCTAATTGGTCAGTACTGTCACATGGACAGCGCTGACTGATCAGAAGCTGTCTAGCCCGTACTATCAGCACTGCGAGGAGAGAAAGCCATCGGGATTTTAAATCCCCGGACCAGTGAATCGGCATTTTCGGTGTCTGACAGTGAAGGATCGCTGCAAACCAGTACAGCGGGATTGGGTGGGATGATCCAGTGTACAGATTTTCTGTAAAAGGTAAACTTACACTTTAGAGAAAACATGCCTCTGTGAAGATTATCACCAAATTTTAAAACTGTTTCCTCCCTGTCTGGCGTGGCAGTAAATGTCTCAAACATTCAAATCCTAAATGGCAAGAACTGCTTTAAACTACTGGGAATGGTGCGCGAGTCTGTTAAATCAAATGGTGGCAACTAGGGTTGTCCCGATACCGATACTAGTATCGGTACCGATACCGAGCATTTGCCCA
The DNA here is from genome assembly GCA_037952925.1 of Lithobates clamitans. Classification (NCBI taxonomy): domain Eukaryota; kingdom Metazoa; phylum Chordata; class Amphibia; order Anura; family Ranidae; genus Lithobates; species Lithobates clamitans. Next base: position 952,619 of record JBBGZY010000879.1, read on the forward strand.
AGTACTTGTACTCGGTCAAATGCACCCGATGCTTCCCCCCGATACCTTGAGAGTCAGCAGTGATCGGCGTGTGGGGAAGTTACAAGCTTCTCCCCCCGCGGCTTTCATCTGCTTTAGTAACATACAGCAGTGATCGATGCTTGTAACTCCCCCACACGCGATCACTGCTGACTGTCACCGCATCCTCCATGCCCCCTCCGTTCCGCTGTCCCCCCTCTCATTCTCTGTCCCCCTCCGTTCTACTGTCCCCCTCCATGTCCTCCTCCTTCCTTTGTGAATGGACAGAGTCAGCTGACTCTGTCCATTCACATAACTGAAACATTGTAATCTCCTGTGATTATGATGTGTCAGTTTATGAATGAAGAGGAGCCGCTGTCTTCTCTCCATTCATTCTCAGTGCAGCTGAGGCTGCAGAGAAAGGGACTTGGGAATCTCTATCCTCGGTCTCTTTCTCTGTCTCAAGGGGGAGATATCAGGGGTCTGTTAAGACCCCTGATATCTCACCAAAGCCCCCCAAACAGGGCTGATAAAAAAAACAAAACAAAAAAAACACATATTGCAATAAATAATAAAAAAAAATATTATTGTAAAAAATAAAAATGTAAATAAAAACAAAAACAAAAAACAAAAAACCTACACAGACACCGTTCACCCCCTCCCCTCTAAAAAAAAGAAAAAAGAAAAAAAAAGAAAACATTGTTAAAAAAACACTGTCACGTGACATTTAAAAAAAAGTATCGGTAATCGGTATGGGCGAGTACTTGAAAAAAAGTATCGGTACTTGTACTCGGTCCTAAAAAAGTGGTATCGGGACAACCCTAGTGGCAACTATTGTTTGTATAAGGGTTCTGCAGAGGTAACTGGCCAAAGTGAATTTGGTCAGTTAGATTGTCACCATACAAGCCGAAAAATCTCTGTGCAAGGTGAGGCTGCGACTGCCATCGATATTTGTGGCAGGGGTTTGACTGCTGTTGTCACAAATATCACACATAGAAGATCTAAATACTGAATTCCATGCATAAACTGAGATAAAAGTATGGTATTTTGAAAAAAACAAAACAAAAAAAAAATAAAATAAAAAAGCACCACATATTACTCATCAATTGGATGCTCATCTGTTCCCCACCCGCTCTAAGGCCAAGAACTGAGCGATCAAAGACCACTGATCTCTCAAGTTCTTGGGCCGCAGTGAGCAGAGACTGTCGGTCACCACTCTGTGCTCTGCCCCTCCAGCATTCACTGGAGCGCTGGGCATGACAGGGGGTGTGAGCGGATAACTCAGTCTCCCAGCAGCATGCTGGGAGGCTGAGCCAGCTGCCAGTCAGAAATCTGGGCAGATCCCCAACATTGTCGAGATTCCTGCAGAACCTGGACCAGCTCTGTGACAACAGCAGACTTCTCAACAATGTTGGGGATCTGCCCAGATTTTTGACTGGCAGCTGGCTCAGCCTTTCAGCATGCTGCTGGGAGACTGAGTTATCCGCTCACACCCCCTGTCATGCCCAGCGCTCCAGTGAATGCTGGAGGGGCAGAGCACAGAGTGGTGACCGACAGTCTCTGCTCACTGCGGCCCAAGAACTTGAGAGAGCAGTGGTCTTTGATCGCTCAGTTCTCGGCCTTAGAGCCAATTAGTTTAGCTTGGTAGACACTACCAGCTCAGGAGAAGTCACTGTACTAATTATCCAATGTTAGTATAGCGATATCCCCTGCTGTGCTATTGTGTTCTGACAGGGGGACGAACGGCCAGCTTCTGTAGGACCGGCTGCAGTACACATGGGCCTAATGCTGTCCAACATTCCGCCCGTGTGTACTAGGCTTTAAGCCCACTATCAGCTGAATCTGGATCACAGGAGTGCAGAACTAAGTGCACTCCTGTGACCCTCAGCCAATGGCTGAGACTGCTGATTGGGAGACCATCAGAAGACCTTTTTTTGGTCATGCCCATTCGACAGAAGCCAGCCGAACGGTCATCTTCTGTAGGACCGGCTACAGTACACACAGGCCGAATGCTGTCCAACATTCCGCCCGTGTGTACTAGGCTTTAAGCCCGCTGTCAGCTGAATCTGGGTTACAGGAGTGCAGAACTAAATGCACTCCTGTGACCCACAGGAGAAGTATGGCCAAAAGGGCTTGGGAATCCTCCTCCTTTGATTTTCTTTAAAGTGTTGCATAGATTAGAGGTGAGGGTCTCTCTGCTGGTGAGAAGTGTGACTGGGACAGGAAATGAGGTGCAGCAATAAAAACCCAAACAATATACCCTCAATATATTTGTTAGTACATGCATTCATATATGGCCCCACCATCTCTACAACCTTGGAGGGAGTGATGTCTGAGAATTCTGCAAGACATATTGGACGGTCCTCAGAAAGATGAATGGAATACAACACTTACCTAAGCATCTTGTGCAATTTGTCTACATCCATCCCATTCCCATTGTCTGTAAATGTGAGACATATCTCCTGTTTAAAAACAGTTTTATCAATCCAGAATTGCTTAGCGCTGACATCGGGATCATAGGCATTATCTGTAATCAATGAAAGAATGATGTGGTCATTTTAAAACATTTTCAATCTTTCCTTTACAGCAGTGAAAAAGCTGCAGTTAGAATTGTAAAAAGCCTGCAATTCTACCATGAAATTGAAAATCCGTTTGCGTTTAGCAATTTTGTAAGGTAAATCCATAATATCACAGTTACACTTACTGATAACATCTTTTCCAGGGGTCTTGGAGTAGAGCACCACTGAGACTCTTAGGCTCCTCCCTTCACAGGAAACACTGCCTTAGACATTCTAAAAAGTATCCTCCCCTCCATACCTCAGTTCTTGGAGAGCACCTCCACACAAATATAACCTGTGCTATAAAGTCTATTCTTTTGGCTGCAACCAAACAGGTGGGTAATCGGTGCTGTCCTGAAATACTCCTGGAAAATAAGTTACCTGTAAGCGTAACTCTAAATTTCCTCCCTAGCATCTTTCAGGACAGCACCACTGAGAAGATAAGCAAGCACTTACCACTAGGGCAGAACTACCGCCTGCAAGACATTACACCCAAAAGACTGCTTCTCTGACGAGACCAAAGTCTAGTCTGTAGTGCCTGATGAAGGTACTGAAGTTGTGGCTCTGCATATTTACCCCGGCGTAGCACCAGCCATTTCTGTGTACATCACCACTATAGCTCTTGTAGAGTGAGCTACAATCCCCTCTGGAACCTCCAGCCCTTCTACCAGATAAGCCTGCCTAATAGCTAGCTTTAGCCATCTTGCAAGGGTATGTCTAGAGGCCCTAAACCTATTTTTTTCCCCCGAAAATAACACAAAGAGAATTCGTCTTCGTCTTTAAAGCACAGTTCCCTAGACAACGTCTTTCTAAGACGAAACGTACGTCAGAAGGTTGACGCGCTGACGTCATCGCTGGGTATCTCGTCTTGAACAAGTGTTCGCTTGCCGGCCGGCTGCTGTGTTTTTATCCCTGCTTTTAACTCTGCTGTTTACTGATGCTTTGGACGGAGCCACCCTGGTCTGCCTGGCTATCCTGGTCATCCTCCCCCTACATTGTCGATCATATCAGGACGTTAATACGATTGTGCGCCTGGTTTATTTACAAGCCGTTTCACAGCTTGCCGTTGGTGAACATTTATTTTACCTGGTGGTGGATTCTTTCACGGAGTGTCACTGGAGGGATTTGTTAGCTTCATTGCACCTTATTGGACATTATTTGAATTTATATTTGGACTTTATTATTTCACTGGTGTGATTTTTCATATTATTTTATTTTCACATGGGCTGTGTTTAGTGTTTTTTCTTTCTGATATTTACGTGGATCCCTCAGCGATCTATTTATATTATAATACACTGGTTTGCAGCTCGGTTCTTATCTAACCATTATCCTATTTGATTGTGTATATCGCACAATTTCAAACTGCAGCTATTTTTTGTGTTGGCGCAGTAATTTTCTTTTTTACCAAGAGCCAGGCCCTCATCAGCCCCCGTCTAAGAGAGCTCTTGAACTGTTACTAGGCTATGCACGTCTAATCAATTCTCAGCCACCCACCTATTAAAAAAAGTTTTCAGAATTTTAGGTAAATGGACCGGGTCTCCTCCTTCCTACTATTCAGTAGGGTGCCGCCTACTCAGACAACCACTTTCTTCTCAGGGACTGTTCCTCTATGGAGGACCAGGGAGGTCCCAGCGCTTTCGAACTCAGAACCGCAGGCAGCAATGATACAGGGGGGAAAGCTCAACAAAAGGGGAAATTCCCAGGGTTGCGCCAAGACATCCACCACTAACGCCTGCACGATTAATCAGTAAAAGATTGTGATCTCGATTCGACCTCCCCACCACCACGGTCTTAATCCTGCATTTCTACGATTCAGAAAAAAGACCAGACAAAAGAGCACACATCCACCCTAGTGTAATACCGTTTGTTCAGACAGGAATAAAAACACTTAGCAGCTAATGCTCTCACATTTAAAAGGCGATGAAAGAGCGTATTTATAAGTGAATCCTCCTCTCCTGGGCCATCTCTGCAAGATGTAAGGGAAATCTGTGAGGCGAGAGACCCGATGACCGTGGTAAAATGCCAGGACACAGGTACGGTGTTTTTGCTCTACTACGCATGCGCCCGGACCAGCAGGCACCGAGCGGCGATGAAAGCAGACCACGACACAGGGAGAGGTAGACGATAGACCTCTGCATGCTGGGATTGCGTTGACAACCCCTTTTCGGAGGTGTGGCCTCCTTTATCAAGTCACGCCCACACCATAAGGGAATGGCTCTTTATAGATTTTTACCAACTAATTAATCCTCTATATAAAAGTCTGTGGATATGTAAATTTAACATTGAAGCAGAATTCTTAATGTATAAATACACATTACATTATTTTCCATGACATTTCTTTAAATTTGATTGAAGCAACAAGTTTTAGGTCTTATTTTATTGCCATCTTGTTTGATAACCTAATGATCAGGGGTTGCAAATCTTTAAAATAAAAAAGTTTTTTTGAGAATCGTGATCTCGTGATCTTTATTCTAAGCAAAAAAAAATTGTGATTCACATTTTATTTAGAATCGTGCAGATCTACTACTAATGCCCCCTTCCATCTGCTTAGGGAAAAAAATTGTGGCCTTTACGCATTTTCCCTTGACGCAAACAGAGGTGCCCCACCTCCACTTGATAACTCCGTAGACTTCTAGACTGAAAACCCAATCGGACTCTCTCAGCTGCCTCCCGCTGAGTCTGCTATCTGGTTCAATTCTCCCTTCAAGTGAAAGTGAACTGCCAAGGTGGACCCTACATTGGTTTTGCCCCACTTGAGCAGCTCTGACAACAGCAACAACAGTGTTATGCTTCGGGCCCCCCCTTGCCTTTTGACATAGGTCACCCGGGAGGAATTGTCCTGAGAGGATCAGCACGTGCTGTCCCTTCAGTTCTTTTTGGAAGGCTCTGAGAGCCAGCGTTACTGCCTTCAGCTCCCTCCAACTGGAGGATCTGCCTGCCTGGGGGGGGGTATTCTTAGGCTGTGGAAGAAAAAAGTTAGCCACCAGCATTCTAAAGGACTCAAAAAAAGTAGCTGATAATTCCCTTACGGACATTACCAGGTCGCTACACTAAGAATTAGACTGCTCCTTCACTAACTCATCAATACACCCCCCCCCCCCAGGTAGAAGCTGGGACGGACAAACATCAGGTAATCTTGCTTCCTAGCCTAAGGAAGCCTTGCCAGGCCCCAATGCTGCCATAGGCCTGGTAAAAAATACCATGCTGCCAAGCCTCACCGTGCCCATGGCTTTGGTTTCCAAGGTGGACGACATGCCAAAACTGAGATATGGTGGAGAGGCTGCTTTTTGAAATGTTGAAGGTAGTAGTGTTTCCTGTGAAGGGAGGATCCTAGGTCTCTGTGGTGCTGTCCTGAAAGACGCTAGGGAGAAAAATGGTTTACGCACTGTGTTAAACACCAGACTGCATGAAAATTAACATAATTGAACATCAGCCTTGCTCACGAGTGCGCAAAGCCCAACTGAAGACACAGAAGTGGACTTGGCTTTACTAAAATTCTATTAACCTCTATATTTAAATTTATAGAGTCTTAGCTCTACTTTCTCAATACAGTAGTATTTCAGGGTGTATAAATATGACTGTGTATTACAATCAGTACCAAAGTTAGACCTAGTGCCCTCTCTAATCATAAAAGGGTGTGACATTCAGTTCTGCCAGCACATAGCAGAAAAACAAAAGGATCAGTTTTACTGCCATACACCTCCAGGTTTTCCCCATTACAGTGCCTGTAAGCCTCTGATGCTGAAAGGCAGGTAGAAGTAATGTCATTGACCAACCTTCAGAACCACCTTGTGTCCCCTTAAGGATGGAAGTGCGTCACCAGAAAACTGCAACTGGAATAGCTGATTGCACGTGTGACCAACTAGCAGCCGCGCAGGCTGGGGAGCATCTCTAAATAGGAAAAAAATCTGGAGCACCAAAACTAGAGAAGAAAGAGTAAGTGGGACTACATGGCAACAAAAATCAAAAATTCTGTGAGCCACTGTAACAGAATGAGGGTGTCCGAGTGCTGGCCGAACAAAGACAATGACACTGCTCCTGCTGAGCTGTAATGGCATCAACCCATCCGACCTATCCAGTTGGAGCCTACTAGGACCACAAGAATCAATGGGGAGGTAGTTACCTGTCCTGCCAGGACAGGGAACACTTTAGGGGGAAAAAGGAAAAAATATACCACTTGACAAGAGGTTAAGAGTTCTATCTTAACCGCTTGCCGACCGGCGCACGCCGATGTACGTCGGCAGAGCGGCATGGCTGGGCAAATGGGCGTACCTGTACGTCCATTTGAATTTCCCGCCGTGCCCGTGCGTGCGCGCGCCGGCCGGGAGCTCTGTGAGTCGGGTCGCGGAGACCCGCGATCGCCTCACGGAGCGGATGAACGGGGAGATGCCGTTGTAAACAGCATCTCCCCGTTCTGCCTAGTGACAAGTGTCACTCGATCTCTGCTCCCTGTCATCGGAGCAGAGATCAGTGACGTCACCCACACAGCCCATCCCCCTACAGTTAGTAATCACTCCCTAGGACACACTTAACCCCTCCCTGCCCCCTAGTGGTTAACCCCTTCACTGCCAGTGTCATTTACACAGTAATCAGTGCATTTTTAATCGCACTGATCGCTGTATAAATGACAATGGTCCCAAAAATGTGTCAAAAATGTCCGACATGTCCGCCATAACGTCGCAGTCACAATAAAAATCGCTGATCGCCGTCATTACTAGTAAAAAAAAATTATTAATAAAAATGCCATAAAACTATCCCCTATTTAGTAAACACTATAACGTTTGCGCAAACCAATTAATAAACGCTTATTGCGATTTTTTTTAACAAAAATATGTAGAAGAATACGATCGGCCTAAACTGAAGAAAAAAAAAGTTTTTTTTATATATTTTTGGGGGATATTTATTATAGCAAAATGTAAAAAATAATGCGTTTTTTTCAAAATTGTCGCTCTTATTTTGTTTATAGCGCAAAAAATAAAAATCGCAGAGGCGATCAAATACCACCAAAAGAAAGCTCTATTTGTGGGAAAAAAGGACGTCAATTTTGTTTGGGAGCCACGTCGCACGACCGCGCAATTGTCAGTTAAAGCGACGCAGTGCCGAATCGCAAAAAACGCTTTGGTCAGGAAGGGGGTAAATCCTTCCGGGGCTGAAGTGGTTAAAGAAACCGAAGGTCTCCTGCCCACCTTTCTTTGAGGTATGCAAATCCACTGTCCTGGAAAACTACTTGGACCAGATGAGCATCCCTGCCTACAGGCACGGGGCCAAAATAACTACATGTGAAGTTGTTCTTGCTAGGCCAAGTTAACACAAGTAATTGACGTCAACAGGGATCTGGCACTTTTTTGTTTGAAGGAGAGCCTGTGTTTTCTGCTTTAAGTGGGCAGTGCCACTCATGTGCTGTCCTGGAAGATGTATTAGGGAAAGGTCATTTTTAAGTGTACGTTTATGGCATTACTCAAGTGTACCTCCAATCCTTTCTCTACACCTCTAGATCATGTCCTGGCATTATTTATGTTATTTCCTTTACTTTTATCCTGTTGCAAGAAACAGCTTTTATTACTCCATGATATAATCACAAGGCTTATTGAATTGTTGCAGGGGAAACAGCTTAGTTCTTTTTGACATACACAGCTCAAGGACTTCCCTCCTCGGCCAACAAACCTGCCTAGGACTTTAAAGCAAAAAAGGCACTGCGTCAGTCCAAAATAGTATTGTATGTACAGAAATTTTTTTTTTTTGTATTGCAGAGACCAACCTTCTGACCTTCCTGGGCCACTTTGGAAGAGGAGAAATTGTCTTGGGCCACACATAAAATACACTAACAATAAGGATAGCTGATTAGCAAAAAATTGGGGCAGAAGTGAACGGTCACTGATCTAGATAATGTACCTGAGTAATAACACTTCTTTTTTTTTTTTGTAATATTTTTTATTATATTTGAATATTATAAAAGAAAAGAGAGCAACATAAAACTTGTGTGATATTTGACACGGTTTTTAATAAACGCATCAATATCTGGTTGAGTGGATGTAGTAGCAATTCTCAAGGTGCTCATCAGATATTTTGGTTCTAATTATGCTCTTTGTGTGCTTCATTCTTAAAAATAATTGCTCACAAATACAGGTGCTGACGAAAATGGATGACATGAATAAGGCGTGATTGTGAAGAGTGGGAGATTTTTCTCTGGGAAGATAAAACTTATAAGTCCAGTAAAGAGACAGTCAAATTTTTATTTGGCCACATGTTTGCTAAGTGTAAGCGCATTATTACAAAAAATCCCCCCTCCTCCGCCCAAAAGAAATCAAACAATTAAATTAAGTTTACAATTTTGTGTTGGGTCACATTCATAGCGGTATTGGGCCGCAGGTTAGACACCCCTGCTTTAAAGGCAAAAAGTCAGTCACAAATATCTACAGATAAAAAAAAAAAAAAAAAAAACTGTTTACTGTGTGGAAGCATTCAGCATCCCATCATCCTAAACTGTCATCCAATTTCTATGCTAAAACAGTACAATGGTTGAATTTAAAGTAGAAATATATAGGCAAAATGTATTTTTTTTCCCCTCCATTTTGGTTAGAGCAAGGGAGGGTTATAACCCGTCTTTTTTTTTCGAAATCTGTGTCCCATTGCGAAGATTTCCCTTCACTTCCTTTCCCAAACAGGAATTGAGCAGAAATCCCTGCAAATGAAGGTAATTCTTTGGGGGCCCCCAGCTCACCAGAACTAATGTCCCCATTGGAAGATTTCCCTTCTATTACTTTTCTGGGCACAACCCAAAATGTAAGCTTTTCTTTTACTTTTTATTTTCAACGATAATGGTAAGCAGGATAATAGAGAGGGTGAATCTCCCTTAGGCCCCTTTCACACTTATACGACTTCAAAGTCGCGCGATTTTACCGCGATTTTGCGGCCCCGATTTTGCCGCGATTTGGGAGCAGTACGATTTTGCCACGTTTCTTGGCATTAACAAATGAAAACATACAGTGGTTGGTATGAATCATAAGGGGGAACTCCACGCCAAGTTTTAAATAAAAAAAACTGGCGTGGGTTCCCCCCCAGGGGCATACCAGGCCCTTAGGTCTGGTATGGATTGTAAGGGGAACCCCCTACGCCGAAAGATCGGCGTGGGGTCCCCCCCAAAATCCATACCAGACCCTTATCCGAGCATGCAGCCCGGCCGGTCAGGAATGGGGGTGGGGACGAGCGAGCGCCCCCCCCCCCCTCCTGGACCGTACCAGGCCGCATGCCCTCAACATGGGGGGTGGGTGCTTTAGGGCATGGGGGGCACCCTGCCGCCCCCCCCACCCCAAAGCACCTTGTCCCCATGTTGATGAGGACAAGGGCCTCTTCCCGACAACCCTGGCCGTTGGTTGTCGGGGTCTGCGGGCGGGGGGCTTATCGGAATCCGGGAGCCCCCTTTAATAAGGGAGCCCCCAGATCCCGGCCCCCCACCCTATGTGAATGAGTATGGGGTACATGGTACCCCTACCCATTCACCTAGGGAAAAAAGCGTCAATAAAAAACACAGTACACAGGTATTTAAAATAATTTATTAGGCAGCTCCGGGATCTTCTTCCGACTTCGGGGGTCCTCTTCCGACTTCGGGGGTCTCTCCGGCGTCTCCTCCCGGTGTCCGCATCTTCTGCCGGCTCCTCCGCTTTCTTCTGCAGCTCAATTGCTAGCGGTGGTCCGGACTTCTGCCTTCTGCCTTCTTCTTTTCTTCCAGAGATGTTGACACGACGCTCTCTCCAGCTGGAATGGTCTCTGAACGCTCCGCAGCGGACTTATATAGGCGGTGACCCCGCCCCCTTATGAGGTCACTGTCCCGGGGCATGCTGGGACTGTGCCATCATAAGGGGGCGTGGTCATCACCCGGTGACCACGCCTCCTAAAACATCACAGTCCCAGCATGCCCAGGGACTGTGACGGCATAAGGGGCGGGGTCACCGCCTATATAAGTCCGCTGCGGAGCGCTCAGAGTGCATTCCAGCCCCAGAGAGCGTCGTGTCAACATCAGGAGAAGAGGGCAGAAGGCAGAAGATTGAAGACCGGGCTCCTTCGCTATAGCAAAAGAGCGGCAAAAGAGCAGAAGAGAGCGGAGGAGCCCGGCAGAAGACCCGGAGAGCGCGGAGAAGAACCGGAGAGACCCCCGAAGTCGGAAGAAGACCCCCGGAGCTGTCTAATAAAATACTTTAAAAATCTGTGTAGTGTTTTTTTTTTAATTGACACTTTTTCCCTAGGTGAATGGGTAGGGGTACCATGTACCCCATACTCATTCACATAGGGTGGGGGGCCAGGATCTGGGGGGCTCCCTTATTAAAGGGGGCTCCCGGATTCCGATAAGCCCCCCGCCCGCAGACCCCGACAACCAACGGCCAGGGTTGTCGGGAAGAGGCTCTTGTCCTCATCAACATGGGGACAAGGTGCTTTGGGGTGGGGGGGCCGGCAGGGTGCTTATCTAATAGTTTCTTGAAGCCATCAATGCTCCCCGCTGAGACCACCACCTGTGGAAGGGAATTCCACATCCTTTCCGCTCTTACAGTAAAGAACCCTCTACGTAGTTTAAGGTTAAACCTCTTTTCTTCTAATTGTAATGAGTGGCCACGAGTCTTGTTAAACTCTTCTGCGAAAAAGTTTTATCCCTATTGTGGGGTCACCAGTACAGTATTTGTAAATTGAAATCATATCCCCTCTCAAGCATCTCTTCTCCAGAGAGAATAAGTTCAGTGCTCGCAACCTTTCCTCATAACCAAGATCCTCCAGACCCTTTATTAGCTTTGTTGCCCTTCTTTGTACTCGCTCCATTTCCAGTACATCCTTCCTGAGGACTGGTGCCCAGAACTGGACAGCATACTCCAGGTGCGGCCGGACCAGAGCCTTGTAGAGCGGGAGAATTATCGTTTTATCTCTGGAGTTGATCCCCCTTTTAATGCATGCCAATATTCTGTTTGCTTTGTTAGCAGCAGCTTGGCATTGCATGCCATTGCTGAGCCTATCATCTACTAGGACCCCCAGGTCCTTTTCCATTTTAGATTCCCCCAGAGGTTCTCCCCCCAGTGTATAGATTGCATTCATATTTTTGCCACCCAAATGCATTATTTTACATTTTTCTACATTGAACCTCATTTGCCATGTAGTCGCCCACCCCATTAATTTGTTCAGGTCTTTTTGCAAGATTTCCACATCCTGCGGAGAAGTTATTGCCCTGCTTAGCTTAGTATCGTCTGCAAATACAGAGATTGAACTGTTTATGCCATCCTTCAGATCGTTTATGAACAAATTAAATAGGATTGGTCCCAGCACAGAACCCTGGGGAACCCCACTACCCACCCCTGACCATTCTGAGTACTCCCCATTTATCAACACCCTCTGAACACGCCCTTGTAGCCAGTTTTCAATCCATGTACTCACCCTATGGTCCATGCCAACCGACCTTATTTTGTACAGTAAACGTTTATGGGGAACTGTGTCAAATGCTTTTGCAAAATCCAGATACACCACGTCTACGGGCCTTCCTTTATCTAGATGGCAACTCACCTCCTCATAGAAGGTTAATAGATTGGTTTGGCAAGAAGGATTCTTCATGTGTTGATGTATTTTGGGCCCTTTTTAAATATTGGTGCTACATTGGCTTTTCTCCAATCAGCTGGTACTATTCCAGTCTGTAAAAATTAGGAACAACGGTCTGGCAATCACTTGACTGAGTTCCCCAAGTACCCTCGGATGCAAACCATCTGGTCCCGGTAATTTATTAAAGTAAAGTTTCTCAAGTCTAATTTTAATTCCGTCCTCTGTTAACCATGGAGGTGCTTCCTGTGTTGTGTCACGAGGATAAACACTGCAGTTTTGGTTACTGAAGCCCCCCGATTCACTCGTGAAGACTGAGGAGAAGAATAAATTCAATACCTTCGCCATCTCCCCATCCTTTGTAACCAGATGTTCTTCCTCATTCTTTATGGGGCCAATATGGTCTGTCCTCCCTTTTTTACTGTTTACATACTTAAAGAATTTCTTGGGATTTTTTTTTGCTCTCCCCTGCTATGTGTCTTTCATGTTCTATCTTAGCTGTCCTAATTGCACCCTTACATTTCTTGTTGCATTCTTTATAAAGTCTGAATGCTGAGGATGAACCCTCAACCTTGTATTTTTTGAAGGCCTTCTCCTTTGCTTTTATATGCATTTTTACATTGGAGTTAAGCCATCCGTGACTTTTGTTGGCTCTTTTAAATTTAAAGTTGGCTCTTTTGAAATTCAGTGTCTTTGTATTCCCTTTATGTTTCCTATTTGTGTGATTTATACTGAAACGAATTGACCTGTGATCGCCGTTACCTAAATTGCCCCGTATTTCCACATCCGTGATCAGGTCTGTATTGTTGTTAATCAGTAGATCCAGTAATGTTTTATTTCTAGTTGGTGCGTCTACCATCTGACCCATAAAATTGTCCTGCAAGACATTAAGGAACTGGCGAGCCTTAAATGAATGCGCGGTTCCCTCCACCCAGTCTATGTCTGGATAATTAAAATCCCCCATTATGATAACACTTCCCATCCTTGCTGCTAATCCAATTTGTGATAGGAGATCCGTCTCCACTTCCTCCCTCAGGTTAGGGGGCCTATAGCATACTCCCAGTATTATTTTCCCCTTAGCTTCATCCCTTTGGAGATCTACCCATAAGGATTCCACCTCCTCTCTAGCTCCCTCAGTGATGTCATCTCTCACATTCACTTGTACATTATTCTTGATATATAGGCATACCCCTCCCCCTTTTTTACCTATCCTTGCGGTATAGGGTATACCCTTGAATGTTTGCCAGCCAATCATGAGAGCTGTTGAACCAGGTCTCTGAAATTCCCACAAAATCCAAATCCTCCTCGTACAACAGTTGTAATGCGGGAAAAAAATGAAGAAATAAAAAGGGACTTTGTATATGCCTATAAGAACCACTCTCAAACACCGATGAATAAATATACATTTTTATTTTATCATGTAATAAAAACAGCAATTAAAACATTTTTAAAAAGGTATACAAAGAAGAAACCTTCCCACAGTTAGAGCTTGTTGGTTTTGTAGATTGAGGAGTCAATTCACAATTGGTCTACATGTTTCGAGCGAGCCCCCACTTCCTTAGGACCATATATGTTACATAAATTGTTCTGTATACATAGCTCTGACTACAATCAAAGGAAAAAGGAAAAAATATCAACATATATACCAAAAAAAAAAAAAAGAAGAATACAATAAACACATATTCAAGCTATCGCCATTGGGGAGAAAAAATAAATAAATAAATAAAACACACAGCCCCCACAACAAACCCACCATCTTTTATTACATATTTAAAATTTCCATGTGAAACATAATCATACCTCAAATAGAAAGGTAAATATATAAATTTAAAAAATACCATGAACAGAAGGGAACTGTCTTTTTTCCTTTTAGTGTAGTCAGAGCTATAAAGACACACAAAACAATTCATGTAACATATGGCTCCCGTGAAATGTGTAGACCAATTGTGAATTTTTTCATCAATTTACAAAATCAACAAGCTCAGTAACTGTTGGAAGGTTTGCAATGTTTCAGTTGCTGTTTTTATTACATGATATAATAAAAAATGTTGTATTTTTATACATCAGCGTTTGTTAGTGATTCTCATGGGTATATACAAAGTCCCTTTACTGCTTCCAATTTTGCCCAAATATATGAACGGGATGATGCCAATGTGAACCAAATAAAAAAAAGTGTGCATGTATGGTGTTTCACTCCTAATTTAGAAGTTGTAATTCCTGTATTCTTGGGTTTAAAATTACAAAAAAAAAAAAATTTATATAATTATATCAGCCAGGAAGCTGTGCATGGGACGTACGTTGACATTCCAACATGACAATGATCCAAAAGACAAGGCCAAGTCGACCTGTCATTGGCTACAGCAGAACAAAGTGAAGGTTCTGGAGTGGCCATCTCAGTCTCCTGACCTCAATATCATTGAGCCATTCTGGGGAGATCTCAAACGTGCAGTTCATGGAAGACAGCCCAGGAATTTACAGGAACTGGAGGCTTTTTGCCAAGAGGAATGGGCAGCTTTACCATCTGAGAAGATAAAGAGCCTCATCCACAAATACCACAAAAGACTTCAAGCTGTCAATGTTAAAGGGGGCAATACACAGTATTACAAACTGGGGTATGTAAACTTTTGATCAGGGTCATTTGGGTAGTTTCTGTTTTGATGATTTTAAAAGAGTAAATACAGTTGATTAATAAATGGCTTCAGCCAAACACTAACCATGAGTGAAAGAAAAGTTTGTGTTATCATTCATAATCTCTGAAAAATGGCCAAGAAATCAAATTCCGCCAGGGTATGTGAACTTATGAGACATACATATATACATACACATATATACACACACACACACACACACACACTACTTTTTTATGTAAGTTTTTATTGAAAATAAGTAGGTATTTCAACATGCTTTTTTGATGCTTCTGTGATGCTTTTTTGAAGCTTTAATGAAGCTTGGCAGACGTCCTGTGTGTTGATATCTCATATTTGCAATACCCCCAAAACAAAGTGAAGCTAAAACTGAATTAAAGCCTCTCAAAAGCTAAAGATGCTTCAAGCAAGTTTCGTCAGACTTCTATGGAGGCTTTGAAGACGCTTTGAAGCACCACAAAAGCTACATGAGGTTATAATTTTTGAAGCGAAGCAAAAGCAAGGTGTAAACAGCACTGTAAGCGTACCATTTTATTTAGCAACATGAGCTTTGACTGGCGTTCAGAGAGCTTTAAAAAAAGAAGTGTTCAAAGCCATTTTTTTAAGCAAGTGTAAAGGAGCCCTAAGGCTTTAAAAAAGCATCACCGAAGCATCAAAAAAAAGCATGTTGAAGCCGTAGGCGCTTTAATGTGTGTTGAAGTTGAAGCAAGCCCTAAAAAGGTTTTTTTTTTCTTCTTAGATTTATAAACAGACAAAATTTAAAGATCACAACATACCTATAAGTTCTGCCACAGCACTGAAAGGCCAAGTATGACTCGTGGAGTTAGTATGCAGAAATTTGGGGCACAACTGAAAAAAAAAAGAAAGGAAGAAAGGAATATGTTAATTGTAAATTTTCACTATATAAACACATTAAAAAAAAAAAAAAAAAAAAGAGAACCATCCATGACTCTGCCTGCACAAATTTACACACACACACACACACCATATTTAACATTTTTTTTTTCCCCAAGTCATAAACAAAATGTATCAATATACCAAAAATACAATCCAATTCTTCTTTTGAACAATTAGGGCCTGTTCACACTTCCCACACACTAAATACTTCAGTTTAGTGTGCAGGCAGCGGTCAGTTTTGGTTGGTGTAAGATGCAGTGAGTGGGGGCATTATGATGCACGTCTCAGTGAATCCCTTTTAGTCAGCTTTCTGCACTTCAAATAAAGTGACAGTTCTTTCATGTCTGTACAACGCAACATATCTGTACTTTCTCACAGCACCACACCTCTGTGCTACGTTGCCATGCGAACGTGACGCACAGAAAACAATTGTTTTTTATGTGTCCTAGCAATAACTTTTGTTCATCCCGTGCAAAAAAAAATGCACTGTGTGTGAATGGGGCCCAACAAATTGAGCTCCTTCCAGTGCTAACAATCTAAGGGCTCTTTCCCATTTCCCTGCCCTCTGAAGGTTAGAATCGCATTCCCAGAGGAAATCTGACAGGCGGTGAGGAGGCATAATATTGTCTGTGCAATGCACGCAGTGGCGGTGTGGCCCTATTGAACACAAAAGTGTGAGCTTGACAAATGGTGCTGTTGGTCAAACTGTGCACCCAAGTTAACAACGCAGAGGCCGCAATGCATCGCAGCATGTGTACCGCTCTGTGCGGCTCTATTGTGACAGTTTGAGTTTGCTGGCTTTGTCTGGGCCTCATTGCAATTGGTTCAAGCTGCATATCCTGGTAGAAGGAAGAGGAAAAGGCCTACCACGACATCATTCTAGTATCACTCCTAAAAAGCATCTTGTAACTCCAAAATATAAAACCATAGCCAATATAAACCAACATTCAACAGCAGCATGCAATAAAGGATGTATGTAATCCTAACAAGGCCCCATGCACACTAGCATTTTAAGCTCCTAGAAGCTTAACAGTGTTATCCTATGTGTCCATGCACGCTACTTTAGGCAACTAGTGCGGTTTTTTTTAGCTTCAAGGAGGAGCTCCAGGTTTCTACAGAAATTTTTTTAAAAAGTCAGCAGCTACAAATACTGTAGCTGCTGACCTTTAATATTAGGACACTTACCTGTCCAGGGACCCAGCAGTGTCTTCACCCAAGCTGATTTTTCAATCAGCTATCGGGTGCTGCTGCCGCCACCATCTCCACTATGAGAAACAGTCAGTGAAGCTGTGCACCTTCACAGCCGGTCCCCTACTGCACATGTGAGAAGCGCGCTGCGCTCCCTGATTGGCCCGGCTGCGGGGGATGGAGGCTGAAATTCCAGCAGAGTTTTGCCGCGCAGAACCAGAAGTGGGGAGCAGGTACCTGTCAAAACCAGGTACCTGCTCCCCCCCAGGAGGTGCCAAATTCGGCAGTGGAGGGGGAGGAGACAGATAAGAGCAACTTACCCTTTTGGGCGGAACTCCATTTTCAGCATCTAGGAGCAGGAAAAAAATGTTTTTGGAGTGTTTTTCCAAAAAACGCCTTAAAACACTCCTAACAGCTTTTAAGTGTTCTTCTTTCTTCATGTACTGTAAAAACGCAAATAAAATGCAAACACTCCTAAAAGCTGCTAAAGCGCTACTAGAAGCAGACACAAAAATGCTATTATCAGCATTTTTTTCTAGCGTTTTTTGAGCTTATAAAAAATGCTAGTGCTTGGAGTCTAAAAAAAACTGAAGATTTTATTGCTTCAAGTAAAACAACCATAAATCACCCCCATAACTTCCAGATGCACAGAATAGTCATAAGTGAACAGTGGTAACTAACAAATAAGACCCAAAGCTGATACAGGGGTCAGTATGTGTACGTTTATTTTTATGGACCCAAAATGCGAAGCTAATGAGATCCGTTGACTCCAAAATGTATGGAGGCGAGAATGGAGAAGTCGATTTGCACACAATGACACCCTCATCCCTCCATACAAGGCAATGACATTAATGAGCCCTGCCCAACTGGCTGCAATACAGCCTGGTAAATGTTCTGAGCAAATACCATTCTGAGGCACTTTTTTTTTTAAGCTACCAGAGCCAAAAAAAAAAAATTCACTCCATCATTTCTGCTGTGATAAAATTATTCATAAAAAGTAGCTATACAAATATAGACCTACCATGCCTATATATTATGGGGGGCAGAATGCTGATGTGACACATTACATCTTCTAAAACACATACACAGAATTTATATCATACTTGGGGTCTATCAAATCATAATTTCTGTTTAATATGCCAATTGTAGAATGTTGTCCTCTGGAAATATAGATCTAGTTAGAATAATTGGCATTAATGGAGTATCCGTTGGAATATAAAAAAAATAAAAAATACTTCCACACACCTGCGGCATACTACACATCCTTCCACACAAGGCATAATGAGATTGTACATTTGACTATGGTTTTTGGTGTACAATTAAAAGAACATTGCTGGTAGGCAGAAAAGGAGTTTTATTGCAGAAGAGAAACACACAGTCTGTTCTGCAATAAAAGTTCACCTGCCAGCAGTATTTTTTTTTTGTTAATCAGCCTAATTTTATTTTAAAGAAGAGATGCAATGTATATGTAGGTACAATTACTACTTAAAGCAGACTAACACCCATATAAAAGTCAGCAGCTACAAAAAGTGTAGCTGCTGACTTAACAATTGGACACTCACCTGTCTCATTGTCCAGCGATGCGGGTGAACGAAGCCTCGCTCCTCTCCTCGGTGCCGGCATTGTGACTGTGGGCGTCTGGCTGTGGCTTGAGAGCCGGGCACGCGCCGCGCTGCGATTGGCCAGGCAATCTTCTGGGACCAGTGACGTGTCCCAGAAGATTGCACGGAGGGAGGGGGGAGAGGTAAACTTCCTTCCGGCTCCGCGGAGCCAGAGGAGGAAGAGGGAGTTGGATGCCCCTAAAAAGAGGGTATCCGCCCCCCCCCCCCCCCAAAAAATGACATGCCAAATGTGGGGTCACCTTCATTTAAAGCGGAAGTTCCATTTTTGGATGGAACTCTACTTTAATGCACACTTTGTCAGATATATTGAGCCAAGTGTGGTTTAATGACAGCGTCTTTTAACAACTTGCCGCCCGCCATATAGCAAAATGATGGCGGCAAAGTGGTTGCGTTATCCTGACCGGACGTCATATGAGGTTATCAAGATAACAAGCCCCCTAAGGAGACTCTTTACCACATGATCACTCGTGTTCAATCACAACTTATCCCAATGTAAACAGGAAGAGTCGTTAATCGGCTTTTCCTCACTAGCGTCTGACAGACGCAAGTAGAGGAGAGCCAATCGGCTGCTCTCCTGAGAGGGGGTGGGTTGGGGACCTGTGCCGATTGTTTATTAGCACAGCCCCCCCCCGCGGATGCCCACCCAGGGCCACCGGGGATGCCACCAGGACTGGCCACCACTGATGACCACCAGGTACGGCATCCCTGGTGGCCACCATGGGTGCCAATGTGTGCCCACACATGCCAATTGTGGGCCCACACATACAGATCAGTGCCCACCAGCAATACCTGCCAGTGCCTCCTAATCAGTGATGTCCATCAGTGCCACTCAGTGTCCATCAGTGCCGCCTATGAGTGCCAATCGGTGCCACCTCATCCACACTCATCAGTGCCAATCAGTGAAGGAGAAAAACCTTAGTTATTTACAAAATTGTATAACAGAAACTAAAGAAAAAAAAATGTTTTCGGTCTTTTTTTGTTTAGGAAAAAATAAAAAACAGCAGAAGTGATCAAATACCACCAAAAGAAAGCCCCTATTTGTGGGAACAAAATTATAAAAATTTTGTTTGGGTACAGTGTAGCATGACCGCGCAATTGTCATTTAAACAGCGACAGCGCTGAAAGCTGCAAATTGGCTTGGGCAGGAAGGGGGGGGGGGAGAGAATGTGCCCTGTATTGAAGTGGTTAAGAGCATGCTATCCAATTAGCATAAGTCCATAAATCTCATAAAGGAAACCACTTATTTCACTTCCTCTCTCTCTCTCTCTCTCTCTCTCTCTCTCTCTCTCTCTCTCTCTCTCTCTCTCTCTCTCTCTCTGAATGGTGCTCAAGTGAAAATCGGAAACGTTTATATATATGTGGTCTATGCAAATTACATCAAGATAACCTAAAGTGGTTCTAAAGGCTTAAGGTTTATTTTTATTTTTTACCTTAAAGTGGATGTAAACCCTCTCATAAACCCAGTGAGGTGAACGGCCTCAGATGATACACAGAGATGAAACAAATATCCCTACATAAGTTTTAGATGTATATCTGCTGTCTTCACCTTTATATACTGTTTAGAAAGTTCAGATCAGATTAGGAGATTTTCTCTTCCTGGTTAGCACTGCAGTAAAGCTTGGGCATACAGCTAAGACAGCTGATTGGAGGAAAGGCACCACACCCCCTCTCCTCATAGGTAGAGACTTTCAGAGCTGATCACTGAAAAGTCCGGGCTCTGCTTATTTATAGCATCCTCCCCAACACAAAATTCAGGCTGCTTTTATCTTGTAAAATAATTTTTTATATTAACTTTTTTTTTTTTTTAGCAGAGGAGATAAAGTTGGTACATCAACACACGAGAGTCATCGTAAATCATGTAAACGAGATAACATCTGAACATACACACCCTCGTAGTAGATGCATAGGAACGTAGCGTTACAAAATAAGGGTATGCTTTCTATACAATTACCAATGTAGTTAACAAAGTATCATAAAGGAACAACTATTCTACGCTGGTATTGTAGGTAGGTATAAAACTTAACGAATTGTAGCTTAAAAAAAGAAAAAGATGAAGTCCCATTTAGATGATACGGATACTTGGAAACATACCATGGGAATAAAAGAGTAGGGCAGCTTTTATCATATGTGATGGAGAATTTGTCAGGAGTCATTAGGCTGATAACAGAAGAACGGAGCAGGAGACCTCTACAGGACATAGGGCTTTGAAGAGAGATAAGAAAACACTGCAGATCTATGTGCCCAGCTCAAATTTCATAAATCGGGTTTACATCCACTTTCATTTATTATTGCCCCCACGGGGCAACTCCTCTTTCGATTCAGCGCTGAGCACAAGAGCATCAGCGTTACGGTCTCTCCCTCGCCTCACAGCCATTGGCTCCTGCTGCGGACAATCAAATCCTGTAAGGAGGGAGCGGGAGGCCAAACTACAGTATGTGTGAGTCTATGGAGATGCAAAACCTAGCTCGCTGCTTGCCTATGGGATCACAATGAGAAAAGGAGGAGCCAAAGATTACTGGCGGGGGACCCCAAAAGAGGCGTCTTCTGCCCTTTTAACTTTGGATAGTAAAACTTTTTTCCTGCCAGTAAATACCTTATACAGCCCACTTCCTCTATTTGGTAAAAAGCCTAGGCTTATGACATCATGCACAGCTCTCTCTCTCACTCTAGTGAGAGTTTGCCAGAAAGGGA
The DNA here is from genome assembly GCA_037952925.1 of Lithobates clamitans. Taxonomy (NCBI): domain Eukaryota; kingdom Metazoa; phylum Chordata; class Amphibia; order Anura; family Ranidae; genus Lithobates; species Lithobates clamitans. The sequence goes on from JBBGZY010000879.1 coordinate 973,787, forward strand.
GGGGAGATGAGTCATAGGTGGGGCCAATCAGAGCTGCAGAGCTGTAGGTGTGCCTCTGTGCGTTTGTGTAAATCCAGGAAGTGAACAGGCAGCAGCTTCAGCTGCCCACAATTAAAATGGATGCAGCCAGACTCAGTGGAGGGAGATTTCTGCAGCATATTTGGCAAGTACAGAATCCCAGTATATATAAAATACGCAAAGCGGTTGGAGGGAAGCTTCAGAATGGCAAAGATGTGTTTATTATGTGAGCAGACTGCAGTTCCTCTTTAATAAACACTTTAAGCGGTATCCTGTAGACCTCGGTTTATCTCTAGGATATCTTCTTGAGCCCGGGTGCAGACATATGCGATGCGGGAACCAGCACGATTCCAGTGTCGGATCCTGCATCGCATCTCCTTTGCAGGCAGTTCACACTGCCCTCCGCGAACCACTGCGGGTGTCAATACAAAAGTTAATGACACCCCCAGATCGGTTCGAACTGTGAATTCGGACAGGAATCGGATCTCATGGGTGTGAACACTCATGCAATCCCATTCCAGTACGGGGGGAAAAAAAAAGGTTTCTGCACTATTTTCATGCAAATCCCATGCGAGTTCAGCCATACAACTGTATGGCTGAAATCGCAATGCACAGATACTTGGAATGATATGGATACTTGGAAACATATCATGGGAATAAAAGAGTAGGCTGCTTTTATCATATGTGATGGAGAACTTGTCAGGACTCATTAGATTGTAAGCTCTTCTGAGCAGGGCCCTCTTAATCCTCTTGTATTTTAGTGTATTTTAACTGTATTGTCTCCCTTTTTATATTGTAAAGTGCTGCGTAAACTGTTGGCGCTATATAAATCCTGTATAATAATAAAAATAATAATGTGATCCTCACAGCAGTGCGGTGCGAATCACATGTTTGACATCTCATATGTGTGAACCAAGGTCAAAGCTACAATCTAAACTCCTCAGCAGACTTAAAATAAAAAAATTTAGGTTCTACAAAAGACAATCTACCTTGTAAGCAACAAATATATAGCAAGTTAATCTGCCACCTTTGCTGGTATTAGACGAAAGTCAACCTCACACAAAAACCTGAACAATCTGACAATTTATGGGTATATTTGGCACAAATGATAATGCGACTACTGTAAGTTTTAACTTGTTAACTTAGCAATAAGAAGCCTTTTAATCGTTTATATACTCTCACCAGTCACTTTATTAGTTATACCTGTTCAATTGCTTGGCAACACAAATTGCTAATCAGCCAATCACATGGCAGCAACTCAATGCATTAAGGTATCTAGAAGTGGTGAAGATGACTTGCTGAAGTTCAAACCGAGCATCAGAATGGGGAAGAAAGGGGATTTTAAGTGACTTTGAACGTGGCATGGTTGTTGGTACCAGACGGGCTGCTCTGAGCATTTCAAAAACTGCTGATCTACTGGGATTTTCACGCACAACCATCTCTCTGGTTTGGTCCGAAAGAGAAAATATCCAGTGAGCGACAGTTGTGGGATGGAAATGCCTTTATTGATGTCAGAGGTTAATGGGCAGACTGGTTGATGATAGAAAGGCAACAGTAACAGAAATAACCACTTGTAAATCACCCAAGGTATGCATAATACCATCTCTGAACACACAACACATCAAACCTTGAAGCAGATGGGCTACAGCAGCAGAACACTACATTGGGTGCCACTCCTGTCAGCTAAAAACAGGAAACTGAGGCTACAGTTTGCACAGGATCACCAAAATCAGACAATAGAAGATTGGAAAATACGTTGCAGAGTCTCGATTTCAGCTACTACATTCAGATGGTCGAGTCAGAACTTCACGTAAACATGAAAGAATGGATCCATCCTGCCTTGGATCAACAAGTCAGGCTGGTGGTGGTGCTGCTGTAATGGTGTGGGGGAAATTTACTTGGCACACTTTTGGGCCCCTTAGTACCAACTGAGCATCATATTATAAATGGTGAAAAAACCACCAACCCGCGCAGGTGGAAACTGGTGAATTTAAATTATTATAGGAGCAGCACATTATAAGGGCAAGTGAAAAGAGAATAATTAACAAGTTAATTACAAACCGCTCTCCCTTTAGAGTGCAAGTGCAAATATATAAATAACAATCACAAAAATGCAAATAAGAATGCAAGTGAAAAGTGATAATCACAAAGATGTACGAAATACTGTGTCAATAGTGACAACCATAAATGGCTTTCGGCTACAGTCCAATCAAAAAGCATTGGAAATCATCAAAGTGTTGAAATATCAAGCAGTGAAAGCAAAAAATTACAAAAATTTAGCTAAATTCTCAAAACTTCTGGATAAATCCTCCTAGTATTCGGCAAAAATCAAAGGGAACAGTAATCCACCACCATCACCGGCCACAATTTGGTGAGTAGGCTGCGTGGCCGGTGATGGTGGTGGATTACTGTTCTCTTGATGTTTGCCGAACACTAGGAGGATTTATCCAGAAGTTTTGAGAATTTACCTAAATTTTACGTTGCGAGAATCGTGATTTTTTTTTTTTTTTTGCTTAGAATAAAAAGATCGCAATTCTAATTTTGGCCAGAATCGTGCAGCTCTACTTGGTCGGGGCTCCTTTTGTCTCCTTTTTTACTGCATCAATACGGCATCAATAGCATGAAGGCGATTAGCCTGTGGCACTGCTGAGGTGTTATGGAAGCCCAGGTTGCATTGATAACGGCCTTCAGCTTGTCTGCAGTGTTGGGTCTGGTGTCTCTCATATTCCTCTTGGCAATACCCCACAGATGCTCTATGGGTTTTAGGTCAGGCGAGCTTGCTGGGCAGTCAAGCACAGTGATACCATGATCAGTAAACCAGGTATTGGTACTTTTGGCAGTGTGGGCAGGTGTCAAGTTCTGCTGGAAAATGAAATCAGCATCTCCATAAAGCTGGTCAGCAGAGGGAAGCATAAAGTGGTCTAGAGTTTCCTGCTAGAGGAGCTGATTTTGCACCTAATAAAAACACAGTGGACCAACACCAGCAGATGACATGGCTCCCCAATTTATCACCGACTGGAAAACTTTACATTTCATTTGGAAATCAAGGTCCCGGAGTCTGGAGGAAGAGTGGAGAGGCACAGAATCCAAGTTGCATGAGGTCCAGTGTGAAGTTACCACAGTCTGTGATGATTTGAGGAGCCATGTCATCTGCTGGTGTTGGTCCACTGCGTTTTATCAAGTCCAAAGTCAGCTCAGACATGGATGAGCGAGTTTGGGGTGGAGGAACTTGACTGGCCTGTACAGAGTCCTAAACGCAACGTGATAGAACACCTTTGGGGTGAATTAGAGTGGAGACTGCGAGCCAGGCCTTCTTGTCCAACGTCAGTGCCGGACCTCACAAATGTGCTTCTGGAAGAATGGTCAAACATTCCCATAGACACACTCCTAAACCTTGTGTATTATTATAATACACATACAATTATAATTTTTTTGTAAAAAAAAAAAAAAAAAAAAAAAAAAAAAAAAAAAAAATCATGCTCTGAACATAAAAGGCTTGGATAGGCCAAACATGCATATTTTTTGCTATTAAGAAGGAGGGCAAGGTAGTACAGCAGGCAATCTCAAGCCCTATCCTAATTCTGCCCTGAGGCCTACACATCAATGGTCACTTCTGAGCTGGGAAAAACAAATGCTTGTGTAATGTTGGATTATGTCTTCATGTCCAACTACTTCAGTTATTCATGCCAAGAACATGGGCACAAGAATACAACCCGGTTTGCTTTAATGCCCCGAATCTAAAAACACAATCTTTCCTTTGCCTGGCTATGAGTCTCCCCTCCTCTATCATGCAAAAGTCCTGGTTTTTGGTGATCTGCACCGGCTTTGTCAGATGGTGGGAAGGGTTTAGTGTCACTTTAACGAAGCTTCCTGTGGCATTATAAGGAAAATTGACGTAAATGCCATGCGCCACATTAAAGCGGATAGACCTAATGCTCTACTCTGCATCAGCTCCAGCTTCTTTTTCAAAGTGCCTAATTAAAGATCTGCAGACAGCTCACGTCCCTCTCTCCTCTGCCTTTGCAGTAATAACACTACAAATGCGGAGCCTGCAGAGTTAACAGACGTCCTCCTCTTCCTCCCTCCTGATCTCAGCTGGGAGGCAGCCAGAGGGATTCAGCATTCAGCGCCAGTTCTACTACTCTCCGTGCCACGTCTGTTCGCAGGTGCAGCATAGAACAAGGAGCAAATGCTCAACATTAACAAACGACTCGTGCCCCTTTTGGTAATTCAGCTCAGGATCTGCCCAATTTTGGGTTTAAAAGAGTGGCGCAGGCATAAAGCAGTATTAAATGCTCAATTTTTTTTTTTGTAAATATATTGTTATCAACCAGGAAAACAAACATTCTCCAGTACATTATTTAGCCTATATATGTGCTCCAGCACCTAATTTAAAAAAAAAAAAAAAAAAAAAAAAGAATTCCACCTTGAAAAAAATCTATCCAAAAAAAGCAAAACCTATGCATTTATTTATATTCTTGCTTTTGAGCCTGCACAGCACTGCAGGTGCAAAGCTCTGGCTGCTCGGTACAGACCTTTGGGCCACATTCACACCTGTGCGACTTGTCATGCCCCTATAGAACCCTCATTCACGTTGGGGGGAGGATCTGTAGATTCTGATTAGCCCCCAGACCCCCACAACCACCGGCCAGGGTTGTGGGGAAGAGGCCGCGGTCCTTACCATGGGGACGAGCAGAGACCCCACGGTTCCAAAGCACCCCTCCCCCCCATGTTGAGGGCATGTGGCCTGGTATAGTTCAGGAGGGGAGGGTGAAGTAGAATGTCTGTGATAACCAATGCTTTTTTCAACATTGTAAAGACTTAATGCAGCAGCTCTGTAGGCATATATGGAGTCTGGAGGGCCATGGTTAAGCACAATACGGGTACCGACTTGTGCTACCAAGGTTTCCCAGAGCTCACCTCGCCTAAACACATGTAAGCATTATTTATTAAGTCACACTTAATAACTTGAGATGATTGACATAAGCATTATTTATTAAGTCACACTTAATAACTTGAGATGATTGACACTAGGGGTGCAACGGATCAAAAAACTCACGGATCGGATCGATCCTCGGATCAGAGTCAGGGATCGGATCATTTTCCGATCAGCAAAAAAACAAAAACAAAAACACACAAATCTTGTTACACCCACCGGAGTTTGAGATTTAACAGCTATTTTCAACACAAAAGGGAGCTTATATGCATAAATACAGTATTTGTAGATCGGACGGACTGTTTAGATGTTAAATTTTAAAAGCAACAGCAAACCTGCTGACCTTACATGGTTGCTAATGTGACAGAACGCCTCTGATTTTCACATTTAACATTATTGTTTAATGATAAATAATTTTTTCTACTAATTGTTCTAATAAAGTTATATCAGGTTGAACCGCAGTTAGTTCCTTTTCCTTCACTGAAGGACACCTTGGGTCCTATTCCCACTCCCCTTTTATTTTGAAGTAGAATAATAATGAATTGAACCAGGCAGGACCTCAGTGATGCAGGTTTATTAACAGCTGGGAACATACAGGTTTATGTTCAAAGTATTACAAGATGCAGGTCTAATTTAAACAGTTTCTTACAATGCAAGCATATTAGGTACAATATGATTAGTTGCTACGATCTACGTCAATGTAACTAACTATAAATCTGACACTTGTAATACAACCAGACAAACTTATTCATTCCAGAATTCCTATATGTTTATTAAAATGATTTATAACTGGTTTTGTCTATGGTTCTATCCATTACAATACTTGTGTAAAGACAATATGGCACCCAGTTATGTTAAATCAAACCCTCCTTGTCCCGATAAGACTTTACCAACTCAACAGATTTACGACTTTGGGAAAATGAACTTGCAATAACCCCACCTTATATGTTATATGTCTTATTGTTTTTCACTATACAATCCTATGTGTATATATTCATTTCACAAAAAAAGTACTGTATCATTTACTATATATATATAAATAATATAAATTTTTATATTGTGCAACTTTTATGTTCTTATAAACATATGTTCTTATCATTTATATATATATATATATATATATATATATATATATATATATATATATATATATATATATATATATATATATATATATATATATATATATATATATATATATATACATATATATATATATATATATATATACATATACATATACACACACATATATATACACATATATACATACACACACATATACACACATACATACACAACGCTAAACTACTTTATTCAATATTGTCTAATTATCAATACATACACATCAGTGTTCTTATTCAATGTATTTTAACAGTTTTAAATGAGGGCACAAGCAGACCTTTTGACCCCCCTGTCAAACTAAATTAATATACATAACTTTCCTCATTACTTTTTAAGAAGTTGTATCACTTATTCTTGACAATGTTTATTTATTACCTTTAAGGAATGTTGTTATCTTATCAGACTATAGTTCAACTGCTGTCAAAGGGTTTCTTTTCTAATTAGCAAACTTAAAAACTAAAAATGAACTATCCTAATGAACTTTCACCCAATAAACTTTGTGACTATCTTATAAAAAATAGAGAGAAAAAATAGAAATAATTAAAAATTAAGACTCTCTATATTTATGTTATAACATAGTATACATTAATAAAGATAACCATTGCTTTACTATTGAATAATATTGATAAGACCACTACTATATAATATGAATAATTATATTATCAATAAAACATATGCAAATTAATATGAATAACAAAATATATTGGTTAATATGAACTACTACTACTACTACTCGCTCACTCTACCCCGCTTTCCTGGCTGCATGCTTGGATAAGATTCAGGTATGGATCTGAGGGGGGGGGGGGGGTGACCCCACGCCTTTTTTTTATATTTTGGAGTGGGGTTTTTTGCTTGTGGAAAGGTAGTGCTTTTGTTAGGAGTGACAGACAGTTCTTCTAAACAGCTAAGGGGTGTAACTAGTGAATATGCTGCTGCTCTGTTGGTGTTGCACCCAGCACACATCAGCATTTTTTTTATCTTGCTGTGTAAACACATCATGTACAACAAATGTTTACAAAGCGGCAGCTCAAAGCTAAACTCAAGGCAGGCCGTTGAATACACCGTTGATGTACTGTACATGTTCATTAAATGTTTTAGGCCTGGCCTACACAGAACCGCATGTAAACTGCATTCCTGTTCAATTTACATGCGATTTAGTGCAGTTCTATTTTTTTTTTCTAAATGAATGGGCTCAAATTGCCACTGCATTGCACCAAAGACGTGCATGCAGCAATCGCACTGCGCTACCAGATTACATTATTATACAGGATATATATAGTGCCAACAGTTTGCGCAGCACTTTACAACATTGTATTGTACAATTACAATACAATTCAATACAGGGGGGAATCAGCGAGCCCTGCTTGTTAGAGCTTACAATCTAGGGCTGTTTTGTACCATGCTACCTGGTGCTGGCAAACGCACTGCGTTTGTGACCTGCATTTGGGGGTGTCGTCACCCCCACTTCCTGTCTGGCCTATAGCAAAATGATTGCTGGGCCGATAAGCAGCTTTCCTCACAGGGGGGGGGGGGGATCTGCACTGATAGTCGGTGCAATGATTATCAGTGCTCCATATTAGTGCCGCCTCATCAGTGCCCGTCAGTGCAGCCTTATCAGTGAAGGAGAAAAATTACTTATTTACAAAATTTTATAACCAAAACGAAAGACCTTATTTAATTTGTTTAGCAAAAAATAAACTCAGTGGTGGGCAAATGCCACCATAAGAAAGCTCTGTCTCAAAAAAAAATAAAAAAATGATAAAAATGTTTGGTTAAAGCATTTTTATGACTGCGCAATTGTCATTCAAAGTGCAAAAAAATTGGCCTGGTCAGGAAGGGGGTGAAAGTGCCCAGTATTGGCAGTGGTTAAGATTGCACTGCCACTCACTGCAGATCGCAAGGGCAACACCCAAGGATTGCTGTTTCCTACACCACAAACCCTTAAGGTGTTAAAAAAAAAAAAAACTGCATTTTGATAGATGTAATGCAAAGCGACCTCTAGCTTGGAAAGAAAAGCACACAGCAGACATGCAAAGTGCAGTTCACAATATATTTTCTTTTTTTTTTTTTCTTGTGGGTTCAATGCCTTCCAGGGCCCCATGGATCCGCGCCATAGGCACCCTTCTGGATGGGTCTATGAGCAATTGTAAGAATGCTGCTGTGTGCATTCAGTTAGCCCCGAAGCCTAGGACGACAAGCTGCTCCTCTACTCCCACCTTCTCCAAGGGAGTGGACTAACAGAATCTCGAGCCGGCGCTGCTGCCCGATTCATGTGATGTAGTCGGTGCAGACGATCCCAGGCAGGAGGTTTGGGGAAGCTGCTCTTAGGCTGGCCATACATTTTTCTTATTCAATTTCCTTTCAGATTTACCTTCACTTATATAGTGAAAGGACCTGCCTGATGGCATACACATTGAAGGTGTTCCTGTTTGACCTACCTATCATATGGTTTTGGTAAATCTAAAAGGAAAATTGTATAATGAACAGCTAGCCAAAAGGTATATGGAGGTGATGGCTAAACTACATGAAATACAAGTAAATAATATACAGAGATGAGCAATCTGGAACAAAATGTTAATGTGGTCATTGATCCAATCACAGCACAGCACTGTAGCAACAAGCATTTACCTTCCTTGATGCATCAATAGTATTATTATTATTATTATTAATAATCTGAAACCTGGCTTACAACCCTTCTGCAGCTCACTGCCCTAATAACAGTGCCTGGCGGATGAAAGAACAGGCAAAAACCAAATAAAAAAAAAAATCTCTCTACACATTATTGCTTCAGACAAATGTCCAAACACTGTACTGGAAGCCGAGGCTCGTCCTGCCAGCTGGTGTAATATTAGCATGCCGCCGAGCTCTGCTGGCAGAAAATGAGCGGTGAGATCACAGATGTAAACAGAACAAAAGACAAATCGCAGTCCAATGAGAATCTCCAGCACAGGCCCGCCTTGATGACTCAAATAAATAATAGATGGTTTTGCATTCCTAGCATCACAAGCTGCAGGACTAAGAAACGAAAATGAAAGCAAATCTGGCAGGCTGTCTGTGAGAGAGAGAGGTAATTTACACTTCATTGATGAGGAATTCTCCTTCCACAGCGTCTGCCGCATTCCTCTACACAGCTACACACAGATGGCATTATCTAGGTCACAATTACAATGTAAAATCGCAATACAAAATAAAAAAATGAATCATACATTTTTTGTTTATCGTTCAAATTGTACATATTACTGTCTATTGAATAGGAACCCTAATTAGGGCTTCTTCACACCGTGTTTTTCTGCAGCGATTCAAGCTTTCTACCTGGGGAGGCTCCACCTCCCAAACCTTCACCCCCCCCCCCCCCCGCACCTCTTCCCCACACCCCAATACCCCAGGAATTATAATATGAAGGATACAATAACAAATCTCTGCAAATACTTTCAACCAGATGCCAATTCAGGTGAGCAAAGCTTTACAATGAACAAAGAAAATCAGACAAACAATACGCTGTGCCATCTAAAAAGTGTTTCTTACAAGCCTTGAAAGAGAAACAAAAATTTGAGCTGGGTTCACACTTGTGTTATTACAGACATCGCATTGATGGGCAGATCACATGTCTGCGCAATGAGAATTCAGCCGAACTGTATAGCTGTAATCGCATTCGCACCAAAATGGCGCAGGACCTTTTTTTTTTTTTTTTTTTATCTGCACTGGAATCAGATCGCATGAGTGTTCACAACAATGCGATCCGATTCCTGCACCATTTCAGTTGCCACTGCGATCCGATCTGGGGGGGGGTCATTAACTTTACATGGACACCCGCAGGGGTTCGCAGGTGTCAGTGTGAACCGTCGACCATTCAGGAATCACGCTGGTTCCCACATCGCACAAGTGTGAACTCAGCCAAAGGGGTTGTAAAGAAGGTTTTTTTTATCTTAATGTTTTCTATGCATCAAGTTAAAAAAACCTTCCATGTGCAGCAGTCCCCATTCAACCCCCCCCCCCAAAATACTTACTCGAGCCCCATCTCTATCCAGAGATATGCACGAGTGCCTCGGCCGCCCGGGACTCTCCCCTCTTGATTGGCTGAGACACAACAGCAGCACCATGGGCTCCCACTGCTGTCAAAGTCAGTTAGCCAATCAGGGGAGAGAGAGAGAGAGAGAGAGAGAGAGAGAGAGAGAGAGAGAGAGAGAGAGAGAGAGAGAGAGAGAGAGAGAGGCCGAACCGCGGTTCCATGTCTGAATGGACACAGGGAGCTGTGGCTCAGCTCAGGTGCCCCCATAGCAAGCTGCTTGCAGTGGGGGGCACTCAAAAGGAGGGAGGGGCCAGGAGCACCAAAGAGGGACCCAAGAAGAGGAGAATCGGGGCTGCTCTGTGCAAAACCATTTCACAGAGCAGGCAAGTATGACTTTTTTTTTTTCTTCATTGTAAGAAAATAAACGAGACTTAATCACATTTAAAAAAAAGCTGCTATTTAAAAAGGAGTACCAGCTGTATACTTAGAACATTCAGCTTTTTTATAATTATTATTTTTACTCCTGCATATATAAATATAGGTAAACAGTTGTATTGGGTCAAAATACTAATCAAAAACACAGTATGTATAAAATGTTCTCCAAAAAGCATGATCGATATGAAACATCCAAACAATTCATAAAACTTGAAAATATATATATATATATATATATATATATATATATACATATATATACATATATATATATATATATATACATATATATATATATATATATACATATACATACATATATATACATATATATATATATATATACACATACACACACACATATATATACACACAGAACGCTGAAAGGGCTGACGCTGCCTCTCAAAAAAACTGTCGCCAACCTGTTGTGACAATGGGGTCAATTCACTAAAGGTTGCGATATCAAGGTCACATGATCATTTTTTGGAAATATCTCATGAGGTAACAGAGTCAATTCATCGAAGTAAAATATTGAATGTGAGGTAAATAACGCAAAAAGGAAAAAAAAAAATTAAAGTAATTAAAGTCAATTTACTAAAAGAACAAAGACACATTTGTTATTTATCACCTGCCAAAAGTACAAAATAATAATAATAATAATAATGAGGGGAACTCTACACTGGCCAGTACATTAAAAGTATACAATGTATCAGTGAGGAAATGTTTTGCTCTAAACTCAGGAATGAAAACAAAAAATAGTAACATTTAGCCAGAGGGAGGTTGTTATGTGAATGAAAGCATGCTAGAATGTTTCCAGTTTCATAGTATTTTTGTGTGCATTTCTTCCTTTGGTGCATTAACAGGTTTAAACAAAAAAATGTGAAAAAAACACCAAAAATAACACAATCTAAGTGATAAGTGTCGCAAAACAAATATTTAAACGCATTCCGTAAATAAAGCATTCTTTTTTGTGAATTGAATAGTTTTGAGATAAAATAATGCATGAGTTATAGTAACTTAAAAATTCATGTGGCATTTATCTCTTCGTGAATTGACCCCGATGTAACAGATTTGCTTTTAAAGACTTTTGCACCGAAACCGGTCTGTAAGTTATATATATTATCAAGCAAGAGCTGTGTAAATAACCTGATGGATAAGCCCTATGGAGCCGGTTCACACATCTCCGGAGCAGATTGAAAAGGAGTCCTGTGTGTCATTGGCTTCATTTCAGGTCCGAATTCAGCCCAAAATCTGGGCCTGATTCATCCCCTGAAGCAGAGAACACCCCCCCCCCCCCCCTGCTGCGAGCCGAATGCAGCATAACTGTGAATCCAGCCTCAATGTGATATGTAAAATGTGTACACTTGGATAGACATGCTGATTGGATCCTGTCTACATCGGCCCTAGTATGTATGAATGTGTGTTGGGAACCTTGTAAGCTCCTGGGGGCAGGGACAGATGTGAATGTACAATAAATATGTAAACTGATGTGTAAATTGACAGCTCTATACAAGTACCTGTAATAAACATACAAGTAAAGCGAGCATTTACTATATCTGGAACTCAATATTTTGATTGATTATATGGAAGCAGCAAGTATGGAGCCTGCTTCATTTGAAAGTTCAATTTTGTTGTTGGAACTTCAAGCGCCACTCACTCAAATATATTATATTCCACTCTAAAGTTGCGCTATGTATTGAATGAAGAGGAAAAAAAACAAAATGTAGACACAGCAACAAAGGAGTCCATATAGTGATAGGAAATCCAATGAATCCTGCGGTGCACCTAACATTCACCAGAATAGTGTGTGTATTTCAGAGAAACCCCCACCTCATAAGAATGAATGCTTATAGGTGGAGGCTCTCTCTGAAATACACACAATATTCTGGTGAATGTTAGGTGCACCGCGGGAATTCATTGGATTTCCTATCACTATATGGACTCCTTTGTTGCAGTGTGTCTACATTTTGTTTTTATATAATCTTTATTTTACATTTTAAGCCATACCAAACTGTGTACAGACAAAAGGGTAAGGGGAAAGGGAAGGAAAAATGCACCTCAAGGGCAAATACTGATATCGGTGGCGCCATAATACATTACACTAGGAGTATAATCACTGTCCTAGATTTTCCATACAAGCGTATCTAAATTTGTTTTTTCCTCTTCATTCAATACATAGAGCAGCTTCAATTTGGACTTTTTGATTTGTGCTGCATGTCTCACAGGAAAGTTACTACTTTTAGATCAAATTTGATTTTCACTTATATGTTTAATTTGGAACAACGCAGTACGAGAGAGAGAGAGAGAATATAAATAAGCTCTGTGCAGACAGGGAATATACAGAAGTTATAACAATGCATAAATTGCTGGCGCTATATAAAATATCTGCAGCAACAACATTATATAACCAAGTCAACTCATAAAAGTTAATTAATAAAAAGTAAAAGCTACCATTCATATTTTAGGCCAGCAAAGTGGTTTAATGGCAGTTAGCACTTCTGCCTTGCAGCACTGAGGTCCTTGGTTTGAATGCTGGTCAGAGCACTATGTGCATGGAGTTTGCATGCGCTCCCTGTGCTTTCCTCCCACACTCCAATGACATGCTGGTAGGTGAATTGTCCCTAGTATGTATGTATGTGACATGGGGACCTTAGATTGTCAGCTCCGTGAGGACAGGGACTGATGTTAATGTACTGTATCTAAAGTCCTGTATAAATTGTCAGCACTATACTAATAGCTGTATTAATAATGAAAAAATAATGTAAAAATCAGTAACAATGTACATGGGCTCTCCGCTCAGTGGACTGTGTTTTGCTCAGCGGGGGATCGATCCGCTGAGCAGGCGGATGACATGACAGTCTCCCCTCACTGTGCAGAGTCAGACCCCAACCCATCCGATCCGCCAGATCGGGTCACCATCTGTCTGGATTTCACAGACAGGATCGGATATGGGCGGATATGAGCAGACATGTCACCGCCGACATCCGCCGCTCCATAGGGGGTGAATGAAGACTCTGAAAGGTCTGCCTGAAAAACTGACAGGCGGACGTGATCGGACCGCCCGTGTGAAAAGGGACCAATCCGATTCAATATTCAGGCCTCGGGGGAATAATAATTGTATCCATAAACAGATCCTCAAGTTTCATTCTGAGATTTCCTTTAATAAGTTAGAACTCCTCCAAAATATCTTCACAGTGTTCTACAGAATCTACACCCAGCAGAGTCCTCATTATGCCGTTTTCTATATTGTAATAAATGGTTTATGGACCTCTTACACAGACCTCCAGAGCCCCGGTGAGCCATGCAATATTTTCATACTATGACACTGCGGTTTGTATTAAGCTTCCTCTCTGAGTCACAAACCAAAACAACCTGTGTAGTTGGGCTCCGACAGAAGAGGCTCCTACAAGACTGAGGTCACATATCTGTCTTCTGAGTCTAGTAAAAATGTCATCAGAGAGGATTTACTCTGCAGCAGATTACAGCAGCTACAAAGTATACTTTGGCAAAAACAAAGCCATGCTGTAATGTATACACCGGCCACATGGCAGACTGTATGAGATGATACAACCAGGCAGACCCCTGTACTACATGGCAGAGGAGGGAGAATACATGGGGGGGGGGGGGGGGAATCACTACAAGCACCACAGGAGATATAAATAAATATTACACTTTGTAAGAGCAAATCACCGGAGTGCGGATCATCTTTTCCTCATTTCCCTACTCAGCCAGCGACTGGATCGAGCACCCGGGATCTCTGCTTTCTATGTGATGTATGGGTAGTAGCACTGACTTTTCTGTTTATACTCCTCCCACCCCCCCCACCATGGCTGCACCCGGATACATGGGGGGGGGGGGATTAATGCCAAACCACAACCAGCCTGCCAATCAGTGTCATTCCCTGCAAGACCAGAGCAGTGCTGGAATACATTACATCCATCACAGTCCTCACACATCAGTCCCAGTACAGTCATATCAGTCCCAGTACAGTCATATCAGTCCCAGTACAGTCATATCAGTCCTCATACAGAGCTCTCCATACAGTACACAGAGCCCTCCATACATACAGTACACAGAGCTCTCCATACAGTACACAGAGCTCTCCATACAGTACACAGAGCTCTCCATACAGTACACAGAGCTCTCCATCCATACAGTACAGAGCTCTCCATACATACAGTACACAGAGCCCTCCATACATACAGTACACAGAGCCCTCCATACATACAGTACACAGAGCCCTCCATACATACAGTACACAGAGCCCTCCATACATACAGTACACAGAGCTCTATATATACAGTACACAGAGCTCTCCATACAGTACACAGAGCCCTCCATACATACAGTACACAGAGCTCTCCATACAGTACACAGAGCCCTCCATACATACAGTACACAGAGCTCTCCATACAGTACACAGAGCCCTCCATACATACAGTACACAGAGCCCTCCATACATACAGTACACAGCGCTCTCTATACAGTACACAGAGCCCTCCATACAGTACACAGAGCTCTCCATACAGTACACAGACCTCTCCATACATACAGTACACAGAGCTCTCCATACATACAGTACACAGAGCTCTCCATACATACAGTACACAGCGCTCTCCATACATACAGTACACAGCGCTCTCTATACAGTACACAGCGCTCTCCATACATACAGTACACAGAGCTCTATATATATACAGTACACAGCGCTCTCTATACAGTACACAGAGCCCTCCATACATACAGTACACAGAGCTCTACATACATACCGTACACAGAGCCCTCCATACAGTACACACAGCCCTCCATACAGTACACAGCGCTCTCCATACATACAGTACACAGAGCCCTCCATACATACAGTACACAGCGCTCTCCATACATACAGTACACAGAGCCCTCCATACATACAGTACACAGAGCCCTCCATACATACAGTACACAGCGCTCTCCATACATACATTACACAGCGCTCTCCATACATACAGTACACAGAGCCCTCCATACATACAGTACACAGAGCCCTCCATACATACAGTACACAGAGCTCTCCATACATACAGTACACAGAGCCCTCCATACATACAGTACACAGCGCTCTCCATACATACAGTACACAGAGCCCTCCATACATACAGTACACAGAGCCCTCCATACATACAGTACACAGAGCCCTCCATACATACAGTACACAGAGCCCTCCATACATACAGTACACAGAGCTCTCCATACATACAGTACACCGCGCTCTCTATACAGTACACAGAGCTCTCCATACAGTACACAGAGCCCTCCATACATACAGTAAACAGAGCTCTCTATACAGTACACAGAGCCCTCCATACATACAGTACACAGCGCTCTCTATACAGTACACAGAGCTCTATATATACAGTACACAGAGCTCTATATATACAGTACACAGCGCTCTCTATACAGTACACAGAGCCCTCCATACAGTACACAGAGCCCTCCATACAGTACACAGAGCTCTCCATACAGTACACAGAGCCCTCCATACAGTACACAGCTCTCTATATACAGTACACAGCGCCCCCTAGTGTTGGGTAGACATAGAGGAGCCGCGTGCCGCCTCTCGCTCAGTCTTATCGGTCCGTTCTTCTCCTCCGCTCCGCTCTATACCATACAGCCCCGGACCGGGGCACTGCCCACACCCTACAAGTCTCCTCTCCTGTCACTAAACCTCCCGGAACACCCGGCGGAGACGCACACATAGACGGAGCCCGGCAGGTTCACCCCCCTCCTTCCCGCTCACCGCACTCAGGCGAATCCCGTCCGTCCCATGAGCCGCCATCTTGTGTAAGGGCGCAACCAGCACCTCAGCAGGATCGCCGAGCCCACCCTCTTTCCGGGGCGTGGCTTCCGCGGTGAGGGCGGGGCCTCTCCCTGCTCGCTGTCCGTGTACTGGCGCGTGACTGCTGAGCTGGGGATGCGCTGGCTGCCTGAGCTGTGAGAGGGGCGGAGCTCCGCTGTGTGTGCTGTACATGGGCGGAGCCCTGGCGTGTGCTGTACATGGGCGGAGCTCCGCCTCCTGAAGACGTCATGGTGAGCTTAGCCTGCCTGTATGGAGAACACATCACCATTCTGTGTGTAGATGACTTCTCTGTATAGAGATCACCTTCTGGAATGAGATGACTGTGCAATCCTCAGTGTATGTCACCTCCTCTGTGTAGAGCTCCATGCACACTGGGGCTTTTGTAAATACTTTCTTTCTAGAAGGAGAAAATCGGCTTAGAAAACGCACTTAAGCCGCGTTTAGGTGCGTTTGTTTACTTAATTGGCCAGAATTTTCATTTTTTTTCTGGCCACTGAAATAAAAAAATTAAAAAATGCTCAAGCGCTACACGCACCCAGCGCATAGGTGGGTTTGCAGGTGTTTAGAGGCATTTTTTTGCTGCTGAAAAAGATCCTCTCTTGAATGCGATTTTAATGCATGATTCAGATTTCTGCCTCTAAATTCCTTTAAATGCATACAGTGCCTTGAAAAAGTATTCACACCCCTTGACATTTTCCACATTTTGTCATGTTACAGCCAAAAACGTGAATGTATTTTATTGGGATTTTATGTGATAGACCAACACAAAGTGGCACATAATTGTGAAGTGGAAGGAAAATGATAAATGGTTTTCAATATTCTTTACAAATAAATATGTGAAAAGTGTGCTGTACATTTGTATTCAGCCCCCCTTTACTCTGATACCTCTAACTAAAATCTAGTGGAACCAATTGCCTTCAGAAGTCACCTAATTAGTAAATAGAGTCCTCCTGTGTGTAATTTAATCTCAGTATAAATACAGCTGTTCTGTGAAGCCCTCAGAGGTTTGTTAGAGAACCCTAGTGAACAAACAGCATCATGAAGGCCAAGGAACACACCAGACATGTCAGGGATAAAGTTGTGGAGAAGTTTAAAGCAGGGTTAGGTTATAAAAAAATACCCCAAGCTTTGAACATCTCCCTGAGCACTGTTCAATCCATCATCTGAAAACGGAAAGAGTATGGCACATCTGCGAACCTACCAAGACATGGCCGTCCACCTAAACTGACAGGCTGGGCAAGGAGAGCATTAATCAGAGAAGCAGCCAAGAGTCCCATGGTAACTCTGGAGGAGCTGCAGAGATCCACAGCTCAGGTGGGAGAATCTGTCCACAGGACAACTATTAGTCGTGCTCTCCACAAATCTGGCCATTATGGAAGAGTGACAAGAAGAAAGACATTGGTGAAAGAAAGTCATAAGAAGTCCCATTTGCATTTTGCGAGAAGCCATGTGGGGGACACAACAAACATGTGGAAGAAGGTGCTCTGGTCAGATGAGACCAAAATTGAAGTTTTTGGCCTAAAAGCAAAATGCTGTGTGTGGTGGAAAACTAACACTGCACATCACCCTGAACACACCATCATCATGTTGTGGGGATGCTTTTATTCAATAGAGACAGGGAAGCTGGTCAGAGTTGATGGGAAGATGGATGGAGCCAAATACAGGGAAAATCTTAGAAGAAAACCTGTAATGCCCCGTACACACGAGCGGAATGTCCAACAGAAAAAGTACGACGGAATCTTTTCATCGTATATTCCGATCGTGTGTGGGCCTCATCTGACTTTTTTTTTTTCAAAAAATTCTGACGGACCTAGAAATAGAACATGTTTTAAATATTTCCGACGGAACCAATTCCTATCGGGAAACCCGCTCGTCTGTATGCTGTTCCGACGGACCAAAAATGACGCATGTTCTGAAGCAAGTACGAGACGGCAGCTATTGGCTACTCGCTATTGAACTTCCTTTTTCTAGTCCCGTCGTACGTGTTGTACGTCACCGCGTTCTTGACGGTCGGACTTTGGTGTGATCGTGTGTACGCAAGACAGTTTCAGTGGAATTCCGTCAGAAAAATCTTCAGACTTTATTCCGACGGGAAAAAAACGGTCGTGTGTACGAGGCATTAGTGTCTGAAAAAGACTTGAGACTGGGGTGGAGGTTCACCTTCCAGCAGGACAACGACCCTAAACATACAGCCAGAGCTACAATGGAATGGTTTAGATCAAAGCATATTCGTGTGTTAGAATGACCCAGTCAAAGTCCAGACCTAAATCTAATTGAGAATCTGTGGCAAGACTTGAAAATTGCTGTTCACAGACGCTCTCCATCCAATCTGACAGAGCTTGAGCTATTTTGTAAAGAAGAATGGGCAAAAATGTCACTCTCTAGATGTGCAAAGCTTGTAGAGACATCCCCAAAAAGATTTGCAGCTGTAATTGCAGTGAAAGGAGGTTCTACAAAGTATTGACTCAGGGGGGCTGAATAAAAATGCATGCCACACTTTTCACATATTTAATTGTAAAAAAAATTGAAAACCATTTATCATTTTCCTTCCACTTCACAATTATGTGCCACTTTGTGTTGGTCTATCACATAAAATCCCAATAAAATACATTTACGTTTTTGGTTGTAAAATGACAAAACATGGACAATTTTAAGGGGTATGAATACTTTTTCAAGGCACTGTAGTCACCTCCTGTTGGTATGGTGATATCAGTATGATCACCTCCTCTTGGTATGGTGATGTCAGTATGCTCATCTCCTCTTGGTATGGTGATGTCAGTATGCTCATCTCCTCTAGGTATGGTGATGTCAGTATGATCACCTCCTCTTGGTATGGCGATGTCAGTATGATCACCTCCTCTTGGTATGGCGATGTCAGTATGCTCATCTCCTCTTGGTATGGCGATGTCAGTATGATCACCTCCTCTTGGTATGGTGATGTCAGTATGCTCATCTCCTCTTGGTATGGTGATGTCAGTATGATCACCTCCTCTTGGTATGGTGATGTCAGTATGCTCATCTCCTCTTGGTATGGTGATGTCAGTATGATCACCTCCTCTTGGTATGGTGATGTCAGTATGATCACCTCCTCTTGGTATCAGGGCCATCTTTATGGCAGATGCCCTTGGCCCCATCATTGTTGTGGTGCCCAAAGCAGTTGCCTCATACTTACCAGCTATTCCAGTTTAAATTCCCTTGTCCCTGTTACTAATGCTGTCCAGCTCTGCCATATTGCCATGTACAGATGACTCACCTGCAGGCCCTGTGTTTACATGCAAATAACCTCCATTGATATGTAAACAGCAGTGACATTACTATGTAATTAGCTGTGGATATGACCTCAGGGGGGGCATGCCCCCCTGAGGTCATATCCACCATCACTTATGCTGAATGCTGCCCACTGGGGAGGTAAATTGGCATGCTTAAAAGCCCTTCCTACAACTGTGGTCATTAAGCCTAACATCAGCCTGTTCTGCAAAGGTAAAATTGGAGGTGGAACTCTTTTTCAAAATAACGTGGTGCCACAGCACTGTGAATTTTGGTACATGTGAATACGCACATCTCAGCAGATGTGTGACGGTGTCATTAACAATTAATGGCACTGCTGTGTATCTGCTAAAGGGCTGCACGTTTCTGTGGTATCGGGAAAGTTATTTTGCATGTGTTCCTGTCAGGGCTGGGCTCAGACCTTCCTTCTCTGAGCTGGCCGCTCAACTGTCGGCTAATTGCCAACTCCTATCTCTCCACAGTGACTCACCTGTTGATGATATTCTGTTCGTCAGTCCTGCTTACTTAAGCCATCCAGCCCAGATGATCTCTGCCTTCGCCTTGGTCAACATCCCAGAGACTATCTCCTGCGTTCCTTTTAAAGACTTGCTTGGCTGACATTCCTTCTGGCTCCAGATCCTGCTTGCTGTTCCACTACGCTGTTCCCTGGCTTCCTGACTTTCTGGCTTGGTTGACTATCCGTTGCGGTTACCGAACTTTGACTACGTTTGTTCTATTTACTTTTATTATTAAACAAGTGGGATTTACCTGTACTTCTGTCTCGGTCTGATTCATGGTTTGTGACAGTTTCCGACACACACAAATGTGGACGCAGTCTAAATGTCTCAGTTACATTGGTGGTCAGTGTAAATCTTCTCATTAGATTGGGGCTTGGTGTACAATCTTTTCATTCACACTAGTGGCCAGTGTGAAGGTCCCCCTTACATTGGTGGTCAGTGTAAATCCCTCCTTACATTGGTGGTTACTGTGAATGCTCCTATTACATTAGTGGTCAGTGTAAATCCCCATTATATTAGTAGCCAGTGTAGAAACCCCTCTTTATATAGGGAATCGTTAAAAAAATCCAAACTTGCATTTGTGGTCAGTTTCGAATCCTCCCTTACATTGCTGGTCCACGAGAAGCCCCCTTTAAAGTGGTGGTGTGTGTAAATACCCCCTTACATTGGTGAACAGTGTAGAAATCCACCTTTATTGGTTGTTGATGTAAAATCCCCCATTTCATTGGTTGTCAGTGTAAATTCTTCATTACATTGGTGATCAGTGTACATTTCCCTTTACATTGGTGGTAAGTGCAGAATTGCCCTTACACTGGTGGTCAGTGTAAATCCCCCTATGCATTGGTGGGAAATGGAAATCCCCCACAAACATTGGTGGTCAGTGTAGAAGTGTCACCTTACATTGGTGGTCAGTACATCTCCTCAACAATGGTTGTCAGTGTAAATTCCCCTTACATGAAGCTCATTGTATATTCCTCCTTACACTGGTGGTTGGTGTAAATGCTCGTATTACATTAGTGTCGGTGTAGAAATCCCTCTTTATATTGATGGTCAGTGTAAATCCCCCTTCACATTGGTGGTCTTTGTAAATTCCCCATATATTGGTGGTGGTTAGCTTTGCTCTACATCATTTCAAATTTGCAACAGTGTACTGCCTCCCAACTAATCACATCCCCCCACCACTGCCACTGATCCCATTACCCCCCAGCATTGCCACTCATCAACCACCCCACCTACCCCCCAGCATTGCTACTCATCCCAGGAGTCCTTGGACCCATAGGAGTTTTTGTCTATTGATGGATCCCCTCACCTTCCCAGTCCATGGTGTGCAGGTAGTGAGGAGAGGATGTGCTGTAACCTTTAGCAACCAATCAGTAAACAGTAATGATGTGCACTAACCTCTTACAATCAATTATTGAGCAGCAATGATACGCAGTAACCTCTAGCAACCATTAGTGAGTGGTAAGGATGTCCAGTAACCTCTAGCAACCAATCAGTGAGCAGTATTGATGTACAGTAATCTCTAGCAACTAATCAACAAGCAGAAGTCATGTGCTGTAACCTCTAGCAAATAATCAGTGAGCCATAATGTGTGCTGTAACCTCTAGCAAATAATCAGTGAGCCATAATATGTGCTAGCAGCCAGTCAGTGAACGGTAATGCTACACTGTAACTTCTGGAAACCAATCGCAATCGCTGCCTGATCTGATTCAGTAAACTGATTTTGAGTCCAGCTGCTATTTATTGTTTGTTTCAGAGCAGGTGGGGAGCGAAATTACATGGAAGGGGGGGCAAGAAAATGTTTTCCCAGGGTCCAATCAATATTAAAGACGGCCCTGCTTGGTATGGTTTTGTCAGTATGATCACCACCTCTTGGTATGAATATCTCAGTATGATCACCTCCTCTTGGTATGGAGTTGTCATTATGATCACCTCCGCTTGGTATGGTGACGTCAGTATGATCACCTCCTCTTGGTATGGTGATGTCAGTATGATCACCTCCTCTAGGTATGGTGATGTCAGTATGATCACCTCCTCTTGGTATGGTGACGTCAATATGATCACCTCCTCTTGGTATGGTGATGTCAGTATGATCACCTTCTCTTGGTATGGTGACGTCAGTATGATTACCTCCTCTTGGTATGGTGATGTCAGTATGATCACCTCCTCTTGGTATGGTGACGTCAGTATGATCACCTCCTCTTGGTATGGTGACGTCAGTATGATCACCTCCTCTTGGTATGGTGATGTCAGTATGATCACCTCCTCTAGGTATGGTGATGTCAGTATGATCACCTCCTTTTGGTATGGTGATGTCAGTATGATCACCTCCTCTTGGTATGGCAATGCCAATATGATCACCTCTTCTCCACTCACAGATCTTGGTGTGATGACCTCCTCTCTGTATGGAGAACTTGGTGTAATCACCTCCTCTCCCTATGGAGACACCGGTGTCAGTATGATCACCTCCAATCCAGTCAGTGGTCTTGGTGTGATCACCTCTTCTGTATGGAGATCACAGCATGATCACCTCTCCTCTGTATGGTGATGTCAGCATGAACACCTCCTCTCCATTTAGAGGTCTTGGTGTGATCATTTCCTCTCTGTATGGAGATCAGGCCCAGTGCCGCCGGGCCGCATGTCCTAACAAGAGCCTTTTGATGACCGGCCCGCACAGAGGTAGGTAAGTTGCGATTGTAGTCCAGACAGGGCTAACACAGACCGTGGTCGCAGTCCACCTCCTGCCATGCCTGTGTCTTCTCTCCCAGCTCACCCTGGAGCTGGAGATCTGCACAGAGAGCAGGAGTCTTTTCATATTACGGTAACAAGCGGGTAACCACAGGATCAGTGGAGGCCCTGGAGAGGACACACAGGCTGAATCCTGCCTTTGCCCTGCCTAAGATAGGACTGTGCAGAGGAGGCAGAGAGTAAAAGGGGGCACTGTGATTAGAGTGAAAAGAGGGGGGCATGACTGCAAGGGGCACTGTGATGGGGGGCTATGATTGCTAGGGGCACTGTGATATACAGTATCTCACAAAAGTGAGTACACCCCTCACATTTTTGTAAATATTTTATTATATCTTTTCATGTGACAATACTGAAGAAATGAGTGAGTGTACAGCTTGTATAAAAGTGTAAATTTGCTGCCCCCTCAAAATAACTCAACACACAGCCATTAATGTCTAAACTGCTGGCAACAAAAGTGAGTACACCCCTAAGTGAAAATGTCCAAATTGGGCCCAAATGTGTCAATATTTTGTGTGGCCACCATTATTTTCCAGCACTCTCTCCTTAACCCTCTTGGACATGGAGTTCACCAGAGCTTCACAGGTTGCCACTGGAGTCCTCTTCCACTCCTCCATGACGACATTATGGCACTGGTGGATGTTAGAGACCTTGCGCTCCTCCGCCTTCCATTTGAGGATGCCCCACAGATGCTCAATAGGGTTTAGGTCTGGAGACATGCTTGGCCAGTCCATCACCTTTACCCTCAGCTTCTTTAGCAAGGCAGTGGTCATCTTGGAGGTGTGTTTGGTGTGTTATCATGTTGGAATCTGCCCTGCAGCCCAGTCTCCAAAGGGTATGTCACAGTACATGTTGGCATTCATAGTTCCCTCAATGAACTGTAGCTCCCCAGTGCTGGCAGCACTTATGCAGCCCCAGACCATGACACTCCCACCACCATGCTTGACTGTAGGTAGGACACACTTGTCTTTGTACTCTTCACCTGGTTGCTGCCTGTCAGGAGAATATGGTCTCCAGCAATCAAAACGGCGCTCTGGCGCATGCGCATTCGCGGGCCGGCGATCCGGCGCATGCGCAATAGCGCACGTCCTACGTGATCCTTGGGCTGGCCTATAAAAGGGACTCTGGCACACAGATCAATTGCTGGTTTGTCTTCAGCTTCCTGTGATATCTCTGCTTCCTGTTGTTGTGACCTGATTACCCGCTTTTGACCCGGATTGACCTCGACTATTCTGCTTGTCTCCTGAACCTGACCCTTGGCTTGTTACACGGACTTCCGCTCTTCTCCAGTGTTTGACCCTCTGCCTGTGACCCAGATTTGCCTGCTGTCTCCTTGCCCTTGAACCTCTGCCTGTATCCTGGACTATCCTTGTGTCTTACTTCCACATACCTCAGCCTGCTGTGATTATACTTATCCTGTGTGTGTTTGACCCTCAGCCTAGTTCTGGACTTTCTCTTGTACCCGCTTCAGCTAATCATCCACCTGCCAGTTGCTGCACAGCTGCCTCCCTCTACTAAAGACTTCACGTCAGCAACCTCCTGCTCCCTGAGGTAGCCTGTGCCTCTTCGTACATCCACTCCCTGTCTCATCTCCAGGGGGCGGACTGCGCTTAGTCGCAAGGATGAACACACGCCTAAAACCATCTGAACCAAATAAGTTTATCTTGGTCTCATCAGACCACAGGACATTGTTCCAGTAATCCATGACATAGTTACATAGTTACAGAGTTACATAGTAGGTGAGGTTGAAAAAAGACACAAGTCCATCAAGTCCAACCTATGTGTGTGATGTCCTTAGTCTGCTTGTCTTCAGCAACTGTTTGCGGGCTTTTTTGTGCATCATCTTTAGAAGAGGCTTAGTTCTGGGATGGCAGCCATGCAGACCAATTTGATGCAGTGTGTGGCGTATGGTCTGAGCACTGACAAGCTGACCCCCCACCCCTTCAACCTCTGCAGCAATGCTGGCAGCACTCATACATCTATTTGCCAAAGACAACCTCTGCATCTGACACTGAGCACGTGCACTCAACTTCTTTGGTCGACCATGGCGAGGCCTGTTCTGAGTAGAACCTGTCCTGTTAAACCGCTGTATGATCTTGGCCACCGTGCTGCGGCTCAGTTTCAGGGTCTTGGTAATCTTCTTATAGCCTAGGCCATCTTTATGTAGAGCAACAATTCTTTTTTTCAGATCCTCAGGGAGTTTTTTGTCATGAGGTGCCATGTTGAACTTCCAGTGACCAGTATGAGATAGTGAGAGCAATAACACCAAATTTAACACACCTAGTGCTCCCTTTTCACAGCTGAGACCTTATAACACTAACGAGTCACATTACACCGGGGAGGGAAAATGGCTATTTGGGCACAATTTGGACATTTTCACTTGAAACCAGCACTGGAGTATGCCTCTGAAGGACATACATCTGCATGAGAGTAAAGGACTACAATTGGGATCTTCCCTCTGGTGATCACCACCTCTCTGTATAGAGCTTTCTGTGTGATTGCCTTCCCTCTGGTGATCACCACCTCTCTGTATAGAGATCTCGGTGTGATTGCTTTCCCCTTGGTGATCACCACCTCTCTGTATAGAGATCTCGGTGTGATTACCTTCCCTCTGGTGATCACCACCTCTCTGTATAGTGATCTCGGTGTGATTACCTTCCCTCTGGTGATCACCACCTCTCTGTATAGAGCTTTCTGTGTGATTGCCTTCCCTCTGGTGATCACCACCTCTCTGTATAGAGATCTTGGTGTGATTACCTTCCCTCTGGTGATCACCACCTCTCTGTATAGAGATCTAGGTGTGATTACCTTCCCTCTGGTGATCACCACACCTCTGTATAGAGATCTCGGTGTGATTACCTTCCCTCTGGTGATCACCACCTCTCTGTATAGTGATCTCGGTGTGATTACCTTCCCTCTGGTGATCACCACCTCTCTGTATAGAGCTTTCTGTGTGATTGCCTTCCCTCTGGTGATCACCACCTCTCTGTATAGAGATCTCGGTGTGATTACCTTCCCTCTGGTGATCACCACCTCTCTGTATAGAGCTTTCTGTGTGATTGCCTTCCCTCTGGTGATCACCACCTCTCTGTATAGAGATCTTGGTGTGATTACCTTCCCTCTGGTGATCACCACCTCTCTGTATAGAGATCTCGGTGTGATTACCTTCCCTCTGGTGATCACCACCTCTCTGTATAGAGATCCCGGTGTGATTACCTTCCCTCTGGTGATCACCACCTCTCTGTTTAGTGATCTCGGTGTGATTACCTTCCCTCTGGTGATCACCACCTCTCTGTATAGAGATCTTGGTGTGATTACCTTCCCTCTGGTGATCACCACCTCTCTGTATAGAGATCCCGGTGTGATTACCTTCCCTCTGGTGATCACCACCTCTCTGTTTAGTGATCTCGGTGTGATTACCTTCCCTCTGGTGATCACCACCTCTCTGTATAGAGCTTTCTGTGTGATTGCCTTTCCTCTGGTGATCACCACCTCTCTGTATAGAGATCTCGGTGTGATTGCTTTCCCCTTGGTGATCACCACCTCTCTGTATAGAGATCTCGGTGTGATTACCTTCCCTCTGGTGATCACCACCTCTCCGTATAGAGATCTCGGTGTGATTACCTTCCCTCTTTTGATCACCACCTCTCTGTATAGAGATCTTGGTGTGATTACCTTCCCTCTGGTGATCACCACCTCTCTGTATAGAGCTTTCTGTGTGATTGCCTTCCCTCCGTGATCACCACCTCTCTGTATAGAGATCTTGGTGTGATTACCTTCCCTCTGGTGATCACCACCTCTCTGTATAGAGATCTCGGTGTGATTACATTCCCTCTGGTGATCACCACCTCTCTGTATAGAGATCTCGGTGTGATTACCTTCCCTCTGGTGATCACCACCTCTCTGTATAGTGATCTCGGTGTGATTATCTTCCCTCTGGTGATCACCACCTCTCTGTATAGAGATCTTGGTGTGATTACCTTCCCTCTGGTGATCACTACCTCTCTGTATAGAGATCTCGGTGTGATTACCTTCCCTCTGGTGATCACCACCTCTCTGTATAGAGCTTTCTGTGTGATTGCCTTCCCTCTGGTGATCACCACCTCTCTGTATAGAGATCTTGGTGTGATTACCTTCCCTCTGGTGATCACCACCTCTCTGTATAGAGATCTCGGTGTGATTACCTTCCCTCTGGTGATCACCACCTCTCTGTATAGAGATCCCGGTGTGATTACCTTCCCTCTGGTGATCACCACCTCTCTGTTTAGTGATCTCGGTGTGATTACCTTCCCTCTGGTGATCACCACCTCTCTGTATAGAGCTTTCTGTGTGATTGCCTTTCCTCTGGTGATCACCACCTCTCTGTATAGAGATCTCGGTGTGATTGCTTTCCCCTTGGTGATCACCACCTCTCTGTATAGAGATCTCGGTGTGATTACCTTCCCTCTGGTGATCACCACCTCTCCGTATAGAGATCTCGGTGTGATTACCTTCCCTCTTTTGATCACCACCTCTCTGTATAGAGATCTTGGTGTGATTACCTTCCCTCTGGTGATCACCACCTCTCTGTATAGAGATCTCGGTGTGATTACCTTCCCTCTGGTGATCACCACCTCTCTGTATAGTGATCTCGGTGTGATTACCTTTCCTCTGGTGATCACCACCTCTCTGTATAGAGCTTTCTGTGTGATTGCCTTCCCTCTGGTGCTCATCACCTCTCTGTATAGAGATCTCGGCGTGATTACCTTCCCTCTGGTGATCACCACCTCTCCATATAGAGATCTCGGTGTGATTACCTTCCCTCTTTTGATCACCCCCTCTCTGTATAGAGATCTTGGTGTGATTACCTTCCCTCTTTGATCACCACCTCTCTGTATGGAGATTTCGGTGTGATTACCTTCCCTCTGTTGATCACCACCTCTCTGTATGGAGATCTCGGTGTGCCTTTCTGCACTAAGTCTTTCTATTCTCTGTCCATAGAGACGTTTGAGCAGCTCTTCCTTAAAATTAAACACCAAGTCAAAGTCCATAATAAGGTATGTATAAGGACCTACCAGCTCCAGCTGTGAGGAACAAATACCAGAGCAGACATTCTCCAGAGACATGCCTGCATCAAGTTCCTATCAATCAGCCCCCCTCACCCGAGGTCCTTAGAGTCTGCTTTTCCCAATTACACCATTACAGACTTTAATTCAAGTAAGAGCTTCAAAGGAAGCTAGGTGAGAAATGTAAACAACCAACTCAGGAACTCATGTACAGGAAGTTCAATTCAACAACCACAAGGTGAAAATTTGCATCTTAGAGAATATATAAAACAAAGCACACAAATCCACCCTAAGAACCTGAAGAGCAGACCAAAAGGATGGTTTATAGAGAAAATAAAAAAGAAACCAGCAAGACTAATAAATGTCCAAAACCACCCACATAATGTTGAAACCACAGCCAAACAAGCATCAAATTCAATGGACATACAACACATTAAGTCCAAATAGAAGCTGCAATCAAGTATTTGACCTTTAAATAACTGGTAGGTGCTCAAAGTGATTGCTACGGTTGGTGTCGTGCCAAAACTGGATACGTAGTCAACAGCACAGTGAAATTTAATTATTTGGAGTGCTGATGACTTCACATTTTCATGGACAGACAGCTAACTTCTAAAATTGATAGATGATGATAGACAGATGATAACCTCAATTGGGAAGTTCCTGAACAGAAAATGTCTTGTTCCCGAAAAAAAAAAAAAAGAGTCCCTAAAATTCACCATGCAATGACTGAACTAGAAACAGGAGTCTTTAACCACTTGAACTCTGGAAAGTTTTACCCCCTTCATGACCAGGCCGTTTTTGCTATTTAGGACTGTGCTATTTTAACTGGTAATTGTGTGGTCACACAAATAGAGCTTTCTTTTGGTGGTATTTGATTACCAGTAGTTTTTTTTTTTTTTTTTATTATATAAATGTAAAAAGACTGAAAATTTTGAATAAAAACAACAATATTTTTTTACTTTCTGCTATAAAACATATCCAATAAAAATTTTAAAAATTTAGGCCAATATGTATTCTGTTACATGTCTTTGGTAGAAAAAAAAATCCCAAAGAGGGTATATTGATTGGTTTGTGTGTAAGTTATAGTGTCTACAAACTATGGTATACTGGGATTTTTATTTATTTTTTACTAGCAATGGTGTTGATCAGCGACTTAGTAGGACTGTGATACTGCGGCGGGATATCTGACGCTAACTGACACTGGGTGGGTGGTAGACTAAGGCCCCTTTCACATTTGTGTGACCTGAAATTTGCGCGACTTGAAGCAATGCCTGTGTAATCTTGAGGTCCATGGACCTCAAGTCACATCAAAGTTGGACCAAAGTAGTACAAGGACTACTTTGAAGTCGCACATATATGAACAGTACTCATTGGAAATCCTGGGGTACGACTTGTCATGCGTCTTTGCAGTCCCAAGTCGCAGTACAAGTCGCACAAGCGTGAAAGGGGCCTTAATGACTAACTGACACTGACATCACCAGTGACACTAATACAGTGATTGGTGATAATACTATACACTGTCACTGTACTAATGACACTGGCTGGGAAGGGGTTAACATCTCAAGATAATCAAGTGGTTTAGTGTGTGCCTAACAAGTGTTAACGTGTGTAATATGTGCTGCTTTTGCTAAAAATCTTTTTTTTTCTTTCTCGCTGCTGATCGGACACAGCCGATTTGCAGGTCCCAGCCATGAATCATTGGCTGAAACCTGCTGACATATTTCAGCTGTGTCCAATCACAGCGGGACGGGAGTCGGCAGGGGGGGGGGGTGTGGGTTGGCGCCCTTTACCCCAGAAAAAGGTGCCAACATGCCGCCCACCTGCAGTAAAATTACTGCAGGCTGGTCAGCAAGTGGTTAATGATCCATTTTTTACTAACCTCAAATGAATCATTGTACACATACACACATACAACATCCAGGAACAAAAGGAAGCCATCATGGATAAACTTACACAGCAAACAAACACTGCTATGCAAAAATATACCTATTCCAAGGTAACCACTTGCTTCCTGGGCACTTTTACCCCCTTCCTGCCCAGCCCAATTTTCAGCTTTTAGCGCTGTCACACTTTAAATTACAATTGCTCGGTAGTGTAACACTGTACCCATATGAAACACACAGATCCACGGTCCTGTCAGAGGAGAGGAGACCGATGGTATGTTCCCAGTACAGAAGAACACCGATCGGTCTCCTCCTCTAGTGAGTCCCCACCCCCTACAGTTAGAATCACTCCCTAGCAACACAGTTAACCCCTCGATCACCACCTAGTGTTAACCCCTTCCCTGCCTGTCACATTTATACCGTAATCAATGCATTTTTATAGCACGGATCGCTGTATAAATGTGAATGGTCCCAAATATGTGTCAAAAGTGTCCGATATGTCCGCCGCAATATCGCAGTCACAGTAAAAATCGCAGATCGCCGCCATTACTAGCAAAAAAAATATAAAAAAATAAAAATGTTATAAATCTATCCCCTATTTTGTAGACGCTATAACTTTTGCGCAAACCAATCTATATACGCTTATTGCGATTTTTTTTACCAAAAATATGTATAAGAATACATATCGGCCTAAACTGAGAAAAAATTAGTTTTAAATTAAAAAAAAAATTGGATATTTAACCCCTTCCCGCCGACCGTACGCACATATGCGTACTCGGCTTTCCGGGGTTATACCGGGATGATGCCCGCAGCTGCAGGCATCATCCCGGTACCGTTGTTTTCAGCGGGCGATCGGCTACCCATATATAACAACCGATGCGGCTAAAAGCCGCTCGGTTGTTATACCGGAGGAGCGGGAGGGGACATCCCCCCCTCCCGCCGCCTCCCGCCGCTGTTACCGGGCCTCCCGTGCAATCGGGAGTCCCGGTGTCCGTTCGGCTGCCTTCGGCGGCTGGGGGCGGGCTGGAACGAAGCTGCGAGCGGCTTCGTTCCAGCCTTCTTGTTGAAAACGCGGAAGTGACGTCATGACGTCACTTCCCGTTTACTCGGCTGCCAATGGCGCCGAATTTAAAAAAGTACACAGTATTCAGAATCGCCGTTTTCGGCGATCTGAATACTTTGAAGTGTAAAGGAGGGATGGGGGGGTCTTTTAGACCCCCCATCCCTCCATAAAGAGTACCTGTCACCACCTATTACTGTCACAAGGGATGTTTACATTGCTTGTGACAGCAATAAAAGTAAAAAAAAAATAAATAAAATTTAAAACACAATTTATAAAAGTACAAAAATAAATAAAATAAATAAAAAAAAAAAAATTTTTTTTAAAGTGCCCCTGTCCCCGCGAGCTCGCGCAGCGAAGAAAACGCATACGGAAGTCGCGCCCGC
This sequence comes from Lithobates clamitans, assembly GCA_037952925.1. Classification (NCBI taxonomy): domain Eukaryota; kingdom Metazoa; phylum Chordata; class Amphibia; order Anura; family Ranidae; genus Lithobates; species Lithobates clamitans. The sequence goes on from JBBGZY010000879.1 coordinate 1,005,050, forward strand.
ATATGTAAACGGTGTTCAAAACACACATGTGAGGTATCGCCGCGATCGTCAGAGCGAGAGCAATAATTCTAGCCCTAGACCTCCTCTGTAGCTCAAACCTGGTAACCGTAAAAAAATTTTTAAAGCGTCGCCTATGGAAATTCATAGGTACCGTAGTTCGTCACCATTCCACGAGTGCGTGCAATTATAAAGGGTGACATGTTTGGTATCTATTTACTCGGCGTAACATCATCTTTCACATTATACAAAAAAATTGGGGTAACTTTACTGTTTGGATTTTTTAAAATTCATGAAAGTGTCACTTTTCCAAAAATTTGCGTTTAAAACACCGCTGCACAAATACCGTGTGCTAAAAAATATTGCAACAATTGCCATTTTATTCTCTAGATTCTCTTCTAAAAAATATATATATAATGTTTGGGGGTTCTAAGTAATTTTCTAGCAAAAAATACGGATTTTAACTTGTAAACACCAAATTTCAAAAATAGGCTTAGTCATGAAAGGGATATTATTATCGCAAAAGGTAAAAATTATTGTGTTTTTTTTGTAAACTTGTCACTCTTTTTTTGTTTATAGCGCAAAAAATAAAAACCGCAGAGGTGATCAAATACCGCTAAAAGAAAGCTCTATTTGTGGGGAAAAAAATTATAACAATTTTATTTGGGTGCAGTGTTGTATGACCGTGCAATTGTAATCTAAAATGTGACAGCGCTGAAAGCTGAAAAATGGCCTGGGCAGGAAGGGGGCGAAAATGCACTGTATTGAGGTGGTTAAACAGTCGACTCTTTTCGAAACTTTGTAATGAATTGGAAGCTTCCGCTAATGTTCTGTTATTTCACACTGAAGCGAGATGGTTGTCAAGAGGAAAAGTTTTAAACCGTGTTTTTGATCTTCGTAATGAACTAAAAACCTTTTTAGTCAGAAAGCAAAACCGATGAAAATAAACTGCAGAAAATAGCTTATTTGGTTGACATCTTTTCAATCTCAAACGAGTTAAATGTATCACTTCAAGGACCAAATTCAACTTGCCTTAATTTGTCTGAAAAGATCCGATCATTTCAAATGAAACTTCAACTTTGGCAACAAAAGTTGGATGAAAATAGAATTTACATGTTGCCCAAATTATCTGCTTTCTTTGAGGAAAATGGCATTGAACTTGACAAAAGGATTAAAACAAAAAGTTCTGTCAAAGAACACTTGCAAATGCTTGTGGACCAAAAATTTCATCGTACTTTCCAAATTTTCCTGACACCCCGTTTGCACTTGCTAGAAGTCCATTCACAGTCAAAGTTGAAGATGTTAATGAGAATGCACAAGAGGAGTTCATTGATCTCATTACCAGCGATGCAGCAAAAAAATGATTTCTCTTCCATGTCCGTTAATAAATTCTGGATCAAGTGTTTGAAATCACATCCTGTTCTGTCTGAGATTGTGTTGCGCCTTCTTCTTTCATTTCCAACCACATATCTTTGTGAAAGAGGCTTTTCAAGCTTGTTGGTTATCAAGTCTAAATACAGAAGTAGACTTGTTGCAGAAGATGATCTTCGTTGTGCTCTTGTAAAGACTGCCCCGAGAATTTCTGATCTGGTGAGAAAGAAACAACCTGACGCTTTTGTTTTTTGATACATGGTTTTGCAACAATTTTGTAGCATTGTCGTTTACTGTTATTATATTAAGACCGTCTAATTAACCACTTAAAGTGGAGTTCCACCCACTTTTACAACTCTTCAGCATCCCTCACTAAACTGTGCACTGTAAACAAATTGGATATTTAAAAAAAAATTTTCTCAGCACCTACTGTATATCTGCTGTATTCATTTTTTACTTCCTCCTCCCTGGCCGCGGCCCATTGCATCATTTCCTGTTTGCAATGCTTTCTGGGAAGGGGCGGCAACTTCCTCTGACACTGCCGCTGCTATGGAAACCTGACCTGAAACCTATTACACTGCTTGTGCTGCACTGAGCATGTGCGAGATCTGCAAGGATGAGATCCAGGAAGAAATACAGTCTGGCTTCAGATGCCCACACTTAAGATGGCCACGGCCTGCTGTAAGTTTATAAAATAACAAACTACTGCTACAAACTAACAAAACAGACCTTAGTTTACAGACTTTACTAGAATACATTAAGCTTGTGTATTATAGGGGTATTTTTATTTAAAAAGTATAATTTCGTCCGGAACACCACTTTAAGGACCGAGCCTCTTTTTGAGATTTGTTGTTTACAAGTTAAAAATAGTTTTTTTTTGCTAAAAAAATTACCCCCAAACATTATACATTTTTTTTCTAACTTCCTAGAGAATAAAATGACAGTTGTTGCAATACTTTCTGCTGCACCGTATTTGCGCAGCGGTCTTACAAGCGCACTTTTTTTAGAAAAAATTCACTTTTTTTAATTAAAAAATAAGACAACAGTAAAGTTAGCTAATTTTTTTTTAATATTGTGAAAGATAATGTTACGCTGAGTAAATTGATACCCAACATGTCACGCTTCAAAATTGCGCCCGCTCCTGGAATGGCGACAAACTCTTACTCATAAAAATCTCCACAGGCGATGTTTAAAAAATTCTACAGGTTGCGTGACTTGAGTTACAGAGGAGGTCTAGGGCTAGAATTATTGCTCTCACTCTACCGATCGCGGCGATACCTCACATGTGTGGTTTGAACACCGTTTTCATATGCGGGCCATCTTCCCCTCACTCGTCTCCATACCCAGCACGGATGCCGATGGCTCCGGTAAGCGGCAGAGGGCACCGGAGTGCGGCGGGAGGAGGGCCCCACTTCTACCGCCAATAAAAGTGATCTTGGGGCGAATCCGCCGCAGAGACCACCCTTATCGGAAACCGGACTGTCGGCCGAAAACGAGGATACCGGGGTTATGGCAGCTAGCTGCTGCCATAACAACAAAAACTTAGGACGTATATCGGCGTGCGTTAAGATTGTTACCGTTGTTACACTTTTTTTTCACATCATTATACAATACAGTGAATACAGTTCAATACACAATGAATAAAAAATAAACACCAGTCGTAAACATTTTATTCATTTGTAACTTATATGTTAATTATGAATAAATATTTTGCACTATATATTACAGATTATTTTTGTGATTAATCACTACGCTTTAAGATGTTAAATTTGTAAGAATGAAAATACATCCTGCATATTAGATATTTATATTTCGATTCATAACAGTCACAAAATTACAGCAATGAAGGACCAAAGAAAATAATATTACTGTTAGGGGTCCCCACAACTTGGGAAATTTTATCAAGGGGTCACGGTAGTAGAAAGGTTGAGCACCACTGCCCTAGACTGTTTATTTGAGCTAAAGGAGTGAATGTTGCTGCTTACCTGGCTGCTGCTGGTACAAAGAGAGAAAAAAAATCAGCGGCTCCTGCAGGGGTATCACTATATAATTGTAGGGACCTTGCCCTATGCCGTGGTGTTTCAAACTTAGTGTTGCTGGGCTGGACTTAGCCAAAGCTTTGAATTGATAGTTCTAATTTCCTCAGAATTCCTCTCATCTCAGTGTTATTGCTTGCTTCCCTGGCAATAGTGTAGGAGGATAAAATAATTTGAGTCATCTACATGGGCCACTCAGGAGGATCTCCAAAGCTAGGTACCTTTCTTAGATTTTTGGGGTTGCTATCAGTCTACATATAGTCTTACCCTTTTGTTGTTGCTTTAAGTGATGTTGTTTTTACCTTTAGATGTACCAGTGCAGGGACTGAACATATACTACTTTATTTATTGACCCTGGTGCATGCTGGGAAAGGGTATAAATACATGGGAGTCTGGATGTGCTCAGGCACGTTCGGACACGAGTGTGAACTCACCTGAGCGATCCAATCAGGAAGCTGTCACTGTGGACAGCCAATCATAAGTGGTGGAGGCACTCCCCTCCCTGCAGCCGCAAAGGGCACAGCTGCGGGGCAGGCAGCTTATGATTGGCTGTCTGCAGTGACAGCTTCCTGGCTGCATAGCTCAGGCGAGTTCAAACTCGTGTCTGAACACAAAGAAAACCTACTATGTATAACAATTACAGTGCAAGAAATAACACCTGCAAAGGAAAAAAGCCAACAATATCAATGGAATCCTGCTGGAGATTATTAACCAATACTGGGCGATTTTACCACCTTCCTTTCACACTTTGAATGACAATTGCACGGTCCTGCAACACTGTATCCAAAATTAATTTTTATCATTTTTTCACACAACTAGAGCTTTCTTTTGGTGGTATTTAATCACTTCAGCCCTGGGAGATTTGGCTGCTGAATGACCGGGCCATTTTTTGCGATTCGGCACTGCGTCGCTTTAACTGACAATTGCGCAATGTTGTACCCAAACAAAATTGGCGTCCTTTTTTTCCCACAAATAGAGCTTTCTTTTGGTGATATTTGATCACCTCTGCGGTTTCTATTTTTTGCGCTATAAACAAAAAAAGAGCGACAGGCTGCTGGTGCCGATGCCGTGCCTCAGGGCTACACTGCCTCAGTTTTCAGGGATAACGCTATATCTAGCATTATTCCATTATGGTCACCATATACAAATTTACCTTTTTATACGACTAGGCAAGAGTGGTCGGGATCCTTGTCTGCTCCCCCTCTTTCCTTTTATTTCCGTATTTTTTATTTTTTACTTTACTAATTCTGGCAATTTATCCTAGATATATCCCAAACCCTGCATCTTCTCCTGATGAGTGGTATACTAACCACGAAACGCGTAGAGCTTTCCTATGATGCGACGTCACATTCCCCCATGTTCTACCATCTTACCTGACTACCATCAAAATATCATTATGCACCAATCCATTATTGTTGAGTTATATGCTACCATTACAATCTGGCTTACATTTCTAGGTCTATCAAGTTTTTTATTGTAAGCTTAATATGTACTATATATTGATTGAAATACAAGGTTTATATGGTACCCACTATTTACTATGCAATTTTATTAATTTTACTATGTTACTATGTCCTGTATGCCTTTTTGTATATAATAAATAATGTTTACACTGATTGGTTCATGTCATGTTATGTAGCAGTGTGCCTCACACAAAGTCCCAACCTCTTTCTTCTTTTTCCACAGGGAGCAGTGATCTCTGTCATTACACAAGGTAGAACGGGGAAATGCCTTGTTTACATAGGTACCTCCCCATTCTACCTCTCCACACCGCAATCGCGGGCGGCTGGAGAACATCGAGTTCCCGGGACCCACGGGCACGCTCCCGCAGCGTGCATAGGGGAACGCGTGCACGCGAAAGGTGGCAAATTTAAAGTGATGTACCTGTACGCCCATTTACCTGCATGTGCCATTCTGCCGACGTACATCTGTGTGTGGCGATCGGTAAGCCGTTAATCACCACTGCTATAAGCAAGCATTTTACTAAATGATTATGATTCATTCAGTTTGTTTTAGACCCCTTTCACATTGAAGCGTCGCTAAAACACTGATTGTTTTTGCGGTGTTTTAGCGGCATTTTAACCGTGCTTTTTGGGCACTAGCGGGTTGCTTATATTTAAGGTCACGTGACAGCATGTGGGCAGCCAGGGCAGAGCCTAATAGGATGCAGCTTCTCCGGAAGACCCAATTACTGTGGGAAGCACCTCCCCTATTGCTGCAGTTCCAGTGGGGTGGCACTTCGTTGCAGGTCCCTGGATCCCTCCAGCTGTTCACCTGTGTTACCAGAGCTTTAAACTTCACTTTCCAGAGCTGGACTTTACTGTGAGGTTTAGGAAGACAATCACAAGTAGCTATGTTCTGTCTCTTATAGACGATGCTATGCCGCCATATGTTGCCCTGACTTAGGGTTGCCACCTACCCGAGATTGACCTGGACAGTCCAGGTTTTGAATTGTGTGTCCGGGTTTCAGACCGCCTGAAACCCGGACACATTATACAGATTAGACTGCAGTTCCCCAAGTAACTGAGTACCACAACCAAGTACATAGATGTGTGCACGGGCCCCACCCCCATAAATGGATGGGAGAGGAGAGATGGCTCAGTCTGCTCCTCCTCCTCCCACCCTCACCCCTCTGTCTGCCCACCTGCACTCCAATCCCCGGTGTTCTGTGCCTCAGGAAAGGGATGGGTGAGCTAGAAATTTGAAGGTCAGTAGCCACCAAATACATTGTGGATGGAAGGTGTCGAAGCCTGAGCCTCCATCCTCAGGTGAGTGAGCTCACCAACCAATGTCTGTGACTGAAGTCCCCCCCTTCTCTCTCCTGCCTCTGAGTGAGTGAGTACAATAAGGTAAGGGGGACTCAGATGTATGGGGTACTCTGTGGACTCTGATGTAAAGGGGGCTTTGGGAACTCTGATTTAAGGGTGAATGCTGGGAACTCTAAAGTAAGTGGGAGCTTTGGTGAGCAGAAACACCCTTGCACCAGAGTCCACAGCATTCGCCCTTAAAATAAAAATTGCCATACACCGCTAAAGTGTTCGGGTTTGGCTTGAAGAAAAGATGGCAACCCTACCCTGACTGAGCCACAGATACATTGCTTTCAAAATCTGTTTTGCATTATTCTGCACTGTATGCATACCCTTTGCCATTCCAACCATGTTTTGCATTATTGATTCTAATTTTGCACCTGTTTAGTAAGATGCAAGTTGCACTTAAGCCCCGTACACACGATCAGACTTTCCGACAACAGAATTTTGTCGGAAGGGTGTTGACTCAAACTTGTCTTGCATACACACGGTCACACAAATGTTGGCCAACAATTACGAACGTAGTGACCTACTAGACGTACTCCATGGTTTTTCAGCTCTTTATCGCCACCCTTTGGGCTCCTTCTGCTAATTTCGTGTTAGTAGAAGTTTGGTGAGTCTTGATTCGTGCTTTTCTTTTCGTGTTTTTCATTTATTGCTTTTCATTTCGTGCTTTTCAGTTCGTTTCTGAACGGCCGTTCGACAACCAGACATGTTGCGGAATCGGAGGAGATAACGTGTTAATAATTATTGGCCTTGGAGTTATTGCTTTGACATTATTTGTTTGGTTGAATAATGATTTGATTTGGTAAATTTTCTATATTTTTGGATGCATAGAATACACTTTTTGGTTATTTTCTATTGGCAGATAGCATGTCTAATTTTTTTTTTAATGCACAATAAAAAAATTGTGGAGAATAATACTTGGCTATGTGTTTTACTTCAAATGACAGTTTGGGAGTAGGCAGTTATATTTAAAAAATACATAAATATGTAAAATTGACAAGGGACACCAACATAGTTGTATCTTTGATCTTAAAAACTACAGGATAATGGTGTTGTGGTAACTTGCCCAAACCCCCCCCCCCCCCAGAAAAACATAATAATATTATTCTTGATATCACTAGAAAAAAAAGCCTTTGAAAATTTGTTTGCAAAAACTCCATCAGTATCACCAGCAAAGCAGCTTCATTATTATCCCATTAAAGAAGAAGAGAATTGTGCGCTGCATTTGGAGATTTCATAATTTGCCACGTCACGAATGTTAATTCTCCATTACGAACGCTAGTTTACAAGACCGACCGCTTCTGCTTCCGAGCATGCGTGTTTGTACTTTGGACTTTTGTCCGACGGACTTGTGTACACACGATCGGAAAGTCCGATAACACACATTCGTTGGCGGAAAATTTGAGAACATGCTAGCCAACATTTGTTGACGGAAAGTCCGACAACAAATGTCCGATGGAGCATACACACGTTGGACTTACCGCCAACAAGCTCACATCCAACGTTTACCTTCGGAAAATCTGATCGTGTGTACGCGGCATTACTCTCTGATAATTCAGTCAGTTGCACATCCTGTTACATTTCTACCTCAGCATAACATCCTCAGCAGAAGCCAAGCGGAGTTCATGCCAAACCATCAAACCACAGATCCTATCTACACCCTGCAGAGTCTCATCAAAATTCATGTCCACAATACAAAATGTAGCCAAGTGCTGGCAAGTTGTTCTCATTAAATGCTTTGGAACTATAAGCAACTGAGAGTGGGTTTCCAACACACCTGCTCGCCATCTGTTTCTACTCCCCCTCCTCTTTTTTGTCTCCCATTGGGCGGTCCCTGACTTAGGGAAGAAAGGAAAGAAAAGCACAGCTGCAAATGGCATGTTGACAGATGTAGTTTGCGGAGGGGGTGCTGGTATTTTTTTGGAACAGTGAGAGACTACAGTTCCCAGGAAGCAGCAGGAGGATCTAAGGGATTCTGAGTGGACTGCCCAAGAAAGTCCAGGTGGTGCCAGGAGGAACAAGAGAGCAGACCTCCTTCTAGTGTGTCTAGATTCCCGAGGTTTTGGTCGGAGGTATAGTCAGTGAGTTAACTGTACCAATTGGGAAGCAGTGTCATGGCAACTGCTGCTCTGCTGTTGCCAAACTGTGTGGGTGAAGGACAAAGAGATCGTACACCATCATCGCCCACAGCAATGTTCTCCAGAGCTGGACCCAGAGACCGATAAGGGGCCCCTCCTACATCTACAACTAACACTGTGGCGGCTGGTGGTAAATGTTTTTTGGGGGGCATACAGTGCACCCACAGCCACCCCCCGGTCCAGTCAGTTACGAGCCCGACACTTACCCCATCTATGGCGCAGGCAGCGCTTCCCTCTGGGCGACGGCTTCCGCCGTGCGTCTCCTCCCTCCTCGTCCTAGGCCAATTGGAAACCTTCTCCTTTTGGCCAATCGGGAAATGGGTCTCAGACCCGCTTCCTGGTTGGCTGGGAGGAGCATCAGTGTAACAATACTGAATATTCATTCATGCACCCCGAGCCCAGCCTTTTTTGAAGCCTATTAAAGCCTCTGGCTCTAATCACGCGCTTCATAAAAAAAAACCCAGATTGGAAGCCATGCGTCTGGCGTCCCGCATGTAGATTGGGGGGGCCAGATGCATGGATAGTGGGGCGGCGTCCATGCACCCTGCTATATGGGCCGCCACTGGTTGCAGGACTGGTGAGAGGGTGATTATCTACACTTTGTGGCAGGAAGGAAGTAAGTGCACCAAAGCTAAGGGCCCCACCGATAGCCAACAGAAGAAACAAATTAAGGACTGCCCCGTTTATCCAAAAAAAGTATTGGGACACCCTTCAAATCACAGGTATATAAAATCGAGCACCTAGGCATGCAGACTATTTCTACAAACATTTGTGAAAGAATGGGTCGCTCTGAGGAGCTCAGGATTTAAGCGTGACGCCGTGATAGGTCGCCACCTGTGCAATAAGTCCATCTGTGATATTTCCTTGCTACTAAATATTCCACGGTTAACTGTTAGTGGTATTATAACAAAGTGGAAGCAACTGGGAACAACATCAACTCAGCCATTAAGTGGTAGGCCACATAAAATAGTGCGGGGTCAGCTCATGCTGAAGCTCACAGAGCACAGAAGTCGCCAACTGTCTGCAGTTTCAATAGCTACAGACCTCCAAACTTCATGTGGTCTTCAGATTAGCACAACAACAGAGCTTCATGGAATGGGTTTCAATGGCCGAGCAGCTGCATCCAAGCCTTACATCACCAAGTGCAATGCAAAGCGTTGGATGCAGTGGTGTAAAGCATGCCAGCACTGGACTCTAGAGCAGTGGAGACGTGTTCTCTGGAGTGACAAATCATGCTTCTCTGTCTGGCAATCTGATGATTGTGTCTGGGTTTGGCGGTTGCCAGAAGAACGGTACTTGCCTGACTGCATTGTGCCAAGTGTAAAGTTTGCTACAGGGGGTATTATGGTGTGGGGTTGTTTTTCAGGGGTTGGGCTTGGCCCCTTAGTTCCAGTGAAGGGAAGTTTCAAGTCGCCAGCATACCTAGACATTTTGGACAATTTCATGCTCCCAACTTTGTGGGAGCAGTTTGGGGATGGCCCGTTCCTGTTCCAACATGACTGCGCACCAGTGCACAAACAAGGTCCATAAAGACATGGATGAGCGAGTTTGGGGTGGAGGAACTTGACTGGCCTGCACTGACCTCAACCCGATAGAACACCTTTGTGATGAATTAGAGTGGAGACTGACAGCCAGGCCTTCTCGTCCAACATCAGTGCCTGACCTCACAAATGCGCTTCTGGAAGAATGGTCAAACATTCCCATAGACACACTCCTAAACCATGTGGACAGCCTTCCTAGAAGAGTTGAAGCTGTTGTAGCTGCAAAAGGGTGGGCCAACTCAATATTGAACCCTATGGACTAAGCCATTAAAGTTCATGTATGTGTAAAGGCAGGCGTCCCAATACTTTTGGTAATGTGTCTATATGTATGTGTGTGTGTGTGTGTGTGTGTGTGTGTGTGTGTGTGTGTGTGTGTGTGTGTGTGTGTGTGTGTGTGTGTGTGTGTGTGTGTGTACATACAGTACATCAGTGATTCTCAACCAGGGTTCCTCCAGAGGTTGCTAGGGGTTCCTTCAGCATTGGGCAATTTCTGCCTCTCAGATAAGTTCCCACTCACACCATTGATATTTTTAGCTATCTGTAAGGAGGTAATTCTTCCCAATGACCACAAGTGTAAGGACCAGTCTTCCCACTGACCATCACACTACTGTATCATGAGTTGTAGATTTAAGAGCTATTTCAAGGGTTCCTCTGTGTTGAAAAGGTTGAGAAAACCTGCAGTAAATGCTTAGTGCCTTACTTCATTTTGACATCTATTACGGTGTACCCTAATCCTACTTGCCTGTTATTTTGTGCAAGCATCTGGGTGCGTCGGAGAGGCTGGCGAGGGTTTAAAGAGGTTAAGGCCGGCATCAGCAAATCCATCCAAATCAGCAGCTCCTTTGGGGGCTACGAAAACATAGGAAATTATTTGCCTGTTTTATGAACTTTAAGGCCTCATGCACACGAGACGCTGTTAAACGCACGTTCAGAGGCAGTTGGACACTTTTTTCAACTGCCCCTGAACCCATTCAATGTTATCCTATGTGTCCATGTACACAGTCTAGTTTTTTGGTGTTTTTAGGCAGTTGTGTTTAACCTCGTTTTTCTAGAAGCATAAAAATGGGTTCAGACGCAAAAGTTTTCCACGTTTCAGACGCCAAATGCGGCTAAATGCAGCTAAACGCCGGTACCACGTTTAGCCGCGTTTGCGTTTAAAGGTGTTTTTAAAGGAACCCTATTATTTGGACCAGAAAACACAGAAATATGATGGTAAACTGCAGCAGAGAATGACATTTTGCGACCCAACTTTGGGGCCCTATATCTCGGGGCCCCTTGGTGCTAGGAAACACAGTAGAACTAGCACTACAACATATCCAAATTTGGGGTTCCTAGCACCAAGTGGTCCTGAGATACAGGGCCCCAAAGTCGGGTCGCAAACATTTTGCGACCCGAATTTGGGGCCCCATATCTTAGGGCCACTTGGTGCTAGCAACCCCAAATTTGGTGTGCATACACACTTGGGTCACAAAATGTCAAGCACTTTTCTGCAGCAGAGAATGACATTTTGCGATCCGACTTTGGGGCCCCGTATGTCGGGGCCACTTGGTGCTAGGAACCCCAATTTTGGATATGTTAGTGTTAGTTCCACTGTGTTAGCACACCAAATTTGGGGTTCCTAGCACCAAGTGGCCCTGAGATACGGGCCCCCAAATTTGGGTCACAAAATGTCAAGCCCTTTGCAGCAGAGAATGACATTTTGCGATCCGACTTTGGGGCCCCGTATCTTGGGGCCAGTTGGTGCTAGGATACAGGGCCCCAAAGTTGGGTCGCAAAATGTCATTCTCTGCTCTGCAGACGCTTCTAGATGCAAACGCGGTAAAACGCGGCTAAACGCGGCAAAACGGGCTTTTTTAAACGCCGGTTTCAGCTTTTAAAAACATGTGTTCAGCAGAGTTTGCACCGGCGTCTCGTGTGCATGAAGCCTAAGAGGGCCTTCAATTAAGTGTGGCACCCAGGCCTGTCCCTCAAACATCTTGCGTGCAAGATAGGAGGAAAAATAGGTGTTGCCAGCAAGAGCTCATATACCGAGAATAGCTGCAGCCTAAGGCACCATCGCCGCATGCGGCTCCCAGCAGGGGTGTGTCCTGGTTCACTGTTTCAGTTCCGATTTCAGACCAAAATTTTTGGCTGAATTCAGACCTGAAACAGACCAAAGGACGCACAGGGCTCCTGTGTAAATTTGCACTGGAGCCGCACCGGAGATATGTGAACCAGCTCCATAGAGAGCCGGTCAAAATCTCCTGCTATTGCGAATTGGATGCAGCAATTCGCATCCGATTCGCAATGGTGTGAACCCAGCCTCAAGGTGAATAGAAAAAAGAACTGAGCACTATGATCCAGACCTGTGGGTTTAGACAAAGCAGTAGCCTGTAACACTTTCTTCAACTTATACATGAACTGGCTGCAGCTCTACAATCCTCCTCGCCACCAGGATTAACTCTGCATGACACCAAGGTGAAGTGCCAGCTGTATGTGGATTACCTCCTATTAATGTCACCATAGAGAGAGAGACCTACCAGACAGCAGTGCTGGAGAAATATGGTGTGACATGGACGCTACCTATCAACTGAAAGACAACTACAATCATGGTGATCCAAAGGAAAAACAAAACAAATTAAGACTTCTTCATTTTCATTAACCTCTTCAGCTCCAAAAGGTTTACCCCCCTTCATGACCAGGCCATTTTTATACAGCACTGCGTTATTTTAACTGACAATTGCATGGTCATGTGACGCTGTACCCAAATTAAATTGACGTCCTTTTTTTCCTACAAATAGAGCTTTCTTCTTTCTTTTGGTGGTATTTGATCACCTCTGCAGTTTTTATATTTTGCGCTTTAAACAAAAAAAAAAAAAAAAAAAGACAATTTTGAAAAAAAACAAAACAATATTTTTTACTTTTTGTTATAAAACACATCCAATAGAAAAATAGATAAAAAATCAAATTTCTTCATCAATTTAGGGCAATATTTATTCTGCTACATAATATTGGTAAAAAAAAAAATCCCAATAGGTGTGTACTGATTGGTTTGCGCAAAAGTTATCGTGTCTACAAACTATGGGATATATTTATGGAGTTTGTATTTGTTTTTTACTAGTACTGGCTGCAATCAGCAATTTTTAGTGGGACTGCCACATTGTGGCCGACAAATCTGACACTAAGTTACACTTTTTTGGGGACCAGTGACACCAATACATTGATCAGCGCTAAAAAAAAAAGCACTGTCACTGTACTAATGACACTGGAAGGGAAGGGGTTAACATCAGGGGCGATCAAAGGGTTAAACATGTTCCCTAGGAGCAGAGGTGTTGCTAGGGGGTGGCTATTGGGGCTATAGCCCTGAATCTGGGGCCCATCGCCCCGAGTCTCTTGACGCAGGGTCCCTGCCTAACCAGTGGGCCGAGGCTGCGGCAGGCAGGCTGGCTGCATGAGAGAGGCGGAGGAGAGGAGAGAAGCGAGCAGGCGGATGAGCAGAGATGACATAATCTCTCTCCGACCGCTCCAAATCAGCGTTCTTCACAGCCGGGCCTCTTCAATGTGGGAGAGAGGTGCAGAGAGATGACATCATCTCTCACTGCCCGCCACACATCAGTGCTCTTCCGCCCTCACAGTGCGGTAGAGTGGAGGTCACGTGCTTCCTGTCATTGGTGGAGCTCCACTCTGCAGCCAGACCCCCTTGCTTCAATGTCGGAGGTGTGGCGGGGAGCAGCAAAATGACATCATCTCTCACTGCTTGCCCCGCATCACCGTTCTCCTGCCCTCACTAAATGGACCAGTGCAGTCAGCCTGCCACCAATGCAGCGACAATGCACATTTGGTGGCACTGGCTGGCAAGACAAGTTACAATCCACATCTGGTGCCAGGTGACGTGGCAAGTGACAATCTGCAAATGGTGGCAGGTGACAGTGGCAAGTGACAATCTGCAAATGGTGGCAGGTGACGTGGAAAGTGACAATCCACATCTTGTGCCAGGTGATAGTGGCAAGTGACAATCCACATCTGGTGGCAGGCAACATGGCAAGTGACAATCCACATTTAGTGGCAGGTGATGGTGGCAAGTGACACACTGCATCTGGTGGCAGGTGACGGTGGCAAATGACACGCTGCATCTGGTGGCAGGTGACGGTGACAAGCGACACGCTGCATCTGGTGGTAAGTGACACACCCAGGGCTCCCACTGATTCTGCATTATGGTGAGTTGAACCACTTGCTTACCCCTGGTGTACCGGGGGGTGCTTTGACTGGGGGAAAACAAAGATCCGTGTTCCTGCTTAGCAGAAACACAAGATCTCCATCATCCTCCCTGACAGAACAGCGATCTGCCTCATTTACAAAGGCAGACCACTGTTCTGTCTTCCTCAGGAACGATCAGCGGGTCCCGGAAGACATTGGGTCACAGCGGGAGCGGGTTGCCAGCGGCACGCGCCCGCGCCCCAGACCCGGCAATCAAAATCATGTACAGGTATGTGATTTCGCGCTGAAGGGCCACCCTGCTGCAGTAAATGTACGTGGGGTGGTCCAGAAGCGGTTAAACAACAACACTCCTGATAAAACAGTTACATATACCTTGGTCTAGAAATGAACCAATCAGTGAGTTTTAAGCCAGCCATATCGGCCCTGAAAGACAAGGCATGGAGAACCTCCGACATCATCAAAAGACAGCTATGCCACCTAAAACCACCTGCATTGAGTTTCTCTGTTGTGCATCTGTATATAAATGTGGTCACCACCTCTCTGCATAGATCTCAATGTGGTCACTACCTCTCTGTTCTTCATCTGCATGGAGATCACAATTAGTTAGTTAGATACAATTCATATAAACATGCATTGTAATTGCTGCCTTACATATAAGGGTGTGTTTAACCGCTTCAATACCGGGCCAATTCTGACACTTTGCTCCTACATGTAAAAATCATTTTTTTGCTAGAAAATTACATAGAACCCCCAAATATTATATATGTTTTTTTAGCAAAGATCCTAGAGAATACAATGGCAGTTGTTGCAACTTTTTATCTCACACAGTATTTGCGCAGGAATTTTTCGAACATGTTTTTTTGGGGAAAAAAACTGTTTTGTGTTTAAAAAAAAAAAAAACAGTAAAGTTAGCCCAATGTTTTTGCATTTTGTGAAAGATGAAGTTATGCCGAGTAAATAGATACCTAGCATGTCACGCTTCAAAATTGCACACGCTCGTGGAATGGCGCCAATGTTCAGTACTTAAAAGTCCCCATAGGCGACGCTTGAAATTTTTTTACTGGTTACATGTTTTGAGTTACAGAGCAGGTCTAGGGCCAAAATTATTGCTCTCGCTCCAAAGTTCGCGGCGATACCTCTCACATGTATGGTTTGAACACCGTTTTCAAATGTGGGCGGGACTTACGTATGCGTTCGCTTCTGCGTGCGAGCACACGGGGACAGCGGAGCTTTAAAAAAATTTTTTTTTTTTTATTGTTAATTATATTTTTTTTTTTTTTGACACTTTTTTGAAAAAAAAAAAAATTGATCACTTTTATTCCTATTACAAGGAATGTAAACATCCCTTGTAATAGCAATATAACATGACAGGTGCTCTTAATAGTGAGATATGGGGTCAATAAGACCCCATATCTCACCACTAGGCTGGGAAGCCTGAAATAAAAAAAATAAATAAAACGATCGCCGCTTTCAAGCCGAAGCGGCGCCGTTTTTTTGAATGGAGAGGCCGGGCGTGACGTCATAACATCGCGCCCGGCCTCCGACGATCATAGAGACTCTGGGGACCATCTGGTCCGCCGGAAATCTCTATGATCTACATCCGGCGCCGGCGGATCCACTCTCCGCCTCACCGATCGTAATGGTGAGTCGGAGCAGGCACCGGAGGGCGGCGGGAGGGGGGGACGTCCCCTCTCGCCGCTCATAAGAACGATCAAGCGGCGGAACGGCCGCTATGATCATTCCTATGGTGTAGAGATTCGCCGGCTGAAACCGGCAATATCTGAATGATGTTTGTAACTACAGGCATCATTCAGATATACCTGCTCAAAGCCAAGGACGTCATATGACGTCCTTGGTATTGAAGTGGTTAAATACCCTGCACTGGTCAAATGTCTTGCACTGCTTGAAAAAGGATAATTCTGCATTTGGCCACTAGATGGCGCTTCTCCAGTGGGAGATTGAGGCACGGTGTGGATGCCAGGACAGGTGGCTGTTCGAGACTGGTGCATGTCCATATGCGAGATCTCTCTCACTAAGGTGATTGCCGAATGGTGGTTGTCATTTCCTTGGCCACGATCCGATGTCCACCAGACCAGATCAGTGGTTCTGACAGTATTGTTCGCTTGCCGGAGGATGGTCTGATTTTTCCTGTGGTGCTGCAGGCCACATACAGTTAAGATTATGTAAATTGATGCATGTAGAGTTGCCCAGAAGAAGCAGTTCATGGCTCTGCAAAACGTGTCAGTAACTCCATGCACCTGCATCCTCTAAACCATTCTAAGATTTAGATATTGTGATTGGCTTATGCCACACATAGCCTGAAGTATTTGTCAATTTTTTATGCTATGTATTTGGAATAAAATGAATTTTTATTACTACATTGTTGTGTGCTTGCCTCAGCGACAGTCACACATCTTTCAAAGTCCCATCACCATATGAGAGAGTTGTGATCTCTCAATCTTTCTTCTATATAGATGGCGCTAAGTATCACAGGAAATTCCTTTGAAACTTAGCGTTATCTAGAGGACAAATGCTGTATTTTCCAGTTTAAATCAATGAATGGCTTTTAACTAGCACAGAAAATAACCTATTAACATTTATTTTTTATTTTTGTCTCATTTGTTAAAAGGTTAGATCCTTTAGGGATTCGACCCTCTCTATTTCTCCTGATGACCATTGTCAGTTGGACAGAAAGTGACGGAAATTCCAAAATGTTACGATTCGAGGTGAAGGGAAATCTTTTAATATTGACACCTTTTCAGGTGATGGTTGTATAAGTGAAGAATTCCCCTTGCTTCGTGGAGACTTCCTCATCAGACATCCCTAATGGAAAGAAGGCAGTAAAAAAAATGTAAAAATTTACATAATGGTTTTTACTCTACACAAATGTAAAATACATTTGCTTATACAAACACTGGCACATGCTGCTTGTTGGAGACAGATTTTGTGACACATTGTAATAAAGAATGTGAGATGTTTTATCAGCTACACACATCAAGACATGCAAACAAGATTGTCACAGCTATGACACCTATGTGGGTGGTGAAGTCCTGCAGAGATACACATCACTGTATTTATGGAATGCTGATACATTGTCCAAAGATCCACATCACCAATACAATTATTACCTTGATGGGAAGCACTTTTGAAATGTAAAATGCCTTTTATTGTTGTTTGTAGAGCTTCAGTCTCTGTAAAGCGAAGTGTGGCACCCTGATGTTTAGGCAGGATTGCTAGTAAGTTTGCCTGCCAGGTAAAGTTGCCTTGGCCAATTGTTAAAAGATCAATTGATTCCACCCTAATTCTGGAATTGCTGCACTTCTTTCTTCTGTCACTAGATGGCCGGGTATCTGGTGGCATTAGATAAGACAAGGGCATTGCAGGGACAGATTAGGAATGGATGGGGTGTCTCAGCCAATGGGCAGGGATCTTCTTGGGTCCCTTGGCCTGCTGGGAGTGCCTATTTATTTGGGTGAGGTCAGGTGATCGGGGGTTCTGTGCCACCTGGACGGCTGTCTGGGTGGACGTGTGTTGTATTGCCCCGAGCTGCTAGGCTGTCTGAGGGCCTATCCAGAAGCAAGAGAGCAGCGCATGGTTGGACTGCGGCATGCAGTCCAACCAAAGTGACGGTTCTGCCGGCCGGACAACCTGTCCTGGTCGGAGGTAGAGGGGAAGCTGTCGCCACTAAGGGACCATCCACCTTGTAACCAGGGACCACTGTGAGTAGCTGAAGCAAGTACCGGAGCAGTGTTCTCACCAACCGGGGACGGTGAAAAATTGGGAAACTTCAGCAGGTGTCAAGCCATGGACCCAGCAAGTGGAGGTAACGCTTGCAGAGCAGTCTTGTGTGCCAAGCCAGGGACCGAGCAGGCCAGTGGGGTGAAGTTTGAGGAGTATCTGTGAGTGCCAAGCTAGGGGCCCAGCAGGGACATGGGGGTGACGCTTGTGGAAGATACTCAGTGAGAAGATTGGGAGAGTTCAGTAGATCGAATGGCAGTGGATCAGCGGGTCTAGGTGATAGACTGGGAGCTCAATTGAGTGAAGGTCTAAAAAGGAGATTGTGGAAGAAGTGAAAGAGTTTGTTACAACCTTTGTTAGAAACTGTTCAAGATTTTTGCCATAGGAGACAGCGTGTCTACACATGCAGACCTGGTGTCCATCTGGGTGCCTTTCCCTGCATGGCTGTCTACCTATAGAAGTCTCCGAGTCTGCCAATTACCATTGCATCTACTAAAGAGTTTCCTGGCCCTAACCTTCTCTCTCCCAGTTCAGTTTAAGAGACAATAAATCACTTTGCATTCAAGAAGTGGCTGGCACCCATTAATCTACATTGCACCCACCATGCCTCGTAACCCACTTTACACAGAAGGATGTCAGCTGTCCCTAACTCTGGAGGTCACCATTAGGCCTAGAAGGGTCCGGGACTTGTCTACACATAGATTATACAATTTATCAAACCCCTGGTTGAAGGAAAGAAAATTGCTTGATTTGCCTGCTGAGCTAGTGTTGGGCGAACTTCGCCCTGCCCCAAAGCACCCACCCCTCACCCATGTTGAGGGCATGTGGCCTGGTATGGTTCAGGATGGGGCCAGTCGTTCGTCCCCCCACTTTCCTGGCCTGCCAGGCTGCGTACTCGGATAAGGGTGATTTTGGGGGAGACCCCACGCTGTTTATTTTTTACATTTTGGCATGGGGCACCCCTTAAAATCCATACCAGAGCCAAAGGGTAATTTTTTTGTTTTTATATTGCTGGCTGGCAACTGCAACCTGTGAAAATATATTACTAAATATAAACTCGCGCTGATGGAAACAACTAAGTGATAATGAAATGCAGCTGCTGTAGACAAGGTGCTAATCACTTGGATAAATGTGGATAAAAAAAATACAGCGCTCGCAACACACAATATAAGTGAAATCAACAAAAAAGTCCAAGTAAAAATCCAAATAAATGCAACTGAAGTGTTAGTCCACAATGAAGTAGGTGCAAAAAATGCTTCACAAACTTTCAGGAGTACAGTGACACCCCCTTTTGCATCCCCACTCACCAGAACAGGACGACCCCCAGCTTTGCAGTCCAGGGGTCACTTCAGACTAGTAAATGGTATCCCACACATGTGGATTGCTGTCAAAACATCAGATGGTGGATCGGTGTAAACATCAGATGATAGATTCCAATAGGAGGCTCTCAACAGGATATACAGGCACCCAGAAATGAAAAGAGGATGGACTAATAGTGAAGTACTGTTATAAAAGTTGATTTAACGCGCATAGGGATCGGTACTTACAAAAAGACGGTTAAAAACAGGTATGGATATAGAGCTGTAGATACAGGAAGCAGCCATTCATAGCGTGCGTTCCACAGACCGGAAATGACGTCAAACCAGGAAATGCTCTCGTCCGCAGCAAGGCTACAGTTAGAATTCGGCAAGCGGACATCTTTTTACAACCACCGAAGTCTTGCATGTTACACATATTTTTACCAGTAAACTGAGCTTATATACTATATAAGGCTTATTATAATGTATAAAAGCTTTTACTGGTAAAAATAGGTGTAAAATGCAAGACTTCGGTGGGAGTGAAAAGATGTCCGCTTGCCGACTTCTAACTGTAGCTTTGCTGTGGATGAGTGTACCAAGATGGCGGCGTCGAAATGTCACTTCCGGTTAACACATTAGATGGGTTGCTGATTCTGACGGAACACCTGAGTGACTTTGGTAAGTCAGAGACACTAATTAATAAAAGCATTTTTGTACATCAATTGCCACCACTGTGCCATCAAATGCAGCCACTGTGCCCATCAATTGCCGCCACTGTGCCATCAATTGCCGCCACTGTGCCATCAAACGCTGTCACTGTGCCATCAAACGCAGCCACTGTGCCATCAAACGCCGCCACTGTGCCATCAAACGCTGCCACTGTGCCATCAAATGCTGCGACTGTGCATCAAACGCAGCCACTGTGCCATCAAATGCCACCACTGTGCCATCAAATGCCGCCACTGTGCCATCAAATGCCGCCACTGTGCCATCAAACGCAGCCACTGTGCCATCAAACGCCGCCACTGTGCCCATCTACTAGGACCCCTGGGTCCTTTTCCATCCTTGATTCCCCCAGTGGTTCTCCCCCCACTGAGTAGCTTGCATTCATAGTTTTGCCACCTGAATGCATTATTTTACATTTTTCCACATTAAACCTCATTTGTCATCTAGCTGCCCACCCCATTAATTTGTTCAGATCTACTTGCAAGGTTTCCACATCCTGCGGAGAAGTTATTGCCCTGCTTAGCTAAGTATGGTCCGCAAATACAGAGATTGAGCTGTTCACCCCATCCTCCAGGTCATTTATGAATAAATTAAATAGGATTGGTCCCAGGGCAGAACCCTGGGGGACCCCACTTTCCACCCCTGACCATTCTGAGTACCCCCAATTTATCCATAACCTCTGAACTCGCCCTTGTAGCCAGGGCCGTCTTTAATATTGATTGGACTCCGGGCAAACATTTTTTCTGGCCCCCCAATGTAATTTCGCTCTCCACCTGCTCTGATATATATACACAATAAATAGCAGCTAAACTCAAAATCAGTTTACTGAATCAGATCAGACAGCGATTGCGACTGGCTGCCAGAGGTTACAGCATATCATTACTGCTTACTGACTGGTTGCTAGAGGTTACAGCACACATTACGGCTCACTGATTAGTTGCTACAGGTTACAGCACATTATTTCTGCTTGTTGTTTGGGTGCTAGAGATTACTGCATTTCATTACTGCTTACTGACCTCTTACTGGTCGCTAGAGGTTACAGGACAATATCTCCTCACTGCCTGCACACCATGGACTGGGGAGGTGAGGAGACCCATCAGTAAACAGAAAACTCCTAGGGATCCTAGAACTCCTGGGATCAGTGGCAGTGCTGGGGGGGGGGGTATTTTTTTTACCGACTACCAATATAAAGAGTAGTTTCAACACTGGCCACCAATAAAATAAGGGTTTACACTGACCACTAATGTAATATAAGCATTCCACCAATGTAAGGAGGGATTTACACTGACCACTAATGTAAGGGGGACATTCACACTGGCCACTGGTGTGAATGAAAGGATTCAACACCAAGCCCCAATGTAATGAGAAGATTTACACTGACCACCAATGTAACTGAGACATTTAGCCTGCGTTCACATTTGTGTGTGTCAGGAACGCATGCAAAATCACTTTCCTGACACCACAGAAATGTGCTGCCCTTTAGCAGATACACAGCAGTGCCATCAATTGTTAATAACAACCTCAAGCATCTGCTGACATGTGCTGTGGCACCGTGTGATTTAAAAAAAGTGTTAGGGACTTTATTCTGCATTTCTGGCACATAGAGCAGCCCATTGAAATAAATGGGCTGCCCTACACGTTACCTACATTTTTATCCACCCTGTCAGTACACCTAAAACCCCTGCTTAACCTCTGCACCCTAAACCAGATCACGGCGGGAGAGCCTCCCCCCTCCCGCCGTGATCCGGTGCCCTCCGCCGCTTACCGGAGCCATCGGTAGCGGCGGAGGCGATCGCGTCTGTCTCCATCCTGTGTCTGGAGACGAGTGAGGCTAAGATGGCGCCCACCCGACTCCATGACACTGCTGGGCGGAAGCGACGTCAAAATGTCACTTCCGTCCACGCCTCTTAAAGGCACATTTTTTCAAATGTCATTTTTTAAATGACTTTTTTTTTTATTGCATTTTAGTGTAAATATGAGATCTGAGGTCTTTTTGACCCCAGATCTCATATTTAAGAGGTCCTGTCATGCTTTTTTCTATTACAAGAGATGTTTACATTCCTTGTAATAGGAATAAAAGTGACACAATTTAAAAAAAAAAAAAACTGTGTAAAAATAAATAAAATGATGTAAAATAAATAATAAAAATTTAAAAAAATGATAAAACCCCCCCGTCCCGACGAGCTTGCGCACAGAAGCAAACGCATACGCGAGTAGCGCCCACATATGAAAACGGTGGTCAAACCACACATGTGAGGTATCGCCGCGACCGGTAGAGCAAGAGTAATAATTCTAGCCCTAGACCTCCTCTGTACAGCAAAATATGCAACCTGTAGAATTTTTTAAACGTCGCCTATGGGGATTTTTAAGGGTAAAAGTTTGACGCCATTCCACGAGCGGGCGCAATTTTCAAGCATGACATGTTGGGTATCAATTTACTTGGCGTAACATTATATTTCACAATATAAAAAAAAATTGGGCTAACTTTACTGTTGTCTTATTTTTTTATTCAAAAAAAGTGAATTTTTTCCAAAAAAAGTGCGCTTTTAAGACCGCTGCGCAAATATGGTGCAAAAAAAAGTATTGCAACAACCGCCATTTTATTCTCTAGGGTGTTAGAAGAAAAAAAATATATAATGTTTGGGGGTTCTAAGTAATTTTCTAGCAAAAAAACCTGTTTTAAACATGTAAACACCTAAAATCCAAAACGAGGCTGGTCCTTAAGTGGTTAATGAGCACAGTTGCAAGCAGGACTTTCAAGCATGCCCCTTTATCTCCCCAGTAGACAACATTTAGTATAGGTGATGGTGGATATGACTTCAGGGCGGTTTGATATACATATAAATGCCGCCGCTATTTACATATCAATACCGGTTATTTATATATAAACACAGGGTCTGCAGGTGAGTCATCTGTACACAACAATAGGGCAGAGCTGGGCAGAATTAGTAGCAGCACTTCACACTGAAATATCAGGACTAGGGACGAGCCGAACACCTCCCTGCGAACCTGCGAACGGCCCGAAAGTTCGCGCGAACTTTGAACCCCATTAAAGTCTATGGGACTCGAACGTTCGAAATCAAATGTGCTAATTTTAAAGACTAATATGCAAGTTATTATCCTAAAAAGGGTTTGGGGACCCGGGTCCTGCCCCAGGGGACATGGATCAATGCAAAAAAAGTTTTAAAAACGGCCATTTTATTCGGGAGCAGTGATTTTAATGATGCTTAAAGTGAAAAAAAAGAAATGAAATATTCCTTTAAATATCGTACCTGGGAGGTGTCTATAGTATGCCTGTAAATTGGCACGTATTTACCGTGCTTAGAACAGTCCCTGCACAAAATGAAATTTTTAAAGGAATAAAAGTCATTTAAAACTGCTTGTGGCTGTAATGTAATGTCGGGTCCTGGCAATATGGATGAAAATCAGTGAGACAAATGGCATGGGTCCCCCCCCCCAGTCCATCACCAGGCCCTTTGGGTCTTGTATGGATATTAAGGGGAATCCCGCACCCAAATTAAAAAAAGGAAAGGCGTGGGGCCCCCAGGCCCTATATACTCTGAACAGCAGTATACAGGTGAAGTAAACAAGACAGGGACTGTAGGTTTGTTGTTAAGTAGAATCTGTTTGTAATTTTGAACAGGTACATTTTTAAAGTGTAGCTCCAGCCAAAAAATCTATTTTAAGCTTTTTGGAAAACATAGGGAAGGGTTATCACCCCTGTAACATTTGTTTTGCTGTCCGTGCACCTCTTCAAAAGATTTCACCTCACTTTCTGTCCTAATGACAAATGTTTTTTGAAAATTTGAGGTTTTTAGAGAAACAAGGATTGGTGATAAAGCATCAGTGAAGAGGAGACACGTTTTTCCCATATTAACTCTTACAGGAGAGAATTTCCCTTCCTAGGGGTAGATTTCATCTCACTTCCTGTTGTCTCCTTCCGTTTGCAAGTAGGAGTCGTTTGTAAGTTGGATGTTTGAAAGTAGGGGCTTGCCCTATATACTCTGCAGAAATTGGGACCTTAGGTGTTGGTGTTGCCACAACACTGTAAGCCCTCACAGTTACTCTTGGTGGGCGCAGGAACGGGCCCTGCTGTGAAATATTAGATCAAGAATTGTAATTACATGCCATTGTTGAACAGTGGTAGAAAAATTGGGCCTTTGGTGGTGGTGGTGGTGCTGGTGCCACAACACTGTAAGCCCTCACAGTTGGTGGACACAGGAATGGGCCCTGCTGTGAAATATTAGATCAAGAATGGTAATTACATGTCCCTGTTGAACAGGGGCAGAAAAATTGGGCCTTAGCCACTGGTGCCACAACACTGCAACCCCTCACAGATACTATAGTTGGAGCTCAGGAATGAGCCCTGCTGCAAAGTATTGCATCAAAAATTGTAATTACATCCCCCTGTTAAACAGGGGCAGAAAAATTGCCACAACACTGCAACCCCTCACAGATGCTATAGTTGGAGCGCAGGAATGAGCCCTGCTGCAAAGTATTGCATCAAAAATTGTAATTTATATGCCCCTGTTAAACAGGGGCAGAAAAATTGGGCCTTGGCCACTGGTGGTGGTGCCCAGAACCAAAAATGTTCTTACAAGCTATCAGCATGAAAATTGAGGAGGAAGAGGATTGTGACTCAGCATAACAGGATAGTCACTCAGCATCACCATAGGCAGTCTTGAAGGGATCTCACATTAAAAAAAAAATCAATCGGTTACATCAGCATCAGGTGCTTGGTAGCTGGTGATCCAAGACTGATTCATTTTTATGAATGTCAGCCGATCGACCGATTCGGTGGACAGTACAAAATATTTGACAGCGCACACATTCAAGAATGATATTTCCTGCAAGGCTAGTTAAATACACCTGAACATATTCAAAAGATACAGGGGTTTGGTTGCACTATATGGTCATATAGTGCTAAGCCCACTTACTGCGACAAAGTACCCCGAATTAGTGGGTCCTACTCTAGTAATAGAATGGAAGATCCTTTGTTTCAACCATGGGAGCTGAACTCCTCTATGTGGGGGAACTGAAGGGGATACATCCTATGCACTGGCGGCCACTAAATAAGGGGTAATGAGGAGGGGGAGGGATGCTCCAGCCCAAAAAACCTGGTCAAGGTCTATTACAATATACAAAAACATATTTGGGGGGCACACGATTCGGTGGACAGGCACACCCTGTGATCGGTTACAAAGTCTCCAGCAGCACTGAATGTGCGTTCCGAAAGAATGCTGGATGCAGGACAGGCCAGTAGCTCAATTATATACTGTGCAAGCTCTGGCCAGTGATCCATCCTCAAGACCCAGTAACCCAGAGGATTTTCGGTGGGAAAGGTGTCCAAGTCTGATCTTGCCCCTAGGTAATCCTGCACCATGTGAATCAGACGCTGGCGATGGTTGCTGGAACCGATCAGACCTTGGGGCTGCGGACTAAAAAATTGTCTGAATGCATCGGTCAGATGGCCACCTTCTCCACCGCTCCTTCTGTGACTGACCGAAGCCTCAACAACATATTGTCCAGGAAATTGTAATCTCCCAGGCTCTGGAAACACGTTGCACAAACCTTTCTGCAAGGCCTCCAGAAGATGTTTCATTCTCTGCTCCCTCTGCGATGGCAAGATAAGGTCTGCAACCTTACTCTTGTAACGTGCATCAAGGAGGGTTGCCAGCCAGTAATCATCCCTCCCCTTGATACCACTAATACGAGGATCCTTTCGCAGGCTTTGCAGGATCAGGGAGGCCATGCAGCGTAGGTTTGCTGAGGCATTCAATCCAGAGTCCTCTGGGTCACTAAGGACGACATGATCCACAGCTACCTCCTCCCAGCCATGTACAAGTCAATGGGTTTCTTTGGACTGTAAATGATCCCTTGAAGACTGCTGCTGATGCTGAGTGCCAGGCTCCACCTCCATGCTGACACAATCCTCCTCCTCATCCTCTTCCTGTGTGATCGGCGGGCACACAGGAACACTGTCTGGATAAAGGGGGCCTTGAGAGGTAAGGAAGTCCTCCTCTTCCTCCCTCTGTTCTGCCTCAAGTGCCCTGTCCATTATTCCATGCAGCGTGTGCTCCAACAGGTGGACAAGAGGGACAGTGTCACTGATGCATGCACTGTCACTGCTCACCATCTTCGTGGCCTCCTCAAATGGTGACAGGACAGTGCATGCATCCCTGATCTTAGCCCACTGGCATGGGGGAAAAAAACCAAGGTCCCCTGACCCTGTCTTGGTGCCATAGTCGCATAGGTACTCATTGATGGCCCTCTGCTGAGTGTGCAGCCGCTGCAGCATGGCCAACGTTGAGTTCCACCTGGTGGGCATGTCACAGATTAGGCGGTTCTTGGGCAGGTTAAATTCCTTTTGGAGGTCAGCCAGCTGAGCACTGGCCTTATTTGAAGTGCGGAAATGCAAACAGACTTTCCTGGCCTGCCTCAGGACATCCTGTAAGCCAGGGTACCTGCCCAAGAACCGCTGCACCACCAAGTTAAGGACATGAGCCAAACAGGGCACATGGGTCAGTTGTCCCTGTCGGAGGGAGGAGAGGAGGTTGGTGCCATTCTCGCAAACCACCATACCTGCCTTAAGCAGGCGTGGCGTCAATCACCTCTGAACCTGCCCCTGCGGGTACTAATAGGATCAGAAGAACACCACCAATTTTCTTCAGGTAGCTTTAGGTGCACACTGTGCAGAGGACACAGTACACTAATTGTAAATACTGTAGCTGCCTGCCTGTGGTATTAATAGGATCAGAACAACAGCAATTGTCTTCAGGTAGCTTTAGGTGCACACTGTGCAGAGGATGCAGTAGACTAACTATAAATACTGCAGCTGCCTGCCTGTGGTACTAATAGGATCAGAAGAACACCACCAATTTTCTTCAGGTAGCTTTAGGTGCACACTGTGCAGAGGACACAGTACACTAACTGTAAATACTGCAGCTGCCTGCCTGTATTAGTAATAGGATCAGAAGAACACCACCAATTTTCTTCAGGTAGCTTTAGGTGCACACTGCAGAGGACGCAGTACACTAACTGTAAATACTGCAGCTGGCTGCGGTACTAATAGGATCAGAAGAACACCACCAATTTTCTTCAGGTAGCTTTAGGTGCACACTGTGCAGAGGACACAGTACACTAACTGTAAATACTGTAGCTGCCTGCCTGTGGTATTAATATGATCAGAACAACAGCAATTGTCTTCAGGTAGCTTTATGTGCACATTGTGCAGAGGACGCAGTACACTAACTGTAAATACTGTAGCTGCCTGCCTGTGGTATTAATAGGATCAGAACAACAGCAACTGTCTTCAGGTAGCTTTAGGTGCACACTGTGCAGGGGAAACACTACACTAACTGTAAATACTGCAGCTGTCTGCGGTACTAATAGGATCAGAAGAACACCACCAATTTTCTTCAGGTAGATTTAGGTGCATACTGTGCAGAGGACGCACTACACTAACTGTAAATACTGCAGCTGGCTGTGGTACTAATAGGATCAGAAGAACACCACCAATTTTCTTCAGGTAGCTTTAGGTGCACACTGTGCAGAGGACGCACTACACTAACTGTAAATACTGCAGCTGCCTGTGGTACTAATGGGATCAGAAGAACACCACCAATTTTTTTCAGGTAGCTTTAGGTGCACACTGTGCAGAGGACGCACTACACTAACTGTAAATACTGCAGCTAATAGGACTAATAGGATCAGAAGAACACTAGAAATTTTCTTCAGGTAGCTGTAAATACTGTAAAAACACCTGCCTGCCTGTCAGTAGGAAGAGAATAACAGGAACGGATCTAGCTAAACTAAATACAGCATATATATATATATATATATATATATATATATATATATATATATATATATATATATATATATACAACACCTAGGATGCATATATATACACAATACATTGTAAGTGCAGCTGACTCGCCTGCCTACTCTATCTAACTTAAATCAAATGACACTGTCCCTCTGTCTATCTCTCCGCCGCAACACACTACACAAGGCCACCACGCAGGTGGCCTTATATAGTGTGGGGCGTGTACTAAACCCCCTGAGCCATAATAGGTCAAAGCCACCCTGTCTTTGGCCAATTATGGCTCTCTGTACAGACGGCGCTGTGATTGGCCAAGCATGCGGGTCATAGTGCATGCTTGGCCAATCATCAGCCAGAAATGCACTGCGATGCCGCAGTGAATTATGGGCTGTGACACGCCACCTGAATTTGGCGCAAACAACCCATAACGTTTGAAATTCAGCGAACAGTCAAACATGCGATGTTCGAGTCGAACATGGGTTCGACTCGAAGCTCATCCCTAATCAGGACACAGCACAGGACTAAAATTTTAAGGGACGGGGAATTTAAACCAGGATTGTTTGCAAGTATGAGGCAGCTGCTTTGGGCCCCACAACAATGACAGGGCCCAAGGCAGCTGCCCCTTTTGCCCTGCCTTAAAGACAGCCCTGCTTGTAGCCAGTTTTTAATCCATGTACTTACCCTATGGTCCTTGCCAACTGACCTACTTTGTTCCGTAAACGTTTATGGGGAACTGTGTGAAATGCTTTTGCAAAATCCAGATACACCACGTCTTCTGGCCTTCTTTTATCTAGATAGCAGCTCACCTCCTCATAGAAGGTTAATAGATTGGTTTGGCAAGAACGATTCTTCATGAATCTATGCTGATTACTGCTAATGATACCGTTTTCATTACTAAAATTTTGTATATAGTATCATCCCCTCCAAGAGCTTGCATACTATTGATGTTAGACTAACTGGTCTGTAATACCGAATTATGTATTTTGACCCTTTTTTAAATATTGGTGCTACATTGGCTTTTCTCCAATCAGCTGATACCATTCCAGTCAGTAGACTGTCAGTAAAAATTAGGAACAATGGTCTGGCAATTACTTTACTGAGTTCCCTAAGGACCCTCGGGTGCAAACCATCTGGTCCCGGTGAAAGTCTATTTCTAATTCTGTCCTCTGTTAGTTATGAGGGTGCTTCCTGCGATGTCTCATGAGGATAAACACTGCAGTTTTGGTTATGGAAGCCCCCCAATTTCCTCGTGAAAACTGAGGAGAAGAATAAATTCAATACCTTCTCCATCTCACCATCCTTCGTAACTAGATTCCCTTCCTCATTCTTTATAGGGCCAATATGGTCTGTCCTCCCTCTTTTACTGTTTATATACTTAAAGAATTTCTTGGGGTTTTTTTGCTCTCCTCCGCTATGTGTCTTTCGTGTTCTATCTTAGCCGCTCTAATTGCATCTTCTAGCAAGGTTCGTAGTTTAGGGAAGTTGGCTCTTTTGAAATTCAGTGTCTTTGTATTTCCCTTATATTTCCTATTTGTGTGATTTATACTGAAGCTAATTGACCTGTGATCGCTGTTTCCTAAATTGCCCCTTATTACCACATCTGTGATCAGGTCTGTATTGTTGGTAATCAGTATGTCTAGTAACGCTTTGTTTCTAGTTGGTCTGTTTCTCTGGACCCTCCCCCCCATCGCATAGTTTAAAAGGCCTTCTAACTTTTTGGCCATCTTCACTCCCAGCAGATCTGCACCCTCCTCATTTAGATGCAGTCCGTCCCTTCTATAGAACTGGTGACCGACTGAGAAGTGGGCCCAGTTCTCCAGGAACCCAAACCCCTCTATTCTACACCAGCTCCTCAGCCACTTGTTTACTTCCCTAATCTCCCTCTGCTTTTCTGGTGTGGCTGGATGTACCAGTAGTATTTCTGAGAATACTACCTTGGATGTCCTTTTCCTCAATTTAGCTCCTAAATCCTAAATTCTTAACCCGGCACTTGCAGTTTACAAATTTCAATGCTCCTGGCTCCTGCACTCTCCGTGCTGCTTCCCTGAACTTCTGTAGTTCACAGGAAAGAGTTAACAATGGACAGTGCAGTCTGGAGTCAGTCTGTTAGCTTGGAGAAGGGAGGGGGAGGAGAAAGGGGGAGCAGGGGAGTGTCCTGCCATCTTAGACTTTGGGCTGTGTGTTCCTATTGATGCACACTGTGTACAGAGATACAGTTGTAGTCGCTGCATGCAAGGGTGACTCCACTTGTGGATTTAACGAATACTTTTTTTTGTGTATTAATCTTTTGCAGCCTGATTATCTGGGGCCATAGCAGGGGCCTCCTTTTCTCATAGAGATATGCTCCTTTCACATTGGCAGTGCTGCTGACTCATGGTTAGTTGGTGACCAGGAGGTGATATGGAATCTCCTGAATGCCTATTGAAAGAAGGATTTCACACTGAAATTCCTCCTCCCCCCAACTGCATTTATTAAACAAGGTTGCAGTGCAGTAATGATGCAGCCCTATCCACTTTTTTGGATTCCAACGAATGCAACATGCCCCACCGTGATGTGATGCAAAGCCTCATGACTGGCAGTGTGCATGGGGCCTTCTGGCAGCCATTTCTGGGTTTTCACAAGAGGCTGAGGCATGTTAAAAATGCTCCTCAATCATTTGTTTTTTGTCCCATGACCAGGGATGAGCCAAACACCCCCCCGGTTCGGTTCGCACCAGAACTTGCGAACAGACCAAAACTTTGCACGAACGTTAGAAGTCCATTGAAGTCTATGGGACTCGAACGTTCAAAATCAGAAGTGCTCATTTTAAAGGCTAATTTGCATGGTATTGTCCTAAAAAGGGTTTGGGGACCCGGGTCCTGCCCCAGGGCACATGTATCAATGCAAAAAAAAGATTTAAAAACGGACGTTTTTTCGGGAGCCATGATTTTAATAATGCTTAAAGTCAAACAATAAAAGTGTAATATTCCTTTAAAATTCGTACCTGGGGGGTGTCTATAGTATGGCTGTAAAGGGGCGCATGTTTCCCATGTTTAGAACAGTCTGACAGCAAAATGACATTTCAAAGGAAAAAAGTAATTTAAAACTACTATTAATAAATTGCCGGTCCGACAATACACATAAAAGTTCATTGATAAAAACTGCATGGGATTTCCCCACAGGGGAACCCCGAACCAAAATTAAAGAAAAAACTGGCGTGGGGGCCCCCCTAAATTCCATACCAGGCCCTTCAGGTCTGGTATGGATATTAAGGGGAACCCCCTGACAAAATTTTAAAAAAAAATGACGTAGGGGTCCCCCTCAAAATTCATACCAGACCCTTCAGGTCTGGTATGGATTTTAAGGGGAACCCCGCGCCAACATCTTTTAAAAAATTGGCGTGGGGTCACCCCAAAAGTCCATACCAGACCCTTATCCGAGCACGCAACCTGGCAGGCCGCAGGAAAAGAGGGGGGATGAGAGAGCGCCCCCCCTCCTGAACTGTACCAGGCCACATGCCCTCAACATTGGGAGGGTGCTTTGGGGTAGCCCACCAAAGCACCTTGTCCCCATGTTGATGAGGACAAGGGCCTCATCCCCACAACCCTTGGCCGGTGGTTGTGGGGGTCTGCGGGCGGGGGGCTTATCGGAATCTGGAAGCCCCCTTTAACAAGGGGACCCCCAGATCCCGGCCTCCCCCTGTGTGAAATGGTAAGAGGGTACAAAAGTACCCCTACCATTTCACAAAAAAACTGTCAAAAATGTTAAAAATGACAAGAGATAGTTTTTGACAATTCCTTTATTTAAAGTCTTCTTTTTTCCATCTTCTTTCTTCTATCTTCCTTCGGTTTCTTCCTCCATCTTCTTCTTCCTCTGATCCTCTGCTTCTTTCTCCGGTGTTCTCGTCCGGCATCTTGTTCTCTTCATCTTCTTATCACCCGCCCCTCTGACGTCACGGGGAATGCCACAGGGAAGTCCCCGTCAAGTCCCCGTGCATCAGAGGGGGCGGGGTCATTGGGTGGCCCCACCCTCCGCTATTTAAGAACAGTCAGAAGAGGAGAAGTGTCACACAGCGGGAGCCTCCCTCCATGCCATCATGGATGCGGAGCGGCCCAAAAAGAAGATGAAGAGAAAAAGATGAATAAAAGAAGATGAAGAGAAAAAGATGGAGATAAAGATGAAGAGATAAGCGTCACACAGCGGGAGCCTCCCATCCAATCATGGATGCCGAGCGGCCCGAAAAGAAGATGAAGAGAAGAAGATGAAGAGAAAAAGATGAAGAGAAGAAGATGCCGCGGAGGGAGATGCCGAACGAGAACACCGGAGACAGAAGCAGAGGATCGGAGGAAGAAGAAGATGAAGGAAAAAACCGAAGGAAGATAGAAGAAAGAAGAAAGAAGATAGAAGATGGAAAAAAGAAGACTTTAAATAAAGGAATTGTCAAAAACTGTCTCTTGTCATTTTTAACATGTTTGACAGTTTTTTTGTGAAATGGTAGGGGTACTTTTGTACCCCCTTACCATTTCACACGGGGGGGCGGGATCTGGGGCACTGGGCCACTGGCCAAGGGTTGTGGGGATGAGGCCCTTGTCCTCATCAATATGGGGACAAGGTGCTTTGGTGGGCTCTTGAGGGCATGTGGCCTGGTACGGTTCAGGAGGGGTGGGGTGCTCTCTCGTCCCCACCTCTTTTCCTGCGGCCTGCCAGGTTGCATGCTTGGATTAGGGTCTGGTATGGATTTTTGGGGGGACCCCATGCCAATTTTTTAAAAAATTTTGGCGCGGGGTTCCCCTTAAAATCCACCCCTACGTCATTTTTTTTTTAATTTTGGCGTGGGGTTCCCCTTAATATCCATACCAGACCTGAAGGGCCTGGTATGGAATTTAGGGGGACCCCCAGGCCAGTTTTTTTTTAAATTTTGGTTCGGGGTTCCCCTGTGGGGAAATCCCATGCATTTTTTATCAATGAACTTCTATGTGTATTGTCGGACCGGCAATTTATTAATAGCCGCGAGCAGTTTTAAATGACTTTTTTTCCTTTGAAATGTCATTTTGCTGTCAGACTGTTCTAAACACGCCCCTTTACAGGCATACTATAGACACCCCCCAGGTACGAAATTTAAAGGGATATTACACTTTTATTGTTTGACTTTAAGCATTATTAAAATCACTGCTCCCGAAAAAACGTCCGTTTTTAAAAAAATTTTTTGCATTGATACATGTCCGCTGGGGCAGGACCCAGGTCCCCAAACACTTTTTATGACAATACCATGCATATAAGCCTTTAAAATTAGCATTTTTTATTTCTCCCATAGACTTTTAAAGGGTGTTCAGCGGCTTTCGAATTTGCCACGAACACCCCAAATTGTTCGCTGTTCGGCGAACTGGCGAACAGCCGATGTTCGAGTCGAACATGAGTTCGACTCGAACTCGAAGCTCATCCCTACCCATGACTATGCCCATATTATAGGGGCCATTATAGGAGGTTTGTATGTAGAGGGTTGGACAGAAGGCCCTATGTACCCATTACTGGTGTGAGCTACGTTTTAGAGGAAAAATGGCAATCAAATATGGTTGGTTGTGGCCGTCTACAAGTACTATAGATAGGAGACGGTCACCTGGCTGTGAATAGTAGGATTTTTTTTACATATCAGACCTGTTATATTTTTAGTATTTACCAGCAAATCTGTAGTGTGTCCCGACATATGTATTACAGTAAAACTAAATGCATTTAAAGTGTTACTAAACCGAGGACCCTGCATTCACTATATCTGGTCTCCTACAGAACATGGTAATGCAATTATTTTAGTAAATATAAACTGCTAAATACCTTTTCTCATCAGCAGTATATAGCAGTCTTATGACTTCTATCAGTGTCAGTTAAAACTTGCAGGATGAGTTTTCATTCTCCTCTGACTGTCCTATGAGGCTGCATGACCCCTGACTCTCTGTCTGAACAGTGATGATTGGCCCTGTGCTGATCACAGGCACTCCAGAAAAGAAAAACTCTCTAGCAATACACACCAAACTGAGCGTGTGCAGAGTGACTCCAAAGGCTCTGTCTTATCAGGAGATGGATTGGGGACAGTGGAAGAAGGGGAAATCAGAGAAGACAGGATCAAACAGCCACAATGCAGAGGATTAACCCTTTAGGTTCCACGGTGAGTATAACATGCATGCTGCATATACAGACTGATTTTACTGTTGTGGGTTTAGTAATACTTTAAGTAGGGCCTCATGTTACCATGTTGGTATATTAGATTTCAGCAATAGTAGAGCAGTGCTGTTAGCTTTTGTGCAAAAAAAAAGCTATGACCTAAACTAGGGTTATCCAAACTCTTCGGTATGAAGGCCACATCATATATTTTACAAATATTTGCAGGCAGAAAAAAAAACAGTTTTCAAATAAATGAATATGTTTTATTTGGAGCTTTTTTGTAATCAGCATGGTGTCATACAATAACAGAGAAAGAACTTCAGTAAAACAAAGTAAAGAGACTGCAAATAAACGTGAGCAAAGCAGCAAAGTCCCCCCTTCCATCAAGACCCCAATCAAACCCCATTCATCAGATTCACCCCCCGCACATCAGGATCTCACCCTACATCAGTGTCAGCTGCATACAAATATGGTCTGATGAGTTTGATGTTGGAGAACTTGAGTGTCCCAACAGAGCCCTGACCTCAACCCTACTGAACACCTTTGACATTAATTGGAAAACCGGTTGAAAGCCAGGTCTTCAAAGTCAGTACCTGGTCTCACAAGTGATCTTTTGGCTGAATTGGTACAGATTCCCACAGAGACATTCCAAAATTTGTGGAAATCCTTCCTAGAAATGGAGTCTGTTATACCTGAAAAGAAAAGAGGGCAACTCTACATTAATGCCCATGGTTTTGAAACTGGATGTCCAACAAGCATATACTGTATATGTGTAATAGATGTCTACATACTTTTGAGCATATAGAGTACTCGTAAATTGTGAAGAATTTGAACCCTTAATCAAATAGAAAACCTCACTTAGGCTGGGTTCACACTATTGCGAATTTAATGCGTGTTTCCACGCATTCCATTCGCATAGCAGAAGATTGTGACCGTCTCTCTATGGAGCCGGTTCACACATCTCCACAGCGGCTCCGGTGCGAATTGCACAGAAGTCATGTGCGTTTTTTGGTCCGTTTCAGGTCTGAAATCGGACCTGAAACGGTGAATAGAGATGCACCGGACTCCTGCTGTGAGCCACTGCGTGTTCTAGTGTGAACCCAGCCTGAATATAATAATAATAAGTAAACACACAGTAGTTGCATGTTGAGACACATTAAAAAATTTCTGTAAAATTGTAAGCTCTAATGAGCAGGGCCCTCTGATTCCTCTTGTACCAAATTGTATTGTAACTGTAACGTCTGCCTTCATTTTGTTAAGCGTTGTGCAAACCATTGGCGCTATATAAATCCCGTATAATAATAATAAAAATGTACCACTCATTACACCCTTGCTGCATTTTGAAGTGTCTTTTTAGTTTAGTGGCCCCAACATCCTTGTAGAAGGATGTTGTGCTGTAGAAGGGTGGGGACCATAGGAACACACTCTATGACTAATACTAAACCTGTTTTACAACTTTGACTTGTGAACAGTCTGATAAAAATAAAGCTGGTACCTTTTGAAATAAGAGGCATTTAAAAAAAGACTTCTTCACTACTTGTATCAATATTTGGTAATGAAGCACTTCTATAGATAGCTGTGAAGGCTCGCCCTTAACCCTTTCACAACTAGATGTCAATGAAACCTACATGACCAGACCACTTTCAGCAGCATCAGTAGGCATCAGCCAATAGCACTATGGAGGAGATTTACTGAAACTGGAGAAAACTAAATCTGATGCATTTGTGCATGGTAAGAAAGAGAAAAAACTGCACTATTTCGGAAAATGTATATAAATAAAAAATCAAGCAGCAATTCTCCTGTATTATATAATTACAGTTCAACAATATTGTATAAAATAGAATCGCGCTAATGAATCACATAAAACAAACAATGTTATAAACACAAGTCCATAAATTAATCCACCAGTAGTTAAGTAGTGAATCTTGAATGTTGCTAATAGATTCCACCATCCACCACCTCATGCAACAGCGCAGCCACCAACAGTAGAATTAGCTGCTTACCAGCTCCAGATGATCCCTCATTACAAGGGATCATTCAACACCTTTGGCTTGAACCCAGCCCGGGCCTTTCTCTGTAGGGCGGAGCGACGCGCTGATGTCATCATTACCCTCATCTCCTGGAAGGACAGGTTTGTTTGGTTGTGCACCGGCCAGCACACCAAACTTTAGGCATTTACAGTTTTACCTTGATGTATGTGCAGTATTTTTTACTTCAATAAATGGTTTAACATTTATACTATGTGGAGCCTTTTATCTATTGAGTGTACCGTTTATCCAATCCAATAAGTGAAGACACGAGCACAGGGGAACCGTACAACCAGGAGAAAGGCCCGGTCTGGGTTTAAGTCAAAGGCGTTGAATGATACCTTGTAATGAGGGATCATCTGGAGCTGGTAAGTAACTAATTCTACTGTTGGTGGCTGCACTGTTGTATGAGGTGGTGGATAGTGGAATCTATTGGCAACATTCAAGATTTATTACTTAACCACTGGTGGATTGATTTATGGACTTATGTTTATAACATTGTTTGTTTTATGTGATTCATTAGCGCAATTCTATTTTAGACAATCTGTGCATGATAGCCAATAGGCTTCTACACTATATTGTTAAAAGTATTGGGATGCCTGCCTTTACACGCCCATGAACTTTAATGGCACCCCGGTCTTGGTCCGTACGGTTCAATATTGCGTTGGCCCACCCTTTGCAGCTATAACAGCTTCAACTCTTCTGGGGAGGCTGTCTGCAAGGTTTAGAAGTGTGTCAATGGGAATGTTTGACCATTCTTCCAGAAGTGCATTCGTGAGGTTAGACACTGATGTTGGATGAGAAGGCCTGGCTCACAGTCTGCACATTCATCCCAAAGGTGTTCTATCGGGTTGAGGCCAGTCAAGTTCCTCCACCCCAAACTCACTCATCCATGTCTTTATGGACGTTGCTTCGTGCACTGGTGCACAGTCATGTTAAAACAGGAAGGGGCCATCCCTAAACTGTTCCCACAAATTTGGGAGCATGAAATTGTCCAAAATGTCTTGGTATGCTGACGCCTTAAGAGTTCCATTCACTGGAACTAAGGGGCCAAGCCAAACCAAACCCCTGAAAAACAACCCCACACCATAATCCCCCCTCAACCAAATTATTTGAACTCTGCTACTAAGGTGAGGTTGTGGAAGACAGGTTAAAGTCACAGATCATACACCATGGCAAGACTGAGCATAGCAACAAGACACAAGGTAGTTTTACTGCATCAGCAAGGTGTCTGCCAGGCAAAAAATTCAAAGTAGACTGGGGTTTCAATTCAATGAGCATTTGGCTGTAGCAGGAGGCAGTTTGTTTGCCAAAGAGCTAGAGAGTGATACACTAAGTTTTTTAGTGTTGGTCAGCTGTGTGTTAGTAAATGTTCATATAGCTTTGTGTGTTGTTGTACCTTTAACCACTTGCCGACCACAATACGTGTATATATACACGTTACGGTTTGCAAGTGGTTTACCGGGGTTGTAGCTGAAGCTATCAGCTATAAACTCAGAATTGTTTTTTTTCAGCTGGCGGCTGGCTTTCTCAAAAAAGCGGTCAGAGAGGCTCATTAGCCGATGGATCGCTTTTAGAAGCGCCCCCTGCCCCATCCCACTGGTGTTTCTCGAAAATTTCGAAGGTGCATCCGCCTGGTCACAATGGCAAACAGAGACCAGATCATCTCTGATCACCTCTATGGCCTTGGAGGATCATAGCAACGTTATGATGTCCCTTCTGGTCTAGGGCAGAAGTAAACAATTTTTTTTTTTTTTAAGCAAAAGCAGAAGATCAACATTTTTTTTTAATCTTTTGCTTTTAAAGGAGAGATTTGGGGTTTTTAGTGCAGGGGGGTTTAGTGCACTTTTAAAACATCACGTATGTAGATTTTTAAGTACCGTAGTTTGTCGCCATTCCATGAGGGGTGAGCAATTTTAAAGCGTGAGATGTTAGGTATCTATATACTCGGCGTAACATCTTTCACATTATACAATACAATTGGGGTAGATTATTTTTTTTCTTTTTTAATCAATTAACCACTTCTATACTGGGCCTATTCTGGCACTCCTCTCCTAAATGTAAAAATCATCATTTATTTGCTAGAAAATTAAAAAGTTTCATTAATTAAAAAAAACAAAACAATAAAGTTAGTCCAATTGTTTTGTATAATGTGAAAGATGATGTTACACTGAGTAAAGAGTTACCTAGCATGTCACGCTTTAAAATTGCGCACGCTCGTGGAATGGCGTAAAACTTCAGTACTTAAAAAATTTCCATAGGCAACGCTTTAAATTTTTTAAAGGGTTAGCAGTTTAGAGTTACAGAGGAGGTCTTGGGCTCGAATTGTTGCTCTTGCTCTAACACACACGGAGATATCTCACATGTGTGATTTGAATGCCGTTTACATATGTAGGCATGACTTACATATGCTTACATATGCTTCGCTTCTGTGCGCGAACACGTGGGGACGGGGGTGCTTTAAATTATTTATTTTGTTTAATTGTTTATTTTACCTTTATTTTTTTATTTTACAATTTCTCTTAAAAAAAATGTTTTGATCACTTTTATTCCTATTACAAGGAATGTAAACATCCCTCGTAATAGGAATAGTGCGTGACAGGTCTTCTTTATGGAGAAATATGGGGTCTATAAGACTCCACATCCCTCCTCCAAGCTGGGAAGACCAAGAACTGTGTCGGC
Source organism: Lithobates clamitans (assembly GCA_037952925.1). Taxonomy (NCBI): domain Eukaryota; kingdom Metazoa; phylum Chordata; class Amphibia; order Anura; family Ranidae; genus Lithobates; species Lithobates clamitans. Next base: position 1,043,574 of record JBBGZY010000879.1, read on the forward strand.
CTTTCCAGCCGAGTCCCCGGCTTTATTTACCATGGGTCATAGAGATAACTGGGGACTATCTGGTCACCAGAAATCTCTACGATCAACTTCCAGCGGTGACCGATTCGTTCTCCGGCTCGCCGATTGTATGGGCGAGCCCAGAGATGCACCAGGAAGCTGAACTGCCACTATGATTGTTCTTATGGTGCAAAGATTCGTCGGGGGAAAAAGATGATATCTGAATGATGCCTGTAGCTGCAGCCTGCAGGCATCATTCAGATATCCCCAATCAAAGTCCAGGACGTTATATGACGTTCTTGGGCTAGAAGTGGTTAAAGTGTATTTTTTTCTACAAATAAAATTGCGCTTGAAAAACCGCTGTGCAGATACTGTGTGACAAAAAATTGCAATGATCAACATTTTATTCCCTAGGGTCTCTGCTAAAAAAATATATGTTTGGGGGTTATAAGTATTTTTTTAGCAAAAAATACTGATTTAAACTTGTAAACAAAAAGTGCCAAAAAAGGCCTGATCTTCAAATGGGTTCTGTACATACAATTATAATACTTGATGTGCTACCTGATTTATAATCTTGTTATATACTGTAAGTAGTTGACACACTTTTATAAAGAAGAACCACATTGAAACAATGTAAATACAGTAATTTAATTTCAGATCAATCCTTTACACCAAGGCGTATATTTGATACACAATTATTGACATTACAGATCAGTAATGAATATATAATTAGGTGGCTTCTTACAATAAAAAAAGGTAAAGCGGAGTTCCACCCACATATTAGATTTAAAAAAAAAAAACAAACTCTTACTATTGCAGAATGTATATTAAACAATTGTTACTCTTGTCATTATGGCTGCATTTCTTATTATTTTATTTAAAAAATTACCTTAGATTCAGCCTTCTTGGGCATTTTCATCTTACTTGTGGGCAGACGAAGCCCACAATCATAATCTTCCAGTATACGGCGCTGCTGTATTCCCAGCATGTACCGCCCGTTCCCACGCATTGCGCAGTAAAAGCACGTAGCGGCGTAGGAAACTACACAGGTTGCCATCACAACGGGCGTCGGCGTCGGAAGTACCCGCTCCATTGTGATGGCCAAATACTGTGATTCTAGCCCTTGCCGCTGCCCACTGACTCCAGGGAAATGATGACACACATCTCCCAAGAGCAGTAGCGAGCAGAGGAGCCGAGGCAAATTACGTCAGGCGCTGCGGTGAGTAAGGGGAAGATTAGAAGGGACCACATAGCAACAGGCATGAAATGGTAAGGAAAAAAAAAAAAATTTTGTCCAAATGTTGTTGGTTAGGTTATTTGCTGCACAGCAATGTAAAGTTATTTTTATGGGTGGAACTCCACTTTAATGTTCTTTATTGTGATGATAATCTAATTTTGTTTTACCTGCAGTCTTTTTGTTTTTGCATTACCATTTTTTTTATTTGAATACTATATTTTACATAATGGTTGCTTTGATTACCGTGTGTATTAGTTATATTGAGTCCTTCATTAAATATGATATCACTCTTATAGGTAATGTTGTTTTATAGGTTAAAAGAAAACATCCATAGAATTAAAAAAAAACACCTTGTATCCTCAAAGCCCTAAACCTGCAATAAATTCAGATAAAGGTAAAAAATCTTAATACTGCATGGTCTAATGTGCCCCAAAGGAAGGAATTCCTTCCTGATCCTCAAGGGCAATTAAATACCTCCTTTGATCACAGTTTTCAATTTCATTTAAAGAGGAAATTCACTCTCTCAATCAACATTGACCACTTTAATCCTTATGCCGCTAACATTACTAAATAGATAGGAATGTACATTATATCATATTTACTAAACATTTTTTTTTTACATTTCTTCAGTTACCACCTGGTTTCCAGGTCTAGGTAAATGATGTCATATATCCCAGGAGTATTTAAGAGAGAAGAAAAGATAAAAACACTTAACTTTAGGAGAGCAAATTTTCCAAGAATGAGGGCTGCTCTCCAAGACTTAGACTGGGAGGGAATATTGGCATTGATGAACACAGAACAGAATTGGGAATTCTTCAAAAAGACTGTATGCAAACTCACTGAAAAGTATATTCCCATGGGCAATACGTTTAAAAGGCTAAAAATAAATATGTGGCTAACGGCTAAAGTTAAAAAAGTTATAAATAATTAGAAAAGAGCTTTTATAAAATATAAAAATGAAGGAACACTATCATTGTTTAAATGTTACAAAGAATATAACAGAATATGTAAAAAGGAAATCAAGGATGCAAAAATTAAAAACGAAGGACAGATTGCAAAAGATAGTAGGACAAACCCCCAAAAATTCTTAAAATGTATTATTAGTAAAAAGGTCAGGTCTGAGCATGCCCTTTACAAAAAAAAACCAAGAGTGGGTGACTGGGGACAAAGAGAAGGCACATTTATTAAACACTTTCTTCAGCTCTGTGTATACAAAGGAGCATGGGGGAGCTCATGTCCATAATTGGGATGGTATTGACACAGCCCCAAATGATCCACAATGGCTCAAAAGTGATATGGTCCACAAATATTTAGACAGAATAAAAGTCGATAAAGCACCTGGACCAGGTGGCATCCACCCACGGATCCTAAAAGAATCGAGCTCTGTCATTTCAAGGCCATTGTTTCTAATATTTAGGGACTCGTTAATGACTGGAATGGTACCACTGGATTGGAGTAGGGCCAATGTAGTGCCCATATTTAAAAAGGGATCAAAGTCTTTACCAAGTAACTATAGACCTGTTAGTTTAACTTCTATAGTCAGGAAGATACTGGAGAGTTTAATAAAAGACCACATAAATGAGTTCTTATTGGAAAAACATATTTTAAGCAACAGACAGCATGGATTCATGAAGGACAGAAGTTGTCAACAAACCAGATTTCTTTTTATGAGGAGGTAAGTAAAACCTTGGACAGAGGGGTGGCTGTGGATGTGATATACTTATACACAGCTAATGTGTAAGGTAAAGTCTACAGGCTTGGAAAGATCAGTTTGTAAATTGATATAAAACTGGGTAAAAGGCATAATTCAAAGAGTAGTGGTTAATGATTCTTACTCTGAATGGTCTAAGGTTATCAGTGGTGTACCCCAAGGTTCAGTTTTGGGACCCTTACTTCTTTTTTTTTTTTTACAAGAGAAGGACCCTTACTTCTTATTATCTTTATAAATGATACAGGGTCTGGGATTTAAGGCTGAATATCGTTTTTATTGAATTTTTTTTCAAGAAAATAACAACATAAGAAAACCAGTATTAAGGGGGAAGAGGGTACAGAATAAAGTAAAGGGAAGGGGGTTTAGGATGGGGGAGGCGGTCCACACCTTCCCCCCGTAGTACAAAATAGTATAACTTCAGATATATTGTACATAAGTGCTTAAAACAGTTTTTCATAGTAAAATATCTCTCTGTGCAGTGTCTTCTTTCTCAGGACACTGCCCGAAGCTTGTCACATACATTCAAACTGTTGTAATGGGGGAGGGTATGGGAAGAAGGGCAAAACAGGGGATGGGAGAACAAGGAAGGGGAAAAAAAAGGGGGGGGAACTCAGCAGTATAGGACTTGCAGTGTCCAAGTCACCTATATATTGTGCTATAGGAAGTTGTCAGAAACCTTTACATTTGAACGCAAAATAACAATAACTATAACAATAAAGACGTTACCTCGCTCTAACATTGTGCAGTATAGGGCCTAGTCCTCATGCAGAGATTCTGTTGAGGAGGAGGTCCGATGAGGAGTGGTGAAGCCAGAGGGACCACAGTAGTTTGAATTTTTCACAAGTATCATCCATCTTTGCCTTTAACTCCTCCATGAGCATTATGTCATTGAGGATGTCTATCCATCTGGTAATAGAGGGAATGGTGTCTGTTTTCCAGTACAGAGAGATGACATGACAGGAAGAATCTGAGGAGATTCTTCTTGTGAGATTGGACTGGTCCTGGGAGGATGGATAGAAGAGCCGCTAAAGGGGATGGGGTTAAAGAGGCATCATATACATCATTGTAAATACTAAAAACCTTGTCCCAGAATGGGCGGACCCGGTCACACTCCCACCACACATGAATATATGAACCCTTTCCTCTGTGACAGTGCCAACAAAAGTCCGAAGTAGCTGGATACATCTTGTGTACCGTGACTGGATCTCTGTACCAACGTGATAATAATGTGTAATTCTTCTCCTGTGTGAATCCTGATGATTTAAGTGGGAGTGTGAATGATGTAAACCATTGTTCTGGGGATATCTCTATGCCCAGGTCCCTTGACCACTTTTGTGTATAATTAGGGTCTGGGATTAAAAGCACCAATTCAATCTTTGCAGTTGACCATAAGCTATGCAGTGTAATAACATCTTTAGGAGATGTCTCCAATTTACAAGCTGGCCTCAGTGCACTGTTTAATTGGACAACTGTATGGCAAATGAGGTTTAATGTTGATAAATGTAAAGTTATGCACTTGGGAGCTAAGAATGTGCATGCATCATACATACTAGAGGGAGTACAACTGGAGGAATGCATAGTGGAGAATGATCTGGGGGTTTTGGTAGATCATAAGCTTATAATAGCATGCAATGCCAAGCTGCGGTTTCCAAAGTGAGCAAAATACTTTCTTGTATTAGGAGAGGTATGGACTACAGAGAGAGAGATATCATTTTGCCCCCCTGTACAAATCATTAGTAAGACCTCATCTGGAATATGCAGTTCAGTTTTGGGCACCAGTTCTCAAAAAGGATATCGGGGAACTGGAGAAAGTGCAGAGAAGGGCAACCAAACTGATAAGAGGCATGGAGTAGCTCAGCTATGAGGAAAGATTAGAGGAACTAAATGTATTCTCTCTTGAGAAGAGGAGATTAAGGGGGGATATGATCAACATGTACAAATACATACAGTAAGTGGTCCATATAGTGAACTTGGTGTTGAGTTATTCACTTTTAAGGTCATCACAGAGGACAAGGGACACTCTTTACATCTAGAGGAAAAAAGATCTCATCTCCAAATACGGAAAGGTTTATTCACAGTAAGAGCTGTAAAAATGTGGAATAGACTCCCTCCAGAGGTAGTTCTGGCCAGCTCAGTACATTGCTTTAGAATTCTTTCCCTAACGTACATAATATAACTGGGTACTAACATTTATAAGTAAAGTTTTGATCCAGGGAAAATCCGATTGCTTCTTGGGGGATCAGGATGGAATTTTTTACCCTGCTGTAGCAAATTAGATCATGCTTTGCTGGGGTTTTGCGCCTTCCTCTAGATAAACTGTGGGTGAAGGATTGTGTATATGGGATTGTATTTTTATTTTTTTGGTTGAAAGACGGACTTGTGTCTTTTTTCCACATGACTAACTATGTATACTATGTAAGAAGGGGCTTTTCCAGCTAAGTACACCCTTCTGCCTGCATGCCTGAGCTAAGGGCAGGAGGATTCCAGGAAGTAAATGAATCATCTGCCCCTAATCAAGATGGCCACAGCCAGAAATGCTAGGGGTGTTTATCAAAGCAATTTCTTACCAAAATAAACTTTGGAAGCTGTGCACAAAAAGACAGGTAGAGTGCAAAGGACTAGTCACCAGCATTGCCTGTGGTCTTCCTGTGGCTTGTTCTGCACTGTCCATATTCCCATCGCATACGCTCCTGGAATGAGCTCTTTTTTTGATTCGGAATCTGGAACTCCATCTTAAGTGCTTCAAACGTTTTATAAGTTCCATTTGTGAACAGATGGTGTAAATAGTATATGCCCTTGGCTGCCCATAGATCTGAGTTCTGGATTCTATTAAGTTCCTGCAGCTTGTTATTATGCCAAAGTGGTGTATAGTCATTAAATGATGGTGTCTCTAGTTTAGAAGAAGCCAATTCCCATACACGTCTATAATGATACAGCAGAGAATGTCTATAATCTTTTGACTGTGTGTTCCCTACACCTACTGCTATCCCGTTTATTGGGTCCCCAGTATGCTGAGCCCAGCAGGGGCTTAGTAGAATGAGAAAGCGTTCCTTGTCAGTTTTGTCAATGTGAAATAATTGGGATAGTTGTGACGCAATATAATAGTGATTAAAATCAGGTAGTGCTGTTCCACCCATATCCGTTGAATTTTTAAGTGTTTGCCATGAGAGTTTGTGTCTAGATTTCCCCCATATAAATGGTTTAAGTAGTGCTTCTAAGAGTTTAAAATACTTGAGGGGTAGATATACTGGAGTATGCCATAAGACATACAGTACCTTGGGCAGTAGTACCATCTTTATTAAGTTGACCCGACCCCATATTCCCAAAGGGAGGCGGGACCAGACCTGGATCTTAGATTTTTTTTTTTTTTTTTAATCCAACAAGATTTTATTGAATTTGCAGGGAAAACATTACATACATTGTGAACAGGATTACACAGTACCTCATATACAACACATAGTACAATAGCCAAGTAGCAATCTCAATATAACAGTCAAAAGCTAGTACCAGTCACAGTTAACCTCTATCCATGTCTCACCCAGCATTGATTCCTAACAACCTGTCATATACCAGTTCCATAGGTGCTAATCCCGGTACATCTAACCACGGACCCCATATTTTTTCGAATTTTGGCATGCTACCTCTATGTTGGTAAATCAACTTTTCCATTTTTATGGTTGTGTTAATACTTTCGGTCCACTCCTTCACAGTCGGGGACCTATCGGACTTCCAGTGAATCATAATCAGCCTTCTGGCCTGAAAAAGTACTCTATGCACAGCTTCTCTGTTGTGTCCTTCCCATTCGTATTCCTCCAAAGCACCCAAAAGACACGCTCTAGGGTCCTGTGGAAGACTCACATTAAAGATTGAGTTGATATTTTGTACCACTCCTGCCCAGTACATGTGTAACTTGGGACATCTCCACAGCATATGTATCAGGTCACCATGTTCGCGTTTACATCTAGTACATGTTGGTTCTGTCAATCTGTTCATTAAATGTAATCTGTGCGGAGTATAATATGTTCTCAACAGTATATATAGTTGGGTGAGTTTTTGTGACACATTAAGTGAACATTGGTTCACTGCCTGAAAGATCTCCTCCCACTGATCCCCATCTAGCTGTCCCACCTCTGTCTCCCACCTCTCTCTCACCCTCAAGGGATGATGTCCCATCACGGATTGCAACAGGATGGCATAGCATTGAGAGATAAATCCCTTAGATGAGCCAGCATCCCCCAGAAGGCTGAAAACTGGGGTTGGCGATAAGTGCCACTCTGAGGAGCGGCCCTGTATCTGTATTGCGTGTCTAAGTTGCATATAGTAGAATAGCATTGATGCTGGCAAATTATACGCTTCTTTTAAATCAGAAAATGTGCGCAACACACCCTCCTTAAATATATGCTTTATATGAGTGATTCCAAACTGCTTCCAACGAGCCCCGCATTGTAATTTAGCTAGTTCCCTATATGTGTCATTGTGCCAGATGGGACTATATTCCGTATATCCATCTACATTCTGGAGATATTTGGTCTTGTTCCACACCTTTTGAATAAGACTGAACGTTGGGAATTTTTTATGTGGTTTAGTGAAGGCTAATGCTTCTAAAGCCATGTGAATCGGACCCTTCCCCACTGTGTGAATCATTAGCCTGTGAGACGAGTTTTGTGACGGGACAAATGTACCAATCAAATGCTGCAGTTGAGAGGCCAGGTAGTACAGCCATGGGTTGGGCAATGCCAATCCACCACAGTCCTTGGGTCTCTGCAGATGTTCTAACCTGATCCGGGCGGGACCATTTTTCCAAATAAGGGTTCGGAAAATGGCGTTTACTATATGAAATATTTTTAATGGGATAACCATAGGGGTATTATGCAGAAAATAAAGTAACTGTGGCATGAGAATCATCTTCACTAAGTTTACTCTACCTGCTACTGACATTAAGAGAGAGTTCCAGGTCTTAATTTTGTCTCTGAAGCGCTGTAAGAGTGGAAATATATTTAAATGTATAAAGTCCCGGGGCTGGGACGTGATTTGGATCCCCAGGTATTTGAAAGTAGTGGCAATCGGAATGGGGCAAGCGGCGCACACCTCTTGTGATTCGTCTCCATCTAATAAAAGAAGGGCAGACTTTGACCAATTTATATGCAGGCCAGAGAACTTCCCAAATTCAGATATGGTCGACATGGCCTCCTGAAGGGAGGGGCCGGTGTCACCGAGTAGAAGCATGGTGTCATCAGCGTACAACATGATTTTTTCCTGCATGTCACCATAGCAGAAACCTGTGATGCCCCGATTTGCCCTGATCCCGATCGCCAATGGCTCAATAGCCAGTGCGAAGAGGAGAGGAGACAGGGGACATCCCTGCCTCGTACCCCTCCTCAACGCAAAGCTTGGGGAAAGATGGCCAGAAACCCTCACCGCGGCCTCCGGTTGACTATAAAGGAGCCTGACCCAAGATACAAACCGGGGGCCAAATCCGAAACTCTGCAGGACCGACCACAGATAGTTCCAGTCTATGCTGTCAAATGCCTTAGTGGCATCCAGTGACAGCAGGGCCCTGGAACCCATATTATCTGCCTTGGATTGCATATTAAGGAATAGCCTTCTTAAATTAACTGCCGTCGATTTATTGGGCATGAAGCCAGCTTGGTCTCCATGTACAATTGAGGTGATAACTCCATTTAATCTAATGGCCAGAGCTTTCGCTAGTATTTTCACGTCACTCTGTAGCAGGGAAATCGGGCGATACGCCCCTGGATCTACTGGATCCTTACCAGGTTTGAGTAACAAAATAATGTTGGCCCTTGACATTGAGACTGGTAGGTGGCCTTCCACCCGGGCTCTATTAAAGACTTTAAGTAACTGGGGTAGTAACTCAGTGGGATACTGTTTATATATTTCTATGGGAATTCCGTCCTCCCCGGGCGCTTTACAGTTAGGAAAGGATCCAACCGCCTCCTGTAGTTCTTCCACTGTAAGGGGAGTCTCCAAGAGCCCTCTCTGATCTGTGTTCAGTCTAGGGAAATCTATCTGTTCTAAATATTGTTCTAACTCGTCAGATGTGTAAGATGTACCCGGCTTATACAGATCTTCATAAAACTCATTTAGTACCTGTAGCACCTTTTCAGGCGTGTTAACAATGTTACCCTTTTTAGTCCTAATAGCACCTATAGTTGGGGACTTCTGGTATGCATTTGCTATTCTCGCCAGTATGCGGCCTGTTTTCTCGCCCTCCTCAAAAAACGCCTGCTTAGCAAAGAATCTCTTCTTGTCGGCCGATGAGGACAGCAGTTGGCGGTATGCAGAAAGAGCTGCCTGCCATGCCTCCTTGGTCGACTCTGAAGGATCTGTGACATACAATTGTTCCATCTCTTGTACTCTAGTTTCAAGTTCGTTTTTAAGTGCTGAAGAGTCTTGTTTAACCTTATTAATTTCAGCAATTAACACACCCCTCAAATATGCCTTAAAGGCATCCCATTGCCCAATCATCGATTCATTTGGATCCTGGGTGCGGAAAAACTCACACATGCTCCCAACTATCCCCTCGTGTGAGCGGAACAGTTTCAACCAAAAAGCATTAAATTTCCAAGGGGCTTTAGGTAGTGTGACTAATGGGGCAATTATAAGCCGTATAACCACTGGTGAGTGGTCTGATACACTGCGGGGCCTATGTACCATATCTGAAACAAACGGGAGCATGTTTAAGCTGCACACCCCCAGGTCAATTCTAGATAAACAACCATGGGTTTTGGAAAAGCATGTGAATTGTCTAACTCCAGGGTTCCTATGTCTCCAGACATCCACCCAGCCCACCTCTTGCAACAACCGCGCCAGGGGGGTATCCCTGGAGAGGGCAGAGGCTCCGGGTCCTGGGTGTCTATCTTCAACTGGATTTAAGCAGCAGTTAAAGTCCCCCATCACCAACAGCGGTGTGTCAGGCCTGCCATCCATAAATGTCAGCAGAGACCTAAGCACCGCCGCCGTGAAGGGGGGAGGAATATATACCACCGCCAGCACACACGTCAATGTACCCAACCTGCAATGGAGAAAAACATATCGACCTTCACTATCAATTTCATTTGCGATTTCTTCAAAGTCCAGGTTGCCATGGATCAACACGCTCACCCCCCTAGAATATGAGGTGTGCGTGGAGTGATAGGCCTTTCCTACCCAGGAGTATCCCAGGAAGCTCACAGTGTCCGCAGTCAAGTGGGTCTCCTGGTAGCAGAGAATTCCGGGGATGTACCTCTTCAAACACATGCGAATCATGGTACGCTTCAATGGGGAGTGTAGTCCCCTAACGTTCCAGGATACTACTGGGATGTCCGCCATGTCTGCTCGTAGGTGAGTAGTATTGACCGGTACTTTGTGTGCACCTGTGCCAGATAATGGATCCCTTTCTGTAGTGAGGTTCTGCTAGGTTTGCCGTATGTTTGATGAATTCGTGTCCTGTTGAGGTATTCTTTGTGCTGCTTGTAACTCTTATTGCTGGGATCTTCCCCGCTTCAATGGGGGGTGGTGTAAAGAAAAACTTTTCTGTGCTATAAACTGCACATTCTGCCAACATGGCAACTTTAGCAACGTATGCGACATTCCATCGCTCTCTTTTTCTGCAAATGATCATTTGTAAATTCAACTTTTAGTCCAATTCGCTCTCATTGCATTGCTTAGGAATATTCAGTCCCCCAGCCAAGGAACATCTGTCAACACTGGAAATAAAGGATAGGGTATGTTCTGGTTGCCCATCTAGAAACAGGGAACAAAATAACATTTTCTAGTATCCCAGTCCTCTGCAAGTAGCCGGTTCAGCCCTTTCAGTCTTCTTCTTGTGGAGCCTGCCGTTTCAATGCCTGCTCATTTCTGTCTAACCAGACTGAAGCGTCCTTAGCGGATTCAAAGAATTGTGCTTGGCCTCTCACCACAATCCGAAGTTTCGCCGGATATAGCATAGCATATGGGAGTTGTAGAAGTCGCAGTCTGCGTTTCACGTCAGTGAATTTAGCTCTGCGCCTCTGGACTTCTGCCGAGAAGTCCGGATAGAAGGATACCCGGACACCATTATGGAGAACATTTGCCTTTTCTCGAGCATGTCTCAGCACCGCTTCTCTATCCTTGTAATGTAGGATTCTTGCAAGAATGGATCTTGGAGGGCCCCCTGGTGGGGGAGGGCGTGAGGGCACTCTGTGAGCACGTTCCACCGCAAACATTGGGGAAAATGCATTTTTCCCAAAAAGTTCCATTAGCCAGTTTTCAACATAAGTAGTGGGGTCCCTGCCCTCCACCTTCTCAGGCAACCCCACTATGCGAACATTGTTTCGCCTTAAGCGATTTTCCAAATCCTCTGCATGATCGCATGCATCCCTGGCTAGTTGCAGTGCTGTTCTGGTATCTTGTGTTATAGGTGGTAATTGGTCTTCCATGTCACTGACTCTGCTTTCCACAGCCGTGGTGCGCTCCCTTATCTTTTGCATGTCTTGCCTAAGTAATGACACATCTTCTCTCAGACCCCCAAATTGCTCCTTCAAGGTGTTAACTGAAGCTGTGCAGTTGTTCACAGCTCTGAGTATGTCAGCTAAAGTAGGCTGCACAGCGTCCGGGTCCGCTGGGCTTTGTGGTTCCCCAGATGCATGGGCTGACTGCTCCCCCTCCTCCTCTCCCCAGAGCGCCTGTGTGATGTCTGCCTGCATAGCATGTGTCCCAGCCTGGCTGGATGACTGCTCCGTTCCCAATGTCCCAGCCATTTTCTGTGCATAATAGATCATGTCTTTAGGTGTGTCTTTACCAGTGAGTTTTGGTGCCTTACTTGCTTTAGGCCAAGAGTCTTTCAGCTTGTCCTGTCCGCGCGGTGTGTGCTTCACTGAGGGCGCCGCGGCGCCATCTTGGATCTCCAGGCCCGTCATCTCAGTTTGTCCTTTTCGGAACTTTCCTCTGGTGCAGAGAGCCGGCGGATGATCCCCTGGGGTCTCAGGATCGTGCCCGTGCTGCATAGGGCAAAATAAGGTCGGTATGTGGGCTGGGGGAGGATCGGTTACCGGATCACTGCTGGGAGCTGTGGGAGATGCGTCCTCTCACATGCCTGCCTTGGCCACGCCCCCTGGATCTTAGATTTAATTATTGAAAATAATGGTTCAATATTCAAGGAAATATAGTGTACTGGATTTTTGGATATTTTAACGCCAAGGTATTTTATTATATCCACCCGTTGAAGGGGTAAATTAGACTGTGATTCTGTAGGCGGGAAACTATTAATTGGTAATATCTGTGACTTTCCCCAATTAATCCTCAAGCCCGAGAATTTCCCAAATTGTTCAATTATGTTAAGAGCTGTATGTAGAGAGAGGCCGGGGTCTGACAGGTAGAGGAGGGTGTCATCTGCATAGAGGCTAATTTTCTCGGTAAGGGATCCAAATGTCAAACCTATTATCTCCTGGTTAGTACGGATGGACACGGCGAGGGGTTCCGATGCCAGAGCATATAGCAAAGGCGAGAGCGGGCATCCCTGCCTCGTTCCTCTGCTTAGGCCAAATTCCCGAGAGGGGCATCCATTGGCCACCACTCGAGCAGTTGGTTGCTGGTATAACAGTTGCACCCATCTGATAAATTTGGGCCCAAATCCGTATCCCTCCATGCATCTCCAGAGATATTTCCATTCAACCGAATCGAATGCCTTGGCTGTATCTAATGTTACTATCACTCTTGTGCCCACATTATCATGCTTGGCCTGGAGATTGATAAATAGCTTCCTTAAATTAAAGGAAGTGTTTCGGCCAGGCATAAACCCTGACTGATCCACATGTATAAGGGATAATATCACTTGGTTTAGACGTTCCTGGAATGAGCTCTTAAGGTAGTGGGTGCTGCAGCGACTGCCAGCTGGATACTGGAACCTGTACAATATGTACTGTGGTGCCCACTGTTCTTGCTGGAGAGGAAGATGTACCTGAGGACCAGATCTCCCTGCTTTCGCTTCATTCATTCTGTGGATCTGTGCTTCTTCCACTTCTCCTGCTGGATCTTGTTCCTTACTCTACTGCCCCGTACACATGGTCGGACTTTGTTCGGACATTCCGACAACAAAATCCTAGGATTTTTTCCGACGGATGTTGGCTCAACCTTGTCGTGCATACACACGGTCACACAAAGTTGTTGGAAAATCTGATAGTTCTAAACGCGGTGACGTAAAACACGTACGTCGGGACTATAAACGGGGCAGTGGCCAATAGCTTTTATCGCTTTATTTATTCTGAGCATGCGTGGCACTTTGTCCGTTGGATTTGTGTACACACGATCGAAAATTTTATATCCTGCTCTCAAACTTTGTGTGTCGGAAAATCCGATGGAAAATGTGTGATGGATCCCACACACGGTTGGAATTTCCGACAACAAGGTCCTATCACACATTTTCCGTCGGAAAATCCGACCGTGTGTACGGGGCATACAAGTCATGAATTTTGTCCATTGGTGATGACTTGTAGAGTAAGGAACAAGAACCAGCAGGAGAAGTGGAGGAAGCACAGATCCACAGAATCTCAAATCTCACTCCATATTTAAGCGTTAGTTCATGGGTGCTCAAGCTGGGGCCCTCCAGCTGTTGTGGAACTACAAGTCCCATCATGCCACTGCCTTTGAGAGTCATGCTTCTAACTGTCCACAGCTTGCAATGCCTTGTGGGACTTGTAGTTCCGCAACAGCTGGAGGGCCACAGGTTGAGCACCCATGCCTTAATTGATCCAACACAATTATGCAGATATCTGGCTGGAGGGCTTAGGTCTCAAGGGTGAGTAATGTACAGCCTTCTGGCTACACACATACCTCCCTCCCCCACCTACCTCTAACTAATCTCTGGCATTAAAAGAAAAAAGAAAAAAAAACCAAAAACGGAATATATATATATATATACTGTATGTATATGTGTGTGTATATATATATATATATATATATATATATGTATATACACAGTAAAACCTTGGTTTGAGAGTGTTTTGCAAGACAAGCAACATTTAAAAAAAAATTTTGACTTGATATACAAGTAACGTCATGTCACAACTGGGTATAAAAGAATAGAGAGGCGCCTCTAAGTGTAGTAATATGGTTACATTTAATGAAGGTACAACATTTAGAAACTCACATGGTTGATGATTAAAAGAGGCACATCTAAGTATGAAGGCATCCGGGGTAAAGATGTCCACATAGACCGTCCTCCGCACCGCCATTGAATTGACGCCGTCCCTTCCACGCTGCACTCCACGAGCGGTTCAAGTCTCGCTTTTAGACTGCTCTACTGCAGGGTAGTCTTCCCAGTCACAACTGCAGACAGCTTTACCCCGGATGCCTGCATACTTAGATGTGCCACTTTTAATCATCAACCATGTTAGTTGCTAAATGTTGTACCTTCATTAAATGTAACCATAGTGCTACACTTAGAGGCGCCTCTCTTTTTATGCTCTCTATCTCCGGCTGGATTTTGCTTCTAATCCCCTTAGAGGCTTTCATGTGTGGATGGACATTTTATTGTTACACAACCTATTACATTGCTATGATATTTTTATACGGACTATAAACTGAAGGACTTATGAATAAATAGTTGTGGAACGAATCATTTGAGTTTCCATTATTTCTTATGGGGAAATTCGCTATGATATACAAGTGCTTTGGATTACAAGTGCTTTGGATTACAAGCATGCTTCCGGAACGAATTATGCTTGCAATCCAAGGTTTTACTGTATACTGTATGTGTGTATGTGTATATATATATATATATATATATATATATATATATGTATATATATATATATATATATATATATATATATATATATATAAAATTAGGCATGTGCAATTTGTTTCGTTCCGAATTCGTTTAGCGTATTTCGACAAATTCGTTAATTCGGGAATATCCGAATTAACGAAAACCCGTTTAACAAATTTTTTCCGAATATTCGTAAATTCGATAAAATTGGACATTCGTAAATTCGGGCATTCGTACATTTGTACATTCATACATTAGTAAATTAGTGAATTCGTAAATTTGTAAATTCGAAAATTCGGAAATCTGAAATAATAGTTAACTAATAATAACTTAACTATTAGTAATTACTAGTAACTTTTAAATTATAGGTATTGTAATTTCCTTTCAAATCTGGCTGTTAGTGAACGTAACACATACAAGTTTATCCGAAGTTATGAATGATCCGAAAAAACGGAATGGAACGTAACGAATTAATAATAATAAATAACAATAATAATAATAACAACAACGTTTTATTATTATTATTATTATTATTATTAATTTGTTCCCTTCCATTTGTTTAGATGCAGCATTCGTTTTGGATGATTCGTAACTTCGGATAAATTGGTATGTGTTACGTTCACTGCCAGTCAAATTTGAAAGGAAATTACAATACCTATAATTTAATAGTTAGTTACTATTGCAGATTTTTGAATTTTCGGGTTTTTGGATTTTCAAACTTCGAATTTACAAATTTCTGAATTTTCTAATTTAAAAATGTACGATTTTACGAATTTACGAATGTACGAATTTACAAATGTACAAATGTACGAATGAACGAATTTACGAATTGCGAACGAATGACTCGAAAAACGGAAAAAATAATAAACTAATAAAACGAAAATGAACAAATTTTTTGGCTGTGCACATGTCTAATATATATATATATATATATATATATACACTCACACACACATGATGGATTGCACCTACCAATTTTTTAATGGAAAAAAGAACAATTGCCATCGTATAACAAACTTTGAACTTCTGCCATCTAGTTGACAAGATGTCAATGTCTGTGCAACTTAAAGATACAATTACACTGATATAGTGACACATCTACTTCAGCTATATGATGAATGCATCTTGCAAAAGGAATTGTGTGGCTCTGAGCTTTCCTTACTCCATTTTATCATAGTGGAATGGTTAAGGCTGAGAGACAGGAACTACTATTACTCATATAGCTGGTGAATATCATTATTGATGATGGAATAATATTTTTATTCATCATGAGGTAATGAGAAGGTCCTGGATTACAGATTATATAGCATTACATTACAGCAGGGTCCCATGAGCAAACTGTATTTTTCTTCACTCTAATGATTTTATTATTTAACCACTTCAGCCCCAGAAGAATTTACCCCCTTCCTGACCAGAGCACTTTTTACAATTTGGCACTCCGTCGCTTTAACTGGTAATTACGCGGTCATGCAGTGCTGCACCCAAACAAAATTTGCGTCCTTTTCTTCCCACAAATAGAGCTTTCTTTTGATGGTATTTGATTGCCTCTGCGATTTTTATTTTTTAATATATAAGTGGAAAAAGACAGAAAATTTTGAAAAAAAAATGATATTTTCTACTTTTTGTTAAAAAAAAAATGAATAAACTCAATTTTAGTCGTACATTTAGGCCAAAATGTATTCAGCCACATGTCTTTGGTAAAAAAAAATGTCAATAAGCATTTATTAATTGGTTTGCGCAAAAGTTATAGGGTACATTTTCTGGAATTTACGCAGCTTTTAGTTTATGATTTTTATGAGGTGCTAAAATGGCAGGGCAGTACAACCCCCCCCCCCCCCAAATGACCCCATTTTGGAAAGTAGACACCTCAAGGAAATTGCTGAGAGGCATGGTGAGCCCATTGAATATTTTATCTTTTTGTCACAAGTGATTGAAAAATGAAAACAAGAAAAAAAATCACACAAAGTTGTCACTAAATGATATATTGCTCACACTGGCCATGGTTATATGTGGAATTAAACCCCAAAATACATCCTGCTGCTTCTCCTGAGTACGGGGATACCACATGTGTGGGACTTTTTGGGAGCCTAGCCGCATACGGGACCCCGAAAACCAATCACCGCCTTCAGGCTTTCTAAGGGCGTAAAATGGTGATTTCACTCCTCACTACCTATCACAGTTTCGGAGGCCATAAAATGCCAAGATAGCACAAACCCCCCCCAAATAACCCCATTTTGGAAAGTAGACACCCCAAGCTATTTGCTGATAGGCATGTTAAGTCCATGGAATATTTTATATTTTGCCACAAGTTTCGTTTAAATTACAACTTTTTTTTTTTTTACACAACATTGTCACTAAATGATATATTGTTCAAACATGGCATGGTTATATGTGGAATTACACCCCAAAATACATTCTGCTGCTTCTCCTGAGTATGGGGATACCACCGAGGAGAGATGACATCGTGCCCCCCCGCCCACGGGGAGGGAGGGACGTACAGGTACGCCCATTTGCCCAACCGTACCATTCTGCCGGCGTACATCGCTGTCCGGCGGTCGGGAAGAGGTTAAAATACTATAACAGTAAATACATGCACTACTTTTACTTAATTGGTTTTGCCATAATTGGCATTTTTTATATAGAACTACATAAATAATCATCTGCATTGTTGAGCTACCTGAAGTGAGTTTTTCTGTTAGGAATTTTAGCATTTAAAGCAGGATTAAACCCTCCTATCCTTTACCGCCAAGGAAGCTGCCAAATTAGTCTCTGTTTGATCTGCATTTGCCATAGTTGCACATGTGATCAGTTATGACACCGGTTATAACTGCCAGGACTACATACTTATGATGAGCATGACTCCCACTTATATCTTGTATGTGTTTTTACCTAAGGACTGACTAATCAAATGTACATTATTACAAACTAAAGGGATTGCCTCCTGGAGCGCCAGATACCCAATTTTTCTTCATTTGTGGACTTGACAGTTTGGCTAAGAGCTAACATAAGCTCAATAGCAACTGTGACAGTTATCATTCAATGCATTCTTTGAATGTAACTGTTTTTAGAAACAGTTTAATCAGTGGGTTTAGTACCACTTTTAAAAAGTCCTATTAGGGAGAATTCACAATCAAGCACAAGAAGCCCACAAATTCCTTTACTGTTCACCTTGTCTACATGGTTAACATTTCAAAGTTTCTCTTTTTTCAAAGGTACTTTAACAGTGGAAATGTTTGTCAGATATGTCTTTTGTATAGGAGGACCTTCTAACACTGCAATCCTTCCTCTAAAATACTTCTGTGCTTTTACCATCGGTTTTGCTCTTTTTATACAGGTCACAACCTCTTCCTTTGTACTGGATGAATTTACAGTTCCGTCTGTTTTTCTGCAGATCTTGGAGATAAAAATGGATAGTTTCATGAGTGTCTGTTAAAATTCTTTTCTTTTCTATCTACTTCTGTTTTTTTTAATGTACAAGAATAAAGAGCACATTGGTGACATGAAAATGGTCTCCCTGTATATCGGTGTGCAAAGTAGATTGTGCATAAAGCTTTAAAGAATTAAAGCTGAACTAGAGCAAAACACAAATTTTCATTTGCAATATATCAATACCTTCTACTAACACGCAGGGATCCAAGCTAATCAAGATGGCACACTTGGGAAGCTAAAACCTACAATAAAACCCATCAGTGATGGCCTTGCTGGAGAGTCAACTGAAATGGTGCAGACTCCCAAGACCCACATAGGCTTACCATAAGAACTCACAGCAGGGGCGGATCCAGAGTCTAGTCTCGGGAGGGGCACTGCCAGAAAATATGTTTTTTTGTGGGCAATTTATCGGGGAAATGGCTGGTGTTGGCTCTTCAATCATCCTGGCACCATGGTTGTTATGGTGTCAGGATGATTGAAGCGCATTATTTATATTATTGCATTGTAATATAAAATGAAATGGTTGAACTCCTCATAATGGAGAATCAGTGGGAGCCCTGAGTGTGTCACTTGCCACCATCGCCTGCCACCAGATGTGGATTGTCACTTGCCACGTCACCTGCCACACGTTGCGGATTGTCACTTGCCTGCCATCAGATGCAGATTGTCACTTGCCACGTCACCTGCTACATGTTGCGGATTGTCACTTGCCACATCACCTGCCACACGTTTCGGATTGTCACTTGCCTGCCACCAGATGCAGATTGTCACTTGCCTGCCACCAGATGCAGATTGTCACTTGCCACGTCACCTGCCACATGTTGCAGATTGTCACTTGCCATGTCACCTGCCACATGTTGCGGATTGTCATTTGCCACGTCACCTGCCACATGTTGCGGATTGTCACTTGCCACACATTGCGGATTGTCACTTGCCTGCCACCAGATGGAGATTGTCACTTGCCACGTCACCTGCCACATGGTGCGGATTGTCACTTTCCATGTCACCTGCCACTCTTTGCGGATTGTCACTTGCCACGTCACCTGTCACACGTTGCGAATTGTCATTTGCCACGTCACCTGTCACATGTTGCGGATTGTCACTTGCCACGTCGCTTGCCACACGTTGCGGATTGTCATTTGCCACATCATCTGCCACATGTTGTGGATTGTCCCACCCAAAGTCAGGCAGCAGAGAGATGATGTAATCTCTCTGCTGCCCGCACTGCCTGCACAGTGAGGGCAGAAGTTACTACATGCAGGGCGGGCGCTGGGCGGTGAGAGATGATGTCATCTCTCTGCTACCCCGAATGCCGGCTTGCTGATTGGCCAGCCGCCTGCTCACACACAGAGCTGTTCAGCTGACCGCCCGCTCTCTCGGCCCGCGCTGAGCCGCCCGCCCGTTCACACACCAAGCCACCCGGTAGCCCGGTCCTCCCGCTCACACACCGAGCCACCCGGCAGCCTGGCCCTCCCGCTCTCTCACCCACCCGCCCACTCACACACCGAGCCACTCGGCAGCCTGGCCCGCCTGCGGTGCCGCCCGCTCTCTCACCCGCAGCTCAGCTGACCGCACGCTATCTCACCCGCCGCCCGCCCGTTCACACACCGAGCCATCCGGCAGTCCGGCCCGCCCACTCACACACCGAGCCACTCGGCAGCCTGGCCCGCCCGCTCTCTCACCCACCTGCCCACTCACACACCAAGCCACCCGACAGCCTGCCCGCTCTCTCACCTGCCCAACCGCCCACAACTAATTTCTCGGGGGGGGGGGTAATTGCCCTGTTGCCCCCCTGGATCCGCCCCTAACTCCACTGTGGAAAGCACTGCTCCGGTTGCTACAAGAGTACTGCGCTTGAAGTGGGGTGGCCCTGCTTTTCTAGCTGCCCACCCGTGGTACCATCTCTGGGACTTCTCCAGCTGATCACCTGTGCTGCCAGCCCAGAGATACCTCCAGCTGTTTGCCTTGACCCTGGATTTTACAGTGAGAAATACTGTTTCAGAGGCTAAGAGCAAGTAGTTGTTTATGTGCTATACTGTTTATTGTCTAGCATCTGTGGCTACAGAGACCGATAGAAACTGTACTGTGTTACCACCTAGTATGCCTATTGAGTCGCAGAGACATTGCTCTTATGAGCTCCTATTTGTACAGCTACCTATTCGGTTTAACATGATTCCTTACTGCATGCCCACCCTTTTGTAAATTTGACCCTGTTTGCATTGTTAACCAAAACTTGCACCTGTTTAATTACATTCAAGGTAAAACTACCCTCTTTCTAATCATTCAGTCAATTCCCCTTCTTTAACGGGACACTTGTCAAGAAAAGACCCTCAGGAACCCTGAGGGACATCATATTGAGACATCTTTAATACAGATCTAAAAAATGTCTTCTACAGCTACCATGGGTGAAGTCTTCCCAAGCATTGTTATCCTTCCAAGGTAACAACTACCAGCTATTTACTGACCTTGCACCCGCTACCGTTTGTATGCATCGTGCTCTTACACCATGCCTGAACATTTTGACTCATTATCACAACCCCTACAAATGGAGACTATCTACGCTAGTGAAAATGTTCATCCACTGAAGACGTGCGTTGGCATGAAACACGTTAGGGGCGGGGCTATACGCTGATGTCACGTCGCTACTTCCAGTTTCTGGACTGGCGACCATCTGAATAAGTGCACTGCTGTATATGTTTTTACTACTTAGCATCTGGATGTTTTTTATATGATTCTTATGCATCAGTAATAAATTACTACACTATATCTGGACTGGTTTGGTATTTGGCTTTTTGCGTTAGCGCTTCTTTTCCATCTAGTGACGTTGCTGGCTTTTCCAAATATCCCCCCCTGTGGTGGACTGCTCCTGCTACAGTCAGAGGACCTAAGGTGGATGGATGGAGCTGAATGTCCATAGAGTGGAAGCTGAGATTGATTTCCAAAGTGTGACTTGCTGCATTGGCAGGTAGTGAGCTGGTGAGTGCGTTTTTACCCTTGCATATGGTGTCCCCTTTTTTGGATGGTGGAAGCAGTATATGGACATTTCTGGAGTAAAAGGACTTTTTCGTTTATTTATGCTTTTTTTGTGTGATTTCCACTTTTTTATGCATATAATGTATTTATAGTGGATGTTTTCATTTATTCGTTTACCTGATTACTTAATTTGCTGTTGCTATATTATTTACTATATAAATGTAATATATGTTTAAAAAAAAAAAAAAAAAACAGGTTATGCAAAAAAAAAAAAGGAAAAAAAAAAAAAAAAGCTTGTTTTAGGCTGACTGATCTGAGCTATATAGATGTAGACCAACCTGGCACCAACTTTCAAGCCTCCTGCCCAAAGTCAAAATGAGAATGCAGGGTCATGGACTGAGCGCCTAAAGGTAGATTTCCATGCATTGCTGAAATGTCCCCATATAGAGTTTGATGTTTTGGGATGAATATAGTCACTAGAACTTATGTCTACAGCCTGAAGCCTATGGCTCATGGTGGGCACCCATACTGTACTGAGCTTTTCTTAGTGCCTTTGGAAACTATTTCTTCTTTCTTTGCTACAGTTTACCTCACGATGCATACTAGCCCATTATGCTTTTACTTTGCAGGGGAATAAAGAGGGGTTTACTTCCTCTTTAAATTACCATATCTGTTGTTTTAGGTTGAATATATCTTTATTAACATTTTCATCAAAACAATAGAATGATCGGTTCTACAACACAGGAATGTGTAGGAATGAGAACACAAATAAATACGTTTTTGGTAACAACAGTATGCAAGTACATCCTGAGAGGTTGAGAAATGTGAGAGCTCCCATGGTCCCCTATATATGTTGTTTTAATCATACATCATCAGCAGAGGACTGCAAAGGCTCATTTTAAGACCTTATGCTCAGTTTTGTCTTCTCTTTCTCCCAGGCATGCAGAAAACAATTGGACCCTGTATATTTCCTTACTAACCGATGCATCCACCTGTTTTATTAGACAACAATATATCTAAGAATATATAGTTAATAATTATAATCCTGTAAAGGAAGTTTGTAAGTTCTGTATATAATTGTATTCTATTTTGTATGTATTGCACACTACCCTCACTGTGTACACCATACTAATAATGTTTTCATTACACGTTTGCATTCTTTCGAGTTCTGATTAGAATTAGTCTACCTATGTTACACCCCCTGTTACTATAAACGTATAATTGTAATATTAATGTGGTACCTACGTAATCATGTGTATAAAAACCTTCAATTGCATCATAATAAGGCAGAACAGTTATTTGGAAAGATTCGGAGTGTATCTTTTGTGTCTACTGCAGTAGTTATTATTAATTTGGAACCACTAATCAATATGAGGATAGGAGTTGCCTATCTATAAAATTCCATAACAGATGGCGAGCCAGCCAGGAGGGGATTTACAGGTGACCCTGAGAATCCGAAACGAGGAGCTTGAGAGGATCCGGGAATTTCTGATAATCAGACTTACTTGATCGGTAAGGCATTTTCGGGACAAAGGGTACCTATTTTACTTACCTTAATCGAACTGTATTAATTGATGGTTATATGTTATGTCGTCACTGTCTACTGTCCATCGGAGTGCTATAGATAAGAGAGGGAAAAATAGTGCTGTTCACAGGTATATGTAGTACATCTGCTAGATAAAGTAGTTTAGAGGCAAGAGGGTATAGGCACAAGTAGAGAAGAGAAAGACTGGCCAGTCATTATGGGCATTAAATTAAGTAATAGGAATGAAGGGTAAGAGACCCTCAAAAAATGGCCAGTCCAAGAGGAGCGCTATAAAATATATGACCCGGAGGTGCAGTTCCGCCTATACTGAGCCCCTAGAAAAACAGTTAAAGTGGACATGGACCCACAATAGGTAACTGGGTTACCAAAGTCCACAGGGACTAAGAATCACGCAGAGTAAACAGCTAGAGAAACAGCTATCTATGTGAGCAGGAAGGATCAAGGGTGTCAATTAACACTAGACAGAAAGGGACATTTTGATGTTAAGTTGTGGGATGAATTTGGGGTCAGGCACTACAACTAGTAAAGTCAAAACAGAGAAATGAGAGTTAAAACAGAATACTTTATATTTTGGCAGCGAGGGAAGATGGGATGAGCACTATGACTGCCCGTCTGATCATAGAATCATAAAAGCTAGAGTATGTGAAGTATGGGATTACAATACAGAACAAAACAAGGAAAGCAGAATTTAAGTAGGGAAATATTAAAGAGTTAAACGAAAGGGAGAGAATGATATGCATATGTTGTGTACAAATGGGAAAAATGTAAGTGATTTGGGATGAGACATTAGTGACAAGGACACCCATGATATGACTACATGTATATCATAAAAAATGAGCAGAGTTTATTAATCTAATGATAAACAATGTGATAACAATTATTTTGAATCTGTTTTCCAAACATGGTAAAATGAAGGTTACTATTAACCGTGTATTACACAAACTAAATATCCTTTGATAGTGGAAACAGTGCATTTAAAAAAGGAAAATTAAGAAAAATGTCCTCCTTTAAGGAAATATATCTGTGGATATATATTAGAATTAGGGTGTGATATTGAGATTATCACTTGAATATTAATTTCTGATATGAGCTTAACAAGTTTATTAATAATATAGATACATAGATTATATATAACTGGTTTAGACAACCTTTGGTTGGAAATTAAATCCAGGTTATTGGGGAAATTTGGAAGATGGGATTAGTTTAGTTTAAGATAACAATTTTGTAATTTTACATTTATATAATAAACCCTTATTGAGAGTAAAAAAAGAATAAGATGAGGTTGTTAATTGGAATAAAGCTGTCATAATATTTAACAAAGCCAAGATGGATGAGATACATACGTTTTTCTACAAAAATGAAATCTAAAGGTCTGATAATAACTTGATGTGCGGTCCATGATGTGAGAGCAATAATAAATACAATTTAAATATAACAGACCCATCACATCAAGTCCACACACCCAGTTAGGATAGATCCCACCTGCAGCCAGTTGTATCGTTTTTGATCTGGCTGAGAGCTTTCTGTTCTGTCATATACAGATTGTTGGTCCTTTTGTTTTTATTTATCTTTTATCAGAGCTCCATGTTTTAGCCAGCTTGTGAGCTATAAAAGAGTATATATATTTATATAGATCGTCGATATATAGAGAGCTTTTGGTTCCATTTGAAGGGCCAGAAGTTTGTTTTTACTTTGGCAGGTAAACCAATCAAGCATGCCAAGTTAATTTGATTGGCTGTTTTCAGCCTTCCAACTTCTTGCTGAGGTAGCCATACTAACATTAAAACTCACATATGGTAGCAGACCAGGTGACTAAGGATGCTGCATTTACAGCCCCGGACACTTGATGGGTCTTTGCAACTCACAGATTCCACTCTAGTTCTGGCCCAGTATAGTTGTGATTAATAATTCAAATTTAAGGACCCTAGAACGAGAAGAACAAGTGGTCCACAGGGGGCAACAGCTTATAAAACAGGACTTTGGAAAAATGTGATCTTTCAGGTCTGCCAGCCACACACCCCCCCCCCCCAGCTTGACAAATGGACCGTGTCATCAGTCACAAGCAGTTATGGCTGCCTTAGTAAATGAGCGTGGGATAGAGCCAGGGTTCACCACAGTTGTTTTTATAACATACCGCTTCTTGTTTTACCTGTTATCAGAGGTGTTACCAAAAGCTGAACATCCCTTCCAGAGATTACAAAAAGATATATCCAGATGCCCAAGTCAGGATCTTACAAGTATGCATTTTGTCTGTATGGACATGTTTTCTGGATGTCCAGTGGCAAATGCTACTCCAAAGGCCACAGTAAAAAGTGTTATCAGGAGTAGTTGGTAAGTACAGAGTGCCAGAATCTACAGAGAGTAACAGAGGAAATTGTTTTTATAGGAGAGGCCTTACTAGAAGTTTTGAGGTTTTATTTTTGCCCCCCCCCCCACTGTCTACAATGTAGGGGAAAAAGTAGAGTACGAAACTAGAAAACTTTTGCCTCAATGCTTTCTTATATTTTATCAAGCCCTTAAGGGGATTTTGGACTTTCTCCCTATGGTATTTGGTTTGGGAGTGTGTTACTCACTTGCTTATTTTTTGTCTCAGAAGTTGAAGTCCTCCATTTAGATCTCACAAAGAATGTTGCTGAGTGTTTTCTTACCAATTCCAGATCCTAAAAGTTTGGAAGGATATCATAAACTAAAGCCAGGTGACTTGTGGATTGTTAAGAGACATTTATATATAAGGAAATGTTTGCAGACAATACAGTAGCTATTTCATGTACAGTTTTGCAAAACTTGAAGGAAAAGTCACCTGGATCCACACCAGACACTGCAAAAATGACTAAATTAAAGAAATCTCTATGTTTCTCTCTTGGAATCATAGTCTAAGGTACTATTTATTCAAATACTTATATATATATATACAGTGGGGCAAAAAAGTATTTAGTCAGCCACCAATTGTGCAAGTTCTCCCACTTAAAAAGATGAGAGAGGCCTGTAATTGTCATCATAGGTATACCTCAACTATGAGAGACAAAATGTGGAAACAAATCCAGACAATCACATTGTCCGATTTTTGAAATAATTTATTTGCAAATCATGGTGGAAAATAAGTATTTGGTCAATATCAAAAGTTCATCTCAATACTTTGTTATATATCCTTTGTTGGCAATGACAGAGGTCAAACGTTTTCTGTAAGTCTTCACAAGGTTGTCACACACTGTTGCTGGTATGTTGGCCCATTCCTCCATGCAGATCTCCTCTAGAGCAGTGATGTTTTGGGGCTGTCGTTGGGCAATACGGACTTTCAACTCCCTCCAAAGGTTTTCTATGGGGTTGAGATCTGGAGACTGGCTAGGCCACTCCAGGACCTTGAAAAGCTTCTTACGAATCCACTCCTTCGTTGCCTGGGCGTTGTGTTTGGGATCATTGTCATGCTGAAAGGCCCAGCTACATTTCATCTTCAATACCCTTGCTGATGGGAGGAGGTTTGCACTTGAAATCTCACGATAGATGGCCCCATTCATTCTTTCAATACACGGATCAGTCGTCCTGTTCCCTTTGCAGAGAAACAGCCCCACAGCATGATGTTGCCACCCCCATGCTTCACAGTAGGTATGGTGTTCTCTGGTTGCAACTCAGCATTCTCTCTCCTCCAAACAGGACGAGTTGTGTTTCTACCAAACAGTTCTACTTTGGTTTCATCTGACCATATGACATTCTCCCAATCCTCTTCTGGATCATCCAAATGCTCTCTAGCAAACCTCAGACGGGCCCGGACATATACTGGCTTAAGCAGGGGGACATGTCTGGCACTGCAGGATCTGAGTCCCTGGCGGCGTAGTTTGTTACTGATGGTAGCCTTTGTTACGTTGGTCACAGCTCTCTGCAGGTCATTCACTAGGTCCCTCCGTGTGATTCCGTGATTTTTGCTCACCGTTCTTTTGATCATTTTGACCCCACGGGTGAGATCTTGTGTGGAGCCCCAGATTGAGGGAGATTATCAGTGGTCTTGTATGTCTTCCATTTTCTATTTATTGCTCCCACGGTTGATTTCTTCACACCAAGCTGCTTGCCTATTGCAGATTCAGTCTTCCCAGCCTGGTGCAGGTCTACAATTTTGTTTCTGGTGTCCTTTGACAGCTCTTTGGTCTTCACCATAGTGGAGTTTGGAGTGTGACTGTTTGAGGTTGTGGACAGGTGTCTTTTATACTGATAACAAGTTCAAACAGGTGCCATTAATACAGGTAATGAGTGGAGGACAGAGGAGCCTCTTAAAGACGAAGATACAGGTCTGTGAGAGCCAAAAATCTTGCTTCTTTGTAGGTGACCAAATACTTATTTTCCACCATAATTTGCAAATAAATTCTTTCAAAAATCAGACCATGTGATTGTCTGGATTTGTTTCCACATTTTGTCTCTCATAGTTGAGGTATACTACCTACGATGACAATTACAGGCCTCTCTCATCTTTTTAAGTGGGAGAACTTGCACAATTGGTGGCTGACTAAATACTTTTTTGCCCCACTGTATATATATATATATATATATATATATATATATATATATATATATATAGTGATTTGAAAAGTAGTTTTGCCATGTTGAAGTCATATCTGTCTTTTGCACGTCTTCCATTTTATGTAGAATTGTCTGTGTTTACATATGCTGATAAATCAGCATGCCAACAATTAAGCTAGAAGGCCATTCTGGCCACAGGAGTATACAGCCAGTACTCTGTAAATATGTCTTATAAATCATTTGTTTTTCACAACGAAAAATCATTTTGTAATGAAAAAGCTGCTCAGCTATTATATTCTCCACAATCGAGTTTTGCCTCTTTGGCCAGGACTACTTCCACCTAAGCGTGTGGAGGTTCCAGGTTAAAGGCGATAGCAGGTATGGTTAGTGATCAAAATATTGATCAAAAGAGAGGAGATTGTAAAGGAAATTTGTAAGTTCTGTATATAATTGTATTCTATTTTGTATGTATTGCACACTACCCTCACTGTGCACATGGCACTAATAATGTTTTCATTACATGTTTGCATTCTTTCGAGTCCTGATTAGAATTAGTCTGCCTATGTTACGCCCCTGTCAGGTCAACTTGAGGCTAGGTGACAGATGCACACCGTTGGGATCAGGAGTGCAGCACAAGGCAGTGGACCCTACGGCTGACTGCTGCGGATGGGAGTCCGGGTATAAAAAAGGCAGGGCTGCTGGAACACCAACATGGATCCCACCGGGGTTAGAGCGTAGGATTCCCTGGGGCGCGGAGTCTAAGAGCCAGCAGGTGTTCACCAGAGCCTCTAGTGGTGAGGATGGACTGGGCTGCAGCTGCAACTGGCTCCAGGTCGCGACCCCCAGGGTCCCCCAGCTCACACCCACAGTAGGAAACAGAAGGATAGGAATAGTAAAGGAATAAGCCAAGGTCAGGGCCACAAGCAGACAAGGACAACAGAGTACACGCCAAGGATCAGGGTCACAGGCAAACAGGGATAGTCGGGGACACGCCAAAGGTCAGGGTCACAGGCAGACAGGAATAGTATAGAACACGCCAAGAAATAAACGTAGAGCACACGGCAGGCAGGAACAGGAAGCCAAACACACAAAGGTTGATCAGCAGGGCTGACCTGCAGTGCAGAGGTTAATATAGAGTTCTCTGATATAAGCTGGGGTGGAGCCATGCTATAGGAGAGTTAATACAAGCAGTCAGGTGAGAGACAGCTGGTGTTTGGAGATGAACACATGGAGACAGGTAAGCTGACAAACTCTATTGCATAACCATGACAGTACCCCCCCCTTACGAGGCCTCCCCCTTCCCCGCCTGGGACCAGGTTTAGAGGGGAACTTCAAATGAAACTTCCTCAACAGACGAGGTGCAAAGACCTCAGAAGCCTTGATCCACGACCTCTCCTCAGGACCAAACCCCTTCCAATGCACGAGGTACTGGAGAATGCCTCTACAGAGTCGGGAATCCAAAATTTGGCTAACCTCGTACTCCTGATTATCCTCAGAGACTGGCGCTGCAGTAGAGAGAGGACGAGAGAACTTATTGAGGACTAAAGGCTTCAGAAGGGCAACATAAAAGGAGTTAGAGATTTTGAGGCTTTTGGGAATCTGGAGCTTGAAACAAACCGGATTCAGTTTAGAAGTTATGGTGTAAAGACCAATGAATCTTGGGGCAAATTTGAGAGAAGGAACCCAGAGTTTGATGTTTCTGGTGGAGAGCCAGACTTTGTCTCCTGGCTGAAGAGAAGGCGGCTTACGCCTGCGACGGTCAGCAAAACTCTTGAATTTGTTGGCAGCTTTCTGGAGGGAATCATGAACGTCAGCCCACATGGAATTGAATGATTCCTGAACAGTAGTCAAGGCTGGAATGTCAGAAGAACAGGTCATAGGAAGAGGGAGTTGAGGATGTCTTCCATAAACAGTGATAAAGGGTGTTTTCTGAGAATTGACGTTGACATGATTATTGTGGGAGAACTCTGCTCACGGAAGTAGTGGTGCTCAATCATCATGATGAGCCGAGACCAAGGTACGGAGAAAGATCTCCAACTCCTGATTAACCCTCTCAGTCTGGCCATTGGATTGGGGGTGGTAAGAAGAGGTAAAATCCAAGGTAGTGTTGAGGGATTTGCAAAAGGCTCTCCAAAAACGGGACGTAAACTGAACACCCCTGTCTGAAACAACATGGGAAGGAACACCATGAAGGCGGAAAATCTCTTGTACAAAAATGGGAACCAAGGCAGAGGCAGAAGGGAGACCAGGAAGAGGAACAAAATGAGCCATCCTGGAGAACCGATCCATTACCACCCAAATGGCTGTATTATTCTCCGACAGTGGAAGATCGGTGATAAAATCCATGGCGATGTGAGACCAGGGCTCCTTAGGAATGGGCAAGGGCACGAAAAGACCAGCAGGGGCTAGTGTGGAAGATTTAGACTGAGCACAGACATGACAAGCCTTACCGCACTCTTTAACATCCGAGCGGAGGTTAGGCCACCAGTAGAGTTGACTGATGAGCAGGAAGGACCGGAGGAACCCAGCATGACCTGCCACCTTGGAATCATGTCCCCAACTAAGGATCTTAGCTCTTAGCTCCGTGGGAACAGAGGTCTTGCCAGGAGGAATTTTTGATTCCAGGATGGTAGAATGGGCAACAATGCATGAGGTCGGAATGATCAGCTCAGGATCAGGGATGGACTCCTCGTCCAAAGTGTCAAATGACCTAGAGAGCGCATCAGCCTGACCATTGCAGGAACCAGGTTTGTACGTAATCATGAATTTAAAACGAGAAAAGAAGAGACTCCACCTGGCCGGTCTGGGGTTCAGATGTTTAGCATTCTGTAGGTATTGTAGATTCTTGTGATCAGTAAAGATTGTAATGGAGTGAGGGGAACCTTCCAAGAGATGACGCCACTCTTCCAACGCCAATTTAATTGCGAGAAGTTCCCGATCACCAATGGCATAATTTCTCTCTGCCTGAGAAAATATTTTGGAGAAGAGCGCACATGGTTGACGTCTCTTCTCAAAGAACTGAAGAAGCACAGCTCCCACCCCCATCGAAGCGTCTACTTCAATAAAAAATGGGTCCCCAGGATTTGGTCTCCTCAAGAGAGGTCCAGAAACAAAGGCCTGTTTCAGATCGTGAAACGCAGAGACAGCCTCGGGAGGCCAGTCTTTGGCATTCGCACCCTTCTTGGTTAAAGCGATAATAGGCGCGGCAATGGAAGAGTAATTCCTTATGAACTGCCTATAATAATTTGTGAAGCCAAGAAAGCGCTGTGTGGCCTTGAGGCTAGCAGGAAGGGGCCAGTTGGTAATGGCCGAGACCTTTCCAGAATCCATGTGAAGACCCAAACTAGAAACAAAACATCCCAGAAACAGGACCTCAAGACATTCAAAGGAACATTTCTACAGCTTGGCATAGAGATTATTCTCTCTAAGGCGCTGAAGAACAGTGCGGACATGGTTTCTGTGAGCAAGCAGATTTTCGGAAAAGATGAGAATGTCATCCAGATAGATGACAACAAACTGGTACAGTAGATCCCTGAAGATTTCATTGACAAAGTTCTGGAACACAGCTGGAGCATTACACAAACCAAAAGGCATAACCAGGTATTCGTAATGCCCGTCCCTAGTGTTAAACGCAGTCTTCTATTCGTCACCTTCCCGTATTCTAATGAGATTGTATGCACCTCTGAGATCCAACTTGGTGAAAATGGAAGCCCCCTTCAACCTGTCCAATAGCTCAGATATTAGAGGTAAGGGGTATCGGTTTTTGATGGTCACTGCATTTAACCCTCGATAGTCGATGCAGGGTCTGAGGGTACCATCCTTTTTAGCAACGAAAAAGAACCCAGCTCCTGCAGGCGATGAGGATTTCCGGATGAAACCTCTCTCCAGATTCTCTGCGACATACTCAGACATGGCCTGGGTTTCTGGAATGGACAGAGGGTAGGTACGACCCCTGGGCAGAGTTTCTCCAGGGACAAGGTCATTGGCACAGTCAAAAGATCTGTGGGGAGGAAGCACCTCAGCAGACTTCTTACAGTACACATCCCGGTAATCGCTGTATGTAGAGGCCTTGGGTAGAATGAGGAAGGAAATCCACTCCTGGTGGAGTATCCCTACCGACATCCTAATAGGTAGCGTCTGGAAACGTATAGGACCCCCTGGGAGCACAGTGCCATCAATTGCTGAGACTACCAGTGGTGTAGCGAGGGGAGAAAGGGTAAGCTTCATAGAAGAAGCAGTTCTCCAGTCCATAAAATTGCCGGCAGCCCCGGAGTCCAGATATGCTAGGACTGATTGGGGAGAAGGGCCTACATGGAGGAACACCGGAAGAAGACAAAAAGGTGATGTTTCTGGGTCCAATACTGCACCTTCCAAATGTATTAGACCCAAGCGTTTCCCGGACGAAGCGAGCAGGAGTCACGAAAATGACCCTTGCCCCCACGATAAAGACACAAGCCTAGAGTTCTGCGTCTAGCACGTTCTTCAGGGGTTAGTCTAGTCCGGCCCAGCTGCATAGGTTCCTCAGCAGGCAGAGGATGCTCCACAGAATGACGGGGGAAGAGTTCTTGCTGACTAGGACCTAGAGGGTGCTGGTGCACGGTCGGAATTTCTGATAACAAATGTTCGATGTGAGCTTGTTGTCGGAAATTCCGACCATGTGTAAGCTCCATCGGACATTTGTTGTCGGAATTTCCAACAACAAAAATTTGAGAGCTGGATCTCAAATATTCCGACAACAAAATCCGTTGTTGTAAATTCCGATCGTGTGTACACAATTCCAACGCACAAAATTCCACGCATGCTCGGAATCAAGCAGAAGAGCCGCACTGGCTATTGAACTTAATTTTTCTCGGCTCGTTGTACCTCCGACAACATTTGTGCGACCGTGTGTATGCAAGACAAGTTTGAACCAACATCCGTTGGCAATAAATCCAGGATTTTGTTGTCGGAATGTCCGATCGTCTGTACGCGGCATTAGCCTTTTCCTTGCTTACAAGTTAAAATCTGTATGTTTTGTTCCAAAATTACTTAGAACCCCCAAACATATATATATTTTTAGCAGAGACCTTAGAGAATAAAATGGCCCTCATTGAAATATATTATGTCACACTGTATTTGTGCAGCGGTCTTTCAAACGCAATTTTTTCGAAAAAAAATTACACTTCAATGAATTAAAAAAATAAATAAAATAAACAGTAAGGTTAGTCCATTTTTTTGTATAATGTGAAAGATGATGTTTTGCTGTATTCTAAGCAAAAAAATAGTGATTCTCATTTTATTCAGAATCATGCAGCTCTATATAAAATGGATCCATCAAAAACCTAAATAAATAAAAAAAATTGGAATGTGCAAGACAGTATAAAATATGTTGGCGCACTTATCAAACTATCCCCATCTGTTGGAGTGGTGCTTATATATAAAATCCTAAACCATAAAAACACCCTGATATAATCAATAAAGTGAATAAGTGCAAATAAATATTCAATCAATAAAGTCAATAAATGCAAAAAAATCATATACCCCGATATCACAATCAGTAAAGTGAATAGGTGCAAATAAATATAGCAATCAATAAAATGAATGAATGCAAATAGATGCATCAAAAAACAGATAAAGGAACACACATCCCTAGATATATGTAGATGGGGAAAAAAAAAACAAAAAAAACCCAAAAAAACAATAAATAGTGTCTGTTTGTGTTAATCCAGCTGAGGTCTGAATGTCCAATCACTTGCCTTTGATGAACGTGCTTGTATTTTAATTCTCACAGATCACAGTTGCATGATGAATTACATTTGAAAGGTGATAATTCACATAAAAATAAAAGAAAAACCATCATTGTGCAGTATTTTGAAATGCTACAAGACTGGGCAAACAATGTAATCCACTCACATATTTGCAGTAGCTGAATCGCTTTTTTTACAATGGTCAGACAGCTTCACCGCTCATACAGCTATCGCTGTGTTTGCCGAACACTATGCGAAGACGTCACTGACTCCTTCTCCCCACGCGTATCATCACATGTCATGTGACTTTCTCAAGGGTAGTCATGTGAACAGCCAAGCTTCCTATTTAAGCTAGGGTCCATAGCTTAATTAGGTCTTGTAGCATTTCAAAACACTGCACAATGATGGTCTTCCTTTTATTTTTATGTGAATTATCACCTTTCAAATGTAAATCATCATGCAACTGTGATCTGTGAGAATTAAAATACAAGCATGTTCGTCAAAGGCAAGTGATTGGACATTCAGATCTCAGCTGGATTAACACAAACAGACACTATTTATTGTTTTTTTTCATTTTTCCCCGTCTACATATATCTAGGGATGTGTGTTCCCTTATCTGTTTTTTGATGCATCTATTTGCATTTATTCATTTTATTGATTGCTATATTTATTTGCATCTATTCACTTTACTGATTGTGATATCAGGGTATATGTTTTTCTATGCGTTTTTTTGCATTTATTCACTTTATTGATTGAATGTTTATTTGCACTTATTCACTTTACTGATTATATCAGGGTGTTTTTATGGTTTAGGATTTTATATATAAGCACCACTCCAACAGATGGGGATAGTTTGTTAACATATTTTATATTGATTTATAGCAACAGGTGTCACAGCACTAATTGGTTGGTTGCAGCTCACACATTTCTTTTTGGTGTTTTGCTATTTTATAGAGAATCCACATCAGCGCTTTAGTTTTCTTTTTTCACAATGTGCAAGACAGAACATCAATCTTCTATTAACAGGACAAGCCAGAGACATTTAGCCAGAAAAGCCCAGAAATTCTACTTTTGAGCACCATGATCCAACTTACAAACCCTTTAGCTTCATACAAATACTTGCACTTACACTCTTGTTACATTTTTATGCACACGATCGGAATTTTGGCCCGCAAAAGACAGATGAGAGTTTTTCGTCGGAAAATGCGACCCTGTGTACGCTCCATCGGACTTTTGCTGGCCGAATTCCAGCCAGCAAAAGATTGAGAGCATGTTCTCAATTTTTCGGTCGGAAAAAGTTCCTATCCGAAAATGCGATCATCTGTGGCAATTCCGACGTGCAAAATTCCTACACATGCTCGAAAACAATTCAATGCACGCTCAGAAGCATTGCACTTCATTTTCTCCGCTCGTCGTAGTGTTGTACGTCACCGCGTTCTTGACGGTGGTAAGTTCAGTGAACTTTTTTGTGTGACTGTGTGTATGCAAGGCAAACTTGAGCGGAATCCCTGTCAGAAAAGCCGTCATATCTTTTTCCGACGAGAAGTCCGATCGTGTGTATGCGGCATTAGACATTTTTCACCACCAATTATCTAAACTATATACTGACTTTTTGCCCACCTCGATCTTCCTACATTGTTGGATTCTCAAAGAGAACTATTTAGAAAGCCAAAGCCCTAAAAATACAACTGACCATTAAGATACATAAGCTAAACAAAAAAGCGGGACCAAATGATTTCAGTTTTAATAATTTTATTGAGGTTTTATAAGAGAAAATGTAGTTATACAATGAACAAAGAGGCAGAACAATTAACAAGTATTACAATGCAGAAAGTCTACATAGTTTTGCATCAGAAGTCAGTAAAGGGAGTGGATGATTTCTTAGTCTCTTACTATGAGAAGTCTTTAATGGTGTTGGGCAAGGTGGGGCATTCAGTCGGTGGTTCTTAACTGCATCAATATGTGTGATACCCAAGCCCAAAGTGAACACCTTCCAGTGGTTCAACTTCAGATCGATATCTCTAATATGACTGTAATCACTAATGAGCAGGGCCCTCTGATTCCTCCTGTATTGTAACTGTACTGTCTGCTCTCATGTTGTAAAGAACTGCGCAAACTGTTGGCGCTATATAAATCCTGTATAATAATAACACAAATATGAACATTTTAGCAAAGATTCTTGTTACCAGACTAAAGTCTGTAATATGCAGCCTCATACGGAAAGATTAAAGTGGAGGGCCACCCTGAAAAAAAAAATTCACCAAAAATCCTAAAAAAAAAAATTAAAAATTTTTTTTTTAAACTTTCCTAAACCCTTGTTGCTAGGCAGTCTTCCTAATCTGCCTCTTCCTATTCCGCGGCGTGTTCTGCTCCTCGGTGAGCGGCCCCGTTGTCTTCTGGGAACTGTGTGTGTTCCCAGAACACCACCGGGCCATTCACAGAGCGCCACGCGCGCGCGTGCGCAGTAGGAAACTGGCAGTGAAGCCGCAAGGCTCCACTGCCTGTTTCCCTTACTTAGGATGGCGGTGCCGAGACCCGAGAGCCGAGGGACGGGTCGGCCTCGGGCGGCCGACAACGCGGGCACCCAGGACAGGTAAGTACTTATTTAAAGTCAGCAGCTACAGTGTTTGTAGCTGCTGACTTTTAAATTTTTATTTTCAGGGACGGAATCCCGCTTTAAGTGTGCTTCGACCCCATGTACCAAGCGCACGCCAAGGTTTACAGAATCACACTATTAACCCAGATCCCTGCAAGGCTACTCTCTTTATACATTGGAAAGGCCTTCTGCTCCCGATCTTGTCTCTATTTATTCTACACATTTCACAAATCTAACGATGCACTCATGTCAAACAGGAATATCCACACATGGAGTGAAATTTGGCTGATTCCTGCTGAACTGGCTGAATCTCTGGTCAGCTTAGGAATCCGATAATAGCGCTCCCTAATTTAAAAGAAAAAACAGAGGATGTCACCTTAAAGCCCAACTGACACTCAAGCCTAGTACACACGGGCCGAATAATGGGCAACATCAGCCGGTTCAAAAGAACCGGCTGACATTTCACCCGTGCGTATGGCAGCCAATCCTAATGGTCAGCTTCTGATGGATGAGCATGCTGGAAAACCAATGGCTGAGAGCGCTGACCGGAGCGTTCTGGCGGGGGGGCCATCCTCCTGTCAGAACACAATAGCTCAGCAGCGGAGATCGCTGTACTAACATAGGATTGTTAGTATGGCGACTCCAACCTGAGCTGTCAGGGTTGAACAAAAAAAAAACTGTGTGTATTAGGCTTTACTTAATTCCACCCACCTACAAAATGGGGGCAGAATTTAATTTGTAAGGACATTGAATGCTTCTATTGGACAGTACACACCCTGGCCATACCTTTCCTTTCTACTGTTGCTTCTCATGCCCTGTAACTACCATTTTAGTACTACCTGTGTTTAATGTACTCCTACAGTATGAGTAATATTGAACACAACAAATGCTACAGATCACCCCTACATAGGATACAGTTATGCCTTTGTAAGAAAATGTGTATTGTATGCTGAGATCTCTATGTACCATTTTCTGTAATCGTTTCCTATGATCTCCTAGGCATTGGGCCTTCATGGTTTGTTATTTTTTTAATCTCTTTCCTGTAAATTATAATAAAAAATCTATTAAAGAAAAATGATATTTACATTTTTATTATACAGTGCTGATAACAATACAGAAAATTATGTAAAAAGCTACCAGGCATTACCTTTAAAGTGGTTCCAATGTCAAAAGTTTCTTTTTACCTTAAAGTGACACTTAGGCCCCTTTCACACTGGAGCGGTTTTCAGGCGGTATTGCGCTAAAAATACCGCCTGAAAATCGCCCCTAAAGAGCCTCCGCTGTTTGTTCAGTGCGAAAGCCCGAGGGCTTTCACACTGTAGCGGTCCGCAGGCAGGGCGGTGAAAAAAGTCCTGCAAACTGCTTTTTTGGAGCGGTGAAGGAGCGGTGTATTCACCGCTCCTGCCCATTGAAATCAATGGGACAGCGCGGCTATACCGTGGTAATATCGCGGCTATAGCCGCGCTGTACGAGGGATTTTAACCCTTTTTCGGCCGCCAGCGGGGGTTAAAACCGCACCGCTAGCGGCCGAATACCGCTGCAAGAACGACGGTACAGCAGCGCTAAAAATAGCGCTGTTGTACCGCCGATGCCCCCACCGCCCCAGTGTGAAAGGGGCCTAAAGGTTCGATTTGTATTTTTTAAAAATAACAAACATGTCATACTTGCCTCCACTGTGCAGCTTGTTTTGCAAACGGTGGCCCCGAATGGTGGTTTCTGGGGTCCCCCGGCGGCTCTTCTAGCTCCTCCCCGTCTCAGA
The DNA here is from genome assembly GCA_037952925.1 of Lithobates clamitans. NCBI lineage: Eukaryota > Metazoa > Chordata > Amphibia > Anura > Ranidae > Lithobates > Lithobates clamitans. The sequence goes on from JBBGZY010000879.1 coordinate 1,080,806, forward strand.
TAACCCCCTGGGAGAAGCGCTCTCCCGGGGGGGGGTTACCTTGCGGGCACGCTCCCGAGTCCTGCATTCGGCGTTCATAGCCATCAAGTGCAAGACTCGGCTGCGCTGCTATCAATCTATCCAATGAGGAGCCGAGAAGACTGGGCCGAAATCCAGTGCGTTCTCGATTCGGGACTTTCGAGGGCTCAGGTAAGTAAACGGGGGAGGGGGGGGGGGGGGGCTGGTGGGCCAGTAAGCATCTGATGTTTTTTCACCTTAATGCATAGGATGCAATAAGGTGAAAAAACAGGAACCTTTACAACCCCTTTAATGCATTACCTGCATTAAAACAGAACTTCACTCTCTAAATTTAAATCCTTATGCTGTTTCAAATTTCTTTTTTTTACATTTCTTCAGTTACTTCCTGGTTTCCAGGCCTAGGCAAATGATGTCATACATTACAAGACTCCTTAGTAGGGGAGGAGGTTTTTTTTTTCAACTAAGCACACCCTCCTACATGCATGAGCTAAGGGCAGAGGGATTCCAGGAAGTAAATGCTAAATGAATCATCTGCCCTTATTCAGGATGGCCACAGCCAGAAATGCTAGGGGGGGGGGGTGTTTTATTGACAAAATAAAGCATGGAGACATGAATGGATGGGGGAGTTTGCTTTGAACATTAAAAAATGAATTAAATAGCGTTTTTGGTTTGTGGTGCTCATATGCAGTGTGCTTCCACTTTAAGATAAAAAAAAAAAACTTTCACTTGCTGTTCCTTTCCTCCCTGCTCCTTAAAGTGATTGTTAAGTCTCGTTTTTTTTTCTCTCTATAAAAATAATAAACATCTTATAACTAACTGTTGTGTGCAGTGGATTTGCATGGAACAACTCGGATCCTCCTCTTCTCAGGTGCCTGTTCTATGTCCCTGGCCCCTCTTTCCTGTTGAGTGATCCCACAGAAAGCAACTTGCTATTGGGGAACCCGAGCCAAGCCACAGCTCCCTGTGTCCATTCAAACACGAAGCTGCGGTTTGGCCCTGCCCCTCACTCTCCTGATTGGCTAGCTGACTTTGATTGACAGCAGCATGAGCCAATTGCTCCGCTGTTGTGTCTCAGCCAATCAGGAGGGAGAGTCCCGGACGACTGAGACACTTGTGGACATCGCTGGACAGAGATGGGGCTCAGGTAAGTATTGGGGGGGGGGGGGGGGCTGCTGCACACAGAAGGCTTTTTATCCTAATGCATAGAATGCATTAAGATAAAAAAAAAACCTTCTGACTTTACAACCACTTTAAATACTTACCTGAGTACGCTCTCCGTCCAGCCTGTCTGCAGCAGTTCTGGTCTCCTTTTCTGCTCTCACAGGACAGACTGAGAGCAGCGAGAGTCATTGGCTCCTGCTGCCGGTAGTCGAATCCAGTGTGAAGGGAGCAGAATGTGGCTGAGCCGTGCTGTGTGTGTCTATGGTTGCGTACAGCCCTCCTCAGGAGCGCGCCTGCCCGTGTGCCCCTCATAGCACATGGCTTGCTATGGGGGCAAATGCAGGAGAGAAGGAGTAAAACAACACCGGCAAGGAACTCCAGAAGAGGAGGTAAGGAGCCTCTCTGTGCAATATCCTATGGCTCTATGCACACTGGAGCTCATAAAAGGACGTTTTTTTGGAGTTTGGGCGGTTTTTTTTTAACAGCCCATTAACTCCCCTCTATGTTATCCTATGTGTCCATGTTTTTGAACTTTTATCAGCAGTGGTGTTTATGGGCTGTTTTCTGAATTCCATAAAATCGCGTCCAGGAGTCGTTTTTCTGACCACAAAAAAAACGCCAAACGCTCATAAGCTTCGATAAACGCTCAAAAACGTGGCTCACCAGCAGTTTTTAATGTTTTTGACGCGGAAAAACGCTAATAAATGCTATTGCAAAAAACGTTGGCGTTTTATAAAGTTATTTTAACGTCCGGTGTGCATGGAGCCTTACACGGAGCAGGTAAGTGTAAGCCATTTTTTATTTTAGGGAAAAATAGGAACCTTTAGTATCACTTTAATATAAATCTTTAAGGACGCTTATAATGTGGGCAGATTGTTTTATCCCCAGAGTCAAAGGACACCTAAAGCCAGATTTTATGTATTTCAAAATACAATCTATCTAACTATCTTCCATCAAAGGCTAATTCTTGTATCTTTAAAACAAACAACAAACTTGTCCGATAGTAGCGGCACAAACTGTTGGCGCAATGTACAGTAAATCCTGTATAATAGGTAAAGTAACAGCAGCTGTAAAGTCTATGGCTGGGCAGGAAGCCGCAGACAGGACCTGCTGCCTTCTTGGCTATGGTCCAAAATGCCCGCTGGTGACTCAGACAGATACTTGGCATTTAGCAAAGCTCACACTCGCTGCTGATTGCCTGGCACTAGATGTGATTCACCCGGGGGGGGGTGTGTATGTCGGACCGCAGCACAGAGATTGCTGCTGTCACAGAGAACAGCGGGTTCCAGCCATGGACTTTATAAAAGCTGCTGGGAATTATTTGGCAGCCATTACAAATGGTAAGATTGGCCCCCTCCAAGCTGAGCTATTAAAATTTATGAGGAAGGTACCCGGGGCTTTCAGGAATATATCATTTTTAGGCAGAGAGATTCTTCAAATGGCCAGGAAATAAACATATTATGGAAACAATCTATGGTGTGCGAGATTAAACTAACTTTAGCTAAAATTTGCACATTAACCGTTTTAAAATCCTTGGGGTCCGTTTATCAATGTTTTTTTCACTCAAGATTCATGCATTTTTTAATTGAATTTCATGTGAAAATTGGGTGAATGTCGGACGAAAACACTGATGGATAAAACCCTGTGAGTATTTGCTACATGACATTGTACCATGTTTTACCTATTTTTTTCTGACAACTTAAAGTCCATCAGCAAAATCAGCTAAATGTATTGCATCAAAACAGAAGGTGTTCAATGTCTTTGCCTTGATTCACACCATCAGATTTCGATCTCACTCTCGGTGCAATTATGTCGTGCACCTTGGATGCTACTTTAAAGCGGTTTGCAAATTCTATAGGGCCAAAATTGTGCTGGAATCGCACCAAAATAGTACAGAAAGCTTCTCCAAAATCGCGCCGTGGTGAGTTGTATTGATGCCAACAGGTACCATTGAAAACAATGTAATTTCCTTCGCCATGCAATTCTGTGTGACGCAAGTCACATCAGAAATCGCACTACTGTGAAGGAAGCCTTACAATTTTCTTTCTAAAGCAGCCATGGCATAAGGCAGGGATATGCAATTAGCGGACCTCCAGCTGTTGCAAAACAACAAGTCCCATCATGCCTCTGGGTGCCATGCTTGTGGCTGTCAGAGTCTTCCTATGCCTCATGGGACTTGTAGTTCTGTAACAGCTTGGAGGTCCGCTAATTGCATAACCCTGGTATAAGGTAAGCGTGGTCTTATTAAAGAGGTCCAACAATTCCGCTACTGAGTCAGACCACTGGCCCTGCAATCTGCAAAGCTCATGCTTCCTTCTGATTGAGGAGCTCTATCTCGAAACCCTAGTACACACCACTATTTTTTTTTCTTTTTGTTCAACCTGAAACAAAAACTGACAGTTCAGGTCGAAGCCGCTGTACTAACAAACAGATGTTAGTACAGCAATCTCCACTGCTGTGCTATTGTGTTCTGACAGGGAGGACCCCCCCCACCATCCGCCAAAACACTCATTGGCTGAGAGTGCTGACTGGGAGTCGGTCAGCACACCTTTTTCCTAAATCTCATGAGTCTTCAATAGAATGACTGGCTTCTGTCTAGCAGGCTGCCATACACACTGGCCGAATGTCGGACGGTTTCTATTGAATATTTGGCCTGTGTGTACTAGGCTTAAGGCTGGCCATATATTATACAATTTTCCTTTAAATTTACCAAAACTATATGAGGTCAAACCTAAACACTTCCAATTTGTATCCAATCAAGCAGGCCCTTGCTCTACATAGTTGAGGGTAAATCTAAAGGAAATTGAATAAGAAAATTGGATAATGTACGGACAGCCTTACTCATCTGGAGGGGGGATAAGTGACAGACCTCTGCAAAGAGATCACTGCTTCCACACTGAGATGGAGGGTGCCACTCTTCAGCATGCCCTGTCCACATGGAGACATTTGCTGATTAAAAAAAAAAAAAAAAAAAACGCCGAAATTCTGTCTGTGTGTATGTCGGTCTGTCCGACAG